>CM052900.1:135733387-135920372 GCA_028534135.1 Potos flavus
CCCCCGGCTAGAGTACATACTGATAATCCACTCAGCAAAGAACCACTTGGGATTACAAACTGTCTTTCTAAAAACACAGAGCCCTCAGAGTCTCATTCTTGCTATTATTGCATGGTCTTTTTTCTTATGTTTAACATTAAGGTAGCATCTACACATTATGTGTGTTTAGGTTTTTAATTTTATTTTTTAATTTTTTAATTGAATTTAATTTATTTTTAATTTTAATTAGCAATTCTGTAAGTAAATGGTTGATTTGATCAGTCTAGAGTTCTATGGTTATGACTATTTCTGTATCTGTAATTCATGGGATTAGGGTTGTTTGTTTAGGAGCCTCTAAGGCTTAATCCACATTTAGTCAATCACTCACAGCAACATGTATTATATTAGGTGCTATTCTTCGCATTAGATTATTCTTTCTTGCTGGATTGTAAGCTTCCTGAGGGCAAGAACTATTTTTGTTCTATTCAACATTATATCCTCAGTATCTAACAGTGGTAATCTTTTAGCTGAATGCATACATGAAGATACAAAAATAAAGTGAACAAACAAATTTTCTGCCCCCAAAGAGCTCACCATCTGGTAGAGGAGACTAGAGGTAGAAGACAATTTGATGGCTGCTATTAGGATGACCATGTAATTTATTGGTGTGAGACAAGTCTGATTGTGAAAAGGAGCACTATTAATAATTACACTGTGATGGCCGGTGTGAACAGGGACCATTCCCAGCTGAGCAGGTTGAATGGTCACCCCAGCTATATGGGGTGTTTCGTTCATTCATTTAACAAGCATCTGCTGAGAATTCTCTTGTGTGACATGTTAAAGGAACTATGAGCCGCTTGATTTCTCTAGAAATTGAAGTATGAGGCATTGAGCAGCAAGAGATAATCAGGACAAGTGGGGCAAATCATAAAAGGCTATGTGTACTAAGTTAAGGAAAGTGGACTTTATCCTATAGCTGATGAGAAACCCCTAGAGGGTTTTTCAGGAGTGTGACATGGTAAGATCTCTGCTCAAAAAGAGTACTAGTTATTGGGTGAGCATGGTGGAGGTTAGACAGGAGGGAGGAAGACCAGTTAAGATGTTTATGACAGGTAAGTCATTTGGGATCTAGTAGGGCCTGAACCAAGGTGCTGAGGCAGTGAATGAGAAGAGGGAACACATTGCAGTGAGACAAAAAAGGTGGAATCAACAGGATTTAGGGGTGCCTGGCTGGTTCAGTGGGTAGAACATGTGGCTCTTGATCTCGGGGTTTAAGTTTGAGCCCCACATTGGGTGTAGAGATTATTCAAAAAATAAAATAAAAAATAAAAAAAAGACAGGGGCGCCTGGGTGGCTCAGTCAGCTAAGCCTCCAACTCTTGATTTCAGCTCGGGTCATGATCTCAGGGTCATCATGAGTTCAAGCCCCCCGCTGGGCTCCACCCTGGGTGCGGAGCCTACTTAAAAAAAAAAAAAAAAGACAACAGGATTTAGCCGCTTTCTATGGTAGATGAAGCAAAAGGAAGACCCTCTATGAATCTGAAATAGGATTTTATTATTTAGAGGACAAGATGCTATCAGTACTTTAACGTTCATTAGTAGTTAAAGGCTTCCTCAGATCAGCTTCTAGAGTTCTCATAAATCCAGTGGACATTCTCACAGGGAGATGATATAGATAAGAAGCCCTATGTCAATCATCAAGCCAAACATTTTTAAGTGCTACCATATTCGATGCTCTGCACTAGGATGCAAGTACTTAAGAATTAGTCGAAATAATGAAAAAGTTAAATTCACAAAATCATAGCAAAATTATATAATGCAAAATCGAATATGTAATACCTCACGAATTCACGGGTCATTGTCCAGCAACCTCAGCTATCCAAAACACAATGGACCAGGAAATAAGCAAAAAGGGTCCCAGAATAGCCAAAATAAACATTACAAAGTCCTTGCACTAAAGTTAACACATTTTACTCCTAGGAGAATTCCTCAAGCTTTCACTCAGAGCTGATTTACTCTTTCTTAGGTACAATTCTAATAAGCTTGATTATTTGGCTTTCCCATTCACAGCTGATTAAGATTGTCAAATTAAAAGGGGGCAGCCATTAAAAAGAAGGAGATAGACTTGGATGTACTGACACGCAAGGATACCTATTGTATACTGTCAGGTGGGAAGAACAGCAAGTCATGTAACAGCGTACGTAATATGATCTGATATTTGTATGTATCCAAGTTTGCACACATACTGACAGAAATGGCCTGTAGGGGATATACATTAAACTGCCAACAATAGTTATGCCAGGGAGTGGGAATGGGGATGTGGGTGGGAGGGGGGAGGGGGGAATGCGAATAAAGAAGGGACTTTTTGCTTCGAATGTGTCTGTTTGTTTGTGTTTCAGAGAACGTATATTAGTTTTGTAATTTTAATATCCATTAAAAAGCATATAAAAGGAGCAAAGGGCAATGTGGTTAGAGCAAGCATACTCGCAGCCAGAAGCCGTGACCAATATACAAGAAGCAAGCACTAGAACTCAAAAACCAGAAGATGATGGGGTTCTTCTGTGTGGAGGCAAAAAGCCCTATCCCACCAGTGGCCCCAGAGGATGTCACAAATTCCAAACCAGCAAAACCCTAATGCTTGAAGGGCGAAATCATCAAGGAACACATTATGCTTAGTATATTTTACTTATGAGAGCAAGCAAGTATGCAAAAACTTAGAAAAATAAATTCCCACCCAAAGCAGATTTTGATGCTTTAGGAAGTATATTTCAGTTGTCTGGAAAATATACATTTATGGAACACATCATTCCCTGACAATGAGAAGTAAAGGAGATATTACTTTAGGTAAGAGCAGAGCTGATGCAGAGTAAGGAATGGTCCATATAAATAACTTCAACAGGTATTTATTAGGCCAGACTCTAAGGACACAAAAATAAATTTAAAAATAGTCCATCCCTGCCCTAGAGAAGCTTACAGTTTCGGCAGCAGAGACAAAGGAGGAAGCAGCCAGTGGTGTTACACAATGTGAGCAGGACTGTAATGGAGATTCTGAGTAAAGGATGCCCCGAGGCGCTCGCTCCACCTCGAGCTACTAGGAAAGGAGGCAGGGACTGAAGTGGGTGTTCAAAAAATAACCATTATAAGGGCGCTCGGGTGGCTCCATTGGTTAAGTGTCTGACTTTGGCTCAGGTCATGATCTCAGGGTCCTGGGATTGAGCCCCATGTCTGGCTCCCTGCTCAGTGGGGAGTCTGCTTGTCTCTCTTCCTCTGCCCCTCCCCCTCCTTGCGCGTGAGCATGGGCGCGAGCTCTCTTTCTCAAATAAATAAGTAAAATCTAAAAAAAAAAAAAAACACCTTTTATATGGGATGACATTTATTATTTTTTTTAATTTTATTTATTTGACAGAGAGAGAGAGAGAGAGAGATCACAAGTAGGCAGAGAGGGAGGCAGAGAGAGAGGGGGAAGCAAGCTCCCTGCTGAGCAGACAGCCTGATGGGGGGCTCCATCCCAGGACCCTGAGATCATGACCTGAGCTGAAGGCAGAGGCTTTAACCAAACACTGAGCCACCCAGGCACCCTGGGATGACATTTAAATTGTGTTAAAAATGACTATTATGAGGAGGGGGCTCCAGGGTGGCTCAGCCAGTTAAATATCAGACTCACAATCTCAGGGTCAAGAGATCAAGCCCCACAATGGGCTCCATGCCTGCTTGAGATTCTCTCTCTACCTCTTCCTCTGACTTCCTGCCCCTCCTCCCCTACCGCTCCTCTCTCTCTCTCAAAAAAAAAAAAAAAAAAAAAGACTATTATGGGATGACATTAAGTTGAACATTGAAGGACAAAGTTTATCTAGGGAGGAGAAGGAGAAAAGTGGGATGAGTACTCTAGGGCGACAGAACAGCATATGCTAGGGCACAGAGACATATTGGCGCATTCAGATAGTGCATTTCAAACTTTTCTGTAAGAAAGGGGTGATGGTGGATAGTGGTTCTAAGGGCAAGCCTGAATTTATGTATCAGGTTTTATCTTGAAAAAATTAATGGAAAATTTGCCTTCAACTCCACAAATATATTATGTTTGAATATAAAACAATGTTCTCAATGATTTATCAGCTGATAAAACTGATACTCCAGAAAGATGCACCACATTTGTCCAGTACTTTCTCATATTGCATGTGTAACACTAAATAATCTAGGGGTTATTTTTTCTAATTCGAAAAACAAAGGCATAGAAGATATAAGAGCGCATTGGAAACATAGATCAATGGATTGTGAAGGGGTTTTTTTGTCTGTTAAGGATCTGAATGATGCACTATCTAGCCAACTCCTACTCATACTTCAAGCCTCTGCTTAGGCCTGGTCTCTTCCAGGAAGCTGCAGTACCACCATCCTCTTTTTTCCTCAATCCGTGTTATTGTAGCATGCTATGCATTTATCTATCCACTTACCACAGTGTGCTGGAATTATCGATTAAATTTTCAGGCACCTCCACTAGACTTTGATCTGCTTGAATGCAGTTGTTTTGCATAGGACTTAGCACAATAGATACTAGTATCTGTTACATTGAATTGATTTAAAGCTGAGGACAAGAGTCAGGAAGCACTACCTGGCTTTCCAAGACAGGACAAGGTGTTCCTCTATACACTTCCACAGAATCGTGTGCTTACCCTGTCAAAGCTAGTATTAAACTATACGGAAACTGTCTGCTTATTGTCTGTCTCCTGCTCTAGACTGTAAGCTTTTTAAAGGGAAAGACCGTTTGCTCACCACTGCATCCCAAACACTTAACATTACGGTAGGTGATCGATGATTACACAGAATGAATGAATGAATGAATGAGTAGCCATTACAAATTCTCATGACAGAAATGACATGATCAGATCAAGATTTTGAAAAATAGCTTTGGAGGCAATTTTAAATGTAGCCTGGAGAGGGATAAGACCGGAGACAAAGAAATTAAAAAAAAAAAAATGAAAAAGAAACATAGGACATACTGGTAAAAGACTGTCCTTTCTTAATAAATGTCTTTCTAATTGGCTAATTTGATTAGATGTTTATATGTATTTTACAAGGCTGACTTCTTTAGTCTCTTAGGATTCCCTAAGGGAGGATATTCAGTTACCTCGTTGAGGAAGCCTTCCCTGACCCCAACCCTCGTACATGGTGCCTTCATGTACATCTGGAGGTCACTGAGGGCAGTGACTACGTCTTATTCATCTTAGTATCTCCAATGCCTAGGACATGCCTGCTCAATAAATGTTTGCTGAATGAATGAACACATAAATTGATCTATTAGTATACTGTACTCAAGCTCCGACCAAGACACAGAGGACCTAATGATCCCTAGTGTGCAGGTTTCTGGATACAGGAAACAGAACAAATAAAACAAGACTAGATACGGAGGTACACCTATTCCACAGGTAACACAGGGTAAATTTCTCTCTCTGACCCCTCCATCCTCATTCTGAAGAATAACTCTCATTGAGTGAAAATCAATAAAAGTCATTTTAAGGGAAGTAGGTTTAGAAAAAGGCTCTCAAGGAGGAGAAAGGAGGAGGGGAACTTCAAGTTCAACCAATTTGGGCTTTTTCTTTTTTATGAGGACTTGTAAGCTGCAAAAAACCTTTACAAAATAAAAAGTCTGCTTTTCTAAAGTCCCTTTCAAAGGAACCCCCCATATACACATACAAACCAATAGTCTTTTTGAGATTCCCAGTTTTATAACCAAAAAAGAAAAATAAAATCCACAGCAGAAATAATAATAAATCCTCCATTTCTCAGATCGACATCAACAAGAAACTTTCTGAAGTAGTTGCGGACAGTTCTCAGAGACATTCAACCAATATCCATGGTGAGATTGACCCAGCAATCTTTAGCAACAAATACTGACTGCAAACTATGGACAAGGCATTAGGGAGAAGTTTTAAAAGATATTTAATAAGGAAGGAAGGAAGGAAGGGGAAAGAAAGGAAAGAAAGAAAGAAAGAAAGAAAGAAAGAAAGAAAGAAAGAAAGAAAGGAAGGAAGGAAGGAAGGAAGGAAGGAAGGAAGGAAGGAAGGAAGGAAGGAAGGAAGGAAAGGAAAGAAAAAAAGAAAGAGGAAGAAAGGAAAAGAAAGAAAAGAAAAGAAAGAAAGAAAGAGGAAAACAAAATAAAAGGACATGAGATACACTTCCTATCCCCTAAGAAGCTTGTGGAATTGTGGTGTTAAGTCATAATCATAAGAAAATCCTATGAAAAGTTCAAAAGAAAAGTTAATATTCTCAATTACAATGCAGAAAAAAATTCTTCAAATGAGTAACACAGACAAACTGTTGTAGGATTTCGAAGGACAGAGAAACCATTAGGGTTTGAGGTATCCTGAAGTGTTTAGGGAAAAAGTAGAATTTAAATAGGGCATTAATGGAGATAGAATTTGAATCTTGAAGAGTAGGGAGTATTACAAGAATAGCGCCCATGGAATGTCAGGGAACATTTTACTCATAACCGCATCACAAAGAGTTTCTGCAATGGTTAAGAGTTAAAATCTGAGATGAATCCATATAGCACTGCAGTCAAGAACAACTGAAGGCAGATCTGGGTTTGAATCCTCTTTCTACCACTGAACGGTTGAGTGGCTTGTCACATTCATCCTCTCTGAAGCTCAGTTTTCACCACCTTAAAATGGGGATGGTATTAATTACACCTGCCTCATAAAGTCGACATGAAGATAAAATGAAAGTTACTCTCCATAGTTCTTAGCAAATAAGTGCTCAGTAGGTGATAGTTCTATGCTTTCCCCCCAGAGTCAGAGTTTGTGTTCTGAAACTTCTAGGGATAGAAAAAGAATTTTTAAAATTAAAAATATAGAACAAAACAGACTTGTATAGAACAATCAGCCTTTTTGCTTTCCCTTCATTCAACAGAGCAGCGTTTTCCCTGCTGATTCCCACTTGGATCATGACTTTAGCATACTTATTGTTTGCTTTTGAAACATCCTTTCCCGAAAAGCATTCTTCCTAAAGGCACTCTTCCTAAAAATACTCTGAATCCTGCTCACCTCCGCTATCATCTCTATGCTTTTCTAGACAACAGAATGCTTCTGGGGGAAAATAGAAACCATGTGGATTTCAGATTTGTGTTACTTGCATTTATTCATTCATTGACTTAATAAATATTCATTGAGTACCTATTTTTGAAAGATGAAAAGCCATCAAGGGGAAGCTACTTCACTTCCCACCTCCTACTTGTACCTGTAATTCCCTTTCCTTGTTCTCTCCTGTTGCAGAAAGGGAAGAAGAGTCCCTCTTCCTTTTAAAAGCTGGACTGTCCACCTGTGCTTTGGAGCCCTGGCTTTCATTGGAGGCTTTTGCACTAGTATTGTCTCTTTCCTGTTTCCAACCTCGTCTTCTTTAATGGTTCCCTTCTAGTCAATATTTAAACATACTCAATATCCCTCATTCAAAGGAAAAAAAAGATAAATTCTCATTAGTCTTTCATCCACATCCTTCTCCAGCTCTTATGCTCTCCTTCCCGTCCTTCCCAAAGTTGTGCAAAGTATTGCCCACAGGCTCTGCCTTGATTTTATTAACTACCCCTTACTCCTCAACCCCATCAATCTGGAATTTGTGTCTGCCATTCCTCAAAAACTGCTTCAGTAAGGTCATCAATTTTTATTTCTCCTTTTACTTGGCCATTCCCTGTTTGAAATGCTTTCTTCCTTTAACTTCCGTGATGTCACACATTTCTGATTTTCTTCTCTCTTCTCCTGATGTTCCTTTTTGACCATCTTTGACAGATCTCCTTTGTGCGACCAA
Organism: Potos flavus; assembly: GCA_028534135.1. Lineage (NCBI taxonomy): Eukaryota > Metazoa > Chordata > Mammalia > Carnivora > Procyonidae > Potos > Potos flavus. The sequence goes on from CM052900.1 coordinate 135,741,160, forward strand.
TAAATGTTTTTCACATTCTGTTCTAATGCACACATCTCTTCCTACTTTGGCCTCTACCTAAGGTAAATGCATTCACTTCCGTGGCTTTGTTATCATTGGCATACCTACAACTCTCAAATCGATAGTTTTAGACCCGCATATCCAACTGCCCCCATAAGCCCTCTACTTGAATTTTCCACTGGCACCTTAAACTCAGCATATCCAAACCTAGACTTATCATCTTCATTCCCAAACCTGGTCCTCCTCCGGAGTTTCTCAGCTCAGTATGTGCTAGTACCAGCTGCTCTGAGAGTCATCTTCGATCCTTCCTTCTTCATCATTCATTACGAATCAATGACTGATTTTGTCATTATACTTTCTAGATATTCCGAAAACCATCTTCTTCTCCATTTTTACCACCATCATCTTTTATCTAAGCTACTGCTACAGTTTTCTTTTAAAAAGGGCAAATCTGTTTATAGCACTACCAATGCTTATATTATGGCTGCCCATTGACTTTGGGATAAAGTCCAAAATCCTTAATATGGTCTATAAGGTCTTATATGTTCTGACCCCTGTCTGTGCTTCCACCTTCATTCTATGCCCCTTTCCCCACTTCTCTCTCCTCTGCAGATGTGCTCGTCTCTCAACAGTGCTTCAGTGCATCATCCTCTCTCCTCTTTCACACCTATCTCTGCTCCCCTCTCCTAGCAATCCCTACCCTTCACCTAACTACTCCTATTCGTCTTTTCAGGTTTCAGCTTAAATGAAGGCAGAGTTGGTTAGTTCTCCTTCTATACATTCACATTATGCCCCATTCTTACCTTTTCTAACACTCCTCACTTTTATATGGTCTACCTTCACTAATAGTCTATAAGCTCCAGGGTCCATACCTGCCATGCCTATCAATGTATTCTTAGTGCATAGCATAGTGTCTAGCAAATTTTGGTAAGAAAATATATATCAATATTTTCATATAGTAAGTGACAGATGAGTTTCACCTTTATTTCTGCAAAGTCTTCCTTGACTCATTCAAGCAGAATCGATAACTTCCAGGTTAACATCACCACTACACCGAAAATACTATCTGTATCTTATTTCTCTTTGTATCCCCAGCACTTCACTTGGTGTCTGGTACAAAGTGAATGCTCAATATATGCTTATAGAATTGAACTAACAGACTTTGCCAGCTAGCTGGATATGAGATCTGAAGGAATACAGAAAGTCAAAGATAAATTCTGAAGTGTGAGCTAGCCTTTAACAGAAATGGAAAACTTGGTAAAGGAGGGTGGTTTAGAAAGTAAATATATGTAGTTCTGAGTATAGGTATTGATAGTCGTAGTGACAGAGGGGAGAATTTATACAGAAAGTCAATAAAGCAAGGGACTCTTGAAATGGCAACATGAAGATAATTCCCAGGGTAGGAAGCAGTCAGCTTTAGCCAGGAGAGGGCTAATGGATGGGATACATTCTAATTTGCTTAGGACAATCCCAATTTATACCTGTTATCCTAGCATAATTATTGATGGTGCTGCCCCCTTATATGCTTAAAGGTGTCCAAATAAATTAGGGGTGCCCAGGTGGCTCAGTTGGTAGAGCATGCAACTCTTGATCTCAGGGTCTTGAGTTTGAGCCCCATGTTGGGCATAGAGCTTACTTTAAAAAAAAGTGTCCAAATAATCATATGACCAGACAACCAGGAGACCACATGAATTTGGAAAAGCTAAGTGAGTTAAGGGCAAGAACATTTAGGACAAGAGCATAGCAAGAAATTAGAATGATTTCAAGTTGCAGATAGTGAAGGAATGTACTGAACTGAATGAGATTTTATAAAGAGCTACGAAATGAACCAGATAGCCACTTCTGGATGAGCAATGTCACAAAAACACTGATAGGTGGGCATTTTCATCCATATTTTACAGCTAAACTAATCGAAGCTTAGATTAAATAACCTGCTCAGAAAGTTAGCTAAAATATAGCTTAAAAAGTAAAACATAGTGCCTTTTTCTCGCTCCCAGCCATCTCGGTGGCTGCTCTTGTTTGGGGTCTGCCCACACGTAAGACAGGAAGACAGTGGCTGCAAAGAAGACAAAAAAGCCACTGGAGTCTATCTACTCTGGGTTCCAACTTATCATGAAAAGTGGAAAGTATATGCTTGGGTACAAGCAGACTCTGAAAATGATCAGACACAGCAAAGTGAAACTGATCATCCTTGCTAACAACTGTCCAGCCTTGAGGAAATCAGAAATAAGAGTACTGTGCCATTTTGGCCAAAACTAGTGTCCACCGGTACAGTGGCAATACTACTGAATTGGGTTTAGAATGTGGAAAATACTGTGGAGTATGCACACTGGCTATCATTGATCCAGATGATCCTGATATCATTAGAAGCATGCCAGAACAGATTGGCGAAAAGAAAAACACACAAAATTCATCTTTAATGAAACTGCCCAGAGCTTGTTTAAAAAAAAAAAAAAAGTAAAACATAGCTAGAAGGCAAAACTAACTAAATATAAAAAAGTAATTGAAAAAAAGAAGTCAAAGGGGGAAATAACTGAAAGTCACAAGAGGACCATTCTCTGATAACCTGTAGGCATCTTGAGTGGGAAGGGAGAAATAAGGCATCAATATGATGACTTCCCCATAAAAGAAGGCAACCACCACTACCAACATCCTTCACTATAACTTGCAAAGTTAGTGCTCACTAATTTTCTAGAGTCATGAGCTTTGTTGAATACCACCCTTCTTTTTCCAAGAGAGAAGCAATTCCAGGAAGTAACTTTAGTGAAATGAAAAATAGACACTTCTACCCTGGGACACACCTGACTTCAAAACCAGCTTGTAGGTAGAGAAAAATCAAATATTCGGGGGCAAAAGGAAGTTAATCTTGGCTAAAATGGATGTCAGAGAAGATATCATTACAATGAAAGTCAAAGCAAGAAAGGGATAACCTAAGGAGAGCCTGGAAATATATGTGCAGGAGCGAAAATTACTCCCAAAGTCAAATCGAAGTGAAGCAGTGGAGTGACACCACGGCGGCATGGGCAGAGAAGGTAAGACAAAGGAATATAAACATTTCATGAGGATGACTTAAAGGTTCTAAGTCAGAAAACAAGTTGACACTTGTGATGATACCTACAAAGTGAGTGAAAATTGCATTTTACCTGTAAATATCCTTCAATCTTTCCCAAGAGTTAAATAAAGTGCTCTTTACTATGTAATAATAGGAGTTTCACTTTTTACTGCCTCCCTCATTGAACTGTGCCTACTAAGCAATTATACTTCAGTTGTGCTGCATCTTTTCCTTTTCCCCTTTCCCCCTTCTTCTGAAGACTAGAAAGAGATGAATGCACATAAGCAGTGAGAATTTCACTTTAAGGCTATCAGTTTTAAGAAGCATTTTGCCCAAGTGTGCTGCATTTAAGAATGCTTTTGGTACATCTGTCTTTCTGTGGGACAACCCAGCCCGGTGTGAAGAACAAGTACTATAAACCAAGAAACCAAGATTGACTAGTTGTGGAATTTAGATAAATCATATACTTTCTCTATTATCCATTTCAAAAAGTTTATTTATTTAAGTAATCTCTATACCCAATGTGGGGCTCGAACTTACAACCTCAAGATCAAGAGTTGCATGTTCCCACGGCTGAGCCAGCCAGGTACCCCATAAAGTAAGTGGTCTTTTTTTTTTTTAAAGTAACCTCTAGGCCCAATGTGGGGTTTGAATTTATGACCCCAAGATCAAGAGTCGCATCTCTATAGACTGAGCCAGCCAGGCATCCCTCTATTATTCTAATAGTCATTTTTTTCTGTATATATTGCATGGTTGGTTGTTTTGTTATTATTGTTTTGGTGACAAATTCTACACAAAAGTAAGGTAGGTATTGTTAATGAATGCTTTGTAATATTAAATCCGTTTTTAATCATTATAAAGGCAGATAAATTATTACGCTTTTCTTTAATCCTTTCCTCTCTTTTTGTAACAATTTAACATTCTATTGAATAAAGACTCATGAAACTTAAGAGTTTGAATAAATGCTGGAGGTCAAGTTAAAATTGGTATTTAAGAAATAATTCAAATTGTATGGCCTCTTCTCCTCTTCTTAATTTACATATTAGTCAATCAATAAACAAACATTTGTTCAGTGCTTCCTGTGTGTCAGGAATTATGTTAGGCTGTGGGAGGGGAGGGATCATCAAATCAAAGACAGTTTGGATTATAAAAACATCTCAATTTTCTGAGCTGTTAAGATGTGGAAAAATACGCATCTAAGAAGTGATTATATGTGGGTAAAAAACAATGAGCTTCCACGGAGAAAAAATAGAATATATCCATAGTCTATCCATATCCAAGTGAGTGCTAGAAAAAAAAGTATCTCCAGAAGTTTAGTGCAGCAAGAAGTCCCAAGGAGCTGAGTGAGGGTAGTGGGGGAGGGGCCCTATGTATGACACTGGCCTCGTTCTGCTGAAGTATTTTCTATCGAGTCTATAAAGGCATTGGCAAGAAAAGAACAAGTTAAAAATTAAGATTTATACTTTCCCCTCTGAAATGTGACACCTTTAAGTTTTGTTAAGACTTCTGAATTCTGTAGTTATACCAACCCGAAACCATGATTTCTCTTGTGTTGGAAAATTTAACTTACCAACAATTATGTAAATTATGAATTAAGCAAATACATACTTTGCTAAAATAAGAAGGAAACTTGGGGGAAATGGCCCAAATTATTTAAAATTTGAGTCTGTAATGATGGATGAAAATACTTTGAGATCATGGTTTTGGAATCATTTCTATGCTGGGAGAGTGAAAATCAAAATTGTTCTCCAGGGGAAGTTCTAAACTATATCCTCATTTGCAGCTCTAGGCTCGTTTCCTGGGCCACTACTAAGTCCCTGTTTCCCCACCCCCACCCAGAGCTATAAGCGCCAAGACCTCCAACCTCTGATTAAAGAGGACCCCAATTGATGCTACACCTAAGAATTCAATCTTAGGACCACTGTTCATTCCTCCCCTCAAAGAACCTTGAACTTCAAGCTTCTTAGCTCCCACTACTGTCCTTTGCTGCATCTACTGTGACTAATCACACTTCTGCATGAGAACAAATACTTGCAGGACCTTTCAGACCACAGCTGACTTTTACTAAGCCTTTGTGCCCACTGTTCTCCAGGAGTCAGCTGAGACTAAATCTGCCAAGCTTCATTCCGCTTTTCATAGGTCAAAGCCCCAAATAGAATTACCTGCTCTCTTCCCAAATTTGTCCTCTATGGAACTGCCATTCCTAAAATGCTCTACAATTCCTTAAGCCTAGTGTAATCCCTTTCCTCCCTCCCTACACAAACCCTCCATTTGCCCTCTGGAATTCCAACTTCTCTACACACTCAATCATTTCCCTGAATGTTCTTTCCACTTTGGTACTTATTTCGACCTGGCCTTTTCTAGGCCACTTCTCGGGCTGCTCCCTCCAGTGAGGTCTGCTTATATTTTTCACACCTATTTAGTGTCAGGAGACCAGGATACTCCTCGGTGCTAGTCAAGAGTCCACTGCTCCCCCACCCTTTTGTAAAAAGCCCTGCCACCCTCTCCCTGATTAGTCACTGTAATCCACCTGCCCTCTGTGTACTCATTGTTCACAGAAGATACTGGCACTTGGTTATTGTGTTCTCTTGTCCTGCAAGTCCTGCCATCATCCTAAGTGAGTTCGGAGTCCTCATGAAAGACCCACCTAATCTCCGATGTCCTCCTCCAATGCTACTTGGCCACCTACCCTCCATAGTCACTCCCTGGACCTTGTCATCATCACCTAAAACTCTTCTATTTTCTTTATTTCTAAAATCACTAATTTTTTCCCCTCTCTCCTAAAATCACTAATTCTAATAATCCATTTTCTGACCACAATCACCTCGACTTCTAGCTCACCTATTACATCAGCCTGACTGCAAATGCCCTTCCCTCTGTTTGAAAAGATTATCGATCACTTCACTTCCTTTCTATCACCCCCGTCCTATCTTTACTTCTCTATTTATCTAGCTTAGTGTTCGTGGTCCATCATTTCACTCACTCTCAGAATTACCCTGAACTCTCTCCTTGAATGCACTCTTTCCTTGTTTTTTAAGACACCACACTCTCCTGGTTTCTCTTACTTGTCCGGCAGCCTTTCACAGACATTTTTACTGGTTTCTCCCTCCTCTATTACTAAATGTTTAAATGCCAGAGTGTTTCAGGGACCTGTCCTAGGAGCTTTTCTCTTTTCATTCAGTACCTTTTCCTTAAGTAATCACAGCTCTTCCCATGGGTTCAATTACTACTATCGGTATGCATATGCTTCTCAAATTCATACCTGGATTCAGAATTGTTGTTTGAGCTCCAGATTGATATAACTAACTGCTTACCTGACATCCTCAGATGAGTATCACCAAGGTATCTTCAACTCAGTGTTAGAAAGTAAACTCATCACTTTCCCATTAAAGCTATTCCTTCCAGAAACCTGAGTTACCGTTGACATCTCTCTCTCTCTCACTTCTCCCCATATTTAAGTAAGATCTGTTAATTCGATATCCAAACTATTTCTCAAAATTTGTCCACTTTTCTGCATCCCTACTGCCACCTCTCTGGTCCAAGTCATTATCACATGCCATGACCTGTAAGTGCTAGAATATACAGCTGCAAAGGAGCCTCTTGCTTGGATCACTTAAATAGCTGGTCACATTGAAATCCTTTTTTTCCCCTCCAGTCTATTTTCCACTTTGGAAACAAAGTTTTATTTATTTTATTTTATTTTTTACGATTGTATTTACTTATTTGTCAAGAGAGAAAGAGAGAGTAAAGTAGGGGGAGCAGCAGGCAGAGGGAGAAGCAGGCTCTCTGCTAAGTAGGGAGCCCAATGTAGGACTCGATCCCAGGACCCTAAGATCATGACCCGAGCTGAAGGCAGAGGCTTTAACCCACTGAGCCACCCAGGCATCCCACAAAGTTTTATTTTGTTTTTTAAATGCAAGTCTGATTTTGTCATCTCTTGATGCATGGATTAAACTAAATTATACATGTAAAGGACTTAGTGTCTGGCATATGATAGTCAATAAATGCTAATCAGTGGATGTATGTTGAATAATTCAGTAAATGACTTTGGAATAATTGGTCAGCTATTTAGAAAACATACAGCTTTATCCCTACCTCACTCCTTAGACCCAAAGCATGTGCAGGGGGATGAAACCGTAAAAATACTTGAAGAAAACACGGGGAAATATTTGTATAACCTTGGAGTTGAAGAAAGCCTTTCAAAACATGTCCCAATAGTTAGAAGCCATAAAAGGAAACTAGTAATCACATACCAGTGTAAACATTCTGCATGGTGAGAAAGGCCATAAATAAGACTGGAAGACAAATAGCAAATAGTGAAAATATTTATCATACTTAATTAAAAAGAGTTAATAACAAATATCTAACTAGCTCTTATAAATCAACAAGAAAATATTAACAACCCACTAGCAAAAGGTCAAGCTGCATAAATAGAAAATTCACAATCTAAGATCTACAAGTGTCTAGGAACTTAAAGAAAATACGGGTAAAACAATAAACTATTACATTTTACCTATAGGTTGCCAAAGATTAGAAAGATAAACTACATTCAGTGGAGGTAAGGAATATGGGCACTCACCTGCAATTTAGGTGGAGCATAAATTTGAATGATCTTTCTGGAAACAGTTTGGCAATGGGGAACATAATATGAAATGTGTGTACCTCTTGATACAGTAATCCCACTTCCAGAAATTTACTCTAAAGAGATCATTTAAATGGTTCAAAAAGATGTATGCTGAGAATGTTCACTGCATAATTTATAAAATTGGAAATAAATATTTATTGAAACAGCAATGGTCTTCTCTGGCACTGTTCATGATACAGCGGATACAGAAATTACAACAGGGAGAAAAAATTCCTTTTCTCATGGAGTTTACATTCCAAGGGTTAGAAAGAATAAACTAATAAACAACTAAGATCCTTTCAAATAGTGGCACATGCTTTGAAGACATTAAAACTGGGTGCAAGAACGCGACAAATTAAAAAGAAAAGGTGTTTTAATATATAACAGGAGAAATTTTTCCTGATGTTAAAAGCTATGGAGCACTGAGTCTACACATGAAAAGGACACACTGTGTCGCAAGAAAACCAACAATGAACAACTGAAACCAAGATATATCTTTATTAAGCTCTTCATCTTTCAGGATGAAGGAGGAATTCTTCAGCCATACAGGCAGAAAAAGCAGATCACTTATAAGAAGGAAGAAATCAGGCTGGTCTCAGACTTCTCCACGGTGGCATTCAGTGGCTGCAAAGTTTCTAGGGAAATAAAGTGAGCCCAAGAATATAATATCTGGTCAGGCTGTCATTTAAGTCAACAAGCCAACAACACACATTCTCACACAAGCAAGAACATGGGGAGTGAATAACATACAATCCTTCCTGAAAAAAACAACAACTTAAGATGAAATCAAGCCAACCAAGAGATGAATGAAAATGCTGGCCCAAAAGTAGAAAAACAATGGACCATGATTTCAAGGGTGTGAGGGGAAGCAAATGCAGCCCATGAATTTTTTTCTTAGTCAAGTTGTTTTTCAAGTAAGGCATACCCTGTTTTACTGTGCTTCACTTAATTACATTTCATAGTTTTTTATAAATTGTGGCAACCCTGCATTGAGCAAGTCTATTGGCACCATTTTTCCAACAGCATTTGCTCATTTTGTGCCCTGTGTCACATTTTGGTAATTCTTTTTTTTTTTTTTTTTAAGGTTTATTTTATTTTATTTGAGAGGCAGACAGTATGAGCAGGAGGGGCAGAGAGAGATGGAAAGAGAATCTCAAGCAGACTTCGTGCTGAGCATGGAGTCCATTGCAGGGCCCAATCCCACAACCAGGAGATCACAACTTGATCTGAAACCAAGAGTCAGATGCTTAACCAACTGTGCCACCCACGCACCCCTCATTTTGGTAATTCTTGCAATATTTCAAACGTTTTCATTATTATTCTATTTGTTATGGTGATCTGTGGTCAGTGATCTTGGAGGTTACTATTTATTTGGGACGCCATGAACATGTATTGTATTATGGGGCACCATGAACTGTGCCCATAAAGATGACAAACTTAATCCATAAATGTTTTATGTGTTCTAACTGCTTCACTAACTGGCAGTTCCCCTGGTCTCTCTCCCTCTCCTTGGGGCTTCCTAGTCCATGAGACACAAAAATATTGAAATTAGGCCAGTTAATAACCCTACAGTGGCCTCTAAGTGTTTGAGTAAAAGGAAGAGCTGCATATCCCTCACTTTAAATCAAATCTAGAAATGACTAAGCATAGTGAGGAAGGCATGTCAAAAGCTGAAACAGGTCAAAAGCTAGGCCCCTTAAGCCAAATAGTTAGCCAAGTTGCGAATGCAGAAGAAAAGTTCTTGAATGAAATTAAAAACGCTACTCCGGTGAACACACGAATGAAAAGAAAACAAAAGAGCCTTATTGCTGATATGGAAAAAGTTTGAGAGGTCTGGATAGATCAAACCAGGCACAACACTCCCTTAAGTCAAAACCTAATCCAGAGCAAGGCCCTCACTCTCTTCAATTCTGTGAAGGCCGAGAGAGGGGAGGAAGCTGCAGAAGAAAAGTCAGAAGCTAGCAGAGGTGGGTTCATGAGGTTGGAGGAAGGAAGGAAGCCATCTCTGCAACATACAAGTACAAGGTGAAGCAGCCAGTGCTGATGTAGAAGCTGCAGCAAGTTCTTCAAGATCTGGCTGAGAGAATTCATGAAGGCGGCTACACTAAACAACAGACTCTCAGTGTAGACAAACAGTCTTATACTGGAAGAAGGTGTCATCTAAAACTTTCATAGCTAGAGAGAAGTCAATGCCTGGCATCAGAGCATTAAAGGACAGGCTGACTCTCTTGTTAGAGGTTAATGCAGGTGGAAATTTTTTAAGTTGAAGTCAATGCTCATTTACTGTTCTGCTTAGAACATGGTTTCCTGAATATTTTAGGCCCACTGTTGAGACATCCTATTCGGAAAAAAGATTCCTTTCCAAATATTGCTGCTCATTGACAATGCACCTGGTCACCCAAGAGCTCTAATGGAGATGGACAATGAGATTAATGCTGTTTTCATGCCTGCTAACATAGCATCCGTTCTGCCGCCCAAGGATCAAAGAGTAATTTCAAACTTTCAAACTCATTATTTAAGAAATACATTTTGTAAGGTTATAGCTGCCACAGAGAGTGATTCCTCTGACAAATCTGGGCAAAGTACATTGAAAACTTTCTCAAAAGGATTCACTATTCTAGATGCCATTAAAAACATTTGTGATTCATGGGAAGAGGTCAGAATAGCAATATTAACGGGAATTTGGAGGAAGTTGATTCCAACCGTCATGGATGACTTTGAGGGGTTTAAGACTTTAGTGGAAGAAGGAGCTGCAGATGGGGTAGAAAGAGCAAGAGAACCAGAATTAGAAGGGAGCCTCGAAATGTGGCTGAATTGCTGCCATCTCATGATAAAACCTGAACAGATGAGGAGTTACATCTTATGGATGAACAAAGAAAGTGGTTTCTTGAGAGGGAATCTCCTCCTGGTGGAGACGCTGTGAAGATTGTGGAAATGACAACAAAGGATTTAGGACATCACATAAACTTAGTTGCTTAAATTTGGAAGGATTAAGTCCAATTTTGAACAAAATTCTACCGTGGGTAACATGCTATCAAACAGCACTGCACGTTATAGGGAAACCTTTTGTGAAAGGAAGAGTCAATCAATGAGACAAACTGTCCTGTTGTCTTATTTTAAGAAATTGTCACAACCACCCCAGCCTTGAGCAACTACCACCCTGACCAGTCAGCAGCCATCAACACTGAGGCAAGACCCTCCACCAGCAAAAGGGTTATGACTTGTTAAAAGCTCAGAAGATGGTTAGCATTTTTTGGCAATAAAGTATTTTTAATTAAGGTATGTGCATTTTTTAGACGTAATGTTATTGCACACTTAATAGACTACAGTGTAGTATAAATGTAACTTTTATATGCATTGGGAAATCAAAAATTCATTTGAATGGCTTTATTGTGACATTTGCTTTATTGTAACATTTGCTTTATTGGGGTGGTCTGGAACCTAACCTGTAATGTCTCTAAGATGTGCCTATATAAGAGCAAGTCACATTTGGATATAACCTTCCAAGTGATCCTCCAAAAGAAGCCATACCAACATATATCCCAGATATAAACAGAAAATATCTGTTTTCCCATACCCTCTTCAGTCATATTAAAGACACTAACAATTTTTCAATTAAATAGCAGTGATACATCCCTTTCATATATCTTTTAAAAATTATAGCAATCTTATGGAAGAGGTATATCACTACTATTTTAATCTCATTTCCTTAGTTAAAAGTGAACTTGAATCATTCTCAAATGTTTGTGAGACATATTAGTATTAGACATATTTTCTGTAACTTTTCTAATTCATATCCTCTGCCCATTCTTCTATTGGGTTGTCTTTTCTTTATTCATTATTAGGTTTTCTTCATATATTGTGGATATTAATCCTTTATTTATTATGTAACTTGCCAACATGTGATCCTCGTCTATCATGTCTTTCAAGTTTGTTGATACTGTTTTTCTTTGTATAGAAGTTAAGTCTTTTACTTAGTTAAATCTTTTCCTTTATAGATTCTAGATGGTATGTCTTACTTAAAAGGAGCATTTCAACCACATGATTAAAAATATATATATATATATTCAGGGCACCTGGGTGGCTCAGACGGTTAGGCATCTGCCTTTGGCTCAGGTCGTGATCCCGGGGTCCTGGGATCGAGCCCCATGTCAGGCTCCCTGCTCATCAGGGAGCCTGCTTCTCCCTCTCCCACTGCCTGCTGGTTCCCTCTACGTGTGCTCATTCTCTCTCTGTCAAATAAATAAATAAAATCTTTTAAAATAATAAATAAATAAATGGTTCTGCTGTATTTTCTCCTGCCTTATAAGTTTCATCTTTCTCACTAAGATCTTTACTTAGTTATCAGATTCACATAAACTAAGATTGTCAGACTCACATAAAAAATAGAGATATACTTTTCAATTGACCGGAATGCTTGAGACCCTATCAGAGGTGCCCCATTTCAATGTGTAAGTACCTGAAAAACAAAATTAGTAAACCAGTAGCTTGATGGGATTGCCAGACCTAGTAATTACAAAGGGGGACTATTTCATCCAGGAGATCCAAGGTGACAAGAATGTGGAGTACCTTTACTAGAGACATAGAAGGGAGAGGGACTTCTCCTGGCCAGAGGAAATAACTAGCCCTGAAGCCTTGAAATGTTCAGGTTCTCCTGTTTCCTGTATCTTTCTTTGTCTCACGGTCAGTGCTGGATGCATTCAGCTAACATTTACCTCTGTGGTTTTCCTCTATTTTGAGTTGTATTGCAGACCACACTGAAGCTTTCTTTCTTTAGATGTGTTCATACCACTGATTAGTAATCAAGTAACCGTTCCCAAGGGCCTAGGAGACCTTGGGTTCTTTTCATCACCTGCCCATTACGTTAAATTCTCTCAGAGGCAACCTTATTTTCCTTATTTGTAAGTTCTAAGTCCTAACTACAACAGTTTTATCTGAGAAGAGAAGTCTGAATTGAAGAAGATAGCTGAACAGTTCAAGGCTGTATATAACAAAGAATTGTGCAGCACACGAGTTATCGAAGGTTTTTACACATGGAAATGATGGAAGTGATGCGGACTGGTCTGCCACTCACAGAGAGGTGGTCGCTGGAGCCAGGGAACTGTGGTGGACAAAGAAGGTAGGGACACTAGTTGGGAAGCTGCTGTAGTAATTGGACAAGCCAACTCCCAATTCTAGACCATAGAGTCTCTATCAAATTCTTCTCTGGATCCTCAGCCCTTAGCCCAAAGTGATTGAGAACCTTCAGGTACTCTAAAATATGTTACACCAAAATATTTTCTGTCCTATTAACTTATTAAACCTCTTAATTTGACTTAGCGATACCTTTCTTTAAAATGACATCAGCCATTTATCAAGGACCCACATTGTGGCAGACATTTAAACATTTTTCTATAATCTTATAACAACCCTATAATGATTTACAGGTAAGCAAAGCAAGGTTCAGAGAGTTTTAAGACACTTGTACAAGGTTTCACAGATAGAAAATGACAATCCACACACCAAATAACATATTATAAATTAAGAGAAGTGAAGTTTTATCCTATCACTTTTCTGGAAAACAATTATTTTTGACAAAACCTGAGCCACAGATAAGCTGAAATAGTGGTCTCCAAACTTCTTGATCATGCATACTTATAGGTAAAAAAAGCACGCCCTCTCCCAATATATGTATATTTATTTCTAAATTACTACCATCAGCTAATATCTCAAGGTACAATATATACTTAGGGGAGAATTCATTATAATGAATATAAATCCTTATTTCAAATACTCCTCTGAATAATTTCAAAAAGTTTTTACTGACTTCTTGTCAGATTTGATTAGCTTATGATTGTTTTTATCTAATAATCTGTCTAAGAGCTCCCACTAGGAGTAGACGTGATTGATTGTGCTTGCATTTTTTGGTATTATTTAAAAGTCATGTTTTCTTTGTAGGAATCTTTTAAACCTTCTGTCCATTCTATGAAGATGTTTAGCTAAAACTAGTTAAAATAATCTATAAATCCCTTAACTGGGCACACATTAACTGCAACACATCTTAAGAACCTCTGTCAACCCCAATGTTTATAGCAGCAATGTCCACAATAGCCAAACTATGGGAAGAGCCCAGATGTCCCTTGACAGATGAATGGATAAAAAGATGTGTGGTGTCTATACATACAATGGAATACTGCTCAGCCATAAAAAAAAAAAAAAATGAAATCTTGCCATTTGCAATGACGTGGATGGGACTAGAGGGTATTATGCTAAGCGAAATAAGTCAATCAGAGAAAGATAATTATACGATCTCACTCATATGTGGAATTTAAGAAACAAAACAGAATCATAGGGGAAGAGAGGGGAAAATAAAAGAAGATGAAATCAGAGAGGGAGACAAATCATAAGAGACTCAATCATAGGAAGCAAACTGAGGACTGCTGGAGGGGAGGGAGTTGAGGGGATGGGATAACTGGGTGATGGACATTGAGGGCATGTGATGTAATGAGCACTGGGTATTATATAAGACTGATGAGTCACTGAACTCTACCTCTGAAACTAATAATACACTATCTGTTAATTAATTGAATTTAAATTAAAACAAAACAAAACAACAAACAAGCAGAAACAGACCCATAAATACAGAGCACAAACTGGTCATTACTAAAGGGGAGAAGGCTAGGGCGATGGGCAAAATAGGTGAAGACAAGGGAGAATACAGGCTCCCAAATATGGAGTGACTAAGTCACAGGAATTAAAGATACAGTGTAGGGAATATAGTCAATGGTATCGTAATAGCGTGAGAGGAGGTAGTTACACCTGTGAAGAACACAGCATAACATATAGGCTTGTCCAATCCCTATGTTGTGCATCTGAAATTAATGGAACGTTGTATGTCAACCATACTTCAATAAAAAAATTCCATTGTGTATATATATATATAAAGAACCTTTGTTAATCCTCCATATTGTTGAATTCCCTGCTTCCCTTCGGGATACATCGTGTCCCTTCATGAGAAGATGACCAGGTGACCTACCTACCATGGACGTCTGGGCCTTTCTGTCCACTTGTATGGCAGGTGAGCCTACTCTGGGCCTGGAGTGTGGGGCAGGACCAGGGTTTGGCCTATTCATCTCAGTTGTAAGGTTCCAAAGCTTAGAAGTGTCATAGCAAAACTATAGAACTCAGGTCTGCTCCCTCATTTTCCTTTTCACGACCATAAGAGGAGACAGAATCTCATACAGAATCTCGTACATGGAAGAGGCTTTTAGGGGAAGCTTGTCAGAGCCCCTTGTTACACTTTAAAAGGAGATGTGGGATGAGATGCACAAGCCTCCCAACTCCAGGACCCAGCCAAAGGTCAGGTTTCCTCACCTACGGAGCTCATCTGCACCCCACTACCACTTTGGATCTGGGTCAAGAACCAGGATGCCCCCCTTCCCAGGAGCGGTCACTGCTCCCTCATCCCCCTTGAGTTTCTAGGAGGCCCAGGTCCTGGAGGCAGCAGGGAGGGCAGAAGAGGCCAGCTAACTAGCCGGTCACTGTGATTAGCCATGAGAGCCACTCTCCCTCCTGGACAGTCAGGCAGGGGCAGAGCAGGGGAGCAGGCCCTGTGCCCTGTGCCCACCGCACAGATGTCCTATCTCTGGGACAGTGTCTGCAATCCCATCCCCACCCGCTCCCCTGGCTGGGCCCGTACGCTCTTTCCTCCCATTCTGTACCCCCTTCCACAGGTTTCCTAGACTGTGCTCAGAAAGGCAAGAAAATAGTCATTCCCCCCACTACTCTTAGGTATAACATCTAGTTTTGTCAAAGGGGGTGCCAGGTAGTCCCCACTCCTTAATGCACACTGAAAAGTTGTGGGTCTTTAATGACCTGGAACCCAGTCCCTTCCCTTCCATGACCTCTATGGAGATGGAACTGTCTGGACTTCACCAGGAGTCTCCTCAGCACCCCACCGTACACACCATTCCTGTCTAAATCTTGAGTCCCTCTTCTCAACTCCCCTTCACTTTGAATGACTTAGAAATTGACTTTCAAACACCCAGATTGGGTGCCACGGCCACCCCTAGGCCCTCTCAAATCTCTTCCAAGAAGTAACAGTAGCTAACCCTCAAAGAGGATTTACTATATGCTCAACACTTTATATAGATTAACTCAATTAATCCTCACAAGTCTGTGAGGTCGACACTATAGTTACCCACCTTTTATAGATGAGAAAATTAGATCACAGAGAAGTTCAAGCCCTCATCTGAGGTCACCTCGATGGTTCACGGTGAAGCTGAAGTTTGAACCCAAGCAATACAGATCCAGAGGTCTGCCCTTAACCACTATACTATGCACCAAGATAAACCTTATATAGAGAATTGACGTTCTCTCCACTTTTGTAAAGTATGAGCAAAAGCATCAGGAAATATTATCGATCTGCATCTTATAAGCTACACAAATTCAGTTTCAAGTAAAGTCCCCCAGCTGCCTTCCAATCAAATTGCTGCTGCCCCAAAGGCCTTCCTACATAGAAATTCTGGAACTGCTGCTGCGAACGTCCTGCGTTTTGCTCCTTCTTGAGACCCTTGATATCCTGTGGACACCTTCATTGGTGGTCTTGTCTGCTCTCAATGATATCCCTTTCCACTCCTCAAGGGAACACCTGCAGTGCTCACTAGCTGAATGTTTCCTCCTCTTTCTGGAAGGAAGATGAAAGCAATGAGAGCTGGGTACACAGACATCCATCAACCAGGCTTTTGATCTCTGCCTGGGGAAGCAGATTTCACACCCAAGCCAACTGCAACAAGTTTTACTAGTGAAGTTTCCTGTAATATCCCAGTTAGTCTGGAATTGAATCTGCACTGTAGTGAGTCCCCTCAATGCCATGCCCGCTCAAGGGCCTAGGCCTGACTCTGGTGTGGGTGCGGTAAGCACATGACAGATGATATGACAGGACAAGCTGTCAGTTCCTGCGGAGTTTGAGCACTGTCAGGCCGCGAACTCAGAGTTTCTACTGTGTGCAGAACCCATCATGTGTCCATACTTGCCACCACCGCCAGCGCGAGAGAGAGACTTGCTGGACACTGAGGCCAGCCCTGCTCAGGGCTGTTACCCTTGGGCCCTTGAATTCTGATGCAGGATCAAGTAGGGAACCCAGGCACAAGGGAAGAAACTGTCTCCTGGCTCTCGGACAAAAGGGATTTGGTGAACGGATGAGGGGGTTGCCAGGAGGGACTGCCAGGTGGCTGCTGGAGGGGAAGAGAAGCAGTCAGTGCAGGCAAGAAAGGCAGGGGACCAGCTGTGGCAGAGGCCAGACAGCTGGCTGGCCAGAAGAAACCCTTTAGGATGTCATGCGGGCCCGAAACGCTCCCTCAACAGGGGAAGTTATTGCGACGTCCTTGCAAATATAAAGTGCTGTACAAACACTAAATCTAAAATGGCTAATAATTTTGTTATGTTAAAGCATTCGTGTCAGGTAATTAATGTACTCATTGTGATCATTTAATTTTATGGCAGGTAGTGTAGGGCTGGACAGAAATAGGGCTCTTTGGCCCAGTCCTCTCATTTCTCGTTAGATAAGCCAGCAGCACAGTCTCCCTGATCTCCTGCACCAAGGTCCTGCTGGAGGGGCTGCTGCCAGGAGGAGGGGGGCTCGTTGGGCGGGACCTGGGTCTCCAAGCTTCAGGGATTTCAAGTGCCTTGGCCCCGGGTGCCTAGAGGCCCTAGTGCCCCCTGGTGGTGCCTGAGGTACCACCATTTCCTCAAAGGAAATTCCTAGCTGAAAATTGTCCTCTCCTAATGGAAACTTCTCCCTTGACAAGTGTGCCTCTAGGCTTCCAGGTGCTGTGCACAGGAAAGGGGGAGCTGGTGTTGCTGTGCGGTGTTCCTTGTGGGGAGGTGGGGGCCGGCAGAGGTTTTGTAGCAGTTGGAGCACCTGGAGGGAACCAAGAGGCCCAGGCTTCTTGCCCCAGAGAGCCCCAGAGGGAGGCGGTTGAGGCTCCAGCCCCCAGTGCAGGCCACCATGGAATTCTATGGAAAGAGGAACTCTCGCTGCTCTTTGCTCAGTCTACCCAGGGTCCAGCTTGCAGCAGTGACTCCATCTTCCCTCTGCTCTCTATATTCCTTCGCCCTACCTCCCACCCCTCTTGTCTCCTCAACATACCCTGAGGTATATACCTCCTCAACATACCCTGAGCCAAGGCAACTACTCTCAACAACTCTACTTCCCAGAACCTTCTCATAATCTCTTCCATGGGGAGCACTTCCTGGTTAAGCAGGTTCCAAAGAAGAACCTCATCTTCTATCAGTTCTATCAGTTCCTATCAGTCCTATCAGTCCCATTCTGCATGCCAGCCTGGAGTGCGGCTCAGGAGGGTGTAAGGCTGGCTTGGCTTTGCCCTGAGTGAGCCCCCAGTCTCAAACATGCCTACATTCACACGAATGCATAGAAAGCTATCTCCATCTCGACCTTCCCATTGATCCCTGTGTGCCAAGACGTGATGACCAGAAGGCTTCTCCATACTGGAAATATTAAGATCGGCTTGGCTAGATACTGAATTATAACTTACAGAATCCTTGAATTGACTGCGGTCAATGCACACTCTTATTTCTCTCTCTCTCTTCTCTCCCCCTATTCTCTGCCGGACTTATCTGTCACTTCAAGAGACTGAGGGTATAGCAGCCTGCTTGCCCAATAACTAATATATTTATTGCTGACCCAGAAAGATTTGGGATCTATCCTTCATAATGGCTTTCTTTGCTAAAACCAGCAGTAGCTGCCTGGATGACCCACAAATTCCGGGTTACTTGTAGCCAGGTGGGCAGGACCACAAGGGAGACAGTGAGTCTAGCCAGTGGACCATGGCCTTGCCAGTCTCAGAATCAGCGTATGCTTGGCAGCTCTCTGTGTGGTAGGACCCTACCCCACTCAGTTGAAAGAAGGATACGACTACTGTCTTCCAGACCCATATTTAGCCTAGAGCTCCATGCTCATTAGCATAAGTCTGACAAAGGAAAATCCCCACGTTACTGTTACTGAGGCATCACCACGTGCCAAGGACTGTAGAAAAGCACTTTATATATATTGTCCCATTTTATGCACCCGAGCTTCCCGTGTCATTGGTGCCATCTGTGGCTTCACTTTACAGATGCAAGAACTAAGTCTCAGAAAGGTTAAGTAGCTTACTTAAAGTCATATGGTGGCCAGGGAGCAGAGCTGGGATCTGAGCTCCAGCAGTCTTTGGCAAGAATCCACGTACTAAACCATGACTCTGTATGGTCTCCTTTTGTGCCGTGTCGTCTGCAAGCCCTGGCCTTCCATTCTGAAACAATTATTGTTGTCTGCTCTGTGCTGGGCCCTGCGCTGAGCCCTTGGGAGGGATGGACATTATATAAGAATGATTGGTTGAGGTTTCCCATTCGCAAGTCCCTGTTGTAAGTTGTAGCGGAGAGTCATTTGTACCGGAGAGTGAATAGCTGCCCTATCTACAGATCCCTGTGAGAAGAAGGGCCTCTGGGTCCTTCCTTCTGCAGAGATGACCATGCTTGGCATCAAGTGACTTTACTACTCTGACCACAGCTAACTGGGTCAGGGCTGGACATGTGACCCAAAGGCAGCCAATCTGTTTGTTGGTCAGGAGTCCGTGAAGTGGCCTAGCAAAGAATTCTGCTCAACAGTTACGGACTGGGATGCGGCCAAGCCAATTAGATCCTTTTCCTTGGAAAATAGAAACTCACGTTAATTGTAAGTGCGAGGTGCTGCAGAGGCAAGGACAGAGTACTAAGTGACTATACTGGCGAAAGACAAGATTGGAGATCAATGAATGCGCACTCAGAGGCAGTAATGAAAACACCTCATTTCTAGAACTACACTGTATCCTGAACAACAGCGTTCTCAGAGTTTCCATGGGCTCTGTGAAGTCTCATGGTGTGGCTATGTCTCGACTTTCTCATTACTTTCTGTGTCCTCACAATGATCCCTATTACCAACACAATCTCAGTGTGTCCTCATGGAATTCACGATTAAGTGGGTAACACAGACAGACAATGAAGCAATTATGGCAGAGTGTGATAAACGCAGCCATGGCGGAAGCCCAGCAGGCTGTGAGAGCACGGAGGAGGCACCAGGAAGAGCACATCTAGTCAGAGACAGTCAGGGAAGGCTTCCTGGAGGAAGATGAATTAGATACAGTTCTCATTTTACTCAAAGCAAAAATCATCACCCTTAAAATCACCCTACATAATCTGACCCTCATTGCCTTTCCAATTTCTATTCCTGTCATTGTATTCCCCTTTTGCTCACCCTGCTCTACCTTCACTGGCCTTCTGGGTGCTCCTGAAACACACTGGCTCCTGCCTTAGGATTTTTGCTCTTCTCTTTACCTGGAATGTTTCCAGATACCCACTTGTTCAACTCTCTTACTTCCTTTAAATTTTGCTGGAATCTCATCTTCTCAATGAGGCCCACTTTGGCATCTGAGTTAATACTGCAGCCTGCCTGCCAACTCCCATACCCAGGCAATACTGATCTCCTTACTCCACTCTACTTTTTCTTTTTCCCTTAGAACTTATCATACTTACCATCTTCCAACATACTTAATGATTTACTTACTTATTCATTTATGGTTTTTTCCCTGCTTCTCTCCCCACCCCCAACACTGCCCCAGAATGTAAGTGCAACATGGATAGAGGTCTTACTTTGTTCATTGACTGTTGTATGTTGTGTTTCCCAGAAAGCAGTTTCTAAAACAGATTAGTATGCAAGATGTTTAGTAGACTGCTCCTGGGATCAGCACCAATAGAGGCAAGCACGATTAGGCAGAGGGAGAAGCTGAACTATGGAGCAGTCCCAACAAGACCTCAGCCAGTCCCATAGGAAGCCCTGGAGCTGGGACGATCTTTCAGAATTACCCTGAGTTGGGACAAATGGGCTTGATCTTCATGCCCCAGTATGGATCGGTCATGGATGCAACTGCCCTCAGAAAGAGGCAGGACCTTGGGCAAAGAAGTTTTCTTCAGCTGCAGCCATCCTCCAACAAGGCTAGCCATTGAGGGCTGCGAGCAGGACTCCCAGCAACTGGCGGAATCAGTCCTTCATTCCTGAACGGGGAGCGAGGCAGCAGATCACTGCATTCATTGCAATCGACCCTGGTACCACCTGGATTCGCTTTCTCATACTGGTTCTGAGAGCACCTCCTCTAGGATTTCCGCAGGCCTCTCTTTCCAGGGGAAACTTATAAGAAGTGTTGAAGAATGAACTATAGACCCCACTGCTGTATCTGGTCTCAGGGTCGCAGTTTAGATCCATTATACTCCTCCTCTGTTCACAATTTGAGATTCCTTGCACCCTCGGCTAGCGCATCTGTTGGTCTTGACAACTTAGCCGGTGGCGTGATGCAGACTCTCATCCTGGGGGGGATCTCAGACTGGTTACCATTCCCTTCTCAGGCTGGGGTTGTTGTGCTTGTCCTTATACCATCAAATTAGGAGAAGGGAGTACCAATAGATCAAGTATCAAGTGGATTGCCTGGCTGTTCCCATTGTGTAATTGCAGCCCTGCTGCCTCCTGATGATCTGAGCCAATTACTTCTGCCAAGATAGAGTGACTTTTCTTCTTGCCTGTTGTCCGTGGCATGACGAACCTGAAGAACCCAGGCGGCAGCCATAGCATATAGTTTAATGGGGCTCTTGCTGTGTCTTCTAACAGAAGTGTTTCCCTTTGGGAATCAGCTCTTCTAAATTTGCAAAGCCCAGCATTGTATATTTCACACATACATCACTGGGAGTTAATTGTAAATGAGGCTTTGGTTTCTGGACCCCACTGGGGACACATCTCCATATAAAGATCTTTGATTTAAAATGTATACTGTGTCCTAAGGGGCACCTGGGTGACTCAGTCGGTTAACCACCTGACTCTTGATTTTGGCTCAGGTCATGATCTCAGGGTGGTGGGATCAAGCCCCACATCAGGCTTCGTGCCGGGCGCAGAGTCTGCTTAAGATTCTCTCTCTCTGGGGTGCCTGGGTGGCTCAGTGGGTTAAAGCCTCTGCCTTTGGCTCAGCTCATGATCTCAGGGTCCTGGGATCGAGCCCCGCATCGGGCTCTCTGCTCAGCAGGGAACCTGCTTCCCTCTCTCTCTGCCTGCCTCTCTGCCTACTTGTGATCTCTCTCTCTCTGTCAAATAAGTAAATAAAATCTTTTAAAAAAAAAAAGATTCTCTCTCTCCGCCTCTGCCTGCCCCCCTAAAAAATGTACACTGTGTCCCAGAATGGAGTTTCTCAATCTTGGCACTAATGACATTTTGGGCTGGATAATCCTTTATTTGGGTGTGTGGGGGAGGGGGAGAGGTTGTCCTGTGCATTGTAGAATGCACACTTCTAGCTTCTAGCTACTAGATGCCAGTAGCACTACCTCTCCTTCTCCCTTCCTCCAACTGCAAAATGAAAAATGTCTTCAGATATTACCCAATGCGCAAAATCATCCCCAGTTGAGAGCCAGTATCCAAAAAGACGGTGCCCCATTCTCAAAGAGTGTTTTAGCTGTGCCTTCAAAGGGCCATTTCATTGTTCAGTTAGGCTAGCAGCTTAGCCATAGCATGTGATATAACCAATAAACCTCTTGTTATGGGCTTGCTCTTGCACCTCCATTCCTGTAAAGTAGGTCTCTTGGTATGACATGGTAGATAGGATATGAGATTATATGCTGAGGGATCAGATACCCTGTAAGCCTTCATTTGGTGGTGCTGGCTAAAGCTCTACAGGCAGGAAAGTCAAATTCATAACCAGAATATGTAGCTATTCCTGTCAAAGTGAATTCCTACTTCTTCCAAAATGGAAAGGGCCCAAAATAATGATCTTGCCACCAATGGGCTTATTGATCTCCTCAATGGATGGTGCCATCCTGGGGACTTAGCATTGGTCTCTGTTACTGCCAGCCTGAACATTCCACAGCAGCAGTAGCTAGATCAGCCTTGGTAAATGGGAACCCATGCTATGGAGCCTGTGCGTAACTTCCATCCACGCCTGCCATCATTGTTACTTCATCCATGCATTCATCGTATTGGCGCTGGGGTAGCCAATGACAGAAGCTGGTTGATGTCAGTGGGCTGAGTCATTTTATTTACTTGATGGTTTAGGGCCCCTCCCAATGGTGGATATTCACTGGTGGGCACTAACATGTCATACAAAGATCTTCCCACTTTGTGTCCATTCGCATATGTCCATTTGGGGGCTACTACCCCAGAACTCCTCATCCGTGATCTTCCAGTCTTGCCCTTTCCAGGCGGCACAGTCATTACCCACTGCCCTTGAGTCCATAAATATTCTATCCTTGAATCTCTTTTCTTTCCACATAAAGTGGGTGACCAGGGGGCTCTGCCCATTGAGAAGATTTTCCCTCACCACTGTCTTTCAGTGTGGCCACTGTTCATTTCTGCTTGTACCCACACACTGCATCAACCCATCCATAAGCTAAGGTAAGGTTTTTCCCTCCTATTTCCTCATTATAAGGAATCCTTCCATACAAGCTAGGTATGAGCAGAGGACAGGCCCTGGCGCACCAGTGGTCAACAATGTGGGAGCCTGGGATACTACACTGCAGCTTGCTTGTGCCCTCCATTTCTGCTCATGCTCGACCTCACATGGAGTTCTTCCATCTTAGGATGGATTGTTACTGGGCCTGCCTAAACCCATGACTTGGTGGATCTCAGAACTCAGTTCTGGTGAAAGGATGACGTTTTAGGACCTGCCTGAAAAACCATGCAGCAGCAGGGGGAGTACGGGCCCACAGAGAAGGTTCGAAGGGACACAAAGTGGAGGTGAAGGGAGAATCAAGATATTCTCTCTACTATTGTTTTAATTTTCTCTACTGTTTTAATTCTGTTAAATCGTACTCCATCTGTATAACTCTTTCTGTGAGCCAGGCACTGTACTAAGTTCTTCACATGAACTGTTAGGAATTATTAATTTAATCCATACAACATATGAGGTGGGCATGATTACTATTATTCACATTGTTATTATTCCCATTTTACAGAGGAAACTGGGACTTAAGGGTTAAGTCCTTGGGTTAAGGGATCAGATACCCTTAAGGGTTAAGTCCTCCTGGGGTTAAGGAGCACAGATTTGGTAAGTAGCGGAGCAAAATCTGAATCCCAGGACAGTCCGACTCCAAGGCCTAATCTTTAAAGAGACACACTATCAGCCATTCTCTTCATGCCAGCTGCCTTGACAGAGAATGAGGAAAGAGGGTGTGTGTGCATGTGTGTGTGCGTTCTTGTGTGTGTGTGTGTGTGTGTGTATGGCGGGCAGGGGAGATTTTTCTAGCTCTGGCTGTGCTCTGCTATGCTGAAGAGCTTAGCAGAATTTTTACTAGTTCATCCATCCTTTCATCCAACAAACATTCAATGAATACTTAGTTACTATAGAATTATGAAGAGTGAAGGAGATGTCTTGCCACTATACCCTTCCTACTACATCCTTAGGGAAGGTTCTCCTATACGGGGAGGGTTGCTGCTCAGGACAAGAGTAGAAAAGGGAGGATCTCTACAGGGAAGGTTGTACTCATTGGCCCAGATTGCTCTGAGGGCTAGAGGAGGAATAAGATGACTCGGCTATTTGGCCCAAAGAAGCAAACTGCTTTCCTCTGCTTTAAGGGCTGCCCCTGATGGGTCTGGTCAGAAGTGTTGGTGGTCTGGTCCTCAGAGTTCCTTTAGTTACAGCCTATGTGTCATCTTCCTGTTCTTGGGGATCTCAGTCCTGATGTCTCAGCAGCACCCTGTCCCACAGCATCATTAGAGTGATTGATTACTCTCTGTCCCATGGGCCCAAGGTTCTACCTGTTAAGTAACCACCTATCTGCTTGCTCCCTGCATGTATTTTGGAGCCTCAACCTTACCCTGGCCCAGGTTTTGTTTTTTGTTTCTTTTTCATTCAGCCTGGAAATATTAACTACCAAAATAATAATGATTTACATTTAGTAAGCACGTACTGTGTGCCAGGCCTTGTGCCCAAAGCTCTACGGATGACTTCATTTAATTCTGCGTCAACCCTTTGGGGAGGTCCAGGCCTACTGTTAGAAGAGGAGCAGGAGGTCCGCATGTAGAAGGGGCTCTTCTGGCCAGGGTGCTGCTCCTGGGCCTGTCCTGCACAGTCAGACCACTAGAGGACCACCAGAGCCCCTGGGCCCACCCAACACAACGCCTGGGCCCACCGGCCTCACCGAACACCCAGTGTCTCCTGCTGTTTGGCTGGGTTCCGCTTGCCCCTTCCCTTCCTCGAGGTCAGCTCCCTTTCCCTTGGCTTCCTTTGTGCTTTTCCTGGCCTTGGCTCATGCTGTTCCTTCTGCCCAGAATCCCTCTTTTCCTTTTTCTGCCTGGCAAAATCCTTATTTTTCAAGCCTCACTTTAATGTCATCCTGACCTCCCTGCCCTCCCCTGTCAGAATTAATTGCTCCCTCCTTTTGTGTTGCTCAACGGCACTTATCACAGCGAACTGTAGTTACTTGTTCCGCCACTCAGCCTGGGGGAAAGAGAGGCAGGGGCCCGTTTCCATTCACCTCCTGGTCTCCGGGGCTCAGGGGCCGCCCCAGTAAGTGTTTGCTGAAGCCCACTGGGACTGGAGCAGGGGGCTGTGAAGCTTGACCGGGGACGCCCCTGGGACGGGACCCGGGTTCTCTCTGAATCCCTGCTCTCCCTCTAACCTCTTTCTCTCTGGCTGGCCCAAACCAGATTTCAGGGACTATGACAGGATCCCCCCTGAGCAGGAATATGTCCGTCCTCTCTCCCCTCCAGATGACTCCCCTTCTTCAGTGGCCAGCCTTCCTGCCTGCCTCCCGGCACCCCCTCTAGCCTGGTGCTCCCCGCTCTCCCCATTTAGCGGCATCTGCGGATTTCATTAACTTGCTACTTAACCCCTCTCGCTCGGATCAGCTCTGAAGATGATAAATCAGGCCCAGGGCTCATCCCTGCAGCGGCCAGCCTCTCCACAGCCCCCTCTAACGAGGCTCTGGCTGCCCCTATTCATCACTGGCTGCCTTCCCTTTCTCCTGCAGTTTCACTGCTCGTACCCCCCCCTCCCCCCCATGCAGACGGTGTCAGTGGTGTTGCAGCCCAGCCACTTGGGGTTGCATTCCTGACGTAGATTCAGGACAGACTCTGGAGCTGGTGAGCTTCCTAGGCCAGACTGCCCTTGTCCCTGGGGGGCGGTGGGCCTTGGCTTCCCTGGCAGCAGGGGTTAGCCCAAAGGCAGTGCCCAGGGGCTGCAGGAGAGGGAGGCCCTGGCCTAGAAAAGGATGGGAGGGCTAAGGGAGCAGAGGGCTCCCTTCCTAGCTATAGGCTTGCCTTTATTTCTGTGTAAGGGGGTGGGGGGGGGGGGGGCTAGAATGGATGGACCTTCCTTCTCATTCCTTCCTTTCTTCCTCAAGACCTTCTCCTCCTTCCCTGCCTAGATCTTTCCAAGAACCCTCCTTTAAATGTCCTTCTCTGTGATGCTGTCAGTCTCACAGGCACCCACCCTCTCCTTATGTCCCCATAGAGCACGGGTGGGAGAAGGGCTGCTGTAGCAGTGACCCAGTGGGGGGGTGCGCAGAGCAGCACCCAGACTCTTCCCCGGATAGCTCCCCCACAGTGGCAAAGCTGCCCCTGCTCTGGGACTCCTTCCTCACCCTCATCTTTCTAGCCCCCCCTTATTTCTTGAGGTTCCTCTGCTTACACTCAACCAGCGACCCCTCTATCCTACTGCCACCTGTCACTGTGGCTGCCATTCTGCTCACCGGGTGGGTCACCAGTGCCTCTGTGGAGAGCTAGAGCTGGCCAGCAGTGTGGTTTTTCTCGATTTAGCAAAATGGCCCTTTCCCTCCCACTCTCCCCCCAGCCGCTTCTCTAAGCCTTGCCGAAATACCGTCTTTAATTTTCCTTTCTCCGTACAGTTACCTTTCCCTCTCTCCCTCAGGCCCCAGTCCCTCTTCCTGACTCTCTCCTTCACTCGCATGACTCCTCTCCTGTTCCCTTCTCCCATTTATAGGCATAGACTCTCTAAAAGGGACCACCCCAAATCTGTCAGGGATCTAGCCCTTTTGTAGTTCTAATCAGGGTCCTTCTGGCTTTCTCTGCCTTTAGAGATCTCTCTGGGCCCCTTCCTATCACCTCCATCTGCCCTCATTGTGTCCCCTCCAACCCCCATTCTCGCCTTCAGGGGACAATGTCTTACTCCCACCCCCCGCCCCCAGTTCCCTCCCTACCCCTTCCCAGGCTCTGCAATGATCTCCTGTCCTCCTCTCCTTCACCGTTCTTCTTCTGAAGGGGTCAGGCCATTGGATGTTCACTCAGCAACCCCCGCCCCCCCACCACGTGTGCTTTTGTCAGGTGCTATTTCTACAATGTCTTCGTTACCTCCTAATTGGCCAAATCTCTTTTCTTTATTTTTCTTGTTAAAGACAGATTTAAAGAACGAGTTCAGTAGCTCAGCCATTTTCAGACCATCATTAATTTCCCGCCTTCTTATTTATTAATGGGGCAACTTCCTTGCTGGTATTTCTTGTTCCCTGGATATCTCTGTAAAAGCCTGCCCGGCTCATGCAGCCCCCGGGACCAGTGCTAACTCACTCTGACTTTGTGCTGCCCTCAGCTGCTCTGGCATTCCCTCCACGGCCCCCCTGCTCTCGCAGCCCTCCTTGTTCAAGACCCACGCTCCCCGCGTTTAGGCACAGAGCCTTCCCTCCTACACATGGAGAGGCCTGAGACTCCCAGTTCTTTCCTCCACCCCTTCTCCCTTTCCACAATGTTCCAGGTTCTACTCTAAGCCAAACAAATGCGTGCATGCTGTCTCGTTGACTCCTCAAGATCTTAAGAACAAAAGAACAGACTAGAGCTCTGGG
Source organism: Potos flavus (assembly GCA_028534135.1). Taxonomy (NCBI): domain Eukaryota; kingdom Metazoa; phylum Chordata; class Mammalia; order Carnivora; family Procyonidae; genus Potos; species Potos flavus. The sequence goes on from CM052900.1 coordinate 135,768,675, forward strand.
AGTGGTGCTGACTCTGGCAGGGTCACTTTGCTCAGGATGTGAACCCAGTTTTGCCTGGCCCATGGCTAGGGCTTTTCCTCTTTGCCAGCCCACCTCGGGGAAGCCCACAGAGAAAGGTCATGTTTAGGGTTAGTGGTGATCCAGAGGAAAATCCCGGGACCAGAGAGAAGGCAGCAGCACAGTGGGAAATAGAAAGCAGTGGCCCGAGCATTAGCAGGACTGCGGGCAGTAAGCAGTATTGGTGGAGCGGTCTCCTTCTTCAGGCCCTGACCTCTCTGGGTTCCACTTTCTTATCCTCCAGTTAACTAAAGGACTCGCGTTCTAATGGGGACATTACTAACACACGGGAGCAGCTGTCTGGGGACTCCTCCTATGCCTCTGAAGCCTGGGTCTGTGCCCCTGCTCTTTTTGCAGCCTTTTGATTCCAGTTCTCGGGGAGCCTCAGCCCTTCTCCCCAGGGGAGAGGGTCGGTCCTGCTGCCACCCACCAACCTCTGCCCATGTGCGGGTGTAGCTGAGAATCAGTAAGCATGGGGCTCCTCGGGCAGACAACTACCACCCTAGAACCCAGGCCCCAGGTCTAAGCATATGCTGACTCCACCAATGGCTCCTAAGCCTTCTTGAATACGAGAGATGGGGACTTCTGGTATGGTCTTGCTAAGATCTTTCCATAATCAGGAATATTCCTGTTATCCCCTAGGCTCTGAGCCTGGACTCCAGGTGAGGCCCTAGCACGCCCAGGGCTCAGTGGCTAAGGCTGTAGCTGCTTCTACATTGCCAGAGACAGATGAGATAGTGTTGAGGACGGTGATCCCAAGTCAGGGTGCAGGACTTGAGGCCCCTGTGGCTGCCACTAAATGCCAACTCATTGCTCTTCTCTTTGGAAAAGAAAGCTCTGGGCATGTAGCAGGATCCAGGGAAGGGAAAGGAGAGAGAGAACTCAGGGCAGAATCTTCCTGTCCAATCTGGGGCCGCAACTAGCCCTCCGGCAGTAGTAGCTGGGAGCAGCAGTGCAGGGGAGGAGTCCCCTGAGGCCAAGCCCTGGGAGCCATGTTTTTACACTAAAAGACCTTGTTTCTTGTCTCGTCCTGGTCATAACCCTGCTTAATAGAGACATTAAGATGAATGATTGAAGCTGCCTCTTTCCCTGCAGCCAGAAGGAGGGACAACCTGGGTGACCCTGGACAGAGGGGACACCGTGTGGGATGGGGTTGGGGTAGGAGGGGATCCACAAAGCATCCCCCTCCAACACAGAGCCTCAGCTTTTGTAGGCTGAAACCTCCCTGTCCCAAAGTGCTCCCCAAAGGCTGCCTCATCCGGCAGTGCTTCTCTGCACTGACTTCCAAGGCTGCCTCTGCCTTCCCAGTATTAGGGAGGGGCTGATGCCAGCAGGAAAAACCATGGGGTGGGGGGGGCGCGGATAAGGGATGACGGGGACTTTTGTTCATACAGACTTCCGAGAGGGCTTTGATAAGCTTCTAGACACACAGGTTTTCATATTTACAAAAACAATGGCTAACAGTGATTGAGTGTTCTCTGCATGTTTCAGGGGCTGTGTTTTATATGCATTGTCATACCGAGTCTCACAACAGCCTCGTGATACAGAAAGAATTAGTATCCCCAATTTACGGATGAGAAGACTGAAGCTTAGAGACGTTAAGCCACTTGCCCAAGGTCACCCAGCTAAGTAGTAGGGGTGGGCTATGAATCCAGACAGTCTGACTTCAGAGCCTGGGCTGGGAACTGCTATCTTCATATACTGCCTCTAGTCTTAAAAACTGTCATAGTCTGGGATTGGGAGGAGGGCTGGGAGAACTGGGGTTTTTGTATCAGATAGGGAATTGATTTAGAGGTCAGAGACAACCGTTAGGGATAAACGGGCTCATCTCTGGATGGGGCTGCAGAGGCGGTGGGAGCCCCAGGGAGCACCACGGAGACAGGCCTCATTTACCATGTTTATGACAGGTCTGGCAGAGGGCAGCTCAGGGAAAGCTGCCCCTTCAGAGATGATGCCGAACACTTTTGGGCAGGAAAATGTCTTGCTTTTTGTTTTTCCCCAGTCTCCTCCCCGCCCGCCCCCACCCCGCTCCCCCTCCCCACCTAGTCCTAAACTGGGCAGTCATGGAGCAAATAAATATTCAATAAATAGCTTCTAAAAGATAGAGGCTACTTAAAAGCGAAGAGCCACAGCAGCCTTGGACCATTTTCCGTGGAAAGGAGAATGCTCTGGCTTGCAGATGTAAGCAGATGCGTGTTTGGGGAAGGTGGGAAGGTGGGCCAGAGGGATTGCTACTGTGTGTGTGGCCTGAGGGCCAACAGCAGCAGCATCACCGAGGAATTTGTTAGAAATGCAGAATCTGAGGCCTTTCCCAGACCCCAGTATCACAGTTTGCATTTTAACAAGATTCTCAGGTGACGGGAATGTGCGCTCAAGTTTGAGGAGCAATGATCTAATACAGAACAGACCTAGTCACTGCTCTGCTTTAAACCCTTTGGCTCTCTATTGACCTCAAATTCAAGTTCAAACCCATCAAGAAGGCTCACTTTAAGACTAGGCATGGTCTAACTCTTGCTTCCCTCAAACTCCTCTCTCACCACTGGCTCTGTCACACTTCCTGCTCCAATAGCACTGAGTTTCTTCCCACCCACATGGGAGCCATTTCGTTGCCTCATGGCTTTGCTCATGTTATTCCCTTTGCCTGAAATGTCCTCTCCTCTTCACTCTTTTCTTCTCCCCCACTCCTTGGCCTGGGAAATTCCTACTCAAAAAAGACTTGACTTCAATGCTAAACCTTTCCAGCTGTGATCAGTGCCTCCTCTTCAAACTTTCATTGCAGTTGAAATTTTTTCTCTTTGATCACGGTTATCACTCTGAGGGACACACTTCTTTTCCAGTGTCTCCCTCATTTCAGTGTAAGCTCTATGAGGGCAGAACTGTGTCTATTATTCATGATCGTGTCCTGTGCTTTCAAAGAGCCTAGCACAAAGCAGGTATTCAAAGAATATTGTTGAATCTTGAAAACGTACACACTTTGAGAAGGATGGGCTCAAGCTCTTAGTTCAGCTGGGGCTGCTGGAGGAGATCCCCTGAAGGCTTCGAATGCCTCCTAAAAGCCCTACAGGTCCTGGGAGGTGTGGTCAGGCAGTGCCTACAGATTAAGAATGCTGAGGGGTGCCTGGCTGGCTCAGTCAATAGAGCATGTGACTCTCCATCTCAGGGTTATGAGTTCAAGCCCCACGATGGATGTGGAGTCTACTTAAAAAAAAAAAAAAGAAAAAGAATTCTGAGCAAACCCTTGCCCTGTGGATTAGTGAGTGCCACACTGGGCAGGACACACAGATGGGGGTTGGGGGCTCAGAGGAGGGAAAGGAACAATCACTCAGGGATCAGGAAATGCTTCCTGGGGCAGGGCACATTTCTCAGGGGGTTCAATGGTAGAGAGAGAAACAGGGAAGGTACTCCTAGTTGAGAGAACACCACCAGCAAAGAAAGTCTTGGAGGCAGAGAAGTGCAAAGCACCTTGTTGAGTAATAATTAGTCCTTTCAGCCTGGAAGAGAAGGAGAGGTAAAGAACTACTAGGAAATAAGGCTGGAAGTGTAGGCTGAAGCCTGAGTGTAAAGCACCTGAAGGCCAAGTCAAGATCAGGAAGGAGGAACTATGAAATCACAAGGGGTCCAGCGGAAGGACGAGGCTGTATTTGTCTGGGAAGGCCAAGGAAAGTGGAAGGCAGTACAAGTTTAATCACTGAATCCTGGGAGGAATATGCAGCGTAATGGGGGTCCTAGTGGTCTGGGGCTGACACTGGGCTATATCCACTATGGGGAGTTAGGCAACACCCCCTGATTCAAACATCTATTTGAATCTACTGTTTTACATGGAGCTACAAAGCCAAACAAATACATTTGAACCAAGCCTGAACCATGCTGGATCAGGTATATACGAGCATGATTACAGTGGGGGTGTGGACCACCCAATGGATCACAGATTGCTGGAAGCGCCAGCAGAGTTTGAGAGAGAGAAGGGCCTATGATAGAGGAGGGAGGAGGCTGGCAGACAAGCCAGTTTCCACAGTAAGGCTAATGGTTGAAGAGGACCATGGCTCTGGTTCAGTATGATGGATCTTACATAAACTCACCCAATCCTGGCTACTCTCATGGTAGTAGGTTTGCAGAATGAGAGGAAAGAGGAATAGCTGAGTAAGTAGAAAGAGCTGTCTCTGAAACACTTAAAAGCTCAAACACCCTAAGCCGGGCTGCACGTCCTCATAGCTGAATATAATACGGAGGGATTCTTCTTACTTTGTGAAAGACTGCTGTGCTCTCACACTGTCACGGTATCATGAGAATTGAGCACGTCAGGCAGAGGCATTCAAGGCTGGCATCTATGGGGCACTTAGAAGCAGAAGCCAGTGGAGCACAGTAGCTTGGATCGAGCCATGGGCACAACTGAGGCTTTTTAAAGAAACATTACCAGGGACTGGTATTTCTGCAGGAGCAGGTGGGGGCCTAGCATTAGCAAGACTGGTGTAAGAATGTTAACATAAACTCATTAGTACCGCCAGCTGGAAAAGCCTTGCAACAGACAAAACTACGAGACCGTCGAGGGAAGAGAAACAGAACCACCAGGAGGCAGCAGTTTGGGAACGGGCTTGGAAAAACTGAGGGAGCCCAGCCTGGAGGAGAGGAGACATCAGCAGCACTCCAAAGGGTCCAGGGTGAATGCTGGCATCTGATCAGTGATGAGAAGCTCTAACAGGCAACAGGAGAGAGCTGAACTTGAAGCAGAGATGGGAACAGGCAGAAGGTGGAAGGGGGTGGCTGATGGCCAACCTCAAGAGAAACTTGATGAAGGAAACTTGACTCACTGAGCACCTACCTTACGGTGCTTTCTTTGCTTTATTGGTTATGCAGGTATTATCTCCATTTCAGAGTGGATGAAACAGGCCAAGGTAAGGTGACTTTGCTTATTCATCAAATATACACACTTGGACTATAAAGACAATTAAAACACAATCCTCTTCTTTGAGGACCACAGAATATTGCGGGTGAGAGATACAGGGGCAGACAAAGGCAGACATAAGCACGAGGTACAATGACACTACAAAGAGGTTTCCTAGGTCACAGAGTCATTAAGTATCAGAGCCAGGATTCAATTTCTGGATTGTCTGGATCCAAATCTTAGCATCCGTCACCACTTTAGCCACATGGCAATAGTTTTTGGCTTAGTCAGAGTCCAAGTTCTGAGGAAGGGCAGTAGCCCATGCTGTTGGCAGGGAAGTTGTAAGAGCAAGGGAGGACATTAGGAATTGGGATGGAACATGTACGGGTGACCCAGCAGCAGCTCAGGTCTAGAAGAAGAGATGATGGTGGTCTCAGGGTCACCGGGTGAGGGAGGCCCTCTAAGGACAGAAACCAGGCTGGTTCTTAGAAAGGCAGATTGGGACCAGAGAATGGGAGGGGGGATCTCAAAAATCAAGTTGGGATTGAGAAGAGAGGCCATATTGGGAGTGGCCCTGGGGAAATGGGAATGAAATCAGACAATTTGGGGGCTGGAAGAAAAACTTGCCCAGTTTCTTTTTGGCTTCTGTTGAATTCAATAGATCCTGACAGGATTGTCTGTCTTTTTGAAAACAACTGTTTGGCTTTAAAAACTTGTCTTTTTCCTCCCCTCTGAGCCCTAGATTCCAAGAGGCCTGGGGCCCCAATCTTTTCTAGGGATGCTTTGCCTCTGACTAGAGTGATTGGATAGCCCAAGCCAAGCTTCCATAGTTGGGGTGGGGCTGTGAGCCACACCTCTGGGCCATGTGAATCGCCACGTTCTCTGGAACAGTGGACAAGGTAGGGAGAACTCTGAGGATGGGAGGTGGGGAGGCTAGGACAGAGAAGGCAGAGTGGAACAGCTTGGGGAAGAGAGCCTCCCTGGGCAGGTGGCTCCATTTGATTTCCGATTTAAAGGGGAGGCTTAGATGGCCAAGAAGAAAAAGGCTAATAAGAAAAATATTAAACTGCAGTGTGTGTGTCCCCAGGGACTTCCTGTTGCCATGACTGACCTCCCGGAGAGCGCCATTCGTTCCCGAGCATGGCAGCTTTATAGGCACTTGTAGGCCTGCAAAGAACACCAATTTGCTGCTGCAGTTTGTTTTGATAACTGAAACTTTCAATAAATCTATATTAAAATCAAAGGGAAAATTAACTAGGCCCCAGTGAGGGGCACAGAGATAAGGGAGCACATTACCACCCTGGCCTCAGCCACCCCACATCCATCTCTTAGTTCAGATTCAGGTCACCAGGGAGATGAATGGCTCAGGCTCATGGGGAACAGCCCTGGGGAAAGCAGGGCAGAGAAGGCATGGCCAGGTCTGGCTCCCACTGCTCCCGCAGCGGAGACTGTGGGGGGCAGGGTGTGGGGAGTGAGAAGGGCGGGTGGTGGTGGTCATGGCGGGAAGAGGAGTTGGACAGAGGCATGGGGAGGGGTGAGAATAACAGTAAAAACAGCCAATATTTACTGAACTCTTTATGCTGGATGCTATGCTAAGCATGTTTATATTTAATTCTAATAAGTAGATACTAGTATTATCTCCACTCCAGAGATGAAGAAACGGAGCCTCAGAGAGGTTTGTGGCTTGCCTAAAGCCACAGACGGAGTCAGGACCCCAGCCCTGCACATGTTGTCTCTGAGCTCACACTCCTCCTGACTGCACGATGCTGTCTTACGCAGCTTACAAGGACTGTGAATGGCAGAAGCATTCCCAGTTATTAGATAAAATAGTTTCAGACCCAGTCTGGGTTCTCTCAGCTGTGCCAAGTTTGGCGGCTGTCATGCTTGCACTGTCCTTGGGTCCTGGATTCTCTGCCCTTCCACTGCTGGTTAAGGTCCCAGCTTTGCTGGCCATCTTGCTATTTTCCCTTGTGGTTTCACAGGGCAGCAGAATCAACTTGGCCCTCTCTTTAATTCCTGCTCTGTGTTGACTTTAGTTCAGTCATTTAATCCATCAGCCAGGAGGAACCTGGGTGGCTCAGTTGGTTAAGTGTCTGCCTTCAGCTCAGGTCATGATCCCAGGGTCCTGGGCTTGAGCCCCACATCAGGCTCCTTACTCAGTAGGGAGCCTGCTTCTCCCTCTGCCTGCTGCTCCCCCTGCTTGTGCTCCCTCTCTCTCATTCTCTCTGTCAAACAAATAAATAAATAAAATCTTAAAAAAAAAAAATCCATCAGCCAGGAGGCTGCCCAAGGTAAATCTAGGTCAGTGTACTGGACTCAGTTCATCTGCCTCCAAAGAGTCATTTGCCCCATCTGTACCCGCACCCCGGGCCTTGGCCACTTGTTTTCTGCACAGCCCAGCTGCCATTACTATCATCTCATTTACTAACACATCTGGTTGTCTTAGCCTCCTTGGGAGGAGGGTTAGGTTTCGACAGAGCCTCCAGTGTGCCCACTGTGGTGGGACTGCAATGGGCCTAATTTGCCCAAACCAGGGGCTATGACTCCTCTCATCATTTCTAGTCTCAGATGAACCACTGTGCTTTAGGCTGTGGGATCTAGCACCCCCTGTGGCTACCGGAGTGGTGGGGTAATACAACCTCCCTTTTCCATTATAAGTAATGGTTCTTTTTTAAAAAGATTTTATTTATTTATTTATTTATTTAAGTGATGGTTCTATATGGCCTCAATGACTAGCTGTGTTTTCTTTGAAGCTCCGGTCAACTTTTTAATATACAACCTTATATTTTCTTCCTTTTCTTCTCTGCCTCACTTCCCTTTACCTTCTCAACTCTTGCTGCCCTGGGATATATTTTCCAATGAAGTTTTACCACATAAGCTTTACCTCGGGCTCTGTTTTCTAGGAAATCAGAAAACAGAGGGAATCACAACAGAGCCAAAGGCTCGAGGGAACCAAATGCTGGCTTAGGCAGCAGTGCAAGGCACCAAGTATATACCGATCTCTTAAACTGTTCTATTATTTGAATACATTTGGCCTGGTCTTTGTCTGAAAAGAGCTTAAATATAATATAGTTCGGTGAGATCCTGGAAGCTGTAGGGGCGAGCTCTAGAGCAACAAGGAGGAAAGAGCACATTCTGGGGAAGTTATGGGCACCATGGAAGGCTCCATGGATATTGGTGCTAGGCCTTAAAGGAAGCCTCCAATCCACACAGTGCAGGTTGACTTCATTCTTATAGCCAAAAAGGTTGGTTGTTCCCTATTCTTAGGCCAGACTCAGGACATATGAAAGCCAAGGACAGGAGAGACCATCTCAGAGCCTCTCATTTGTCTCATTTAATTTATCTATTTACTTATTTGTTTATTGTCTGTTCAGCCTCTACCTTCCCCTTCCCAATATAAAGGCTCCTCAAGGATCAGGTTTTAGGGACGCCTGGGTGGCTCAGTTGGTCAAGCGGCTGCCTTCGGCTCAGGTCATGATCTCAGGGTCCCGAGATCAAGTCCCACATCAGGCTCCATGCTCGACGGGGAGCCTGCTTCTCCCTCTGCCTCTGCCTGCTACTCTGCCTGCTTGTGCTCTCTCTCTGACAAATAAATAAATAAAATTAAAAAAAAAAAAAAAGGATCAGGTTTTGTGTGCCTTATTCACCAATGAAACCTTAGCATCAAAAACAGTTGCCGACACCTAGCTGAGGCACTATAAATATATGTTGACTGATTAATCAACTGGGATTAATGTCTAGATGACATTAATGGGAGGAGGAAGACCCAATTCCGGCCCTAAGAATCAAAGAGGAAGATGTGCCTCCACTTTACTGACCTTGGGTTAAGTGACATCTGTCCCTACTGATGTTTATGTCCTCATTTGTCCACAACCATTTACCAGATTCCTGCTTTATATTCGGAACTGCGCTGGGTATTACTGATACATCATGAAGAATACAGAAATAATGCTTACCTTAAAGGAATTTACAGCCCTGGGGGAGAGACAACAAGGAAATAGACAATTATAAAACAATGCAATAAATTCTGTAGGTGCAGAGTAGAATCACCTAGCCCATTACGTGGGATTAAAGAAGACATTCCCTAATATGGGTATTACCAGGCATTCCCAGCTTAGGCAGGAACCATTATGTTAAGGTCAGATCTCACAGAAATGGTGGACCCAGAAATGACATCATTTTCTTATGTGAAAATATGCAAATGGCAAACAGAAGGCTTGGTGACCAAAGCTGGGCCCAGAAGATGGTTCCTGGCTCACTGAGAAGCTGTCAAAACCATCACTGGTTTAGCCAAGGTAAGGGTTTCACCTCAGAACCTGTTACCCATGACTTCCCAAAGAGCCATAAACCAGATGAAGAAACGTATTTCTGGCTTTAGCCAGACTTCTCTCCAGATGACAGAATAGATTGTCTGTGGTAGCTCCCCATAGTTGAGGCCAGAATCCTTTCAACTCTGACATTCTCTCTGGAGCCAACCCAAACAAATTAGTTCCCTCTTCCGCAGGAAGGCCCTTCAGAAATCTAAGAATTTTCTTCTTGGCCTAAAATCTGCTTCCTTTCAGCTCTCCCCAGGCCCACCTCAGAGAGTGGCGGTAATAACGACTTGTTGAATGAACAAATCATGAGGAGTTATCTAAATATAACACGTCATCTTAGGAGCCTATACTCACCTCATGAGTATATTGGGAGGTGGGAAAACGGAAGTGGGAGGCCTGGGTCGCTCTAGGCCTTAGAAAGTTCTTGTTATTTAAAATATTTGTTTCCCAGCTCGGAAGGGAGCTCCCCCTTCACTTTCTTCTGAGTACGTGCCACCTCAAAACTACAAATCCCATAAGGCCAGCCGCGGGGAGTCACCATCTTGACACACCTTAGCGCGCATGTCGGCGGGAGAGCGAGCATTTGGGGAGAAGAAGCCCCGCCCCCCTGCAGCCCATTGGTCGGAGTAGCAAGCGGCGGGCTCAGCGGTTGGCCACCGCGCCCGCCCGTCAGTCGCGTCGGTCGGGGTCAGAGTGCGCGGAGGTGAGTCGGTGTGTTGTGGACTCGTGGTGCTGGCTGCCGCTGTTGAGGCGGCCGGGAACGGGCGGTGGGGAGCGGGCGGAGCTGGCCTTGCCTCTGCCTGGCCGGCGCCACAGTCGGCGCGGGCCGCGCCCGCCGCCGTAAACTGCCCTGAGCGCCTGCTGAGGCCGAGGGAGACGTCGGGGCCTGCACCTGGAGGGAGCCTGCCGCGCTGGCCCCGAGGAGGGGGCGTTGCCATGGCGACAGCCTCTCCCGCCGCTGACGGGGGGCGGGGGCGGCCCTGGGAAGGAGGGCTGGTCTCCTGGCCCCCTGCCCCTCCCCTTACTCTCCCCTGGACTTGGATGGGCCCAAGTTGGGGGCAACACCCTGGGGTGGGTGATGCGGAGAGGCCCCCAGATTGGGCCCTCGTTAATGCATGCGGGGTGAGGGTCGCGGCGCGTAGTTTGTGCAATCTGGGGTGCTAGCCCATGTGCTCACCCTGGATGCATGATCTACTGAGTAACGTTCTGGCCGAGAGGGAGCGGGGCAGGGCTTTGCCAGACCGACTGGGTGGGGTGATTAAGGGTACTGACTTTTTACTTGGGATTACTAGGGAAGAGGAAGAGAGGTTTGACCACAGTGGATAGAAATTTAGCAAAGAGGTAGTAGAATAACCCCATTCTTCCATCTCCAGCACACACACGACGTTAGCGCTTTACCTCTTTGTAAATCTGTAGCAGTGGTAGTAGTAGTGATGGTGGAAGGAGTGAATAACGGGCCTAACCTAGCTAGCTTTCTGCTTGCTTTTCCTGCAAATGTTCCAGCAACAGGTGTTCTCTTAAAACAAAAAAGCAGGAACTTGGATTGAGGCTTGATTGCGAGTTCTTGCATAATATAACTTTTCCTGGTTGACTTGGAAGATACTGCATGTGGCTCCTTCCTTGGGGTTTGGATTTTGCCCTTAGGGTTGGATTTTGCAAACTAATAATGCCCATCATTGTCTCTGCTGTAGGTCTCTGGCCACCTCTATGGGATTAGCTCTTACCAGACATTTTATCATTCTAAGAGCTGAAGGGCAAAAAACCACAAATCCCATTGGCTGAAGACTGTACGCTATTTGAACTATAGTAGGTTGTGATTGGCTGAATGATTTTTGATTGTAGAGTTTCTACCAGAAATTGGCTTCATCAAATTCTGCTTTATTCTGACTTTATCATACATGGCATGCCTTGTTTTAGTGGGTTCGTTCCTGGAGCTTAAGTATATTATACCTGAATCCCCTACCATTTAAAAGCCAATTTATAAACAGGGACTTGGAGTGTGACTCCACTAATGTGTGTGTCTGTGATCTTGGTTAGAAACCCACTTGGCTGCCTTTCCTCAGAGAGGTGGGCTGTGGGGGAAGGGAGCTGCCGGGAAGTGATTGATAAGGTTTCCTTTATGGATTCTGTGGTGCTTCACTGGAGCTCAGAGCACTTTGGCAACTTAAGCACTCCAAATTAAAAGCTCATTAACAATTCCTGCCCAAAGATCCTGTAAATAATCGGCTAGCTAGGTCCTAGAGCTTGGCTGAGAGCTCTCCTTCCAACTTGAAATTTCCAAATAAAAGTGCCTTTATTTCCTTTCATTTTGAAAAGTGTTTTCTTTGTGGTGGGTTAAGTCTGTGAGTGGTCTTTCCCAGGGGATCTGAGTAGCATAAAGTCTTAAATGTGTAGAGTGGTAGACAGGAATAGATTGGTTCCAAACCGAAGTGTTTTCTCTGTGCCAATGGCATTGCTAGCTTACAAGAGCACCTCTGCAACTTCTAGTCTTTTGGAAAATCTGAATTAGGTGATAAATACGATAGGTGTCCATTAATGATTTGACTTAGGGTTTGGTTACACTTTGACGTTCTTAGGGCTTGAGGTAGACCTGGAAGTATACTGTAAGTGTGTAATGGTCTATTTCGCCATTTGCAGCGTGCCCTGTGGGTTTGTGGCAACCAGCCTCTTCTCCAATCCTGGTCTTAGTTCCTGAGTTCTGAATATTGTCAGCCTTAACGGTGTCTCCTCCTCGACTAGACTAGGATTCTGGTGTGATCCTGAGAGACACCATTTCATGGCCATCTTTCGTAGGCCAAGCTCAGCTATTATGTTTAGTGTTTCTAGGAGATAACCTCCTTAGGAAGAATAGTATGCTACTAGAGAACATGAAATTCATCATTCCAAAAATATATAGTACTAGTACTCTGTTCAGGTATTGTTCTTCTGCATAGATAACTGTTATCCCAAAGTAGTTTGAGTTTAGGAGTTTGAGGTTTCGGGTGGTCCTAAAATTGTTTCAAATAACAGCAGTCTTCTGGGGATTTGATCCTTTATACTGAAATAGACTTGTTGCAGAGATGTGTATTTATCCACAGCATTGGGGCTTTCCAGCTCTCACAGAACCTTCAGCATCCCCAGGTGGCAGTCTTGGCATCTTCGAAGTAAGGAGAGGTGAGAATCTTGTTGCATGGTCAAGTTTGGCTTGACTTCTTTCTTATGAGTGTTTGGGTTTGGAGGGTGAGGGGATGGTGGTTGGTGCAGACTGTATTTTTCTGTAGCTTTTTCTAAGTAGACACCATGTGCTCAAAGACTACTGAAATGTACCCAAAGTCTGTGAACTGGCAAGAATTAGAGGTGGGGTATCCATACCCTCAAGTTCTGTTATGATTTCTTTGTGGGCATTGCATGAGCACCTACAATAGGTTCAGGAAGGTCGAATAGAGCTGGAATAGTCCTTCATCCTGAGAAATACACAGCTTAAGATAACAGGAAGGAACACATTGATTTGGCTTTTGACCAAGGCCTTTGGGATCTTGGTTTGATTTGGTCTGGGAGTCACAGTTGGGTGGATGGTGAATCCCAGCCTGTCTCCATTTTACAAGAATCAGGGCTGGCTGAAAGGGCAGATTAATATCCAGGATATCAGAGGCTGAGAAAAGGGCCAGACACTTTGCTAGGACTAGAATTGTAGTGGTGAACAAGATTGCTTCTGTCTCTGATGCCACAGGGCTTACAAATTCAGGGCTTACAAATTCAAGGGAGAGATAGGTAGTAAAGAAGCAGTTCTGATACACTCTGAGAGTGCTATTATAAGGTAAGTTTAGGTGCTTTGGGAGTACTCAGAAAGGTGCACAACCCAGTAGGCTCCTCATCTAGAATTAAATGAAGACGTGAGGGACCAAGTGTGAAGGTCAGAGTTTTGTTGAGTTTGAGAAACTGAAGTTCAGTGTGATAAAACAGCGTACTCAGTGGCAGGGGATTGGAGAATATGGTGAGAAATGAAGCAGGAAAAGTAAGTAGAGGCCAAGGCCTTATAAGCTCTTAGGATTAGTTTAGACTAGATCTTTTTTCTATAAAGGACCAAATAGTAACTATTTAGGCTTTGTGGGTCTCTGTCACAACTATTCCAACTCCATTCAACTCTGCTGTTACAGCATGAAAGCAGCCATAGTTTGAAAATGAATGAGCGTGGCTATGTTCTAGTAAAACTTCATAAAAACCAGTGGCAGCTGGATTTGGCCCATGGAACATAGTTTGCCAACACCTGGATCAGACTATCATAAGAGCAGTAAGAAGCCATTAAAAAGTTTTAAGCTGTGTACTGATAATTAGATTTGTGTTTTAGAACGTTTGTTTTGATTTCAGTGTTAAGAATGGACTGAAGGGGGCAATACTGGAGGCAGAGACCAGTTAAAGGAGCCGGTGACAGTTGCATGGGTAGCATTTTATATTTAACTCTTTGAGGCAGTATTTTGACACTTAAAATTGAACATAACTGAATTTTTGCATAATGTATATTCTGGTTATCTTCATTAATTTCCTGGCCATCGACTAGAACTTAAAGCACGTGTACCAAGAATTTTGTTAGTAATACCAGCTCCTGTTTTACAGACTAGAAAATATGTAGGAAGGGAAAGTAGGTGTAGAATGAATGAAAAGGTTTGGGGAACTTACTTTTCTAATCAAAGAAGTAGAGAATAAATGGAGCCCTGGTAGGAATGTTGGTCTTCGAACTCATAGTTTAGTGTCAATTGCTTTAAATTTTTTGAACTATACAAACAAAAGAACCAATTTTCATAAGTTTTCCAGGAAATTGTCCTCATTCTGTTACATGTCCTACTCAGTCTTAACTTCCTTGCTTGTAGCATCCTGATGACCTTTTTTCTGTTTTGGGTACTGTCTCCTGGTTCAGGTATGCTGGTATATGCCAGGCACAGGAGCCAAAGTGTTTGTTGAGTGTCTGATGAATTGTCTTCCTCCTCCTGCAAGCCTACTTGCCTTATTGAAGGGAAGCCTATAGGTTTCTGATAACTTACATTAAGGTGTTTATGTAACCTCGGGCAAGTGACTTTCCTCTGTGAGCTTTACTTTCCCATCTGTAAAATGCAGATAATGGGACTTAAGAGGGTCGATTAATAGATTTAATGAGATAATGTATGTAAAGCTCTTAGCACAGTATTTTAATAACTTTTGTTACTAATAGTATTTTGCACAATAATTTTTTTTAAAAAGCAGCCCACAACTGGGTGAGTTGGCCTTTGCCTTGGTGTGTTTTGGGTCCTCACAGTTGTCATTATGGCCGTATGAAAGAAACATAACCACTGGTGGTGAGCGCCAGTAGACAGAAGGAAGTTATAACTAACGGAAAGGGCCACTCTTCATAATGGAAAATTTTCAGACATCAGGAATCCAGAAAATCAGAACTTTCTTCAGGGTAGACCTTAGCCCCAGTACCGTCAGTAAAGTGAATAGAGTAAGCAGCTACCCGAAAGAAATTCACCAAAGTGTGACCAGTCATTTTTCCCAGTTGGTCAGGATCATTTATTAGCGTTGCCACCTTGTGGCCCTACATCTTTGTAAAGTGCCTCTTGAATGTTTTTTATTACTTTTCACCATTACTCTGGGAATGAGTTAGATGGTCAGTATTATTGTCCCTGCTCACCCCTGTGAGGAAACTGAGGCGCACGAAGGTTAAGTGTGTTGCCCGAGGTCACGCTGTGAGGTACTGTCAGAACTAGTGCAGATTTGCCTCCAGAAGAAACTGTGTTAGTTTATTGCTGTGATTTCTCTTCCTTTGAGTGAGAGATGTGTCGTCATTGCAGAACTGCAGACTGATGCGTGCTTTGTCCAGATGTGCTAGGAGTGATTTGGGTCCCACTTTATCCACTTGGTCCTGTTGGGTTTTAATTGATGACTGCTTGGACCAGGGAAGCAGATTCCCTTCGGGTCATTGTTTTTAGCCCCTCCTCCTTTGGGGACATTCTTGGGGGAGCCTTGGGTAACAAGAGATTGCTTTGATATGTTCAAAATTGTGCCTTGTGCCCCACAGCTACAGGTAAAATCAAAAGGCGGATAATTTATGGGAGTGTCAGAGCTGGCCGCTGGCACCTCAGGAGGCCATTAGTATGCCTGTTCAGACCCTCTGTGTCCTTGCAATTGATTCCTCTTTGCATGAGCTTGATTTGGGAAGCTGTAGATCTGTGGGTAGTGATTGGATGTGACAGTCCAAACACCGGTCCCTAAATTAATCCTTTTAATAGTATTCCAGCACCAAGCCAATGTGGTATCTCTCTCTGACTTTAACTGGGGAGGACAGAATGGGGTGGGCTAGGAAGAAAGAGGGAAAAAAGAAGCTTTGAAAAAAAAAATAAAATAAAATTTAAGAAAAAGAAGCTTTGCTTGGTGCTTAGGGTCTGCTCTGTTCTAACATGTTCTGATTCCAGAGCAGTTGACATCGGGACTTCGGGCATATTCATTCAACAAACATTCATTCATATTAACTGTGTGCCTGGCCCTGTGCTGGGTGCTGGGAATACAGAACTGAATAAAATGTGGTCCTTGCCCTTAAGGATCTATGTGAATTTCAGTGAAAAAATTAATCTGATGCGTTTCTTTAATGCTACTTGAAATTTTAAAGTACATTAAAGGGTCCTTCAAAGAACAGGTCAAAGAAATTATGCTTTTTTTACACACACATGCACACATACCTCTACCTGCTATCTTACAGCTTTCTCACCTAACGCTCTGAAAATTATAGTAGGAGAACTAGATTAAAATTTTACAATGTAGTGAGACAAAAAGTTATGTACAATATAGTGAGACAAAAAGTTATGAAATAGAAATAGAGTGTGTTACTGGATCACACTTAAGCAATTAACTTTCTGATGGAGTATCAGAGAAAGCTACTAAAAGGGAGTTTTGAGCTGCATTTTGAAGAAGGAGCCTGGTGAAAATGGAAGTAACATCCAAAGTAGGGGGAGTGGCATTTGCCAAGGCACAGATTTGTAAAAGGAAGCATCACATTTGGGGACCTGAGCAAGAGCTAGTCGCCACCCTGCCTCCTGCCAGTTTCTCTGCTCCTCTGGAATTGTGTTTGAGAAGAGGCTTTGATTTCTTGTGCTGCATTTGTTTTAGTCCAAGGCACCCCTTCCTGTTTCTGCCTTTTTTGTACCCAGGGCTGCAATTCATTTTTCTTGTTAAAATGTGGTAAATGTATTATAAGAACAAATTTGGATGATTTGGACAGACTTGATCATTGCTTATGGCTGAGTTACTTTTAGTTAAAGTCACACCTTAATTCAAAGGAAAAACTGAAGTTGATACGTATTTTTAGCCCTTTGGCAGATAGAGGACTCAATCAAGTGGGGAATATGGGCTCTCAAACGTGGGAGAGGAGAACAGGGCCCCGAAGAGCTGAGGACCTCTGAGGCTTAGTTTTCGCATGTGTAAAATGGAAATACTGTTCCCCATTTTGCTTGAGAGTTAGGGGGATGAAATATATAGATCATTAATAGAGTGCCTGGCTTATAATTGTGTTTCCTTCTCCTCTTTCTCATGCATTAACAACAGTAGCTCCCTTCTCTTGAGTGCTTAAACTGTACAAAGTGCTTTATATACATTGTGTGGTTGAACTGAACCCCAAAGAGATAGGTATTATTATTATAGCTGTTATTATTAAGAATATGTGGTAGAGGGGCTGGCTCAGTCGGTAGAGCATGCAACTTTTGATCTTGGGGTCATGAGTTCAAGCCCCACGTTTGTGTGGAGCCTACTTTAAAAAAAAAGAATATGTGGTAGAATCAGGATTTGAACCTAGATTTGTCTGATTCCAGTGTTTAAACATCTGGGCTATGTAACTCCTTGTTTCTATACCAGTTCCATCTTGGAAGCAGGGGAATGGCAGGTTCTTGGTACCTCTCCTCTGGGGTCAGGTGCTGTCTACAAGTGTGAGAGGTCCTTAAAGGGATAAGAGTACCATACTCTGCCCTTCCTTCATTTCTGTCCTACTTATGGTGTGTTAGAAACAAATCTTTGCCCCCTCTCACATGCAGTGGGTGTCACAGCTGCCTTGTAGGACATTGCAAAGAGATGTCTCCCAGCTTTGGCCCCTTGAAGGAGTTTGCCCAAACTACTGGGTATAGTGGTAAGTTAGCAAACAGCAGGCGAATCACAGTCACTTCTTTTTAGGTGCTGCCTTGAGCTGCTAGACAGCTAATTGAAAAGGAGAGTAAGCCTCCTGTGGCCTGTGATGTTGCCATCAGAATGTGGTGTTCCTGAAGGTCTTTAGTGAGTGTAGCTCTCCTGGTACTTGAGGGTTAGCAGCTGCTTCCGATGCTGAGAATACTCTCCCTCGGCCCATCTTGGAGCAAAAGCCGCTGTAGCTACAGGCCAAAGGAGTGACAGGTTGTAGAGGGCAGGAGAGTGTTTTGTTGAGGTGAGGACCCATCTTTAGAGTTCCTGCTTCCATTCTACTTTGGGGTCAGGAAGCTGTGTAGAGAGGTTCCAGGGCATGTCAAGCTTTGTTCTGCCTCAGCCTCTAGCTTTCAGCAGACTAGGCTGAACCCCCAGGCCCCCAGCCTCCACCATGAGACTGCAGAGAAGCTTGGGAGGTGAGCGGTGAGGCCTGCTTCTTGTGTTGGGGTGGTGGTCTGAGACCCTGGTGTGGGAGTCAGGAGCCCTGAGTTCTGGTGTTACTTGCTTTGTGAGTCTTGGGCAGTCCTTTTCTCCTCCTGGGGCTCCTTTTCCCTGGCTGGCTGTACTGTGTCTCGCCTTAGGTTTTCTTTCACCTTTAACAGTCTGTTATTTTCACAGAAAGTGCACTGGCAGCAAGGATGCATTCATTAGCTTGAACATGATGACTTTTGAAGGCATGCAGTTTATTTAGATTTTTCCCAGGCCATTTTTAGCTACCTAATACAGAGCCTGTGACTGAGCGGTTCCAGACAGGTATTACTGTGCTCTCTGCTGATGCCTCCGTGACTCAGGTACCTGAGCCCTTGTGATACTGTCAGTCAGATTGGGACAGGGACTTTCCCTGGGACTGGGACCTCGGGAAGCTGCAGCTGTCTCAGCTACTTCTAGCTGGCTGGACTCAGAGCCTGTCTCTAGTGCCTTAGAGTTTCTCTCTATGTGCTCCTGCCTCCCCATCTGGTTTTTAATGGAATGGATTGAATCCAGGAATGGTACCAGCCTAAGCCCTTCCCAGGGATTCCAAGTACAGTTGACCCTTGAGCAACATGGGTTTGAACTGTGTAGATCCAACTTGTTGATTTTTTTCAATAAATACAGTGCAGTACTGTCAGTGTACTTTCTCTTATGATTTTCTTGACATTTTCTTTTCTTTCCCTTTATTGTAAGAATACAGTATATAATACATATATAAGATATGTATTACTTGACTCTGTGTTATAGGTAAGGCTACAATACTATTAGTAGTTGTTTCTGGAGAGTCAGAGTTATAGGTGGATTCCACTTCGTAAGGGGGAGTCAGTGCCCTTAAGCTCTGTGTTGTTCAAGGGTCAACTGTATTGGCAGTTGGGGAGATGGGGTGGGAGTAGACCCCATATTTCATGATAGCCCTCTCTTCTTTCCTATCCCGCACGTTCCCGCGGCCTGTGTATGTGGCTGTTAAAGGATGGCCCCCTCCCTTTGCTCTCTCTTCCCCCCTCAGTAATGGAAGGCTATAAAATGTCTATTTACCCAAGACACCAGAATGACTCCTCTGTGGTTCCACTAATCTGGTGATTTGGTGCTTCTCTGGTCTCTCAGGTAAATACAGATTGAGGCTTTTTATAAAGGCATATTATTTCCCTCATTAAATGTGTGTTTTGGCACATGCGTTATTTACCTGACCGACAGTAATGGCTGCAGAGGAGCCATTGGTGTCTGTTGTGTAAATACTCCGCACAGAGACCGTCCTCCAGGGGCTGTGGCGCAGGCCTGTTTCTCCAAATCGGGCCGGCCCCATGGCAGTCCCTATTTACCGCTCCCCGGTCTCCGCTGGGGGCTGGTCCTTTCATTTTGGGGAGGGAATCATTTATTTTCCTCCTTGCCATGGGCTACTTAGTACCTTTAATTGCTAGGAGAAGAAAAAGGATGTCTGAGAATAAATGTGTATAAGTCTTGGTCTCTGATGAAAGACAGTATGTGGAAATACATAGAATCATAAACTGTTCCTTTTGAGGTCTGCCCCTTGACTAGATACTTGAAGTCCCAATTGATGATACAAGTTACAGGCTTAGAGTCTACAAACTTGGGACTAAAGTATAAAGCAGCAGTAGGAAAGGTGCATCCCCAAGAGGCCAGAGGGTGCAAGGCAGGTGGGATGCCCCTGCAGGGAGTGCAGGGCTGTTTCCTGAGAATGGTGGCCGGAGTGCCTGGTGAGGAGGCATTGAGTGGGGGCTCTTAGCATGGAGACGATGCTTTAAGGGCTGGCTTTGGCTGTTAAGGTAGTCTGTAGGCTGTATGCATGGCCTACCTTTCGTGGGCAGTATGGAGAGATTGAGCCTTCACATACTGTCTCTTCTCTCTCTCTCTTTCTCTCCTCCCCCCCCCCTTTTTTAAACCACACTGCAGCACATATATTAAAAAAATAATTTTTAGAAAGTTTGGAATAGGCCAAATTTACATGCAAGTTGGAATTAACAGTACAAAGAATTTTTTGTGGAACTATTTGAGAGCTAATGCTGACTTAATGTCCCATCACCCTGAATACTTTGAGTGTATTTCTTACATGCAAGGACATTTTCTTACCTAACCATTATACAACCAGCAAACCCAGGAAATTAATATTGCTGCCTTACCTCCTTCTAATTCTGAAACCCTGTTCAAGTTTGCCGATTGTCCCAGTAATTTTTTTGTAGCAAAATGATCTAGTTAAGAATGTGCATCACATTTAGTTATCAAGCCCCTTTAATGTCCTTTAGATTTTGCTCAGTAAAAGTTCCTTGACATTCATGACCTTGATACTTCTGAAGATTACAGGCTGGTTATTATGTAGACTGTCCCTCAATTAGGGTTTGTTGGATATTTTCTCATGATTAGAGGTAGATTATGCATCTTTAACAGAAATATCACAGAAACGATGCTTTCTTCTCATTGCATCCTATCATTTGGTGCATGATTTTGATTTATTCCATTGTGTTCATTTTGATCACTTGATTAAGGTGATGTCTGCCAGGCTTCTCCATTGTATACTTACTTCCTGTTATGATTAATAAGCATTCTGTGGGGAGATAGTTTGAAACTACGTGAATATCCCTCACCAGACTTTAATTTATTAGTTAGTTAATTAATTTGTGTATTTTAGATTCATGGTGTCCTTTTTTATTCAATGCAATATAATCTGTTAATATCATTATTTATTGCCAGTGGGAGCCCCTTCAAACTGGCTTCTGCATCCTTTTGATTAATTCCCATCATTCTTTGAGTGTTTCCTTGTTTTCTGGCCCCAAAACAAGATGTTCTAGACTCATCTTGTACTTTCCCTGCCATAGGTGCAGAATCAACCATTTCTCTGAAGAGCTCCGGTTCTTCCACTGAAGAATGTTATTTAGAAGGCAACCGGGTGCTAGGTGTGCTTATTGCTGCTGGAGTGTTGCTGCTCCCTGACCCTTCAATAGACAGAGCTAGAAAACAGGGGTGTGTGTGTGTGTGTGTGTGTGTGTGTGTGTCTGTCTGTCTGTCTGTCTGTCTGTCTCCATACTCACAATTATGTCCAGCTTATTTATTTATTTTTAAAAAGATTTTATTTGTTTATTTGACAGAGAGAGACATAGCAAGAGAGGGAACACAAGCAGGGGAAGTGGGAGAGGGAGAAGGAGGCTTCCCGCTGAGCAGGCAGCCTGATGCGGGGCTCAATCCCAGGACCCTGGGATCATGACCTGAGCCGAAGGCAGATGCTTAACGACTGAGCCACCAAGATGCCCACGTCTAGCTTGTTTTTATATACTATATATGAGAAACCATGAGTT
Source organism: Potos flavus (assembly GCA_028534135.1). Classification (NCBI taxonomy): domain Eukaryota; kingdom Metazoa; phylum Chordata; class Mammalia; order Carnivora; family Procyonidae; genus Potos; species Potos flavus. Next base: position 135,789,884 of record CM052900.1, read on the forward strand.
CACACCGTTTCCTCCAATTTCAACTTGACAGCATGGATTTTTTTTCCTCTTTCCATATTTTAATTCCATCCTGTAACAGGGAGAAACCTGGTTTTCATTACCCTTAATATACACCCTTCTTCGATCAATCCCTCTGTATGTAACCAGTCTCCCATTTGTTACCATTGCTCCTTCCCCATCTTGAATGCCTCTTTTACCCTGCCCGTGACTCCCCACATCAGGCTTGCTCACACCTTCTTGCCTCTATACAGATGCCTTACTTACTCTGCTTGGGCTCTGATACCCTCTCCCCCCATGGCCAGACTTGTCTGCTCCCCCCATTTCAACTTGTAGATACTACCTTCCTCTGCCACAACTAATGACTCTCAAGTCATAAGATTAAATTTTTCAGAAAGGGAAGAGGAAAAGCTGCCCTCTGTTTCTTGACTTGAGCTGAACTTGGTTTTTAGAAGTAAAGGAAGTGTAGAATCCAGTGATTACTGACATGTGGAGGATTGGTCTCCTGCTATTGTTTATTCTCAAGATTTCCTGTAAGAGAAGCTTTTCAATGTGGGTATAATCAGTTGAGGAAACAAGGCTTGCAGGCAAGAGGACTTCTGGTCATCAATGTGTCATTCATGAAAAGGGATAGCACACATATAGTATGCTATATGGGAGGCCTGGAGCATTCTGGGCATGCAGGAGATTTGGATGTTGTTCTCTGAGATTGCCTTATGCATTAATTGGGTATATAGGCTCCAAATATGGGGGTCCAAGCTTGGCCAGGTGGGCATATTCCAATATAATAGTAGTAGTAATAATAGTAAGCTATATGGATCCCCTGTGTGCCTAATACTGCTCTTAGTGCTTTACATGTGTCCTCTCATTTCATTCTCACTTATGGAGTAAGAACTATTATTGTTGTCATTTTACAGGTGAGGGATGGAAGAACAGAACTTGCCCAAGGTGCCATGGCAAATAAGTGGCTCAGCCAGGATGCAAACCTGGAAGGCCTCTTTAATCATGATGCTTAATTGCCGGTGGTATTTGGCAGATGGGGTCTGGTTGACTACACATACTATATACACTCTCTGTGAATATTGACAAACATTAGGACTCTCAAACGTCCTTATCCCAGCCTGACTTCAAGGAATTAGAGGAGCATTCTAAGGCCCTGAGGGACTTTGGATCCAAATTATAATGCATAATCTGGCGGAGTGGTGTCTCCCATCTCCCATCTCAGCAAGGCTTCCAGTACTGTTCAAGGCGGGGGAGGGGGTGGGGGGTGGGGGTGTGTGTGTGATGTGAAGTTATTTTGGATTCTGGTTTCCAAAGGGATGTTGGCCCCTTTGCCTTTCCAAGGGATTCCATAGTGAAATCGAAGCCAGCCTTTGTCTACCCTGAGTTGAGGAGTTGGGGCTGCATTTTTGGAAATGCTGTAAAGCCATGGTGAAAGCAAGCACTGTGCTCTGTAGGATCCATGAAGAACTTAAGATACTTTTCAGTCTTAGCACCTCTGAATCCCCATGGAATCTCACTACAGGGATAGGGAAATTGAGGACCCACATGTGTCCTAGTAAATATGCAGACAGGTTATTGTAGGTCATTCAGTGAGTCAGGGAAGAGCCAGAAGGAAAAGCGATACTTTGCATTGTATATGTCCATTCAGGCAGTAGTCACCTCATTGCCTCCGGGTGTCCTCTGGACTTCGCAGGCTGCTACCCCCCTCAGCTCTGCGGGAAGGAGCCAGTGTCCATCTGCAGCCTTTCAGGGGCAAGCTTTCGGCTCTATTAGAATGGGGCTTCGGAAGGCATAACTATGGCTATTTCTGCATTGAGCAGTGAGATTTCTCGTTTGACTTTGAGGATTAAAGTTGAGGGGATTTGAATATTGGGTGTAAGAGGGGGTAAAAAAACAAAATTTCTGCTTCGTTCCTTTTTTTTAAGGAAGCCTGAGTTATTTGTGAGTAAAACTTGGGTTTTGATATTTATATTTTGTTAACCCTCTAAGGAGCAGACATTCTGCAGATTTAAAGGGAAAACTTGAAAAGTGATTTGGGTTTTTTTCTTTTTCTTTTTTTGCACATGTTCACTCAGAAAACTTTACTAGACCCTTTTTCTTTCTTTCTTTCCTTTTTTTTTTTTTTTTTTTAAGCAGTGCTCCCATTACTGCCACATCTGGGTTTTCTCTTTTTCTTCCCTATTTAAAAAAAATCCCACAGTCATTCAGGGTCTCTAGTAGAGAGTGAGTCTAAAGGCAGCAAACGGGGAAGGCCTGAGGCTGTTGCCAGCTGTGCTCTCCAGGCGTCATTCATTCCCCCAGGGTGCCACTTACGTGGGTGGTAGGGGGCTGGGAGCACATCAGGAGCAAGCTCCCCTGTGATTGGCTGCGTTCCATTTCACCTTGGGAGACGGGAGGGAGGGGACGTGGAGGTGTGCCATATGGACTGGAAAGGTGGGCAAATGGCTTATAATGGAGCTGAGAGGGAATCTTTGGCATTTTCCACTGTTTGTCTGAGCCTCCTTAGCTCCCAGGACAGATCATGTGGCTGGGTCACCTCATGTTACTTTGGGAACCTTAGCTTTACATTAACTGTTGCCACCTGCGAAATGACCACAGAATTTTTCTCTTTTGAACTTTAGAGCTCCGTTTAAAGATGAAGGCCAGAGTGGCAGGTTGTTCTGAGGATGATCTTGGAGACTCAGAGCTGTCATAATGCTGCAGGGGCCAGTATTAGGGTCTTGAACTTCAGTAATGAATACTGTTGATTTAGAAAAGGGGTCCAGAAACACTGGGGAGTGGTTCATGTTGTGTGACTATTCCTGAAGACCAGATGGAACAGGGCCACCGTGGGAGGGGAGTAACCCAGGCTCTTTGTTCTTTTTTTTTTTTTCTTTTTTTTTTTTTTAAACTTTCCTTCCCTAAGTTTTAGATGCTTCTGGATGTTCAATGCTAGCACCTTTACAGACTGGAGCAGCTCGATTTTCTTCATATTTACTTTCAAGAGCAAGAAAAGTGCTGGGCTCCCACTTATTTTCTCCCTGTGGTGTTCCGGAGTTCTGCTCCATATCCACCAGAAAACTGGCGGCCCACGGCTTTGGCGCATCCATGGCGGCAATGGTGCCCTTCCCTCCCCAGAGGTATCACTACTTTTTAGTGCTGGACTTTGAGGCCACGTGCGACAAGCCACAGATTCATCCTCAGGTAACTGTTGCATCATTGCTTCAGAAAAGGTGGGGTGGGCAAGGAGGGAGGGAGGTTAGTCTTTGCTTTCTGGGTTCCAGAGGAACTTTCTCATGTCTTCCTGGCTTTTAGCTACTCATCGGGAATTCCTGCCTAGGAAGCCGGACTCGGTTCAGGCATGCTAGGGTAAGGTAGACCTGACACGTCTCTGGAGAGAACTGGGCATATTGTTTCTCTCTGGTCTCAGCCGTTGGGAATCAAAATATTTCCTAATGTCCCATCCTTCCTCTCTCCTTTCCCTTCCCTCCTTCCTTCTGCTATTGCTGCACGTTATTTTGAGGAATACTGTAGAAGTCAGCCTCGAAGATGGCACCCAACGATCCTTGCCTCCTAAGATTCCTACCCTTGGTAGTTTCTCTCCCACACTGAATCAGGGCTAGCCTTGTATAACCAGTAGAATATAGAAGAAAAGCCATAGTGTGATTTCTGAGGCTAAGTCATAAAAAGCGCTGTGGTTTGCTTTGCTCCTTTGGATCCCTGGCTCTGGAGGAAGCCAGCTGCCATGCATTGAGGGCTCTCAAACGGCCTGGGGAGAGGCATGTGTGTATAGGAACTGAGTTTCTTAGCTAAAAACCAGTACCAGTGCCATTCATGTGTCTTGGTGCTGGCTTGGAAGTGAATTTGCCAGCCTCAGTGGACATCAGACTTCAGCCTCAGGAGAGACGCTGAGCCAGGCTGGTCCACTGAGCCACTGCTGAACTTCTGGTTGGCAGAAACTGTGAGAGTTAAGAAGTGATTATTGATGTTTTGAGCCACTAAGTTTGGGGATGATGTGTTTTGCAGCATTAGAGAACCTGAAGAAGTACAACTGTTGGTCTGTTCGAAAGGAAAATTTCTTTGCTTGCTTTTTTTCCTTAGTCATCAACTGTGTCCAGAGACCTTTTACCTTTTAAGGAAGTGCTACTAGGAGGTTTGGATTAGCAGCAGAGAGGCACCTGTGCTTGGAGATATTGTCGTGCTTGGTGTTTGTTTGGGGGGAACGATTGGGGGCTGATGTGGCAGTTCATTGTACTGTGGGGGCCTGTAGTATGCCCGGCTCTAGGACTGTTACTCTTCCCTGTGGGCCTGGGTTATTAGGAGTGTAATTTTGGGATGCGTAGACATGTTAGTCTGGGAGCAGCTTTCAGTGGTGGGGGGGGAAGGGGGAGGACGGTAGCATCAGGCACTTGGGAGACAGGGAGGAGTGGGGTCCATTCAAAGATAAGCTGGGCTCATTTCTCCTGATTGTTTTTTTTTTCTCATGAAGAGGTTCTGTCTTTAGAATAGTAGATTATTTTCCATAGAGCAGATACCACCACCCTTTCACCTTCTCCCTTCTCTCTCCTTTTCCCTGTTCTCCCTTCATTAGTGGTGTGTCTTTGGGAGCATTGGGATTAGGCCTGTGGAGGTTTGGGAAGACAGGAGGAAGATGAGGAGAAGTCCCGAGGGAAGGAATTTTGCATAAAAGGAATATAGCTTGGATGCTGCCTGAGCCACACTTACTTTCTCAGCCTCTTGCTTCCGCCCATTCTGTAGAGTCTTCTCTGCCTTCCAAAACTATTGGAGATTCTGTGCTGGCTGTTCCTGGGTGGTGGGTGGGAAATTTTGGTTACGTAAATTCTCCCAGGTTAGGAATCAAGGATCCAAATTTTAACACACCATATTATTTCCCTTACTGATGTAGATTTCAGTTACTGAGTAAGCCCTAGTGGACATGAATCTAAGATCCAACACGTCCCCATTGCATATGATTCATCCCTCTTCTGAACTCTCATAATCAGTTGGCACCTCCTTTATGGCATTTTCTACATCCTGCTTTCTGGCACATGCTTGTGTATGCTTATTTCTGAACTTTTCAGTTAGATAGTAAGCTCAGATAATTAAGTAGCTCTGTTGTCTTGTCCTACAGAGGGTCCGGTCAATGTTGCTGAAGGTGAAGCTTGATTCGTGTCTCAGTTTAATCTGTCAGTATCACCTTCCATCTCTCTTTCAAGGGCATTGTTCTTTTTATTTATTTATTGCAGTGCTAAAGATACAATGCCATACAGATTTAAATCACTCGTATCACCAACTTCCCACCCAGACTCAGGCACCAAGGCCTTCCTGACCTAGGCTGAGGTAGGACTTCTTGCCGTTTACCAGGTTCTGGGCCTGATTAAAGATTATCTCCGGAATCAATGAACCCTGATGATGTGATTCCAAGGGCACTTAAAGAATTGGCTGCCCTGGTTCATTATTAGAAAGCATTAGCTGTTGCTTTAGAGAACTCAGGAAGAAGCATTCGCTGTCTTGCTTATCTTTAAAAGGGGAATACGAATGATCTTGGAAATTATAGACCCGTTAGTTTACTGTGATTCCAGAGAAGATACTTGACCTGATCGTCAGATAATCAATCAGCAAACAGCTAGAAGAGCATAGGGTACTGAGTAATAACTTACATGGGTTTGCGAAGAAGAGCAAATCCTGTCAGATCAATCTAACTTCCTGCTGTGACATAGTGATGGATTTGAGTGGATCTGGGGTAAGTGATAAATGTAATGCATCTCTACTTCATTAAGCCTCCACAATGCTGTGGTCAACAGGTAGGAAGGTGAGTTGGGGGCCAGCCAGCTCTGTTGGACTGCCTGGCCCTCCATTGGATCATTCTCAGGAAAAAGATGGTTAGCTCAGGAGTGATTTGAGACTTGTTCATGGCAACTTAAAGCCTCTCTCTCTTTAAAAAACAAAACAAACAAACAAAAAAACTTCTCTAAAGTTTGCAAGTAGCAGGATCCTGATAGGATTCTGAGGAATCTTGGAAGATGGATTGGAGAAGTTGTCGGTCCCACATAGGATAGTGTCCTTCCACTGAGGTTATCGTAGGTCAGGTTGTCATTAGAGCCTCTGTGCTGTGTAGGTCTTCCAGTCAGCAGGGGCAGTGGAGAAATTGGAAAAGCTCAGGATAAGAGGGAAAAAAAAAAATCATTAGGGGCACAAAAATAGGACTTAGAAAGAAAGAAGAGAAATTGAATATGGTTTTAGTGACTTATTTCTTCACATGGGAGGTGTTCTAAGGAGTATACTAATAACTTGCTCTTCATTTTAATAAGGATAAAAAAAAGAAATGAATTTAAATGGAGACAGATTGAGATTTGGGATGAGAATGAACTTTTAGAAGAGACTGGAAAAGGACTAGAAGATGGGCTGCTAGCTGAATCCAGCCCTCCCTAGTGTTCTCTCAGGATAGCTTAATGGCTGTCCACTTGACAGAGATGCTTTATAGGCAAGGTCTGTGTGCCTCCTGGGGATGAGCTTGGGACTGTGAATCAGCCTTCCTCCTCCCTGGCTCCCAGTTGCTTTGAATACTCAAGGCCTCTACACAGTACATTTCCGATCCTTATGAGAGTGTGCCATTACCCCTTGGGGGTGTAGGAGGCAGAAACAAGTTTGGGGCCAGGGTCTATCTGAAGGCTGGTTATGGGGTTCATTTTTCTGATCCATCTTTGGTCTTCAGAAGCTCTTGAGTCAGCTTATTGAGACTGTCTTAAGGAATGGCACCATGAAAACGAACAGGTATGAGCTCGGTTGTACTTGGGTGAGTAACAGTATTGGTTATAAACATGGTAAAATATCTGGTATTTTCCATTTGTCATCGTTTTTGCTGTTTATTTTTGTATTTTGTTCAGCTAGGTGTAGCTGGAGTGGTCGGTTTACCAGTAATAGGCTTCACTTTTCTGGTTTTTGCACTCATTTTGATTCAGATTAACATGATAGATATTGGCAGAATACGAGACTTTTACATTTGAAACCATTTTTCCGCTTAAATCTTAATTTAGGTGGTTTAAATTGCTTTAGAGACTCTAAGTTTGAGGAATAGGATTCCTGTCTTGCTTTAGGACTTGTTTCCTGATAGGGAAGTAGGTTTTTATCTGGTTTAGGAGAATCCTGAGTCCTTTCTCCTGGTTAGAAGGAGTTCACGTGCTCATTTTGGTGTGGATGTGCATTGAATAATGGTGGTTGTGACCTTGAGGCCCAGGGAGCAGCCTGAAAGCTTTGGTGGGATCTTTAATTGTCCATCTTTAACCCGGGGGCAAGTTCTCTCACCACCTCAGTGTTTAGAAAGGAACAAAGCAAATGTAAGTGAGGACAGTGAGGTGTAGGACACAGCACACGAGAAGGAAATAACCTCAGCTATCTGGATGGCCAGGGAGAGGGCTGCCCTCTCCCTGTCTGTGGAGTGAAGTCCTGGCCGCTGCCTGCCCTTCCTCCCTGAGTTTCCTCTGGCTCTCCGTCAGGCTCCTGGGTATGGACTTTCTCTCACTGCTCTGCAGCAGCCCTGTGACTGTTTTCCTTCTCATCTGTATTCAAGTGCCCATAACTTTGGAGAAAAATGACCTTTGGGGTTGAGGTTTTCTAGTGTTTGGTCTTTGTCCACAGGGGCTTTTGTTTCTTTTTTTTAAGGAAACCTTGAAGAAACTCCATCTGCATTTTGAGTTAGAACTATGAGTAAAGGAGTTTCTCTTTTATAGAAAATTGTCCAGATGCTGGGTTATTTTGGGAGGGTAGGGTGGAGGAAGTTTAATGGTGACAGGAGAACAAATAATATAGAAGAGAGGCATTTGGAAGATTTCAGTATGACTTAGAACTGGTATATCATTATTAGTCTTTTGTGAGAAAGACGTTTTGGGAAACTTTACAGGAAATTGTTAAGCTCCCTACAAATCAAACTATATCGATTCCCTTCTCCATTCAGGGCTGAAAAGCAGGATCCCCTTTATCCTTTCCCCCCACCCCAACCGGCGTGCACACACACATACTGCTCTTCCTATGTAGTCACCTTTCCTTCTCCCTGCTCTTGGTTTCTGCACCCTCCAAGTGGACGGAAAGGCAGTTGCCTAGAGAAAGAACCCACCCTTCCTGCCCCAGTCCCAGGTCCTTCAAGTAGGAGGGGTCCAGCCAGGCTTTCTATTGCGAGGGCCCAATTGTTGGGTTGTGGGCCATCTGCCTGTGGCCCCAGTCAGCCTGCGCTTTTTTCTCTACAGACAGGCGAAGGTCCTGACGCTATTCTTCTAAACTGGGAAATGAAATGCAAAACCGACGTTAATGTAACATTATGGTTGAGATTAAATGCACCAAAATCAGGAAATTCAAAGTTATGCTTCCCACAGCAACTATAATTCAGCCTCATCTGGCGTGTGTAGTATTTTGTGTTAGTGCGGATGGTGTTATATGTTAAGACATTAAAGTTAACACCATAAGCAGAGCACAAAATGCTTGAGGGGGCTGAGTTATGACGACTGTGTGAGCTGTAAGTGTTCTTGCACAGGCTCCCGACTCCTGGTATAATTTTTCCCCTGCCCATCAGACCAATTATTGCCTTTCTTTTTAGTTATATTTCTGCTTTAACACATCTCTTTTTCCAGGGTCACCGTAAATGAATTCCTCTATTGGTGGCCAGTGATGGTGGTGGGAATGGGTCAGCCCACTAGGCGCTTTTGTCCTTTTTGTTGCTGCCTCCATAAAAGTGGTGCTTCCCCCTCCACCTCCAAAAGCCCCTCTCCTTCACAGACGGCTGTTTCCTGGTGGTCCCTCACAGGGATCCCCACCCCCACCCCCGCCATCCTGTCCCTCTGACTGTCACTGTGGCTCCTCACAACTGCTCCCTGAATGGGAACAAGCATTTGCTGTGTCCGGGTCTTGGCCTTGTTGTAACTTCACGTGAAAGCCGAAGGGCCCTTCTTTATTTGGAGCAGACATAGCAATGTAGAAGTAAAATATACATCCCCAGGAGTGGAGCACCGATGCGTGGTGGTGCTGCCTTATGTGTTTGGCATAGCAGAGGCAGAGATCGAAGTGGGTTTATTTGCTCTATTCACACTGCTTCTCTATCTTCCCCAGGGTTTATACCTTTAAGCTGCTGTGGTGTGTAGTTAGGGCTGTGCAGTCGCCTGGGGGTGGGACCAGAACTTTCCTTGGGGAGCGCTGGGTCATTGGTAACAAAATCACCACATAATTTAGTACAAATCAGGAAACCTCCCCCTAGCCTCTTATTATCCTGGTGGCCTCCCCAGGGCTGAGACAGCTGTTGGAATGCAGATTTTGTCAGACACTGGGCTAAGGTTGGTGGTGGGGAAGAGCTGTAAAGAATAGGGCCATTGATAAATGATGAATGAAATCAGGGACTGTAAACGAACAGTGACACTGAGCTGCCTTTTAAAGTTTTTGTTGGATACGACAAAACCAACCAAGTAAGCAAAGGAATGGGGAGGACCTCATTGTAACTACCTTAGAGGCAATGAAAAGGCCTCTTTCTATACTTTGGATAGCAACTTCGAGCGCCGTGTTAGATGCTGGGGACATAGAAACATGTTAAGAAACAGTCCCTGCCCTCAAGGAGCTCATAGTTGAGGAGGGTAGATCTGCATGTAACCACTGTTAAGCATTTGATTATATCCTGTAGGTAAGTACTTGGTGCAGTGGGGGCTCAAAGGAGGGGAATGATCAACTCTGCTCATGTTGTGGAGGAGGGGTCGCATAGGCCTGATGTTAGAGAAGTTTAGGAGATCCAAGAGAGCCACGTCAGCCTGTGGCCTCTCAGAATTGTAGCAGGAATGAAAGAAGGTGCTCACAGAGTAAGCCGGGATGAATCAACCCAAGTCTGAAAAACTGACAAGGATTGCAGGGTTGTTTGTGGGAGTGTTGAAAATGAGGAAGAGATAGAATGAAGACTTTTCAACCTGACAAATATGTCACTGTTTGTTTAGTAGGATTATCTCTGTTGGTTATATGGTATTTCTCACATTCAAGCCAGAAAGTGTTTTTTGTTTGTTTGTTTGCTCTCCTCCTCCCCCAGCTAGCAGCAGGAGGGGTAGAGGGAGACTCCCTGCTGAGCAGGGAGCCCAAGGAGTGACTCCATCCGGGGACCCTGGGACCATGACCTGAGCCGAAGGCAGACGTTTAATGGACCGAGCTACCCAGGAGCCCTGAGAGCTAGAAGGTCTTAGTGGGATCTGTGAGAGTATGAAGGCTAGGAGAGGTTTGAGAGAATTTTAGCCAATAAAGTGTGGGCAAAAACATAAGAGTCAACCAAAAAATATGTGAGCTGAGGCCTCGAAGCATTGCCAGGGAGGGCCAATTGGACACCCCAGCTGCTATTTAAGGTGGCACGGGGTTGGGCTACTAGGCCTTCAGGGAAAAGGAAGGGCTGGAGAATGACACGGCGCCTCCCTCTGACCCCCAAAAGTACTGGCAGTTTGGATCTGGATCTATGAGACATCCCCTGGGAAGAACTACCTTCCATAGACTGGGGAGGTTTAGAGCCATCAAACAGATAAGCACCTGGCTGACTAACACCAAGCGATGCGATGGAAGGATTAAGGAAGAGGCAGGCGGGCCTGGGTAACAAGAGAAAATGTGCTAGAGCAGAAGCGTTGAGATGGGGATAAGCTGTCCCTCTGAGCATACACAGCCATAGAAAGAAAACAAGTAGTTTGGGATGGGGTTGTGAATTGAAATCCAAAGGAGTATTTAGGGTAGGTCCATAGGCTTCACTTCTCCCTGCCTCCATCCTATCTTGTTTTTCTTCTCTCCGATATTGATTACACTTCTTACTTTGTAGACTGATCTCAGTTGTTTGACATGAGAAAACTGATATTAAGAGATGCTTTCTCCATCCCTTTGTCTTGTTGGGGAAAAGGATCCTGCATCATTTTGATTAAGATGCTATTGGGGTGATTATTTTTTATTCTCTTATCCTGGGTGTTCACAATACTTAAAAAAAAAAACCCACAGCTATACATTTATGTGATGAGTTTTGAGCTCTAGCTGTGAAAATTGAGTCATAGCCTAAAAGCCTGAAACAAGAGTCTTCCCAGATTGACACTAGCCCCCCAGGCCGGTGGGTCTGCAGCAGAAGGGTGAGCAGGCTGGGACAGGCAAAGAAGGGTTCGTGCATGGGGAGTGCTGCCACAGGCAAGGGCCCGTTCAGAGCTGAGAGAATCAGAAAGGAGGTAAGTGGACTCTGGAGGGAGAGACAAACATCAGCAAAGCTTTTTATCTGATGTGCAGGTACCTTGGAATAGGCTGCCGTTTTGGTCCTATCCCTGTCTGTAGTGGCCAGCGGGTGATCTTGGTCTGTGGGCAGGAAAACACATCTGTTATGTGATCAGTCCACTTCTGTTCTAGTGCTGTGGTCAGTGTCTAGTCCAGTGTCTAGTCCTAGGTGCTTCCAGCCAAGGGTTGGCCTGAAGGCTAAATGCTGGCAGAGGCTCTTATTTGGAGATGCTGATGTTGCTGAAAGGAAAGGAGCGTACAGGGTCCACGGTGGGGCCGGGGGAAAGATGGTGAGCCAGAAGAGAAAGTGCGAAGGTGTTATTGAATGGAGTAGAAGAAACAGAAGATGTTGCAAGCCAGAGTTCATGGGAATGGTGGGGAGGGTGTTCGAAGGGTTTAAATAAAAATGGACATGGGGAACCTGATTAGGAGGCATTATTTGAAAGAGCTGTTCGTAGGTTGGACTAATGTAGTGATGGTGGGGTTGGAGAGACAAAGTTATGTGTTGTAGCTTTTAGATGTGCTGGGAAAGAAGTGAGCTTGAGAACCGTGCTTTAAAGTAGCCGGTGGCTCCTTTGGATACTGGTGGGCCCCTGGGGGTCAGCAGCACTGAGAGGTTTGGCAAGGAATAAAGGTGGAACCTATGGTGGCTGTAAAAGGGGCGCTCGGAACTGAGGCTTCGTATCAGGGAGAACCGATAAGCTGAGTTCCTTAGTGGTGTTGTAGGTAGGATCTTTTTGATGAGCCGTTTGGCCAGTGGCCTAGGGAAGGTAGGTAGTGATGATTAGGTAGATAGGATGATAACTGGAAAGAAAGCTTGGAATCTTGCTCTCCAAAAGTGTGATCAAAACTGAGAGCCACGGCTTGAGATTGTGGTGTTTTGAAATTGGAGTTCCAGAGAGTCTGTCTAAATTGTTCATGGGTTGCTTTTCTTTTTCTTTCCCCAGTGCTAGCAGCATTTGAATGAAAGGCCAGCTGATGGATTGAAAGGGATTGGTAGTTAATTGGGGAAGGAGGAGGTAGGCATTGAAGAATAGGATATGAAACATGCCATTTTGATAAGGTCTGCTTTCACTGGAAAGGTAAGTGACTAGAGAAACAAGGCCAGGGGTAGGCCTTAAAGGAAGTTCATGGTGATGGTGGAGAATGTAGCAGTTGGTTGATGTTGGTGAGGAATCCCCAGGTTGATGCCTCGGGATATTTGCAGAAATTGCTGGGATCCTGTTCCAAATCTGTGGCCACAGTTAGGTTTTTCTCAAGAAGTCTTCATTGGAGAAGTATCCAGAGCTGCTCTTTGATTCATTTGGACAGAAGACAGGTATTTTTCTGGAGAGGAGCACACATTCATGAAAGAAGAGCTCTTGTTGGCTCCCTAGCAGAGAGTTGCCAGCTTGCTCAATAAAGCTTTGGGATATGACACGCCAGTTTTTCTCCCCTGGATTGTGGCAGCGAGGAGAATGAAATGTCTGATGGCAGGAGCCAGGAGTGGTTGGCAGATCTAAAGGGCTTGTCCCAAGTACTTGAAAGTGGGCCAAGTAAGGGTTTGCTCTGAGAAAGGAACTAAGACTTGTGCGGATTTTCACTTGGGCAGTGTATCTGTGATAAGGAGATAATCTCATAGATGTTCTAGACTACACCTTTGTTCACAGTGTGGTGGAAGAACCAGCAGCATCCTCATCATGTAGGAGCCTGTTAGAAATGTAGACTATCAGGCCCTACTCCAGCACTAAATAGAATCTGTAATTTGACAAGATCTTTGGGTAATTTGAAGTCTGAGAGACACTGCTCTAATCTAGACCAATGGTTCTTAAACGTAGTCAGAATTGTGATCAGAATTACCTGGAGAGCTAGTTAAAACACAGATTACTGGCCTCAACGTCAGGGTTTCTGATCCAGAGTCTGGGGTGGAGGCTAGGCATTTGCATTTCTGATAAATTCCCGAGTGATGGGATGCTCCCTATGAGGGAACATGCTTTGAGACCCACTGACCTCCCCAGCTTTTTTGTCTATAAAATAGGTCAGCAATTCCTGCCTGCCTTATAGAGATGTAAGATCAAATGAGCCAATGTATGGGAAGAGTGTTCAGTGCACTGTAGGCAGGATGTCAGTTTGTGTATTGCTTGTTCTATGGCCAGTGATTTTAAAAATCTGCTGTCATGCCAGCACAACGGTTTCCCTGTCCTGGCTTCTGGCCAGCAGCTTTGTACAGAGAACAAGGAATCTTGAAGCACCCCATGGAAATAAGTCTTCTGTGAAGAGAGCAACAGCCCCTTCAGGAGCAGGGCCTCCTGAAACCCAGCCAATTTCTCTGGTCTCCTGCCCAAGTTGCCTGAGCAGGACCTCTGTCTGCCTGAGTGGGCCCGGGCCTCTCCTGATCACCTGTTACCCCAAAGTACTGGATCTTTGTTGCAGTATGTGCACTGATTGGGAAAACGGTCTTTGACTAACCAAGCATCTGATTCATCTTGTGATCCTGAGCATGTTATGTGACTTTTCCTCACCTTACTGTTTGATTAAATGAACAGTCATTGGCTGCATGTGCCCAAGTCCCAGAATGTGGACTCTGGACCCCCAGAGTGAGGGAAACTGAGGGAGAGGCTATTCTGATGAGAAGCAATACAGCACAGTGGTTCAGAGCATAGACTCCAGAACTGGACTCTGGATTTGAGCCCAGTCTCTACCACCTACTAACGGTATGACTTGCCTTGGGCAAGTTACTTGTACTCTACATGCCTCAGTTGCCCTATTGGCAAAAAGGGGGTTAATAATAGCACCAGTCTCATAGGACTATTGGGAGGATAAAATATAAGTGCTTAGAATAGTGCCTGACATGTAATAGCTATAGGAGTTAGCTCTTACTAGTAGAGTTAGTACCATTAGTCTTAACCATGGCATCATTGCAAGGTATTGAGATACAGCAGGTGGCTGGGTAGAAGGGCCTGCTTCGGGAAGCATAGAGAAAGCCTTTAGGCCTTCTATCAACATAGTGGGTAGAGCTGAGGCACCACCCAGAGAGATTTTTTTCCTGTACTGGAATGGTAAGTTGGACTTGGAACCCTTCCATTTCCATGCCCTCCCTTAGTCCTGCCTCTGGGGGGCCTCCCCTGCACACAACCCTGAGCTTTGCTTAAATTAATTTTATGACCAATATGTATAAAGGTAGCTACAAAGGAATCATTTGGTTGTTTGTTGCCCTGGAGGGTCAGCTTCAAAGAGGCCACTAATATCTGCAGTTATTTACAATTGAGTATGTAAAAATGCTTGAACTGAGACTGATCCAGAGTCACGTGAAGGTAGACACAGGCATGCACACTCCTGGGTGAGGATGCAGTTTTGAAAACTTTGGGTCTCCTTCATTTATTATTATTATGGTTTTATTTTTTAAATTCAGATTTCAGTAAAAGTAAATTATAAATCATTCGGCACTCCGCCCCCGGCCCGCCCCCCCCCCCCCCCCCCCAGTAAAGAATAGCAGTGTCTATTTTCGGCCTCTTTTCTACATTTTAATTGCTTTGGGGTCGGTGGGGATAGTGAAAACGGACATGTAGGTGAAAAACCAGCCTTTTAAAGCTCCGATTTTTTACCCTTCCTTGTCCTGAAACTTCGAGCATCAGCCCTCATCTGTCAAAGTGTAAATCAGCAATTAAAACCCAAACAGCCAAATGCCAAAGATGACCTGAAGCACAAAGCAACTGACAAACAAGTCCGGACAAATCGACGGGTAATTTATAAGCTTTGCCCTAAAATCTAATTATTTGGCAATTCGAATTTGCAGCCAGCCAGGGCTCGGCAATAAATTTAACCCGCCATAAATTATTTAGGAGCAGGCTGTGGTGTAAATCAAAACCACGAGTGTTTGTTTAAGAAATAAGCTCCTTGTGCATAAAATGTCTTTTTTTTTTCCCCAAGGGAGAAACTGTTAAGCAAACCGTGCCCTGTTCGTTGCCCAGTGCAGCCCTCACTTTCCCCTCTCAACTTCCCTTCTTCCCTGTTTCCAGGAGGCTCCTTGATCCCTTGAGGAAGGGCCTGCCTTTGCATTCGACTTGTAGCCAAAAGCCAAGTATTTGCATAAAACTCATGTTTTTGCCACATATGGTGTTTTCTGCCTTGTGGTGTGATGTCGCTTTTGGATTTATCAAACCTTTCCATGGAGGGGTGTTTCACAATTTGGAATTTTCTTCCGAGGATGGAGGGAAGGGATAGATTAGTTGTTACCACCTCTAAATTGAAGGAATACCAGTTCCTAGGTTGAGGGGAGGAAACCATGAAAAATGATCTGCTGATTCCGTTATTTCAGAAGGACCATAGAACCATCAGCTCAGGCAAAGGAGAATCTGTGCTTTGGAGAAAAGGTCTGTAAGAACGTGACACTGTTAAACCTTCTGTCCCATTGTCAAGAAATTCCAGCAGTCTAACCTAAGTCCCTTCTCCTTAAAAATCCTTTTGTTGTTGTTCTATCTTCAAATATAATCTTATCACTGAAGACACTTTAGTTGAAGAGAGTTTGAATACCCTGAAAGCAACCTACACATTTATTTTTTGTAATCTACTGATCATAGGTGTGAAATTTCACTTGAGATGCTATTGCACTTTTGTCCTCAGTTAATCAAGACAATGTCTGGTGTTCCTCGTTGAGCAACTAGAAAGCAGCTGTGTCTAAAACCTTTGCTCCAACTTATACCTTTGCTCACTTAAAAAGGTAAAAGAATATTTACTTAGTGCTTCCTTTTTATCTGTCTTCCGTCCCCTTAAACAAAGAAGGGTTTGCTGCTGGCGTTTTATTGAGGGAGACAACAGACACGGTAGGTTTGGAACCCTGGATACTTTGAACAACTCAAGTTCTGAGGCTTTTGTCCTGAGTTTTGTCAAGTTGTGCCTAGTTCCCATCCACCAGCAGCAGACCAGCTTTTTGGGACTATTATGCTCTATCCTTGCACAACGTAGTGGTGCAGGTAGCTTGTGGACAGTGGAGGGTGACCAGCTGTCCCAGTTTTAGCTCTGAAAGTTCTGTATTCCAGGGAACCCTTGGTCTGGACAGACAGAAAACTGGGATGTTGGTGGTTTGTAGCAGTTGAGGGAGGATGAGAAGGCGTTTAAAGATGAGAGACAAGTGCTCTGGGGTGTTCTGTGTCTGGGTTTGAATCCTGGCTCCACCACCACCTTTACCCTGTTTGTCACCTTCAGTTGATTACTTCACCTCCCTGACCTGTGGAGAGTTCTGTAAAAGCCAAGATGTTTGTGTTAGAGCCACGTGCTTGGCTTCTACCTTGCCATTTATGGCCCCCTCCGATGTTACTCATCAGAAGCGGAGAGAGTGAGGTCTGCATGCCAGGACAGAGCTGAGTGCTGGAGGTGCAAGCCTAAGGCTCCAGGTTCCCACTGTCCCTGCCCTCAGAGCATAGCACCATCTGCATCACTGTGCAGCAGTGGTGCTCCAGGACTTTCTGCCCGGGGAGGCCACCTTCCGTGCCCTCGTAACTCGAGAGCAGCGTCTCTTCTGAGGAGACAGCAGACCGAGCTTCCTAAAGACAGCCTTTTGGCCTGGAAGAGTCAGCTCTTGACCCGTCAGATTCTGAAAGCTGCGAGTCCTGTTCTCTTTTAAGTCTCCTTTCCCCGTTTGGAGTCCCAGCTCTGCCCCTCACAAGTAGTGTAACCTCGAGCAAGGGACCACTTCTTTTTGGCCCTTAGTTTATCTGTAAAATAAGAATCATAGTGATTCCCACCTCCTGAGTTGTTAGGAGGCTTCAAGGAGGTCGTTCCTGTTAAGCATCTAGCGGAGGGTCTGCCATGTAGTAAACAACAAATGGAAGGAATGAAATGATTCCATTTTCCATGTGGCCCCGAGGATGTGGGGCCAGCTCCTCTTTACCCTTTGCCCAGACTCCAAGCCCCTCAGACAGAGGAGCCACATCTCATTGTATTTGTCTCTGTGTCCATACCCAGCCCCTGCCTGGTAAATAGTAGGTGCTTAATAGTGTTGGTTTATGAGCTGCTGCTACTGCTGATATGACCTATCTTTCAGGATTAATAAGGGTGAGATAAGAAAATGTATTTGCAAGCACACCATAAGTTGAAAGTCCTAACACTCAGTATGTCCCTCCACTAAGATATTTATCGTAGTGCATTGTTCATTATTTGTTCAGTATCTTCTCTGCTCACTAGTCTGTGCACTTCTCCAAAGCAGATGCTGCATCTTCCCTCTAAATCCCACTCCCAACACTGGTACAGGGCCCCGCACCCAGTAGATGCTGGTAAGGTAGTTTAATTGAATGTAAATGACATCCTGATATAAGGAATTGGGAAACTGTTCTTAGAGGAGAAAGAGGGTTGGTGAACACACATTGGTTCTTCTTTCCTTCCTGGTGCTGCCTCTTTGTAAGCAGACACTCGACTACTCCTAAAAACTTCCTCCCAGGGGAATGAGGAGACTGAGGGAGGGAAAAGGAGGAGGGGCAGGAATAACAGTTTCATTATCAGAGCGACTGCCTCTGGAAGCTAGCACGTAGGCACATCTTCCTAAGCTCCTGGTTGGAATTAATGTGATCAGCCTGTAACTTTGGGGTTACCATTCCGATCTTTATGAGCCGAACACTGTTGAAGTGTTTGGCCTGCTCCGGGTGCACTGGCTACAGAGTCATGCCCCCTTGGTAGAGATTAGGGTTCCTCTCCCTTGAATGGGCTGTTGGGGCCAGGATTTTGAGGTTCTGGGCTTGGTTGGGTAATACGGGAAGGTAAGAAGTACCTAAGTGAAATCCCTCTGACTCCCCAGAGGGTCTTCTATCAGAAGCTCTTCTTTTGCATCCTCATTGGCTTAAATGAGTATGCAGTGTGCAAGGTCATTGTTATAGCAGCCGCTGACGGTGCTGAGAAGGGGCGCATGCAAAGTCATGTTCTGAGATTGGCTCTTGGAAGTCCCTCTTCTTGGTCTTGGGGAGAAGGCCTGGCCGATGGACCTCTGGAGAGGTATGTTTATGATGGGTCCAATCCGCTATGCCCCCAGGCCTCTCAGGGATCTCCCTTTTCTTTTTGCTTAGAGCTGAGTCTAGCTTATTCTTCGTCTCTGGGAGGATGCTACTGAGTGTGAGCACAGGTTAGCTCCATTTCCCTCGGAGTGAGGAAGCCAGCAGCAGGAGAATTGGAAGAGCAAGCTGTGGTGGGGAAACCCGAAGGCCAAGTTTTCAGAGAAGCTACTGGGGATGCCGACTTGGTGCTGGTCAGAGCAGGAGCTGAAGCGCTTACTATCTTATAATAAATACTAATGAAATTCTAGATCCGTAATAACATTTCAGATATCTAAAACAAACCATGTGCTTGTAAAAAAGTGGAAAGAGATCAACTTTAAGCCATAAATTCTTGGTAATAGAAGGGTTTTTTTCTATTTATGTTTGATAGATATTTTTGTTTCCAGAGGAATGTCAACTCCTAATTTCATAATGTATCATGGGCTTAAGAAAATTGAATTTAATAAAAGCCAGAGATGAATGGCATCCTTAAAGGTCCCAACACTTGTCTTTATTAGCAGGACAAACTGCAGGTCTCCAAACACTGCTTCTCTCCAAATGAAAGTTTAAATGAAAAGTACAGTTGTGTCACAGGTTAAATTTCATTGTGGGCCCAGCTAACATTGTTAGTGAGGAACTGGCTGTATTTGTTTCTTTAGACACCAGGGCAGCCAAACTCACCGGGCTGTGGAGCTCCAGCTGGGGAAGTGCTGCTTCTCCGTAGCAGGAGAAGGAGGATACATCAGAAATTTGGGCGTCTGATGAGCCCCACTTCAGAGGTAGTGCTTGCAAATCTTGGCTGTCTGGTTTTTCAGGGGGGCCAATATGTATTCTGTGTGTATGTGTGCCTCCGTTTTATTTTTCAGCGTAAAACTGTCCTCTACCAGGTCAGCTAAGGAGTGTTTAGTGAGGAGTGAGAGAGGTCCAGGGGATTGGGAGTTAAGTACCCCCATCTCTTCAAGTTGGGAGGAAAGGTATCACCTAATCTAAGCAAAAGCTGGGACCTCCTTGCCATGCCCCTCTGCCTCAGCCTTGTTGCCCTTCCTATCTCAGGGGGCTCCTGTCAGCTTCCCCATTTGGGGGGATCAGCTGGGGAGACCAGGCAAACAGAACCTCTGGGTTTTTCTGTCATGAAATCTGACTGCCTTGATTAGGTCTTCAGTCCTGCTTTAATGTGTTGGATAAAAATAGATGCTTTAAAAACAAGCCTGATAGTCATAGGTGTGTTTGAGGGAGAGGCCACCTGGCTGCCCTGGGACATCAAGGAGATTGGCCATTTCTCCTGTCTTCCCACTCGTCCACGTCCTACACGCTTTCAGGTGTCAGCAGCTTCCGTGCTGTTCCTCCAGGCTGTCCCTGGAGAGAACCAGTTTGCCTTGATTTTAGTGACACTAGAAGGATCCCCTCCAGAGCTGGGGACCTGGGGTAGGGATGCCGCTGGAGCTGACTGCTGGGGCCACGGAGTGGGCAAAGCCCCCCTTCGCTCTCTGCAGTGGAGGCCTTTTCCACATGCTAATTTTACTCGGAGGATTTTGCTTTTATTTATTTTTTTTATTATTTCCTATTTGTCTCTTCCAGATGTTTTCAGGGCAGTTTTTTTGTGTTGTAAACTAATTCCATTCATGTTTTAAAAATTTATGAAAGCGCTAATAAAAATGTCAAAGTGGTAAAAATGTTAGCTTTTCCTCTGCTTTGATTAAATTTTGCAAACTGTTTTTGAATATTAAAAAGCAATAATTTTTTTTATTCTCTCTCCTCGCTTTCTCTTTTCTCTCTGGTGCTCATGTGCTCTCCTGCCCTCTCCCCCCCTCTGGTGCATTCCTCCCTTCCCAGGAGCGATGTAGGAGGCGTGCTGCACAGCCAGCGTTCTGCAAGCCTGTTTGCACACCAGGACCTTGGTGCTGTGCATCTCTATTAAATAACGGAGACAAATTAATCTTAGAGACACCAAACAAATTGTCACTCCTCCTCCTTCTCTTCCATTACGTTCCAGTGGACTGGGAAGGGCTGGCTAAGTGATTGGGGGGAGCAGGCTGGGGGAGGGCGTACTGCCTGAAAGAAAGGTGGGAAGCACTAGCTCCTATTACTCTTACTCAGTTTTCTTCTTCTCTTTAGTATCCCCTTTGGCTTTATTTATTATTTATCTTTTTTTTTTTTTTTTGGAAAAAAACAAATGAAGAAACTCATCAGTTCTGCTTAAACTTCAAATGCAGAAGGCTGTGATTGGTCTTATGGCTGGTTGTCTAGGTGACTGGAGATCCAGGCCCAGCCAGGGCAGAGGCCTGGGCAAGGGGAAGGGGTGGGGCTACTTTTGTGGGCTCCAGGGAACAGGCCTCTGGCAGAGAACCAGTTGGGGAAACTGGGGCAGCTTGTGCTACTGTCCTCTTTCCAGAGACGGCGGGGATGGGGCGTGTGTCTAGTCCCTGCCACCTGTGAGGGTGGGAACAGTGGGAAGGTTAGGATTGGAACTGAGCTGGCGCCATCTCACTCAGTCTTGGGTCTGTTCTGGCAGGAGCTAAGGAGTCCCAAACAGTCCCTCATTCTTGACTCTGAGTTCCTTGAAATGGTTGGTTAAAAAAGTGTATTCTTCTTTTTCTGTGTCTTTGCCATTCCAGGAAATCATCGAGTTCCCCATCCTGAAGCTAAATGGTCGGACCATGGAGATTGAGTCTACCTTTCACATGTATGTCCAGCCCGTAGTCCATCCACAGCTTACTCCCTTCTGTACAGAGGTAAGGGCCCTGGAGCGGGGCAGCACGGGCTGCTGGGACAGGAGCTTTTGGGTCACTGGTACACTGTCCATGCTGCTTAGGGGCAGCTTGAGTCTTATTACTGGTTAAGGCAGGTGCACATGGGACCCAGCCAGCAGCTGGCATTTTGCAGTCTGCCACTCCACTTGCACCGCTGTGGTCGCTGGGGACCCAAGGAGAAGTGGCACAATCTGTCCCAGCTTCCCCAGCCTTTTCCCTCCCTTATTGTCCCTACCCCTCCTGGTGACCCGGCACTTGGAGTGCTGCCCCACTCCAGGGTGCTGCTTCCGGGCTTCAGCTTCTTTTCAGTGCCATTTCCCTTGGGGCCTCTTGACAAGAGGTAAAGATTTCAGCTTCTTGGAAGGAGAGGTTATGTTCAGGCTCTCTTAGCTTCTGGTGATGTTTTTCTGTCCTTGAGCAAAGTGGCCCTACGTGAAGCATGGGTTGAGTTTGTGGGAAGCACCACCCTATCGTTGAGGAAAGAGAAGGGCTGTCCAAGTGGGATATGAGGCTGAAATGGCCTTATCCTTATCCTGTGCTGGTGTTGGACTCGGCCACCTTGCCAGCAGGTTACTATTGGACCCATTCTGCAGATTGTGACATTGGACTAACTTGAGATCGTGTTACTTGCTGGAGGCTCAAAAGAGCTAATAGCAGAGAGCAGATGCCCCTGAAGAGTTCTTACTCCCGGGACCTTCTGTGACTGCTTTCCCCTGTGACGTGTCGTGTTATGCACTCTGTGGTAGCCACGGGCTGTGGTGGAATCACAGGCCATGTATGTGCGGTAGCAGAAGTAATGGGAAAACATGAGTGTTTCTGAAATCTTTTTAAGAATTTGGGGCTGGGGTACATTTGAGATATTGTGCCTTTGATTAGAGATCTACTTTCTGCATATGAGTGAAACATGAGGAGAGAAGCTCTTGAGTGATCCTAAAACCATTGTCTTGGTGTGGGGAATGCTGGGGAAGGACCTACCTGCCACTGGTGGGAGGGCCCCATGGGCTCTGAGGTTGACTTAGCCCAGATACAAAGTTTCCGGGGGTTGCTACTGAGCTTGATGCTAGTGTTTCCCGCTCAACCCAGGTGGGCCTTTTGGTGCAGGCATCCATCTGCCAAGGTATGTAGTCTCTCACCCTCTTTGTTGCTCCCACTAATGATGTTGAGATTCTTGCTCCCTCTGGGATCTACGGTTTTCCCCCCCTTGCCCCTGGAAATTACCTGTACCACCAGGGGGCGCTAATCTGTTCTTTTTGCCCCTTTTGGGAAAAAAAAAATCACCATTTTAATGGTGAAAATCCCCTTCCTTGTGGAAAGGGAAGATTTTCCTTAAGCAAGCCACTGGCCTGAAAATCCTCTCTGTGTGCAGACTCCCCCTGGGGGTTCCAGCTGCAGCTAGGCTGCCTGGCACAGCCAGGCAGGCCCAAATTTGGGAAAGGTTACTAGTTGTTTTGGCATGGCACAGTGCTGTTGGAGCTCAGCCCTGGGCAGGAGTGGGTGCTTGAGAGTATTGGGAAAAGGGATCTTTTTGAGATCAGGGCTGCTGCTGCTTCTTTTAGGGGGTAGGGGGAGGAGGGATTGTGAGACTATGATGAGAGCTATTTTTCTTTTTTCTGGAAAGTTTCACCCCAGGACACACATACGTAATTTGGAGGGCGTGAGGCATGGTGGGGTTGCCACCCTTGTCCTGAAGCCTTTTCTGAAAGTGAAGATGTGACAGAGCTGTGGCACTGAGGGTGCGATTTCACCTCAGGCTTCCGGAGTCTCCAACTCTCCCTGACCTAGTCCTGGCCTTTTTGTCTGGCCTCACATCTCCCTGCTTCATGCCCTGCACTTCTCTCACCTAAGGTCGCCCCCTCACAGTCTGCCTGTGCACATAATGCTCCTGCCTGTATGCTGCTCCCACTCTTGCTCCCCCCCCCAACTTGTCCTCTAGGACTTTGCTCAGGGTCACCTTCTCTGGGGAGCTTTCCCTGAGCCCATGGCTGGGAGCCCACCACCCAAAGCCCTGATCAGATGCACTATACTGTATTTACTTATGTGTCTCCCCACTAGACTGTGAGTTCCTTGAGGGCAGAGCCTAGGTCTGATCCATCTCTGGCCCATCATTGGAGCCTGGTGCCAAGTAAGCACTTAACACATGTTCCTTAAATGGATGAATATCATCAAAGAGTATTCAATCACACCCTGCTGCACGCCGCCCCGAAGTAATTGTCCTGCTGACTCTTTCTTTCGAGCAAGTGAAGTCTTCTTTGGAAAACCTCAGATCATCTAAACACTGCCCTGTCTCCATACCAGATGGAGTTGTAATGTAGAGAGAGGCATGGACACAGGATGGGGGCCATCATTGTGGGACCTTGTCCAGTGTGGCCATGGCTGCTTTTGGGACAGAGAGAGAGATCATCATGGTCAGAGAGAATCTTTCCTTAGTAAGTGTGAGGAACAGCCCACCACCTCTGGATTGTGCCTAAGCATCTCCTCTAGTAGGACTTTGTCTTGTGCACAAGAAGTTCTTAAGAACCCTGGCCTGCATGTACGTGTGCGTGCACACACATCGGGACACGTGAGTACACATGTGAGCACATGCTGGGGGGAGAGACAGGCCCAGTGTTGGGCAGCAGGAGAAGGGACGCTGCCTTGAGTGGGTCTGTAGCCCACATAGAGGCACTCTTACTGCTCTCTGTAATGGACACATTAGTAGCCTTCTTCAAATCCTTTCTTCATTCCGGTTGGTAGTCTGCCGGGAGACTTGTTTCTAATAGACGCAGGATGGGATAAGTTTCATTCCTTCCCAAGCCCTTTCCCTCCCACGTCTAGTATCTGCTCCAACCTGTCAGATCTCTGCATCTAGCAGATGGGCTGCTGCACAGTCCCTGACCATGTGTAATCTTTTTTGTTGTTGTTGTCATTGTCTTGAGAAAACTAGAAAAAACACCAATTTTGCTAAATGCCAGTAAAGGGCTTTGTCTTGCACCTGTACTTATAAAGGGTGAGATTTATTGGTCTCTTTGTCTGAGGAGAAAGAGTGGGTCTGATTATCAGATTGCACACCAGAGACAAGTGCTTATGTAATCAACAAACTGTCTTGGTGTCAGAATACGATTGTGTTGGAGATAAACTGTGAAAGGAGAAAGCGCTGGATGCTGACATGCTATTGGCATTGAGTGTCCTGGGCTGCTTCCTGTAGTGGCTAGTGTTTATGATGAAGCCAGCTCATTCCTGGACAAAGCCCTTGTGTGGGTAGGGGATCTCAGTAACCAGTCATGTTATCAGTCAGGGTCAAAAGCCCCTCGCCTTGTGGTTTCCGAGTCTGGAGAAGCGGGAGTTAATCTGTAATCCCTCGGTGAAAGGAGCCACAGAGCACACATTAATTCTTCCTCTCACCTCTCCAGCTTTAAGTGGTTAAGGTCTTTGAGCTCTGTTTAGCCTGTGAGCCCTGGTTCTCAGCTTAATAATACTTGGCTTTGCTCTAGTACCTTTCATTGTGAGGATGTGAAAGCTTTTTACAAATATATATTAACCCAAGTGGGATTGGGTTTAAACTGCAGCATGAAGGACTTAAGTTATACCTAAGGTAGAACTTTCCAGCATTTATTAAATTTATTAAATTAGCCTTCATGGCTTCTGGTGTAAGTCTTAGAGATGTCTTATAGGTTGTATCAAGTACAGGGACTAATTTCTTAATTTCACACTTTTCATCTAGTGCCTTGTTGGAGCCGGTAAGATGTAGTCCGTCCTTGGAAGGATTCATACAGGGGAGTGAGGGCTCCCCCTGGAAGGATGCTTCTAGCTGAACCAATAGTGCAAGCCACTATGTCTCTGGGGGTTGAGTTCAAGCCCTTTAGGAGCTCAGCTGTAAGCTGTGTCTTGCTGAACCATGAGTGGTCTAGGAAGCATGGAGAGAGAGAGGGAGCTGGGCTCACTGGGCTTCTCCCAGGCTGATGATTCTAGGATTGCTGACCACTGAACAGGAGTGTGAGAAAGCCCCAGGGCCCTGGAGCCCTACCACCTACCACCAGGATGGAAAAGGCAGGCCTAGTGAGTGGTCGCTGCACAGCAGCCCTGGTTTTCCTTTTTAGTGCAGTGACTTTCTCTCCCCACATTAGTGATTTTCCTGGGGCCCAGAACAGGTGCTCGTGGAGTACATAGATGCTGACCTAAGTCCCATCTCCAAGGAGAGAGGTCTCTTGACAAGGGTGCCATTGGTTTCTTCTGTGAGTGAGCCTTTCTGGAAACCCTTCAGTGTTCAGCTCATCTCAGTGACCCTGGGTCTAGGAGTCAAGAGAAATGGTGGACCTAACCTTGCCCCAGAAGACTCAGATGAGACTTGAGACTGGCACACAGACTCCAGAGCTTTCCAAGAAGTACGAGTAGCTGTAGGTTTTCCAGGATAGTCCTGAGCGAAGTCCTAGCTCCAAGCTCGGGGGTATGGCTTGGACCTGGAAGAATGAAGCAGGAGAGAAGCGGGGCCAGGAAGGGCAGTGGTGGGTGCTCGTTAGTCACCTGGGTGTTGCACCTGGAGTCAGCAATGAGCCCACTCTGGACTTTGGCCCCCGTGTGCCTGAGACAAAACATAGGGCCACTGCCTGCTCAGGGTGTGGCTCTTGAAGGCATACAGGCTTTGGGTGCTGGCTAGGCCTAGAGGGGGCTGCCAAGAAGAACACAGATTCCACGAGGGCAGGGATTTCAGTTTTTCCTCACGGCTGGATTCCTAGTTCCTGGAATGGGGACCAGTACATTGTAGGCTGTCCAGGAATAGTTGTTGACTGAATAAAAGGAGGAGTCTTAGCCCTCTAAGATTAAAGCCGCTGACCCAGAGCTCTTCCTCACCCCTCACCCCCCAGCCCCACCCCTAGCCCTCAGTGGACCAACTTTTCTTCTCTTTGGCTCAGGCCCTCCCTCTGCTGGGCAGTTCTTCCATCTCCCAAGCAAGGAAAGGGTGTGGAGGGGCCAGCCGGGCGGGCCTGCTGTGGGTTAAAGCCTTGCGAAACAACAGTGTAGTTAATCTTTCTAATTTATTTTCCTTTTAGACCATGGGAAGTCTGTAGGCAGCAGCTGTTACCCAATTAAAATACAGATTAATATAAAAACAGTTTCTGGAATATAAAATAGAGTGGCTGTGTCCTTACACTTCCTTAAAATACCACCTAATAATGACTTGATGAACTACAGAAACCCACCTAGAGGAACTCAGCGTTCTTAAAATGAAAATTTCTTCCCTAAAAGGTGTGTATTACCATTCCATGTAAGTCGCTATGAGAAAATAACCTTCCCTCTTAAAGCCAGCGGTTCCTTTGAGTTGGGTATTTGATATTCATTAAATGTAATTATAGTTTAATTGGAGTTTAATCCCCCCCCCAACACTTAAAAAAAAAGGAAGAAGTTCTCCAGCAAGCTTGAGATGCTGCTCTCTGTAGAAGTAGCCAGGGGCACATTGGGCATGGTGATTTCCAGCTGGGTCCAGCTCTGTGGATAGGGGCCTCCTGCCTCAGATCCCCGAGGCAGTCTGTCCTCCTCTGTGTTTGAAGGATATTTTCACTTTAAAACAAAACAAAGCAAAGCAACAAGCTTGTTTGAACCTAGGCCTGACCAGAGTGCGGCATAGGCCTGTGAGTCAGAAATTCTCTAGACCAGGTTCCTTTATTAGGCCTTTTCATCTGTGTTTCCCCATCAGTTAAAGGTGCCTATTTCTTGCTTGCCTAGTTGGTATTGAGGACCCACGTATTCAGGGTAAGGGGTAGATGCCTGTGGGGTTCCCCCGGCTCTTCTCTGATGTTAGAGGGGAAGATGCTGGACATCGAGACCCAGAGAAGGGGTGGACTTGAACCCAAGTGTGGCTGTCCTGTGTGAGCATTCCTCAAGGACTACAAGAACTTCTGTGAAGCTTGGAGGTGAATTTATTTTAGATTATAATTTGTAGGGATTTATTGAGCCTATTGAATACAAGAAACATAAAATCTTTTTCCTTTTTTTTTTTTCCTTTTCAAAGTGAAAGCTGAAATAGGTATGAAACACTATTTAGATGTGTTTCCCCCTCTCGGAGCAGGATGTTGTGGAGAAAGTTTACCTTATGTCTTGAGACTTCATTCCCAAGGCCTCTGGCAGGTTCTGAGCCAAAAGCAGTGCAGGCCAGAGTCGTTTATGGCAGAAGGAGAAAGGAAAGGATCCTGTCCGGCTTTGAGACCCTGCATCCTGCTGTTCCACCTATTGGCTATTTCTCTTTCCTTTTCAGCTCACCGGGATTATTCAAGCCATGGTGGATGGTCAGCCGAGCCTGCAGCAAGTGCTGGAGGTAGGTTGAGTGACCTTTAATTCCTGACCTCTGACCCTTTCCCACTGCCTTTCTCTCCCTCCCCTCCTGAGAATGTAGCCGTGTAATTTGACTATGATTATGGCTTGATTAGAATAACATTTGCTGTCACATCAGTGACATGCTGTTGAGAGTATTGAACCATTGATCTGTCATCTCCAGCTGTTCCCGTCAGGGTTACTGGCAAGATGTCCGAGTGCTGCCCCGAGTTCCACGCAGGCCCCTCACCCCCTCCTGGCCCCTGGCCCTGGGCTAGGCAGCATAGGCAGCCGGCGCTGCATCTGCATCGGGGAGGAGGGGAGCTGAGCTGTGGCACCGCAGGACTAGCCCTGGGGACTGAAGGTGTTTTTGTTTAGCTTTAGTGTTGGCTTCCTGTGGCATGTGAGCACTTCATTAACTCACCCAGAACTCCCCATCGATGGCTTTTGTTTGCTGTCAGCTCCTCCAGGAGGTGCAGCCGGACCGCCTGCCCCACTGCAGCTTGCCGCTGGATGCATTGTGCCTGTCAGGGGTGCAGAGGCTGCACTGGGTAATGGTTCCTAATCAGAATAATTACAACAATTGCCTATGTGAGGGAAATCAAATTAAAGGCTTTAGAACCCTTGGCAGAGACCACACTTCTAGGATGTTCTCCTCAGGGAGCTGGGAAAGGTTAAGACGCTGCTTCTTGTGCTCCAGCCTGAGGGAATAAGCAAGGGCTGTGCTTGGCCTCAGCTCGTCTCCCACCTCTTCTGGCCTGGGGGTTTTCACAGAGGGAAAAGGTACCTTTCCCCCTCCCTCCTCTCTAGGGGGAGGGGAGAAGAGAGAAAGCCTATGGATCTCAATAGGTGCTTTATTTGTCTTTAAGACCAGTAAACCCAAAGCTCAGCACCTATCAAAGCACAGGAGGAAGCAGAGTTGGGGGGTGGGTAGCAGGGCACGTCTGCATTGGAGGTAGTCCGCCTAGAAGAAGTTGGGTGGTGGCCCGGAGAGGGAGGAAGATCTTATTTAGCCAAGAGGCCCTGTCCCATGGGGGAGAGAAATGCAGACTGAATTTCCTGGGGCTCCTCAGGATGGAGTCAGGTTTAGACTCACCTGGTGGCAGGTATGCTCCCTGTCTCTGGGAGCGTACAAGCCTGGGTTCTCTGACCCTCCAAGCTCTGCGTCGGGTCAGTGTTGGGGTACCTGCAGTAGGTTGGGAGAAGAGAAGCTGAACTGGGAGGTGTCTCCCAGCCCCACTGACCCTCTTTTCTTTTTCTTTTTTTTTTTTTTAAGACTTTATTTATTTATTTGACAGAGAGAGATCACAAGTAGGCAGAGAGGCAGGCAGAGAGAGAGGGGGAAGCAGACTCCCTGCTGAGCAGAGCCCGATGTAGGGCTCCATCCCAGGACCCTGGGATCACAGCCTGAGCCAAAGGCAGAGGCTTAACCCACTGAGCTACCCAGGTGCCCCAGACCCTCTTTTCTTGAGGGGAGATTTGCACCTATGATTGAAGGGGCACCTCAGCATTGACTGCTGCCTGTAATACCAGACTCAGGGAGAAGGAAGGGACCAGCCCATCCTTTCCTATGTCCCACCCAGGGCCTAGCCCCTGAGGGAGGCCACATGGCAGGCAGCTGGCTATTCCCTGGAATGTCTCTGGCCAGGATCCTAGCAGGAAGACGCCTGCTGTAGGCCAGCATCAAACCAGAGCTATTGAGATTACGGGATTTTTTTTTTTCCCCTCAGTGGTGCTGGTTGACAGGAGCTGTGGTCTTCCTGCTAATCTGAGGCCAGCTCAGAGCAGAATGCTCGGGGGATTCTGAGTCTTATCCACGAAGCTACTTTCTGCTACTTCAGCATACTTTGTGGGTGAAGACAGAAGTCACCTGGCATCAGCCTGAATAGGGAGTCTCTGGCAAGGAGACCAGAATGGGCTCTGCTTTGTCTCATTAGCCCTGAGTTGGTCATATAGCTAAAAAGCTGACTTCTTGTCCTCACCAAGGCCCTGAGCGGGTGGCCAGCTAGATGTTTGCCTGACTCATTTGGTTCAGGTAGGACTCATGCTAGACCTTCAGTAGCTGGGAGGGCAGGCCCAGCTGATTGGGGATTGTCCTGGTAATTCCTCTAACTCTATCCATTTAAGCAGAGAAGGGAAGGAAAAGGACAGGCTTTATTCCAAATATAGTGTCACTTCCCTGGACAGGCTCACAGTAAAAGGTTCTCACTAAAAATCTATTGCATGAGTGAATGGCCTAGGTCCTAAGCTTCCAAGGACCCCGGGGAGTATGAAGAGCTTCTCATGGGGAAGGTCCTGCTGGGCACTGGCTCTTGACAATCCTATCTTGCTCTCTTTTCCAAGACCACTGTGTAGGGGTTGGGACATAGCAGCTGGGGAGATGGGCACTTACCTTGGGGATTTAAGGCCAGTGAACTGGAGCAAGGTTAGATGACATAGGGAGCCCTAGGTCTGCCTTCTTTTCTATGTAAAGTCTTGGGAAAGGATACATGAGTGTAAGTGTGTGCATGTCCTCTGTGCACGTGGGCCATGGTGGCTGGGGAGACAAGCCACTCAGCAGTGGAAGGTCCAGAATTTAGCTTGCTGGGGAGACTCTTGGGCTGAGGGGGATTCTCCAGTGTGCAGACTGTGAAGAGGGTCTGCACAGTCTAGCTCAAGGACCAGCTCTGACCTCCTGAGACGTGGGACTGCTCTAGCCATGAAATGACCTAGGATCCTTGGCCCTACTCAAAGACCGATTTGGCATGGACCAGGCCTCCAGGATCTCTGAGATGTCCCAGCGAGCCAGCCTACACCTGCCAGGAGTAATCTTACTTCACGATTTCAGTGGGCTCTCCATTACCTGCTGGAGGCTTCACAGTCTGGCCCACATAACCCCCAGTATCATTTCCTGTCCCTCCTTTCTACACACTGGACATCAGTCACACTATTCCCTACTCGTGTTTCAGTGAATCAGTAGGAATCTGTTGAGAGGACACTGCTGGGGTAGGGATTTAGACAGTGAATAAGACAAATAAAAGTCCCTGCCTTCATGGTGCTTGTAGCCTGGTGGGGGAAGCAGACACTGAGCACGTAATTGCTTCTCGAATACAAAATGATTGTGCCCGTGCCTCTGCCTGTGATATCCTTCGCCGTTCTCCACCCCGTCACGCAAACCCAGCCACCAAGTCCCCTAGTTGGGTTGGTGTCTTTGTGAAGCCTTCCTTTCTGACTCCTTTCTCTGTAAAAGGTAGAGCTAGTCACTTCCTCCTTTTGGTCCTACAGCTTTCTAGTCACTTCTCCATGGCTGCATCTATTATATTGTGTTATGATGATTTGCCTTTCTCGCCTTCTCAGCCTACTGTCTGTTTTGTGGTAGGCACTTAATACATTATTACATTTAATTCTCAAAACAACCCCATAAGGTTAGTCATCCTACCTCGTTTTATGGATGAAGGAAACTGAAGTTCACAGAGGTTAAATGACTTTTAAATGACTTCCCATCAGTGACACAGCCAGGATATGGAAGAGCCAAGGTTAGCACCCAAATGTGTCTGACTTTCAGTCCTGCATTTCTAGCTACTTCGCGATGTAGCCTTTAAAAACCAATCCTTCTGTGCAAGTGGCGCGGTGGTCATCTGCTGTACTCCCACCCCATGCCTGGGATCTTCTGAAAAATAGGCAATGCTTCAGGAATGCTGTATGATAATCTCTCCTTATATACTGATTTTAGTATTTGTACTTCCAATGTGAGTGCAAATACTAAAACTGATTAAAAGGATGAAGGGAAAGAAATACTTAAAGTGTGTTTAGGAGCAGTTTTTATCCCTGTCTAGGAATTGAGCTCAGCCTTCAAAAGATTCCACTGAATTTGAATTTGAATCCTCAACCAGGAGAGGAGAAGCAAAGTCTGGGGCCAGTTTATGAGCTTTCAGCGACTAAAGCGGGCAGTGCCATCCCAGGGATCAAGGTGGGGTTCCAGCCCAGCAAGGGAGCTTTTTCTGCTAGACTGACACTGAAGATTAACTTCACTGTCATTTGGGAAATAACCAAATTCATAAATTTGGTTAATAAACCTTTGGTGGGAGGGTGAAATGAATAAGCGAATGAATGAACTTGTGGATTGGAGTCCCTGCTTGGGGCCTCCTTCCCTCCTGTTCTGGCCCAGGGCATCCTGTGTCTGTGCTAGGCTTTGCTTTTGAGGACCAACTTACCAGGATATGTCCTTATCCCATCTGGGGCAGGCTGCCAGACAGCGGGGCAGTGGAGGGGCTCCCTTCCCCCACTCACTCAGGCTTGCGGATCTTCCTGCAGAGATCACCCTCCCGCTGCCCCCATAGCCCTGAGCCAAGGCTGAGAGCCCAGAGCAGAGCCATGGCTGGGTAAGATTACAGTTTTCTCCTGCTCTGATTACAAGCAGCTTATCTGCGTTTCACTGGTGTGGCTCTTCACAGACTTGGGAAGAAAAAAAGGAAAATCTCATCTGTTCTTGTTGTGTACTTTTCAGAGGGTCGATGAATGGATGGCGAAAGAAGGCCTCTTAGATCCAAACGTCAAGTCAATTTTTGTCACCTGTGGAGACTGGGACTTGAAAGTCATGTGAGTATGAGAAGGACTGCTTTGCTGCCAGGGCTTGAAAGTTATGGGACCAGGTCATGCCTTTTGCAGGCTAACACGTCCAGGCCTACAGGGCAGCTGGCTCAGGGAGTCCTTGGATCTTTGGGGCTGCCAAGGTGCAAAGAGGGCTGGGAACCCTGCCTTCTGCCTTTGGAGCTGGGAGTAGACCAGTCAAGGACCCTACTGGGACTGCTGTTGTCAAACCTTCCTGCTTTTGCCAGGTCCCACTGCTCAGGACAGCCCTTCCAGTTGTGGGGCTGCATGTTATTGCCCTGGAAGGAAGGAGTCAAAAGAAGATCCTTCCCCCCCCCGCTCCCCGCCAATGTATAGTGTTTACTACTCTTAATGCTTTAGAAATAGTAATTCATTTAATAAATCTTGGTACTTTTATTCCTGTTTTATAGATAAGGGAATTAAGGCACAGAGAGGTTAAGTAACTTGCCCAAGAACACACAGAGCTAGGATTCAAACCCAGGCAACCTGGCTCCAGGGTCCTGTCTCTTAACCATTCTGCTGTGCTCCCCTTTTATCTGTGGTACAAGGCCCTGATGATGCAACTGCAGGCCCAGTGGTGGAATGAGAGAGAGCCGCTTCTAGGGAGCTACCCAATTCCCCAGCCTCCTTGTCCCTCCTTTGTTCCCACTGCTTTTTCTCCTTTGTCTCTGGGTCCTGCCCTGGTTATGGAAGACAGAACTTGTTCCTTTGCTGGGTTGACACTTTTGCCTCTTGTCTGTCCTCTTGGATACCTGGCTTCAGACAGCCCCCAGGGAGCTAAAGCGGGGTGGAGGTGGTGGGGGCACTGTTTGCTGAGGATTGATAGAATCGATACCTCTGTGTTCTTTGTGACCGAAGGCAGCTGCAGGCATTCTGGGTGTGTGTGTGGGGGTGTGTGTGTGAGCGCGCGCATGCGCGCGCGTTTGTGCACGCACATGCATGCACACTTTCGTGCATAAGTGGGGTATTGGTGGTGGGCGAGGAATAGTGGCTCTGGAGTGACATTTCTTACCAAATTAGGCATTAACTTCTCACCAAGGTCCTTTTTTATGCCTCTTGGATGCTGGGTATTGAGGTGGAAGTTACACACACTCAGGTGGATGTCAAGCTTGCTACTGGACACCAGCTTCCTGGGTGAGACAGGAGGAGGAGCAAGTCCGGCTCACATAAACACCCACACACCTCATCTCCACATCCCTCAGGTCGTGTACACACACTGACTGCATACCTCTAGGTGTGCGCACAGGACTCCCAGAGCTCCAGAGGATCTGTGTTCCCAGATGACACTCATGTGTCGGAGAAATTACAGAGGCTGGATCTGGAAGCAGATATGAATCAGGGGAGGGTTCCACGGAGAAGGTGAGGAGGAGGAAGGCTGTTGCTCTTATTTATGGCATTCTGGGCTGCTCTGAGTACCTGAAGCAGAGGAGGGATTTAGGTGGAGCTCCGCAGCATAAGAGAAGCTGTTTGGGGTGGGCACGGTTCAGGCCGATACCCAGCATCTGAGGCTCATGTAGCCCAGTCCAGAGGCCCATTTTCTCCAGATAGCCTCCCAGGACTCTCACTCTTCCAAGTGGATTTCATTTTTTGGTGTGTTCATAACCCAGACACCCACATTTCAGAATCTTCTGCATTAACTGGGAATGGCATGTACGTATGTGTGTATACGAAAACTTCCCTGTGTGTCCCTGTGGGGACTATCTGGCCAGGCCTCCTAAGTTGGTTTCTTCATGAGACAAAGAGGGAATTTCAGAGGGTGTTGTCTTTGGGTCTGGCCCATTCTGGCCTGTAGCACCAGTTCAGCCCAGTGGGGCTGGGACAGATTTTGGTGACTCAAGAGGCTGCTTCGCATCTTCACAAGAACCGATGTCATCAAGAAGAGTGATTGGGTCATTGAATCCAAACATATAGAAAAAGAAAACAAAAAAAAATTTTTTTTAAAGATTTATTTTAGAGAGCGAGAGTCAGCATGAGCTGGGGTGGGGGGTGGGCAAAGGGAGAGAGAGAGAGAGAGAGAATCTCAGGCAGACAGCACACTGAATGCAGAGCCTGCAATGGGGCTCCATCCCAGGACCCTGAGATCACGACCTGAGCCAAAACCAGGAGTCGGTTACTTAACCAGTTGTACCACCCAGGTGCCCTGAAACCAAATTTTAATGAGCATGTACCATATTTCATTCGGTCCTCCTAATTATCTTCCTTTTTATAGAGGGAAAAAACAAAACAAAACAGAATTTGAAACTGAGGCCCAAACTGGTAGACTCCTAGCTAGACAGAATTGAATTCTAAGACCATGTTGCTTCTAAAAGAGATGAATTGGGCAGACTTTAGCTGGTTTGGGTTTGTATTGAAAAGACCAGTGAGGCTCTGAAAAAGAATATGCAGGAAGGAAGCAGATGTCAGGTGGCAGGGGCTGGGGGGAGGAGAGCTTTGTGGCTGCCTCTTAGAAGCAGGACTCCGCATAACTGCTGGGAAGGCTCTTAATTAAATGTGTAACAAAATAAAAACAGCCAGAGAGGAAACCTAAGTAGTGCTTCGTGACAGTGCACAGCTTATCGGTGTTCCTGGAACCTCTCGTCAGATGGCTCTCATCAGAGCCATCACCTTTTTATGCGCCCGGTAAAGACTGCTGAGGAGCCTGACAAGGGTGGTGGTAAATTGACACCCGCAACTTGTTAGTATGGGGCTCACTTCTTATTCTGACATCCATTTTCAGATTTAACTAAGTCTAAGGAATTCAGCAAATATTTTCATTTCCCCCTCTAGTTTCCTGGAGCCACGGCTCCTTCTCATCTTCTCATTGCTGCTCTTCCCCTCTCTCCCAACACCCACCCCCAACCAGCTTCCCATCACTTTTGTTGGAAAGGCCTGATTAGTGAGGCACTGAGAAATGGGAACTGAAGTGGCAGCGGAAATCCCGCTGGAGAAAAGAAATCTGCTCCGGTCCCGACAGAATCATTTTGTGTCCATCTTTTGTCAACGCCAGACCAGTTGATACTCTGTGGGCTTTTTATGCTATAGTCACAGATCCTGCCGAGGTGGGTTTTAGTTTAGTGGGCACGAATTTAATTTTCCTTCTCAACTTGTTTAAGAAATGACACTAGTTATGGCTTTGGCCCTTGGTCAGCTTGCCTGCCCT
This sequence comes from Potos flavus, assembly GCA_028534135.1. Lineage (NCBI taxonomy): Eukaryota > Metazoa > Chordata > Mammalia > Carnivora > Procyonidae > Potos > Potos flavus. The sequence continues at coordinate 135,824,881 of CM052900.1, forward strand.
ACCTGACCCACCTTTCCTTTGCCTTGCCTCATGGTTCTTGAAGCTCTTCATGGCATTTAGTGTTCTTTTTCCAGTTTTCTCTCTTCTCTGCCTACCCAGGCAGGGAATGTCTCTGTAGAGGGGTTCCATCTTTGACATGGCAGCAGAGATCCTGCTGGAGAAAAGCAGTCTGCTTTATCTGCCAGCTGAACTCCAAGTTCTCACATCCAACTAACTACCTATTCTGTATCTCCACCTGGATGCCACAGGCCCCTTAAAGCTCAGGTGTCCTCTTTCTCCCAACACTTAGTCCTCCAACTTGCCCTCAGGTTGTAACTGGAACCGCTGTCTGGTAGTTCTGTTAGAAGCTCGAGAATCATCCTTGATTCCTCTTCTGTAGCCACAACCAGTTAATTGCCAAATTTTGTTGATTCTTCCTGCCAGAGGTTTCTCATAGCCTTTGCCTTCTTTCCATCTCTGCTACGGCTGCCCTAGTTCAGGTCACCAGGTGTGTTTTGTTTTGTTTTGTTTTTTAAGATTTATTTATTTATTTTAGAGAGTGAGAGTGCGAGGAGGGGAAGGGACAGAGGGAGAAGAAGAGAATCTCAAACAGACTGCTGAGCGTGGAGCCTGACACAGGGCTCGATTCCATGGCCCTGAGATCACAACCTGAGCCAAAACTAAGAGTCAGACGCTCAACCAACTGAGCCACCCAGGCGCCCCTCAGGTCACCATATTCTTCTTGGATTACAAAAGTCTTCTAAGTCGTCTCTGTGACTCTAGTTTTACCTCCTTGCCATTCTAACTGTAGCAAATTATGTCACATGCCTGCAAAACACTCTCAAGGCTTCCTCTTGCCCTCAAGGCAAAGTTATGTTGTTTAATGAGGTCCTGAGGCCCTTGCATACTTCTCAAACCTCATCTTTCAATACTTTCTGTGCACCCCCACCCTCAACCCCAGCCAGATGCTCTAGCTGGCCAGTTCCTCATAATCCTTCTGAATATCAATTTCTAGGTGCCTTCCTGTGTGTTTCCGGAGCACACGTACTTATATATACATGAAATTGTATTGTGTCTACCTCTACTTGTCTGTCCCTCTCACTAGACTGTGGGCACCATTATAATCTTGAACGATGTTTGGTATGTAGTAGTTGTTCAATAAATGTTTGTTGAATAAATGACAGCTCAGTAATGGAGTGAGCCTGTGGAATCTGTACTCAGGAAGAATGACAGAGGATCAATGGAATGTAGATTCAGGGAGAATGGAACCGAAGAGGAAATCTTGGGCCTTCCTGCACCAACCTGAGTGTGAGGGGTTGGAGAACTACGCTGCTAATGCCAGGAAGCTCTTGGATTTTCTCACTGCCAGCACAGGGTATTGGGTCTTCCCTCCATGGTGGGTATTGGTGAGATGGCCCACTGGGCTAGGCCATGGAGCTGGTCCTTGGAGCTGGCCGAAGGGCTCTCTGAGAGTTTGTGCCTTCTAAGACTGAGGGCTGGGATTGCTCTGGAGACCTTTATATTAGGTAATAAAGATAGCCAGCATGTATCAAGCACGTATTATATACCAGGAGTCCTGCTGAGCTCTTTACACATTATCTCGCTTAATTCTACCACAGTCCTGTGAAATAAATTCATTTTATAATTTTTTTTTAATAAATGATGAGGAAACTGAAGTCCAGAGAGGTAAGTAATTTGTCAAAGGCACACAAAGTAATTTGACAAAGGCACACGGTTTGTGGCAGGGATTTGAACCTAGACATTCTGACTCTAGAACCCATGTGTTTAACCACTATGCCATCTGCCCTTCTTGGCCCGTGGCTTTGTGATACGGTGGGGATTCCCTTCCCTCTTTCCTTTGTTTGCTCTGAGTGGCAGGTGTTCTCTGACACCCTAGGCTGCTGGTACCCGATCTGGTGTTGGTGGAGGTCTGGACTGTTAGGTTTATTTTGATATGGGGGCATGGTTGGCCAGGAGCTGTGGTGAGGGATGATTTGGGGCTAAGAGCCTCCTTGATGAGCTACAAATGAATGAGTCCTCAGATCTGTTTTAAGGAAACCACTGCCAGTATCATTTTGGATACCTCTTTCCTATAGTATGTTTGGAAGCATGTAGGGGATCTCATCTTGTCACTAAGCTCATGAAAGCCTTGCCCCTTGCCCATGGGTGTGCCAGTTGGTCCCAGCTCTGAGCTGCATCACCTCTGATTTAGCAGCCTGCTGGGGGAAGGGCCTTGAGTAAGAACTCCCTGGCAGTCCTGACTTGTCTCATTTCCCGATACTTTTATCTGTCACTGCAAGTGCTTGGGCTCCCCTCCTGAACTAATTAAGTTTGCATGTGTTTAGACACATTGCCAAATAGGGCTTAGCAAAGCGGAACTGAGCTACATCTCTTTCCGAGTAGGGAAGGAAGGGTAAATGAATGCTCTTCCACGAGGGCCGGGGAGAAGCGTGGATGACACGGAGTGGGTGTGTGTACAGATGATAGGCATTCTGCCCTGGCCCTCCTAGGGACACGCCAAGCTTGCAGAGTGGCCTTCTGATTGGCTGGCAGGGGCAGGTGAGGGTCCACTCTCTAGCTCTCTTAGTGAATTGGGCATTTCTAAGCGGGCTGAGGATGGATAGAGGACAGGCTCTGATGTATGATTTTTATCCCAAGCACAAGCAAGACTGAATGTCAAATTCAGTGGGGTTTATAGGGGGAGTTTGTAGGGCTGTGTGCTGTTTGCTGCCAGCCTGAACCTACCTAGCCCCCAGGCCTAAAACCACCTGTGTGAATAGCAGCACACAGGGTAGCCTTCTTTCTAAGTCTCTGAGAAGTACGCTGGAAATGTGGACACCATTTTGCCCTGAAGACCCCAGGCCTCCTGCTCAGTCTCATGATCCCTAGGAGACAGCCTCATAGGGAGGTGGAGAGGAGCAGTGTTGTACAGAATCTCCCCACCTTGGAGGTTCGCTATGGTGAGGTGATAGCCGACAGCATGTTTTCGTGTCAGACCAATGCCTGCCTTTTCCCTGTGCTGGGTAGCCCGAGGCCTGAGATGCCCTGTGGCAGAATGTTCTTGGATCCTGTCCAGACAGCAGATACGGGGGCATTACTATGTTGTGCACTCCTCCTCTGAAGTAGGGAGGGAGGGAGGGTGTTTCCTGCACAAAGTAGTTAGGAAAGCCAGCCTCCAGCCGCCGGCCATGGGCAGCCCTACAGCTCTCAGGCCAGCGTGTCAGCTTCCTGGCCGTGAAGAGGCTCTCAGTGGGCAAGACGAGCTCAGAGTCAGGCCAGGCTCCCAATGCACACTGAGTGTGTGTGGTGGGTGGTGAGGGGCTTCTGGAGGTTGTATAGGAATTCTGGGCCTTCGAGCTGTAGCCTAAGCCCAGAGAGAACAAGAACCAGACCTTCTGCCCTCCCTTCGGCTTCCCTAGAGCCCTCTCGTCAGCAGAGGTGCATCGGGTTAGCCCCAAGAAGGCAGCTTGACTTGATGGGGTCATGTTTCAGCTGCAGCTAATCCAAGTCACTCGATATAAATCTCTCCCTGCTGCCTCTCCCCTCCCTCCCATCCCCAACCCACAGACAGGGAAATGAATCCTGGCCCTCGCCCTGAATACATCATGGCAGGCCTGCCTCTAATGAGAGAGGGTCATTCATTGTAGGGTGAAGCTCCCTGCAGAGCCTGGGATGCCATTAATTAAAGAAGAGCCACCTGAAGCCAGTCGTGCGGCGCAGCCTGCCACGCTCAGATGGAGTGGCGGTTGGGTAGCCTCGTTAGCCTGACAGCTCCTTGGGCCGAGAGTTCTTGGGCTCCGAGGAGCGAGGGGTGCCCCGCCTCCCCCCAAGAGCCTGCAGGCCTCTGGGGCCAGCCTACTCACAGACACGTGAGACTTCCCTCCGGCACATGTCCTGGTGCCCAGCGCTAGTGGTAAAGGAGCTCCTGAGTGTGGGCTTGGTGGGATTATCCCCTTTCCTGTGTGCAGGCCCTAGGGCAGGAGCAGGTTTTTGTGGAGTCCACGGGGACTTCTAGGTCCCTGCCTGAGCCCCCTTTCCATTCTTCTCCATGTGGTCCTGGAGCCACCGGTCAGCAGGCAGCCCAGCTTGAGTCCTTACCTCAGAGCCTGAGTTTGGGGCAGTTGGTCTGCCCTGGAAGGATTTTGGACCCGGAGGGGCACTGGGGAGAAGCCCTGTTGTCTGATCAATAAGTTCGGCCCCTCCTTGGCTGGCAGAGCCTCTGGTGATCCACTTTCTGGGCACTTTTAAGCTGAGTGGTGAGACTCTAATGTTGGCCTCCTCTCTTCGTCCTCTAGGAAGGTGTCAGAGGGTCTAAAAGCACTCTGGTGATTTTTTGGAACCCCTGGAATGGAAGGTTTGCTTGGTTAAAATCTTGATAAAAGATAAAGACGTTTGTGTGGTAACTGACCAGGCTCTGAGAAGAGCCATCCAGTCGGCAGCTCGGCAGCAGCCTCTCCCGCATGAGGCTCCCCCCACCATGGGATGGCTCTTCCCTGCTTCGCTGGTCCTGAGGCAGGTGCTGCTGCCTGAGTACTGGCCCCCAGAGTTACCCTCTGCTTGACCGTCTGTGAGGGTCTCATCACCTCCTCCTCGCTGGCAGCAGGGGCTGTAGGCATTGAGACCTTTGTGTAGCCCAGAGTTGGGGTAGCGCAGCCAGTGTCCGCCTGGCTTGTCAGGAACACAAATTGGTCCCGTGGCTCTGGAAGTCTGGTTCTATGCTTTGTGGCGGTCTCTGGCAGGCTGCTTCAGAGAGCCTCAGAACCAGCTGGAGCCGTGGCTCGACCGTATGTTCCCTCTCTGCTTCCCCACAGCTCACCTGGTGCCGAATGGAGGCTGTTACTGCCTCCTAGGCCTGGGGCTCAGGCTGCACTCCTTTGTGTTTTGAATATTTCTGGGCCTTCCCGGGCCTTGGCCATTTGGACTCCTCTGTCCCCTGGCAGCTAGAGAGTGAAGGCTGGAGGGCCTATCCCCTGAACTGCCAAGGAGAAGGAGACACTGTTGCTCCTGGAAAATGTTTTACTTTGGGTGAGATGTTTCTATGTTTTTTTTTTTTTTTTTTAAAAATCTCTGTGTGACTCTTGAGACCTAACCCTTTTTTTTTCCCTAATATTTTTAGAAATCTTGGTATGAAATGGGCACAGTAGGGTACATAAAGCATACAAACGTGAAATGTACAGCTCCATAGGTTTTTATGCAAGTACACACCTGTGCAGCCACCACCCGGATCAAGATAAAAAACCTTTTCCATCGTCCTAGAAATCCCCTTGTGCCCTTTCTCAGTCAGTAATGCCCTTCGCCTGTTAGGTAACCACTGTTCTGCCTTCTGTTACTTTTGGTTTGGTTTGCCTGTTCTTGACTTCCAATGAGTAGAATCCTACAGAATGTACTCTTTTATGTCTGACTTCCTTTGCTCAACATAACATATGAGAGAGCCTTCCACGGTTGTTGTATATTTTTGCAGTTCAGCCTTTTCATTGCCGTCTAGTGTCCCATTGTATTTCTATACTGTACTTTCTCTCTTCTTTTGTTGGACTACATACCTTCTTTAGCCCTTCAGTACGTGGTTGTCAAATGAGTATGTGAATGTTCAGTCTGATATGAGGATCTCCCAAGGCCTATCAGCTTGTCCAAATCTCCATCCTTTAAAACCTAACCCCAGTCCTTTGGATATGTTGCCTCCCTGTCTCTTCTGGAATCTGCACTGGCTTCCCTCTTCTTTGAGGGAGAGGCTGGCCCCAGGCCTGTGGAAGTGGCCTTCGAGCCGTCCTGACCCATTTAGTTATTTTTTCAGCAGATGGTGATTAAATACCCACTCTGTCTCACACTATTCTAGATATTGAGGATATAGCAGTGAGCGACGAGATAAAACTTCTAAAATATTCTGCCTTCGTAGAGTTTACATTCCAGTGCATGCAGCCAGCACTGCCCTCTGCCCTTTGGACCCTGGTGCCAGAAGAATCTTGGTTTTGCCCAGGCTCCTCTATCCTGTGGGGCTCTGTGGGAGCTGGGTGGCAATGGCCCTTGCCACCTTGACAAGGCCTCTGTAGGGTCTGTGGGCCTTTGTCTCCCTCTCCTGCTGCTGCTGCTTGGCAGTGAAAGGGTTTCTCAGTATTGGTGCTTCCCTTCCACTGTCCAGGAGTCTGATTCCCTCCGTGAGAGGAGAGAATTAATCTCCCAACTTTCCATGCCTGTAAGGTGAGTGACCTCTCTTTTGTCAGCGCTTGCCAATCTGTCCTCTAATTCCCAGCCAGGGTAATGGAGACATTACTCTGTGCTAAAGCCAACCACGAGTTTTTGTGTGGATACCGGACCGATCCAGGCACCAAGAATGACGGGCAGTCTGTGGGGATCTCCTCACAGATGCACAGGCGTCTGGAGACTGCAGGGGCATTGACACCGGAGCAGGTTCAAGGAGGGGAGATGCCCTGCCATCCCATTCTTTTTAACCACTCTCCGTGCCAGGGGGGCAGCTGCTTCACTTTGGTCTGAAATAAGTTTCCTGTGTTGGGGTCCTAAGAGCACATGATAAGAGCAAACACTCCAGTGGGGCGGAGGAGTCGGGAAGCAGGGGTCTTGGAAGATGAAGGCTGGGGAAGTTGAGGCTGCAGCTGGCGTAGTGGCCTACTACAATAGGGCTTGGGAGAGATGGCTGTGAGTGGGTGGGGTAAATTTTCAGTGTCCCTGGCTAAAGGGTGACATACTCAGACTTGATAGTTCTATAAAACTGTTTCTTCCAAAGCCTGCAAGGATGTTGGCTTGGGGAAGAAAGCCAGCCAGCCCAGAGAATCCCGGGAGCCTGACAGGCCTTTTTCTCTGCGATTCTTTCTTGCAGGCAGCCCGAGGCAGCCTGTCTCTTTGTTAACAGAGTGACAGCAATGTGACACCATGGAAATAATTACTAACAAATCACGGTGCTGACTGCAAACAGCTCTCTGTCTTCAGAGGCATGTCAGGGTGCATTAGAGCAGGACTGGAAGAGCAGCACATGTGGGGGCCGTGGCGCAGCCCGCACTCAGATGCCCTCCTCTTCTTCCCCTAGCCTGACCCCTTTCTGCTGTAGCTGACTCTCCTGCTTGTGGCCTTTTCCTAGAGGTCAGCTGAGGAACCAGCTGGATGAGCGACTGTGGCTAGTCCCACTTCCTCTGGGCAGGTAGCTAGGACTCCCATCTTTGCTAAGGAGCATCTGGGTGGTGATGAGATCCAGGAGTTTTTCAGTTAGGAAGCCCCCAAAAGGTGGAGGGATAGGCCATTTCTGATTTACTCTGCCAGTTGGGACCAGCTTCACCTGCCAGTGGTCTTGGGGTGATGGGAAATATTTGTTCCAGCTGGACCCAGAATGTAGGGGAAGCCTTGCATCTCAGTGTTGGCTCAGCTCCCTTCCCCCACAGCCCTGGTTTCTTCTTCAATTGCCATAGTCAATTTTTGGTAAGTCGACTTTGTCCATTCCCTCTTGGTTAGCAGAGTGATTGCTCTGACTGTCGGGGCTGTAAATAATGTTCCTGGTGTGTGTGGCTGGAGGCAGCCGTGTGGGGTGGGGAACAGAGTGGAAGGAGGAGCAGCGCTCTGAGGGCTCCCTCACTCCCCCCCCCCCCTCATACAATATTTATCCAGGGATGGGAGTCAGATGCAGCGACCTCAGGGGTCACCCAGTTAAATAGCTTCTGAACCTCCCTGCATTCTAATTGCTGCAGTTGTCCTTTGCTCTGGAGACTTCTCCTCCCCATTGTCTGCTGAGGCACACACTAATGGCTCTCTTCCCTGGCCCTGCTGGGAGGCATATTGGGGGGGGGCGCGCGCGAGGGAGAGGGCTCATTGCTACCTTCCTTTCCCCCGGGGATAAGGGAATCTAGGGCTATTAACAAGTGGCTTTAGCTAGGAGGAGCACAGACCCCTGCGTCCCTCCTGCCCCTTCCCCAAAGCTGGCTGGAGGAGGCCATGCGGTGGGCTTGGTTTATGGGGCCAAGGGGCTTCACCCATTTCCAGTGCTATAAGCAGAATTGTGGGACTAGTGACTCTTCTGCAAGGCGACAGACCCTTGAGTACTCAGCTGATGAGCACCATCTTATGTTTCCATGGATGGTCTCACATTCAGGGTTTGGAAACTTCTAATGAGTGATATTTCCGGTTGGAATGTCTGCATTTTGCCTAAAGATTGGCCATTTGCGAAAGTCTCTTTGGTTCCCCCAGAGGTCGATTTGGGTGATTGATGATGGTAGCAGGTGTGCCCCACTTGGTGATTTAAGAGTGACATACGCCACGTGTCTTCACTAGGACCTTCTTTGTGAATGTCAGTCATCCTCCACTGCAGCTCTTCTCTTTCAGAGAAGTCTTTCGGAAACTGCCCCTGAAGGTGCTGACCACAGTGTCTGCTGGAAGCGCTGGTATTCCAGCAGTAGCCCAGAGTCAGCCCCCACTGAGAGCTGCTCAGGCCACCGTCAGGAGCACAGGTGGTCGGGACAGAAAGCGGCATGCACATAACTAACTACAGGCTGAGTGAGGGAGGATGAGAACGCTACAGAGAAGGTACAGAACAAATGCCATGAGAACCCAGAGTGCACAGTAGAGACACTGAATGGGTAGTATTTTTTAGCAGGAAACCTTTTTAAAAAACCAAATATTAAAGAAATCCCAATATTACAAAGTGTATAAAAGTTGAGCTGCTCTGATTGGACCTGGGGCAAGGCCCTGCCATTCTTCCTCCTGCTCCCCCCGTCCACAAAGTAGCCTCATGTCCCTTCTAGAATCCTAGAACCCCCTTGAGCATAGTTTAAAAACCAATAGCCTGTTCTAATGCCCACCCAGAAGTGTGACTATGTGTAGGCCAAGTTTACCTGTTTTAAGGGCGTCAGGGGAGCTGGGATCAGGACAGAGATCAGCCAGAGGGTAAGGGGAACAGCTGTGTCCTTGAGGGTTTCGGAGCAGAGATCAGTCTACATCCTGGAACCTGGCCGCTTGCAGGATGCCTCTCCACGGAGCCTCCAGAGGGCATTGTAGGCCACACAAAAGCAGCCCAGGCAAAGGGTCAAGATGGCCACAGGCCAGGTGGCGACTGTAGTGGGGCACGAGTGAGATATCTTGGAAACAGCTCAAACTGCTAAGGAGCTCTTGATTTCCTTGGCCAAAAAAGAGACTAGCTCATCAGCTGAGACACTGACCAAAGTGCCCTGGAAATCTCCTATCACCTACTCCCCCTCCTTCCTCTTCCCTCCTCCCTGCCGCCTGCTGGGGCCTCTGCCATTCCCTCCGGAAGAGAGCTCTAGCCAGGACCTGGTGGCAGCTCTGACACTTCCCACAGGCACAACATGTGGGGCACCACCCCCTTTCCTTGGAGGAATTGGCCTTGGGGAGACCGTGGAGAGATGGCTTGTCTTATTGTTTCACTGGCACGGGGCTGGAGAGATAGAAGGTATTTGACTTCCTGAACTATTTGTGGCACAGGGAAGTGCATGTTATGCTTCATATCCATCTTAAACACCACAGGGTGCTTGTGGCACTTGTGTGCTTCTTGTGGTCATTTCTGTGGGCTCCGTGGGGGAGGAATGGTGGGCGAGTGGGCCAGCAAGCAGCGGAGCCGGGAGGGACCATTTATGTCTCAGTGCCTTTGGAGGCTTTGAGCAACTGCTTGGCAGTGGGGATTTGAGGTTGGTTTCCTCAGGGACGACTGGCGGCCTGGCCTACTAGGCGTCCCTCTGCTCTGCCTGTGTTCTGGTTTCTGTTTGGGAACTCTCCAGAGCAGCATGTCTGGGAACACTTCCAGCTGTGCCGCCAGACCCAGACGCAGGTGACGGCCTTTCGTCTGTACCATAGGGAAACCAAGAGGAAATTAAATGTCATTTGCCCCCTGCACAGCAGGTCGCTGCCGGATCAGACACTGCTGATCAGAGCTGTGCAGAGGGTACCCGAGGGAAGGCTTATGCCTGCAGCCATGCCCTCTGAGCTGTGGAGACTCCCAGGTGATGGCCTGGCTCACTCCCAGGGCTTTCTCCGCCAGGCTGGGTTCACCCTGGCCTGGAGCCCAGCCCTGTGCTATATGGCAGTTGTGGCCTGTGCCAGGCCAAAGGTGCGGGTGTACCAGCGGGAGGGAATGGAGGGGACAGGCAGGGCCTGGGAGTAAAGGACACACAGGAGGCTATGAGGTGATCAGCCCTTCCTCAGAGAAGCTGCGTGGTGATGTGGAAAGAGATGGGCCTTTAAAATTAAGAGACCTGGGTTCGAGTCCTGACTCCACTACTTAGTAGTTGTAGGATCTTGGGAAAGTCACATTCCCACTCAACCTCCATGTCCTCATCTGTAAAATGGAGATTACGATAAGCTCTGGCTCCTGCCACCTATGAGGGAAGTACTTCCTGTCGGGACTGGTGCCAGAGTTTCCTCCCCCTCCCTCCCCTAGATCTGGAAGGGAGCCCCAGCAGTCCCTTGCCCATGGGCCTCCCTGTGAAGTGAGTTGGCTGAAGTTGATAGGGAGTGGGGTGGACAGTAAGTCTGGCCTGGAAAGCAGAGCCAGTGACCTCCCCCACCTGAGGCCTTTCCTTCCTGTCCTGGTCCTCTCAGCTAGGCAGCCCAAGGCCTTTATAAGATGGGCTTGGGTCATGGTGGTAACCCTCCCAATTTGCAGGGCTCACCTGGCCCCCTCCAGCCTCACACTTGGCATTCTCCTTCTGTTGGGAGGACCTTCGTGCTTGTCTCCACCCCTCCCCCCTCCCTCGCCTTGAAGTCCTAGCGGTGGGCCGTAGTTCTCGGCTCTGCAGCGACATTTATTAACAGGGCTTTGGGAAGAGATGTTTTAATACTGCAAGGTTCCCCCTGGAAAACTCCCCACCCCCACCTCCCCCCCCATCTGAAGCATGGCTGCTGGTGGTGAAATTCATTAGTGTTCCCTGACAGGCAGTGGCGACAGAGGCGCTCGCTGTCTGCTTCCCGCTCCCTCGCTCTCGTGCTCCTGCTTCACGCACACTGATATTTAAAGCTGATGGGCTGCTTATAGACTTCTTGTACCATGACAAGTTTGGGGAGGGGGGTGAGGGAGGAAGAGACAGACAAGGAGCCAGCTGTCATGCTGGTATTTCAAACAGTACTCTCTCCTGACCCTTTGCAGGCTCCAGCAAGTGTATCATCTTTCTGAAGCCTGTGGTTGGAATTGTAACCTGCAGCTGTCCCAGAGGATGGGGGCAAGTGTGGGAGCAAAGTGGGCTGAGAAGTAGGCACTCTCCCAGGGCTGTGGGCAGGCAGAGAAGAATGAATGGAGGGAGAGAGAGTGAGAGAGAGAGAGAGAGAGTGTGTGTGTGTGTGTGTGTGGGTGTGTGTGTTCGTTCTAACAGGGGACTAAAGCAGAGTGTTTGTAAGTGCTCCTCAGCAGTGCTCTCCCATCACCAGAAATAGGATAACCCTTTCTCTCGTCTTTCCTGGAGTGATCATTATGTTTCATGCTGTGATTATCTTCTGGGTGGTCTTAGAAGGTCCCTGAGTCTAGGAATCAGGCTTGATTGGCATCTGCCCTTGAGGATCCTGGGTCTCAGTGATACTGTTAAGTTTGTGGTGGCAATTGAGGTAGAATGTTCTCATGTTTTGTGTCTAGACTGGGGCCTTGATTTTTGTTCCCTCCTATTTGTGTGCTGATTCTTTAGATCTGGAGAGTGAGTCCCAAGGTGCCTCCTTCATGCACAACTCCTCTCATCCCCAAGCTTCTTGGAATTCATTTTTTGAAATTGTTCAGTGGTTTTAGAACTTCCCCTTTCTGTGTCATCCCTAGCAAAGCTTCTCCATTATATTTTTTGTGAGTAAGGCGCTGTCTTCTCAAGGCAGGTGGCCCGGAAGCCTCTCCAAAGGCTGTTGCAGGTTTGGTCACAGCTGACCTCCTTAATAGCCAGATTCCTTTGTACGAGTCCTTATGTAGGAATGTGTTGGCTCCTGCAGCCTTCATAGAGCAGGGCATGGAGGTGACGTAACTTGCTCAAGGACATGTGGGCACTTGACCAAGTTGTCTCCTAGTGCGGCAGAGCCATGTGCTGGGTGGGGGTTGTACTGCACTCTCCCGCCCCCCGCACCCTTCTAGCTCCAGGGTCTGCAGTGGGGGAGCCTTTGGGGAATGGGCCTGACTCCTCTGTTCCTGCTCTTTTAGCGTTGTCGTTGCCATCAGTGCTGCCATTGGCTTCCTCAATTTCAGCACAACTGTGTGTGTGTCTTCTCTTTCTGGGGGGTGGCAGAGAAGGGTTACTGGACACCCCTCTAAAAGCAGCTTGGATATTGGGTGGAGAGTGGAGCCAGAATGCTGCTTCTGTCTGTAGACTGAAGTATAGCTTGAATTGCCCAGGATCATCTTTAATGTGATTACCTTCTACAGGCTCTTCCTCTGGCCCACATCCTTCACCCCACCCTGCACTCTATCCTCTAGGCTTCTTCTTCTTTTTAGATTTTATTTATTTATTTGACAGAGAAAGAGAAACAGCGAGAGAGGGAATACAAGCAGAGGGAGTGGGAGAGGGAGAAGGAGGCTTCCTGCCGAGCAGGGAGCCCTATGTGGGGCTCAATCCCAGCATCCTGGGATCATGACCTGAGCCAAAGGCAGATGCTTAACGACTGAGCCACCCAGGCACCCCTAGGCTTCTAGGAGGGGTTGCTGGCATGGGGCTGCTGTCTTGGGCAGCACCTTTGTCTCCCTTCCTGACCTTGCTGATTCCTGCACGGTCTGAAAGCTCTGAGAGTTCATCCTGCCAGGGGTGGCCCAGGCCGTGTCTTTTGCCATGGTGCATCTCGCAGGTGAGATGGAAACTAACCGGCTTTGAAAAGTAGGAGGCTCCAGCATTCATTTTTTATACATCAGCGGTGGCCAAGTGAGTGAATTCAATTATGAGTTTGCTTTCTGTCCACCCTCCTCCCCCCAATGTGGTGGTTCAGAGCAGAGACTAAGGAACCTGTTGAAATGAGAAACCCCTATTTCCTGACTTGACCCCCTCACTAATTCGGGTTAAATTGCTACGCTGTTGCAGTGGTGACACATTGTGCCTGCCTCTGTTTGTACAAGAGGATGCGGTGGGGGAGGAAGGAGCAATTTGCGCAGGGATAAAGGTGTCGTGGCAGATAACTAACGTCCCAGCCTTGTGCCCGCTCTCATTGTAGCTCAATTTGCTCTGTGTGGAAGCCCAGCCTTCCCCTCTTTCTTCCTTCCCTCCCCTTGCTCATATTTTACCTCGATGCCACAGTGTAATGATGCCCTGCGTAGTGGGGGAGGAGATAGGCACCTCTGGCTGACAGCCCTTCCCGATAACCAAATTCCAGCCCATCCATCACTAGCTACTCTCCTCAACTTGAGGAAAAGTGATCGTGAAAGGCGGGCCGTTTATCACCCAGGGTCTGTTTATCTCCTCTGGTGGGGGGGGGACTGGAAATAGGAGAGACAAAGAGCTGTGTCCCTAGCTAAGTGCTGCCTTGTCCAGGATAGCCTGCCCGTGCTGGATGCAGACTCACCGCCTTGGCCGTGAAGGCTCTGGCTGGGTGCACCTCCCAGACTGGGATCCAGTGGGACTGGGACCTTTCCCGAGGCCTCGGAAACATGGCAGTTCTGAAACGCAGGACAGCCAGCGACAACATTCCACGTGCACGTTTGTATCAGAATGAGCAAGCGTAGAGACCCTACATGGAAACAAGCTGCACTCCTTCTCCTAGGTGTCCCATTGGCAGGAGCATCCGTCTGGCTGATTGACTGGGTCTGTTGGCCTACTCTTTGCCCAAGTTGGGCCTTCCATCCCTCCGTGGCACAACTGTGGCTTGGAAGAAGACCGAACCTTTCTCCCTACTCTTCCCTTTGCCCCTTACTACTCCCTCGTTTCTGCATATCAGATGGGACAAAACAGTGGGCCCTTGCAGGCGAGCAGTGTGTGTCTCCTCGAGCTTTTGGACGCCAGGACAGGCGGCCTACGTTACTTCGGGATCTGGGTCTCACAGCCTTCCCAGAGAGGCAGAAAGGGATCACATGCAGCTCCAGATCCTCCTGCTCTTTAAGGGCTCAAGTCTGCTAAAAGTGCGAGTGACCTATATCTCCCCGATGTGGAGTTGCCCCTAAGACTTTGAGAGAAAAGCACAGAAGGAATTGCATGCATAACCTTTGCCAGCGCTGGGGCCTGCGCTCCTACTGGTCCTGGCTGTTGGTGTCTGCCAGTCCGTCCGTCAGACCTCCGTGGATGTTGCTGGCCTCCTCAACTCAAGCCTAGCAGTTCTAGCAGAGCCCCCCAGCTCTACTTCACCTACTCTTCAAAGCTGAGCTCCTGTTCACAATGGCTTCCTCCTGCCCCTACCCATTAGCGAGGGTGGTGTTCATTTAATGAGCTAGTCCCCTGCCTTGGCTGGCGCCGAGCTGGTCACACCTGTTTGCCATCAGGGCTGTCTGGGCCCAGCCCAAGCACTGGGATGCAGGTGGTGGGGCTGGATGAGGGGTGGATGGGGAGGGCCGGGTGCCTTATGCTTTGTGCCCTATGCTTGTTGGAGGGGCAGTTTCTTGTACCCCTCTTCCTCCCACACTGTTCTTTCTAAGTGGGGGAGGGCTCTCTGCTTTCTTTTTTGTTATTTGGAAGGAGTAATAAGGGAACTTGAGGAATGCCCCCATCTTTTCTAACTCCTGCCTGGAGTTAGAAGTAGTGAGGAGCTAGTCTGGCATCTTTGAGGAGGGTTTGATGTTCTGTGTGATGAGCCTAGCGCCCAGTGTGATAGGAGCAGCGTCACATGGTAAACGAGGAAGGCGGAGCCCCTCTCCCGCCCTAGGCCCTGCAGTATTTGGAAAGCGATCGTAATCCCTCGGTTTAGACCCCATGGCAGGACTGGGGACCCTTCCTTAAAGGGGGCCCCTTGCATTCATGAAGCTGAAGGAAGTTTTGATTTGGTCGAAAAAATCTCATTCCTTTTTATGGCCTGGACATAATTGGCTCTTTTCTATTGGCCATCAGTGATGTCATTCCGACCCTCATAAAGAAGGGGAAATCACACCTGTGGACTTGGTGCATAAAATTTCATTGGGCAGCAGTAATAAGCATGGCCAGATGATGTTTGGGCAGTTGAGGAGCTCTGTGCCCAGTGATTCCAGCTGCACGGAGACCTGGGCACCATAAACCTGCCTGCACGTTCATGCCCGCAGGCTAGTCCAGGGCCCACTGCCAGTGGCTCTTTTCCTGGGATCAGTATCTGGTAGGGACTCATGGCATTCAGACCCTTTGTGCCAGGGGGACTTTTGCCCTCTTCCTTTCCAAATTGGGGGAACCATGTACTCCCTGTTACCCACGGACCCGAGCCTTAGGCTCCTGAGAACCCTGGAGCCAGGTGTGACCTTGAGCAGTAATGACCGTGCTTACCATGCTACCTGCCTCTCTAAGCCCCCAGCCCTTGCCTTCCCAGGGACTGTAAAGAACTCCGTGTGCATGTGCCTGACTGATGCCTTGTGCAGTTGGAAGGCTGAGGTCCTACTTTTCGTTCTCCCCTTGGTTTGTCATGTGATCAAGCAAATCCTTTTTCTTCTCTGGGCATCACTTTCCTATTTTATGTAGGGGACGACAACGTCTCTGACCTACCTTTCTCACCCAGTTTCTCTTGCTGCTGTCTGACTGGGTAGGGTTCTATCATAGAAATGTGTAGCTGTCTTCCCATGAGGTACCTGGAAGTTCAAGTTCTGGCATTTGGCTCTGTGTCTCTTGTGGAGATAGGCCTGCACCCTGCTGCATCTCGACTGCTTGTGTCTTGGAGTCACAGGGCTAGCACCAGCCGTGGACTAAAGGACTCAGCAACCTGAATGCCTGTGGGTCTACAGACATGTGGACCTGTGAGTCCTGGAGCCTGAGCAAGAATTACAGCCCCATCGTCCTTTGCTTCAGTCAGCCACGGGTACAGATAGCACTCAAGGCTGCTGCTGGGCCATATCTGAAGCCAACCAGCCCACCCAATGGTCTGTCTAGTCTGTCTTTGATGTGGCCCCTCCAGTATAGCCCCTCCTCCGAGAGGGTCAGGTAGGATTCTACTGTGCCAGACCTTCCTACCTGGGTGGAAATGTCTACCTTTGAAATCTTGCTGAAGAGGGAGCCGCCATCCCCCACCCCTCCCTGCATCCCCCACCAGGGTTAGCCACAGCCAGTAGGACTCCTAGTCCATGTCATCCGAAAGAATTGGGGCACTGGGAATGGCTAAGGGAGAATATGATAGGTAGCCCAGGACCCCTGCCTTTGGCTGGCCGGTCCCTCTGACCTAGTCCTTTGCAGATTCTGCTGCTTCTGGTGACCACTTCACTCACAGACTTTAATGTGGCTTTTCAAAAATAGGTGAGCTCAGCAAGCATTCTCACAAATAACAAGGATAAGGAACATAAAAGAAAAATGGAAGGAAATAAGAAAGTTATCCAATATAGTTCTCCTTAAGCAACCACACTGTAGCTCCTAAGGCTATCTTTCAGCCTTCAAAACCTTGCCTAGTATCCTTATATTCTTGGTCCTTGGTTCCCACATGGGGACATGCTATGTGGACACTCCTTCATTGTGGTCTCAGCCAGAACTTCCCTTTTGGGAAACTGACTGGTTGTAGTTAATGTCCCTGCGCCACCTGGATATTTGAGAGGAATCTCCCCTTCAAGTAAGATGTCTCAGGTCTTAGAAAAGTAAATTCTTACTGTACTGCCTAAAACATGGGCATCAGTTTCCTCACAGTGTCTGCCAAGTAATGGAGTAATGGACGGAAGGCTGGACTGCCCTGGAAATTTCTGGGGTGGAACCCGTCATCTTAACTGGAATCTTAGTACCAGACTTCCTCAGAAAGGACTTTACACTGTGGTCTCCACTTTCTTATCTCTTACTCACTGTTCGACACGTTGCATGCTACCTTCTGCTCCCACCAGCCCACCGATACCAAATTCATTGGGTTTTTCTCAGCTATCATCCTGCTTGACCACTCTGTGGCATTTGACACTAATGACCTGTAATTTAAGCTCAAAAGTCAGTTGTATATATTCCAGAAAGGGGAAATGTGCTTTTAGGTTGTTTAGGTTGACCACAGGTTGATATAAATTGAGATCAAAGGAACATGTGTGACTCTGGGTGTCTGATACCCTGAAAAAGGTCCAGGAGCTCTGCCCTCTGGAATGAGGGTAGATTGGGTGAGTCCTGATTCATGGTACATTACCTCCTGTGGAATTCTGGAAGGGCTGAGAAGAGACCTCTGGGGGAAGCTTCCTGGGCCCTCAGATCTTGGGAGTATTCTTTAAGGAAGAGATGGAAGTCTCACTCTCTAGTTTCTAAAGACTCATGGGTACAAGTTATAGAGAGACAGATTTTAGTTTAGTATCAAAAAAGGATGTTCTAGAATTGAAGGAGTCCAAAGCTAGAGCTGATTGTCACATAAAGTAGTGAGTTCCATGTGTGTGGCGATGGTCTTCTAGGGGTGACCTCATTTCATTTTTGCTCAGTAACACTTCCGAGACATTAGCCTGGGCCCTCTGCTCATCTCACGCCATACTTTTCCCTGTTGATCTACTCTCGTGGCTTTAATTTCATTTAAATTACATGAATGATTCAGCAGTTTATATCTCCCGTCCAGACCTCTGCTCAAAACTGGATATGCACCCACCTCTGTAGATATCATTCCCCTGCCACATGGCTCCTCGGCACTTTGAACTCAGCAGACACTGAGTGCCCACCATGTACCATGCATGTACATAAAACTGCATTCCCAAACTTGTGCCTCCTTCCAGCGGTGCATCAGGGGTGAGGCAGTGAGCAGTGCACCGTGCTTTGGGTAGAGAATTTAAAAACAGCCATAAAATTGACTAAATCCTGGTTTGCTTTGGGTGTCCGATATCCTCTCTTTGCCCCTGCCTCCTTCTCTGTGTCTGACTCAGGGAGTAGCATGAAGCTAGCCAAGCCACAAACCTTTGAATTGGGCTCTTTACCATTTCCTCTTATTGGGCGCTATATCCCATTTGATTGTCAAGGCCTCCTTCACAGATGTTCCTTGCTTGTTGTTTCTACAACCTCTGTCTAGCTCTCGGCTACTACCCAGCTTTTTCAGGGTATTATTTTTGTTGTCCCCAGATAAATCTTTGTAAATCACAACTCTTCAGAGGCTCTCCATTGCCTCAGGCCAGGCTTTTCTCTTAGCAAGAAAGTTCTGTGTTCTGTCCCAGCTACTATTTCTGGTCTCTTCCTCCATGTTTTCATGTATCCCAGTGCTCCAACTGAAGGCTGTTTAGTCTGTTTCTTTTATTGTCCATCCCACTGAACAGATTGTGAGCCCCTTAGAGGCAGGGGCTGAGTCTTTCGCTTTGAGCCCTAAGTGCCTGTCTGTTATTAGACTTCAGTAAATGATTGGTTGAATGGATTTTTGTGGGTACAACATCCTATTTAGAGGGAAAGACCATTTATAAATTATAAGAAAAAATAAGAACGGGCTTTTGGTTTAAATTCTGACCTCTTATCCTTTTGCATGGTCTCTTCTCTGTCGGCAGAAAACCTCTTGCTAGAGACTTAAACATGAACTGGAGCCTCTGCCCAGCCATCACCAACTCACGTGCTCCTTCTCTCTCTCCTCCCGTCTTAGATCCCTGCCTCTCTGCTGTAACAAAACAACTACAAACTGGTGCATTGGAAAGAACATAGACTTTGGGGTGAGATAGACCTGGGTTCAGTTCTTGGCACTGTCAGTTTTTAGCTGTGGGACCTTCAGTGACCCCCCTGAATTTCATTTTCTCATCTGTAAAAGGTAGGCAACAGTACCTCCCAGCGCCGTGCTGAGGAATCACGTGCCAATGCAAGTGAGATCCTTAGCATTTTGCAGGCCATCAGAAAATAATAGCTGCTGGTGTTAGTTCATATAGAGGCTCCAGGTGCTCACATTTAGATCTGGAGCCCAGTGGCCAGGGTGCTAGAGGTGGAGTGCCTTTCCTGGGCAGGGTGGGACCCATGGCTAATGGGTTAGCCTTCTGAGGAGGTGTGTTTGCATTTTCTAGATTCAGACTCCATACCTGGGACATGGGTGTTCCCAACTTGTTCTCTTTTCCCTTTCTTGTAGGCTCCCAGGCCAGTGCCAGTACTTGGGCTTGCCAGTGGCGGATTACTTCAAGCAGTGGATTAATCTGAAAAAGGTACTGTGTCTGAGCCCCATTCGGGTGCTTCCTCTGGGTCTCCTGTGCCTCAGATCCCCTCCACCCTTGCTTTCTTTATTCTGTTCATCTCTGTTCTCTTTTTGTTGTCATCTTTTTCCTTTTCTTTTTGTTCTCTTTTCTCAACATCCCTTCTTCCTCTTCCCTAGCTAACATGTACTGGAAGGGTGTGGACCTTTCTGGGAGTGGGGAGCTGCTTGGGGACCAGGCTGCGGGGTAGAGTTTGTCCTATGTGGTGTCATCCAGATGTGCAGAGAAGTCGCAACGAAGGAGATTTTCTCAGTTCTTGCTCAGAACTGAATCACTGGGCTGAGCTGCATTGTCTTTAGGAGAGATGTGGCACTAGCCGAGGCTTTGGGAAAGTATCCTTCTTTGATGTGATCATGGGTGTGGCCTCTGACCATCCTGAGTGGCCCTGGTGTCACCCTCTGGTTGGGAGGTAGAATTGGTTCAGGCTGGCTTTGATCCTGCCTCGCCCCAGCAGAGCCTTGCTCATGTGAGAAGGACCATTGAAACTAGAGCCCAATTCACTTTGAGTATGAGGAAGGAGACTGGCCCTAATGCAGCACCAAGTACCTAGGGAATAGGTGCTGGGGCTGTGGGCTGGGAGGGACCCCATGCGGCTACGAAATTGGGGCCTGGCGGAGAATGCATTACCCAGAAAACTGTACTTTCTAGTATGTGCTATACTTCCTAGGTTAAGCAGAAGAAAGGAGGTGTAGGAATAGACTCCCAAGATAGGGATCCTTCCCATCGCTCTGTTGGGAGCCTTCCTCCAGGAGGCCCAGTCTGCTAGAGAGACTCACCCCCATAATTCTGATGTGAGGGCAACAGCCCTGGAGCAGCCTCAAAAACCCCATGCCGCTGATCAGCTTAGTGACTCCCAGGAAATCAGAGAAGAGAGAACACACCAGGGGTCAGAGTAGTGGGTCCCAGGGGGGCTTAGAGAAGAGAGAGGTCATTGAAGGGTAAGAGTAGGTATTGTGAGGATTTGGGTCATGAACTGGGCATTCAAGGAAGGTGGAATATGAATCTGAAGAGGAGAGAAGACTTTCCAGGCAAGGGGAGCGGCATGCTTTTGGTGTGTGTTTGGGCTGGAGCTAAGTGAACGTGTAGAGGAACAGTAGAGGAGCATGACCTTGAACTTTGTTCCATCAGTCTCAGGGCAGCCATTCTCTGTGGCAACATTTGTGAACTCCTTTGCTTTCCCCTGGTCCTCAGGTCCTTTACCCTTGGTCCTTAGCTTGTTTATACTTTGACCCTTACCCACCTCCCCAGCTGATCTCCCTTGGACCTGAGCAGTAGCTACTTACTACCTTCCATCTTTGGCTGAGGGGGCCAGGCTCTGTCCTACCTTCAGGTCTTGGCCTGTGGCCTTACCTCTGTCTGAAGTGTCCCCCACTCATCTTCATAAGGCACATTTATTCTTCTTGAGGATTCAGCTCAGGTATCACCTCTTCTGAGAAGGTCAGCAGTCAATCCCTAGTCTTGAGACTCCTTGACCCTTCGGATATCAGTGACCTTTGAGTATTGAAAGTGAGTCCCTATCTGTTTCCTCACAGACCTGTCCATCTGGAGCACGGAGACCGAGGCTGGTTCCTCTCTGTGTCCGCGGTGGCCAGGTCAGGAGTAGGAACAGAGCACGTGCTCAGTGAATAGTGGCTGGCTGACTGGCTGGCTGATCGAGAGCTGGCTCCACAGGCCCTGTCCCTCGGGGCTTGGCGGGGCTCTGCACGAGGGTGTGGCTGGGTCTACGCTCCGGGAAGACAGCGCACCAGCTGTCAGCGCGCATCTGAGGCTGCTTGCCGGCCTCCGCAAATGCAATGTGAAGGCCCGGCCAGGCGAGGCGGGCGCTGACCATGAACAATTGCTCTGTGAAGTTCACTAGACTTTTTGTCCAGATAGGTCCCTGCCTCCAAGTTCCTTGGCAGAGAGGCAGGAAAACCCGTGTGTTAACATTGTCACTCAAGGCTGCCTTGGTGCTGCTGGGGTTGGAGGCAAGCTGTCCTGAGCCTGTTCAGCGTGGTTCTCTTTGGACTGTGCCGAGCCGTAGGAGGGAAGTGGGTGCAAGTGGAAACTGGAGACCCTGCTCCCAGTTGGCCTTGTGATTGCGTCTTGGTAGGTAAACTGAGCAGGTCTAGGAAAAACAAGAGTGGCATGAGGCGAGTGGCATTAGAGGGATCTAGTCCCTTCGTCTCTGCCCTCCAGCCACATCGTGTTCCAGATGCGCCTGAGGGCCCAGCAGGAGAGATGACTCAGTTCCGGACTTCGGCCCGTCTTTGTCAGCAGCCATTCCAGACAGAGAGGCTGCAGGGCCCTGGAGGTCCAGGGGCATGGTGATCTTTCTGACCTTTTCACAGCATGAGTTAGTGCAGGCTGCACAAAGATTCCTGCTCCCTTAAAAAGAGTAACAATAAGAGCAAGCCAGAGAGGTCATCGCCAGGGTTGCGTGAGTATTGTGCAACATATTACTCCGTGCCCTTCTCTCCCCCTCGGTGACCAGGCCCTGGCTGTCTCCAGGGCCCTCTCCTGTCCTTGATCTTACTCTTTCCTCCCCACTTTCCTTTCTTTTCCTCTCATCCTCAACTCCACGAGCAGAACTTTGCCCATGGAAAAAATAGGGGGGAGGGGTCTTGGTCTGTTTGGCTGCCAGGACTTACCCATTGAGTGAACTGGGACTGAATTCACCATCCCCACTTCCTAAGGCCTCTACCGTCCAGAAATGGTCTGCACTGCGTCAGGGAAGAGCAGGTTTTCAGTGGCCAGGCTGCCACACTGCCCTCCCCCACCCACTTCCCCTGTAGCAGAGTGGAGGCAGCCAGTGTTTGCTGACATTTGGAGTGTCATTGAATGATCTTACACTCTTATTGAACTGTCAGCTTAGAGAAGACTTGGGGCCCTGCTCCCAGCTCCCTCCAGGAGGTCAGAGCTGTCACTGAGGAGCCAGAAGAACACACACACACACACACACACACACACACACACACACACACAGAGATGCATGAATATACACGTGTTTACTCAAGGGAATGAATATACCCAAGTAGGCATATCCAAAATTGTATGTATGTTTCCATTCATACATATGAGTATAAATACATAGTCGCATATTCACCTTCAGAAATATATGGAAATACACACAGGCACGAATGTTTATACATACATATTCATAAAGCATGAAAACATGTGGGTATATATATAAAAACATACACATCTTCATCAGTAAACACATATTGTTGAGTGCCTTCTGTGTTTCAGGTACTGTACTAGGCCTGGAGATATAACAGAAAAGATGGATATTAAATAATTGTGTTGTAACACTGCTAAGTCCAGAGTCATGGCATCATTTCATAAGGGGGCCTGACTTAGGGGGGCAGGGTCAGAGAATGGTTCCCTGAGGAAGGGTGTCTAAGCTGAGATCTGAAGGATGAGTAGGAATTGGCTAATAAGCATGTGGCGAGGCCCTGAGGTAAGGAGAAGCCTGACAGCTTCATGGAACTAGAATGTGAGTTCCATGATAGGAGAATTTTTGTCTCCTCTGTTCACTGTTCTGTCCTCATCACTTTGAATAGTTCCTGGCACACAGTGATGTTTAGTCATTATTTGTTGAATGAATGACTATGCCTGGAGCATATGTGAGTGTGGGGAAGAGTGGCGAGGGATGAAGCTGGAGGGAGAGGCCACACTTTAGATTTTGATCCTTTTCCTTAGGGTAAAGGGAAGCTATTAAAGGCTACTAAATATAGGAGAGGTGTCATCTGATGTGCATTTTGAAAAAGCTCTTGCTGGCTACAGTGTAGAGAGAGCTGAGTGTTGATATGGGGAGGATCAGTACTGGTTTTTCTTAATGGGGCTATAGTTGGCATGTTGGGGTGGGACAAATTGTATGGACAACATTGCTGAACTTGTAGCATTCTTGTCCTGCGAGTAGTGCCTCTCTCCAAGTCATTGTGACAACCAAAAATGCTCTGTCCCTGCCATATGCACATACATCTCCAGTGGCCTAGACAAGGGGGGGTGGGGTGGGGAGGTCCCGTCCCTGGTTGAAAACCACAGAATTAGACGATTGCTTCAGCCAGGTGAAAGACAATAGTCACCAGGATTGAACTGATAGCAGTGGAAATGTAGAGAAATGGATTGATTCTAGAGTGTTAAATGGTACAGTCAGTTCTACTGTAATGCAACATAGATCTTCTTAAAAATCACCGTGCTATGAAAAGTTGTAATAAAAAGTTGCAGTAAAAATGGTGTTAGGAGCACAATACTCAAAAACTTCATCAGTGACATATAAAAAAAGATAGAAACCTAATAAAAATGGTAGCATAATTTTACACATGTTAAATGGCTAAGAAATACATAAATACTACAATATATATGGCACTCTACCTTGAAACACCCTAAAGTTTGCTTGGCGGTAGGCATGAGAAAGGTTGCAGCTTGTGAGTTATTGCGAAGTGGAGAGTTCTCTGGAATTGGTTGGAAAGTCGTAGCCAGATGGATGCGGCTTATGATACGTGTAGTGTTCTAGGAAGCTACTATTTGAAGTGTAAGCATGTGTGCATCCTGCATATTCTTACACAGCTCTCTTCAGCTGGGTGTACTTGGCTGTGTCTATCTGGTATTGATTATGGACAAAATCACACATAAACAGAGGCAAAATTTGCATCGTGCTAAACTGTTTCCTAATACATTGACTGCATTCGAATGAATGTGCTCTTTCAAAATGGGTATTATAGCAGAACAGACTGTACAATGGGCAGGAAAGAGTGACTGATTGGCTGTGAGGGTTGATGATGAAGGAGGAAACCACAATGACTCTTAAGGTTTATGATTGGAGCAACAGGATGAAATGGAAGGAGGAGAAGTTTGGGGATTAGAAGAGAAGGTGAATTGGGACATGTAGAGTTTAGATGCTTTCAGACGTTCTTGTGAAACTACAGAGTAGTTGAATATATAGGTCCGGGGCTCAGGGATAAGGTCTGAATAAGAGATACAGATTCAGGGAGTTGTTGGTGTAGGAATGCTCACTGAAGCCATGGGAGTGTGGAATATACGGGGTGGGAAGAAAAGAGGGCCTAGGATGAGCACTGAGATATCCTCACACTTAACAGATAGAGAAGAAAGAGTCAGACATGGAGAAGGAGTGGTCACTGATAGTAGTGATAAAAATTCTCATTTATTGATTGCATTTTGTGTCCTAGACCTGTGTTGTCCATTATAGTTGCCCATTTTTTTTCATTTTAAAAGTTTAGTTAATTTAAATATAAATAAACTTTCTTGAAGAACTTCTTTTAAGTATATTTAGAACAACCTTAAGTATATTTAAGTATATTTTAAGTATATTGGTGAGTTTACATTTTCAACTGTTAGCTGCTTAAAATCTAAGTAGAGATCTAGTATTTCTAATGAGGATTTAGCATCTGACCTGATATGTATTTTGAGTATAAATTACACACTTAAATACAAAATAGTTTATTAATTTTTTTGTTGATCAGAAATTTTTATATTGGTTACTTCTTGAAATGAGAATCTATTATTATTTGCGTATCTCTATTTTTCATGTTTTAAGGTTGAGAAAACAGGCATGTAGTGAGGATGGAACTTGCTCAATGTCCCACACTGGTACGTGGCAGAGGTAGAACTGAAAGTTAGTTGTGCCTGACCCTTTGTGCTAAGGAGAGGGTAAAAATGAGAAAGTAAAGAGTGGTAGGGAAAGGGTAGACCAGGAGGGTGTGGTGCCACAAAAGCCATGGAAAGAAAGAATTTTCAGAACAAGAGGACCGGTCGGCTTGCAGAGAGCCACATAACAAAGACTGAACCACGAGTGCCTGGGACAGAAGGGCTTGGTGATCTTGGTGAATACTCAATGGCATGAGAGGGCCTGGAGCCAAATTGGAGCGAATTGGGGAGTAAATGAGGCGATAGAGAAAATTCAACCTTTTCAGAAACATAGCTTTGAAGGAGAGAGAAAGGGCAAGAACTGGTGGGGCAAGCATGGGGTTGAGACAGGTGGCGTTTTGTAAGATGGGAGATGTGCGTGATTTTAGGCACCGTTAGAGAAGGAAAGTTTGAAAACACAGGAGTGAGAGAGGTCTCTGAGAGAGTGAGGAGATGGGGTGGAGGAAACGATGGAAATCGGCTCTCTGCAGGAGGAAGGCTGCTCCTCTGCCGCGAGGGGGAAGGGGAAGGTGGGTGCGGTAGAGGCAGAAGGCATGCAGATTTGAGGGCAAGGTGAAGTAATTCCTATCTGATGGCTCGTTTTCCCTATGAAGTAGATGAGCCACTTGCTGATAACTAATAGGGGAGGACTGGGAAGGTTTGTAGAAAGTGGAAAGGATTGCTGTAGTTTTAGTAAAGAGTAGAAATATGAGCCAACTTGAGGAACAGAGTAGGATTTCTAGGCAGTATTGAGGGTCCCTTTGAGGTGGATGGCATTCATTCATGGTGGAAACACTCTGTTCATTTGTAGGACTTGTCTTCAGCAGAGCTCAGCAGCCTGGCTGTAGGCATGCCAGAAGTAGACATTTAGATTCATCCAGGGTGGAGACTTTCCCAAGAAGTATGATGAGAGGAATAAAGGAGTCGTTGAAAATCCTGGCAAGACGGTGGTTGCCAAGATGGACTATGAGATCTCAGCTGGGTATTGAGGAGAGAAGACAGCAGGGGGCCTGATGGATACGGAAAAAGTAGTGAAGTCCCAGTAAGGCAAGGAAAGGTGTGTCAGGTATAGTTGAGTGTGCCACATGGAAAGGTAAGAGATTATGGTTAGCGTAGAATGTCTGATTTAGTGATTTCAGAGATGGGGCAGTTCTCCATGTTGGCAGGTTCCAAGGTGTGCCCATGGGAGTGAGTAGCTAAGATCGGGTAGAGGAAAACGTTAGTGTAAATAAGAGGTTAACAAAGGGATAGGTCAGATGCGACTTCCATAAGGAAGTGAGTATGTGGATACACACACGCACACGTAATGTATATATTCTCTCTGCATATGTATGGACATAGAGGGGTAAATGTATATACAAATATATGCCCACATGTACAGTTCACGTACATTCAGACCAAGCCATGTAAGTGCGTGCACATACACTCACAAATGGTCTGGAATTCCCTCTGGGCCTGTTTAGACGGGCTTTGGGGGGAGTAGGCAGGCCGTCTTAGAAGGATTCTGAGCATTGACACACAGGGCTCAACCAGTCACGCTCAGAAGTTGTAGGGAGGGGATCACCTAGAATTTAACAGACCCAGATGTGCCAGAGTGTGAAGACTGCTGTTCCACTTTTCCTGTGCCATCCGTGTTCTCCGCCCTGCTGTAATTTCTGGGTGCTCTGAAGGGGGTGAGGCTGGGACTGGGGCCAGCTGTGAAAGAGAGGATAAGGAGGAGGAGACCTTCTTGGGTCCCTCCAAGAAGCATTTCTGCCTCCCCCTCCCCTGGGAGTGGACAGCAGGAGAAACTGCTGAAGGGAAGGTTGGTGTCTACGATTGAGCATGACTTTTCCTGACCTTGGAGCATTCAGAGTCCCAATCAGTGCAGTAATAAATTAAGGGCTTATGGAGGAATAAATTCTTGGTCTTAATGAAGTTCTTTGCTGGGGGCCATAGGCAGGTCAGCAGGTCGGAGTAATGCAGATTGGAGGCCCCCGCGAATAGGCTTAGCTAGCTGGGAAGCCATCAGGAGTGAAAAGATCTGAAACTCTGTTGGTCAGGTTCCTATTTTGGAGCTGTGGGAATAAGTGCTCAAGTGATAGGCAGCCTGACAGAGGCTGGGACTCTATAGAATGGTGGCCACATGGTGCCTCCTGCAGAGCCCCTCCACTGGGGTTATTCAGAAGCTAATTTGCAAAAAGCACAACAAAACTGAACTGAAAACCGAGACAGGGGTATGAAGATCTAGGGGCCCTGCAATGTGTTTTATTTCGGAGGGCCAAGAGGGTTTGCACCAAGACAGATGCTTCTGGACCACTCGGTGGTCAGAACCAGAACCAGGTCTTTGGCATCATCCAAAGTACAGAGCACTGTACGTGGGGCAATTACAGGCCACTATCCTGGTGGGAGCCAGCTCTGAGGCCAGGGCCTCTAGCTGTCTGGAGGAAGAAATATGTACACAGAGGACAGGACACAGAGCACCAGGTGTGAATGAGGGAGAAGTGGGGGCACAGGCATGGGACAGCGAGGGGCAAGTGGGAGAGCAGCCTGGAACGTTTGTTGCTCGGTTTGATGCTGAAGCCCTGGGAGGAGCCAATCTTGGGGGCCGGAGGCTCCTGGATTGTAGAGCTGAAACTAGAACCCAGGCCTCAAGACTCCACGTCCTGAGCTCTTTCTCCTTTCATCCCACCCTCTGCAATGTCTGCCCTTGGGCATGAGTTCTTGGGATGTGGTCCAGAGGTAGCAGAGGGAACAGTGCTATGTTTGGAATCAGGGGCAGCTGGAGCTGGAGAGAATGTCTCCTTTCTTCATATCTCCCTGCCCCCATGGTGTAGTGCCCTGCCCGGCTTTTCCTTTAAATATGTCTTACAGCTGTCTGAACTCTGAAATTTCTTTCACTCCTTCCCTCGCCTTGTTAACATGTGTTGCCTTTGGGGTAATCAGGGAAAAAATATTATGTCCTTTTACAATTACCGGGTTTTGGAATATTAAAATGTCTCGCTGCATCGGCACTGTTATTTTGATTGGTATTCTAACCTTTGACTAGCCCATAAAGCGCGCCGCTCCTGAAGCCAATATTGCAGGACTGAAATTTAATTCCGAAATGATTCCAGATAATAGGGAGACAGATAATATATGCATGAAGGATATTATGTTTGGACTAACTGCAGCAGGGCCAGGGCTGGGGAGCTGAATAATAGCCCAGAGTGAGTTATAATCTGTGGGACAGAAATGCCTTACTGTCAGGGCCAGGAGAGGAACTCTTAAATCAAAGGCACAGGAAAGGGTGCAGTTGCAGTGTGCTTGTTTTGACAGGAAAAGCACTGGAGCCAAGAGGGTAGGTATAGAAAGCTGTGGCCCATCCTTTCTCTTGAGCAAAGTACCCAAGGCCCTTTGCAGCATCCCTAGCTTCGTATCTCCTGTCCCTCTAATATTCTGGCCATATCAAACTTCTTGCCATTCTTCAGATACACTCTTCAAAGGGACTATTTCACTTCCCTTTGCTCATTCTGTTCCCTTTGCCTACATTGCCTTTCCCCTTTTAGTATGTTGAGAAAACTCCTGTTCATCCTTCAAAACCCTCTTCTGTGAAGGCTTCTCTGTCGTTCCCTGAACCCTGGTAGAAATAGCCAATTACCTCTTCTTTTGTATGGTTTCACACTTTATAATGAGTGTATCACATGCTCTTGCTCTGCTCTTTATCTGCTCACACGTTTGTATTTCCTAGTAGACTGTGAGCACTTTGAGGCCTACGTGCCACCCATCTCTGTATTTCTGGTGCTCGGCACTGGACTGGGCACACACTGTGTGTCAGCAAGAACTACTTGAACCCACACTGAATATAGGGCTGGACTAATGAGCTCAGGAGTCCACATGCCTATTCCCCTGCCAGATTTCCCAGACAAACAGGCTTAGAGAAGTTAAGTAACTTGCCTGAGGGCACATAGCCAGGAAGAGGTAAAGCTACGATTTGAGCCTGGGTAGGGATGTTCTTTCCCCAGACCATATAACTTACGCAGGTGGGCAGGGAAGGAGTTGGAGGCCAGGGTTGGAAAGACAAACTCACTTCTTTGACTCCTTCATTCCTTTCCTGGCTCTGGACTTGAGTCCCCTTTGCTAGAGATGGCATTGGTTCTTAACATTCACAAGTCTCAAGTCCTGGAAGGGATTGTGCCTCCTGTCACTGCTAATGACCTTTGGACAGTTATTCCATACAAGAGACACTTCTCTACTGTGTGTTTGTAAGGATTGGGAAAAGTGCCTTGACAAAGTGCCTGCCCGTGGTTTTGGAGAACTCTTAAGGAGGTAGGCAGGCAGAGTACATGGAGCTCTCAATAATGTCAGAAAACTTCACAGGCATTCCTTTTCCCCCTCAGCACTTGGTGGAACTGATGTTTTGGGTGTTTAGGGATAAGGTAAGGAAAGTACATAATGGAAAAAGCTATAGTGAATTTGGTTGGCTTTTAAATGCATTTGTATTTGTTAATTACAACACTGTCTGCATAAACCTACATAAATACATGGCCTGGCTATATGTGAGATGGACCCTTCACTTAGTCTTCAGGTGATGCTTGGTGTGGACACTGGTCCCTGAGGATGTAGCTCACAGGCTGGAGACCATTAGTGCAAGAGAAAGAGCTTTAGAATCACACTAGTCTGGCTCAGACTTCTAACATTGCCCCCAACTAGCTATTTGATCTGAAGCAAATTCCTTAACCTCTCTGAACCTGTAAAAGACAACTAATACCTGACACACAGAAGTAGGCTCCGGAGTCCAGTAGGCTTGATTTAGAATCTCGACTGCGCTTACTGGCTGTGGGGTTTCAGGATAGTCACTTCTTTCAGCTTCAGTATCATTCTTTATAGAAGAAGAAAAACAATACCATCAGTCCTAGAGTTGTCCTGGACATGAAATGTCCTCCCTTGTCCTCGTACTGACCACTAGGACCAAGGTGACTAGGCCTGGGGGGTGAAGGAGAAAGGAGCTCAAGGCAGACTGTGTGTAGGAGCTAGGAGAAAGAGGCTCGCTCGGCAGAATTCCTGGGGGTCCAGGGAGGAGGAGCCTCATGCCATCTGTGGACGAGCTTACCCTGAGTGTGAAGGTAGTGAACGGAGTTGTCCATCTCCTGTTCTTGGTTCCAGCTGCTATCAGCATGGCTGGTGTCCAGTGGAGTGCATAGTCACATTTACCTTCAGACAATTCCTGGCTCTGTCACTACCTGCGTTATGACTTTGGACAAGTTACTTACCATCTCAGAATCTTGGTTTCCTCCTTTGTAAAGTAGAGGTAATTAGTAAAAATGAAGAGATACTGATCTTAAATGCTTTATATGAATTAGGTCCCTAATCCTCCATTCTAAGAGCTAAGCACTAGTACTGGCATCTTATAGATGAGGAGACTGAGAACCAGAGACGCTGAGTACCTTACACAGGGTTCAACTGCTAGTGAGAGCTGGAGCAGCAACCGAGTCTAGGCAGTAGGCTCCAAGACCATCCTCTTACTGCTCTCTTGCCTCCAGCACAGAGGGAGGAGTCGTTTTCATCTGGGGTGCAGGAGAGAAAGTCGACAAAGATTTCACTGGAACTTTTGACTTGCGCCTTGAAAGTGTTGGGGAGACAGGATGGGAAGGGTATTCCAGGCGGAGGCAGCAGTGTCCACAGAGGCCTGGAGGAGTGCGGCAACTTGCCGGATATGGGAATTACATACAGTAGTTTGCAGGGTTTGTAAGCTACTGATGTAGGCCAGCCATGTGTATGCCTTCTCCCAGAGAAGCTAGAGCAAGTGAGGACGGGAAGGTACCATTGCCCGATGTCTCGGTGGAGCCAGCCTAAGCTTCCTTCTAAGAATGTGGCAGTAGCTCCAGAAAAAGGCCACGTTGATGTCCATGTGCGAGAAGAAAGAGTCCATGGGCCCCGGATAGCAGGAAGGGAGAGAGGACACCATGCCTTGTAGCATTATCAGCTCTGGGCAGTCTGACACTGCTGTGCCAGAAGACCTCCATATCCTTCCAGCAGAAGGTGGCAGATTACAGTGAGGAATCAGGGTGCCTGGCGGCTCAGTCACTTATGCATCCAACTCTTGATTTTGGCTCAGGTCAGGATTTTAGGGTTGTGAAATCAAGCCCCGTGTCCAGACCCAGCATGGAGCCTGCTTAAGATACTCTCTCTTGCTCTCCCTCTGCTGCCTCCCCACTCTCTCTCCCTTTCTTTAAAAAAAAAAAAAAAAAAAGGCAATACAGTGTGAGGAATCAATTAGGTGATGTGTGTAAAGCTTTTAGAAGAGTGCTGGCACTTGGTGTGTGAGTGGCTAGCCTAGCACACTCTCAGCCAGGGGGCTAGCCCGCCTTGTTCTGCATCCCCCGTGAGTGTGGCCACAAGGGGAAATGGAACGAATGAGGCAGTCAGCTCAAGGCAGCTGGGATTCTTTCTCCCTCCATGAGGTTCCCTGCCTCGGCTACAAGTCAGCCTCTACCGTGGAGTTGCTTGCAGTGCCCTCTATGGCAGGTCTTTGCAACGAGGCCCACCGCACGGTAGGGCCCACTGCCTCTTGCGGGCTGCGGCTCAGAGTCTATGTCCTGTCGGGTGATGCCACTTCTTTCTCCTGGACCCACTCGGTAGCTCCTCTGTCTTTCTCTTGCGTCCTTGAGGAAGTGAATCCTGAGAACAAGGGAGCGTGTGAGCTCTCCTGGGTCTGTTTGGGGCTTGGATTTAAGCCTAGGCATCCCGACTATCGAGTCTGCACTGTAACCCTTGTGCTAGCCTCTAGGACCCAAAGTAGCCCAAGGGCCACGCCTCTTGGTTACTTTGTGTGGCCCGGTATGGCCCTGTGCAGGACCATGAGCCACTCAAGCATAGGGACTAGATCTCATTCTTGAATCCATCAGAATTCTCGATCCACAGAGCAAGGCCAGCGAGGGGATGTCAGGAAGACCCTGCGGAAGAGCTGAGGGCCGCTAGAGAGAGAGGCGAGGTGAGGGAGAGGTCGACTCATTGACACTCAGTGATAAGTCTGAGACAAGTCAGGGAACTGAGTTACTCTGCCTTCTCCTACGTTTTTGTTTTGTTTCGTTTTTTTCCTTTTTGTGTTCTGTTTTGTTTTGTTGTCGCTGTTACTGTTACTCTGGACCCTAGAAACCAGAAGGAGTTACAGAAAAGGAGAGAAAAGGACAAGGAGACTTTCTTGAAGGCAGGAGGCACACCCCTGCCTCCCTTGTCCCTCCCCTGTTGCCCTGCTGCCACTCAGGAAAAGCAGGGCCGACCACGTCTGTCAGTGTCAATAACAGAGCACCAACGTTTGGAGCCCCAGCTGGTGCCCCCCTCCATGCTCGGTGCTTTACACACGTTCACATTCATTTCATCGAACGGGCATTGTGTAGACTCACAGTGAGGTGTCCTCGGTGCTGGGAGGACGTTTGTCTGTAAGCTGAGCTTAGATCAGCCTGGACCTAGTGACCTGTGCCCTGCCTGCACCAGGACCTCTAAATTCACATTCATTTCATCGGCACAGTTACGCAGCAGGGCAGGGCTGTTGTCCCTGTGTTGTGGGTGCTGAAGTAGAGACTCAGAGAAAGCAAGCTCGCCCAAGGCCCCATGACCGGGATGTAAATTCAGCTTCTCTCCTTTCATGGCTTCTTTCTTGTCCCTTGTCCTGTAGCAGATACCACCTAAAGGCAGTTCCTCTGGTCTGGCCTGGTTGGAATAGGAGGCTGGGGCAAACACATAGCCATCCGTTACTGGTTGTATGGTCAGTGAAAGGCAGTGATGGAGGAAGGATAGGGATTGGCCTCATAATCCAGGTCTCTTGAGAGAGGCACCTATTTAATGGGAATCTGTGTGTACGGGGTGTGCCCGGGTGTACGTGGAGATCTGTATCTGTTTAAAGAAGTGTATTTGTCCATGTGGGAGGCTTGTATCTGTATATACTCAGGTATTTGCACATGTCCACGTGTAGGGATATGGAAAGGGTGTAAATATGGGTTCTGTGGAAATACATGCCCACCTGAAGGTGGACAGATAAGGCCCTTATCTCTAGAGGGCAGCATGATACATACAAAGAATCCTGGGCCAAACTTGAAGCTGGAAGATTAAAGACATGGGCTCTGGTGTTGGGTCACTTGCCTTTTCTGAGTCTTCAGTTTCCTCATGTAACAAATAAGGGGGCTGGAGACGGCAGTCTCCTCTGCCTTTGCCATTCTGAGATCGTTCCTGGTACCTTACGTTTCCTCTTTTTTGTTCTCAGCAAAAAATGAAAGAGATGCAAGGAAGGTGAGAGAAGTTCCCCCTTAAACCCTTACCTACTTTGATCTCCAGCCTTGGGACTCCTCCACTACCCCACTAGGAAAAGTTGAGGGTCCAGGGAAGGCAGAGCATTGCCTGGCATCAGCTCAGAAGAGCTGGGGCTCAGGTATTGGGTAGCTGGTGCCGTCACAGTTTGGGATGGCCTGGACTAGAGTTGAGTGCCATTGAGGTTTTGGACTTCTCCATGAGAACATGGGGTGAGGTGAAGCTTGTTGTCTCCCTGCTTCTTTGGGGGGGGGTGGTAGGAAGGGGGCCTCTCAATACCTTAAAGGCAGGGTGCAGCCCAGGCCTTTCCTCTGGCCTTCGATCCCCTTTGTTGATTGTCTCGGCAGGTGCAGAGTGACGGCCAGGTAGAGACCAGAACAAATAGCTGGACATGTGTTCACATTCATATGGAACTTGCCGGTTCAACCCAAAGCCTTTGTGTGAGCTCTCTTGGCCTGCTGTCAGCTCTTTTGGGGGAAGAGTGGCTTAGGGTTGGGTGCTTTAATTTTCCCTGACTGATTCCTCAAAGCTGATTTGGGGGGCTTCGAAATAAGGGACCTTTGGCCATCTCAGTCTTTAAATGGGATTGTAGCAGGGTTTTGTCTATTCTGTCCCATGAATTAGCCACCAGTTCCCTGAAATTTCTGAAATTGACTGGCTGGGTGGTCACTAGAGAAGGAACGGGCATTGTGTAGACTCACAGTGAGGCGTCCTCGGTGCTGGGAGGACGTTTGTCTGTAAGCTGAGCTTAGATCAGCCTGGACCTAGTGACCTGTGCCCTGCCTGCACCAGGACCTCTAAATTCACATTCAGCCACCAGTCACTCTATAAAGCCCTGTGTATCGGGCATTTAGACTCTGAGATGAATCAGGTCTAGTCTTTACCTGTACAGGGCTCCCAGTCTAGCAGGGAAAATGGGGAAATATACAATAGAAATAGTTAAGTAAAGTAATAGGAATTATGTGTATAGTATGTTTAGGTGTGCTTTTAAAAATTATTTTGAATTCAGCTTTGTACAAGTTAGAATTCACAAGAGAGAGAATCCATGTAAGCATGTCTTTGTGTTTATATGTCCCTTGCCTGTGTGACTCGATAAGCTCAGAGCTACCTGGGTAAGCTCATCCTGGCTGCATCTGGGCCAGTGACTTTTTCAGGGGCCTTAACGCAGGGCCCTCAAGAGACACTAGGCTGCCCTACGTGGAAAGAGGAGTGGTCCTTTTGGGAAGATGAGGTCCAGGCTAGCTGCTTGGGAAGTGCTTCTGTATGGGTACAGACAGCAGCGCCTGTGAGTTTGCATGGGCATGAGCCCAAGTGTGCGTAGGGCAGCAGCCAGGGGTCCGTCTTCAGCACCATGACCAGGGCTTATGGCGCTAGGCCTGGGCTTTGCACCTACTTGGCTGCTGGCAGGAGGACAGGCTGCAGGCAGATCCCAGGGCAACCCTGAGGCCTCCCCAGTGGTGTGTTTGCTGTGCCTAATTACCCGGCAGTTGTTTAACTATGCAAGCTGCATGCCTGCCTTTATTGCGCTGTGATTGCCGAGCTGCCTATGGGGAGTGTCATAAAAAGATATAAAATGCCCATTATCTGTCTGACGCCCTCCTCCTGGACTGTGGGTGTTTGTGTTTTATTTTATTTTTATGGCTCAAGGGAAGCTCTGCAGGCAGGAAAGGGAGGGAAGAACAGGGAGGGGAGGGGAGGCCCTACAGGAATTGGGGGCTGGGAGACTAAGGAGCCCCCTTCATACTGTGGTCAGCCGTGAGCTGAAGGGCTCTCCTGACCAGAGGGGAGAAGTGGAAATGGCGGATCTCTGGGGTTGGGACAGGGTGCTCGGGAAGTAAGGCCAGACCTTCTCCTCCTCATCTACCTGCACACCCTGCAGTTTATGTTCCCACCTTACCTCTGTGCTGGCCCCCGCCCTGCCTGTGGGCCTTGGGTGCGGAGGATTCTGTGAACGGGCTGTGGGAATGTGGGTCTCTCATTCCCACTCAGGTCCTCACCGGCTTGGATAACTGGAATTGCCTACTAGCTTCCTAGAGCACTGTGGCTTGCTGTGGGACAAATACCTTGGGTACCACCACCTGCTCCTGAAGCCTTGCACCCCGACAGCTTCAGCTCCACTTTTCCTGTCATCCACTGCAGCGTGTTCGTGCCACACCTGTCCGTGATTCACTGCGTCCGAGGGAAACCTCCTAGACCAGGAGAGGGAGGGGAATTAATACAATTCGAACACTTGCCCCGTGCCAAACAAAGTGTGTGAGTCACTGAGGCAGAGGTCAGACAGGGACCCTGCTCATGAAGAGCTCACACTGTGTAACCAGTGCGAACTT
The DNA here is from genome assembly GCA_028534135.1 of Potos flavus. NCBI lineage: Eukaryota > Metazoa > Chordata > Mammalia > Carnivora > Procyonidae > Potos > Potos flavus. Next base: position 135,860,233 of record CM052900.1, read on the forward strand.
CGCAGTAGATGTTAAATCAATGTTTGTCAAATGGGACTGGATTCAACATATTCATTCATTCATTTTCATTCAGTAAACGGCTGTTGACCACCTACTAGGTCAGGCACTCTGCCAAGCACTGGGAATAAAATAGCAAGCAAAATAGACAAAATTCCAGCCCTCATTGGTCATTCAAGTTTATTGGGAGAAAAATTGGAGGATTTAATGCTGGATATGTGACTCCAGAAACCATGCTTTTCACCTGTGACATGTTGTTTCCCATGCCTGAACCGTCAAAGCCCAAGCTATTCCTGTACTCTTCTACTTGAAAAATCTTGATGTCTGCTAGGTGCAGTACAAGCTCTCGGCCTACCTCTTGAAACCCCTTTGAGTTTTGAGCTGTACCAAGACGGCCTGCATGGTCACTCGCAGGCCTTATTCATGTTTGTTCCATTTATCTAAAATGCCCTTTGCTGCATTCTTGCCTAGTGAACGTCTACCTACCCTTCAAGACCTAACTCCTTTATGTCCTCTTTGAAGACTTGTTGTGTTTCCCATTGGCAACTTCCTTCTCTTTCACACACCTATTTATTAAGTGTCTACGTACCGTAGTAGAGCTTTCTGGCTTTGTTCGCTTAGCTGATCCTGCTGTGGGCTCTTTGCACTTCTTCTATGGTAGTGTACTTAAAAAAAAAAAGTTTTGTTGAGCTGTAATTCACATACCGTACAATTTACTTGTTTAGAGTGTATCATTCAGTATTTCTTAGTATATTCCTAGGCTTGTGCAACCATCATCATCTGAGTTTAGGACATTTGTGTCTCCCACACTTCCCATTTCCCCAAAATGCCACAGCCCTATTCAACCACTAATCTACTTTCAGTCTATAAATTTGCCTATTCTTGCAGTTCTGGGAATTTTTTATATGTGGTTTTTTGTGACTGGCTTTTTTCACTTAGCATCATTTTCAAGGTTCATCCATGTTGTACCATGAATCAGCACTTGATTTCATTACTAATACTCCATTGCATGTATATATCACATTTTATTTATCCATTCATCAGTTGGTGGACTTCTGGATTGTTTCCACTTTTTGGCTGTTATGAATAAGGCCGCTATGAATATTCGTGTACAACTTCACATTATTATTTTTGCATTTTTGGTGTTGTTTGTTTGTGTTACACCCATCTTTCCAAGTAGATTGTGAGTTCCTAAGAGTAAGGGTCACTCCCGTATTAATTGCTGTATCCTCACCACTTAGCCCGTGGCTAGTACTCAGTAAATACCAATGAATGAATACATGCATGCTTTCTAATTCTCTTCCCTCTTGGAATGTAATAGCAAATTCCCCAAGCCACTCTCCCCCCTATATCTATATTCGCATATCTGCCACCCATGCTGAGGCATAAGTTCATTCATCAGTGTCCCAGACCATGCCCTTCTCATTTCCACTCTTGGCCTCCCTGGTGTAAGTCCTTTGCCCAACAATAGCTAATCTGAGAAGCTTTCCTGAGTTGCCCCCTTGATGGCAAGTAAGGCCAGTAAGGTCTCTGGCTAACTCAACACTGATACAGAGACTGACCCTACCCCCACCTCTCCCTCTTCTCCTGAGGGGCCCTAGATTGTTTTATACGAGGGTAGGATCTGTGGAAAGACCCTGGAGAGAGTGTTGAGCTGGGTGGCCCCCTGGCTGTAAGTCAGGCTGGCTTTTTGACAGCTCCAGATGCCTGGGTATCTGAAGAGAAAAGGTTGCCCCTCCCATTCCAGTCAGTAGCCCGTAGGAACCAGGTCTATAAAAGAAAACGGATTTCTAGAACCAATAGCCTCTGAGAGATTGGTAAAACCAATATTTCTCTTTTCCTTGCATTTACTCACCCTAATAGTTTGAGCCCATAATTAGAATTGGGCTTTATTAGGCTAATTAGGAGGTAGGAATGATGGCAGGAGGGCATGTTGAGATGCATCAGGGTGGTGGGCAGTAAATCTAGGGTTTTAATAGGCTTGTTCCATAATCAGGTGGTCAGAAAGGCTGACAGGGTGGCTGGGCCCCCTCCCCTCCCTTCCTTCTATTCCCATCACTCCTTGAAGTGGCCTTCACACTTTGCCGTCCTTGTCCTCGATACTGGCAGCAGCGCTGGGATATGGGGGACTCAGGAGGGAGGGAGGAGACCCCACCCGGAGCTTCATTGCCTATGCACGCGCCGTCCAGCCTGGCGGCATGATTACCTTGCTGAGAAATCCGTCCAGGCGCAGGGCTGCTGATAGCAATCATTGATTAAGAGGGTAATTGTCCTGAAAATTCAGATTGATCAGAAGGCAGAAATGATAACTTGTGTAACTGTGTTTAAAGCCACGTCCTGTCAATAGACGAGACTGAGATGTATCGCGCCAAGAGGGGGGCAGAACGGATGGGTGTGTGCAGGCGGGCGGGCGCTGCCATCCTTCTCTCAGGGCTGAGCAGGATGTTTCTTGTCAGTAACCTGGACTATTGGAGATTCAATCACTTTTATCTCCCCCTCTCTCTCAATCCAAATGCCTTTTCATATTAGGAAATTAGAATCGGCCCTGCTCATGCAAGATTTATTAGCTCTGCTGAGCAGTCACACCGAAGAGTAAATGATTTTGCTTTGCTGGAGCTTTTTACACATTAGGACCCAACTTCTTCCCTGCTCTATGCCACTGGCTGCCTGGAGGAGTGGGCTCTAGAGCTAGATACTCCGGGGATGAGCTTTGCAAGTCTGGTTCGGGGGAAAAGCATCACTGGGATCTAGCTTCTTGACCTGCCAGAGACCCTGTTATGTCTGGCTGACTTCCTTCTATCTGCTCCCCAGACAGGTCTCTTCATGGGGTCTAGGTTGTCCCTCTCAATTGAATGGGTCATACCCCCCAAAAGGTATGGTTCATCCCTCAGAGTTGGGTACGTGACGGAGTCTTACCTAGAGGGTTGGCGCTGAGACTGTGTATTGGATAAGGATTGGCAGCAGAAGCAGAGGATGGAGGGGCTGCCATGACTTCTCAGTGCCTGGGGTTATCCTCCTGTCTGAGGTGAGGCTGCAGCAGCTTGAGCATCTTTCTGAGCCCCTGGGCAAGTTGTCTGGAAGTTGCCTAGGAGTTTAGAGTATGGGAGCTGGTTAGAGCAAGTTTAGGGATGTCTGGGCCTGCCGGCTGCCTATGTCTAGAGGGCTGCAGGGGGGTTGACTGGCTGAGGCTCTCTGATCTGCCAGTAATGTGGGCTCTTAGGGAAGGAAGGGGCCGAGTTCCATGTTTCTGGAATTCTCCTGTGGACTTAGGCTTGAAAGCAGTATGGGCCTGTGTGCCAGCTGCACCTAGCCTGCCCTGGAGATCAGGATACCAGTGGGCTAGGTTGGTTGTAGGGAGGACCATTCTCCTTCACTGAGACTGTATGATTCTCCCTCTTACCCACCTCCTTGGGACACTTGGACTCATGGACAAATGTCAGTCGCTGTCATTCTTTCACCCTCTCTATTGTAGGTGACTGATCTTGGAGGCCTGGTGGCACAGGCGAGTGTGGAGAGTCCTGATACAAGGCCGAAGGAAGGTTAACAGATTCTCTGGGTTTTTTGTGAGAGGGATATGATCCCAAGGACGACCCTCTACCTACTTGTTTCTTTTACTTGGCCCTGTGAAGCCTCCAGTTCTCCAGTGCTCTGAGCTTTCAAGTTCCCTAAACCTGAGGGTTGGAGCTAGAAGTGATAGGGTCCCCAGGAATGAATGGTGGGAGTAGGTAGCAGCCATTTTGATCCAAAAGCAGGGCTGTGTTTGGGGGCAGGGGATAGGGGGAGGCTTTTTAGAGGAAAGTAGCTGACAAGTGTCTCCAGGATAGTCCCTAGATAGGACTTGCCTCTAAATAGACCACAAGGCCACCGGCTTTTTACTGAGGCTCTGCTTCTCTCTACCACCAACCTCCATCCTTGGAGAAGCCTTGACTTTCTTGGACGGCTCCTCGTACTAGGCTGGGTTGGGCAAGACAGGCCTTCCTTCTGCACACGCACCACCCCACCTCCCACCATAAGAGTATACTAAGGGATAGAGAAATCTGAGGAGCTTGATGTAAAAAAAATTTTTCAGACAGATAAAGTGTACGTGGTACAGATGTAAAGTTTTCTATGTAAAAAATTCTGTACAACTTTCTGTACAATATTGATTCTCATCTGGCATATTCTAATCAGGTTTAAATCATTAAAGTTTTTGGATTATTAAAAAAAATCCACCTTGTCGCATCTGATGAATTGTGAAGGAAGTGGGTACATAGAGCCAAGAGGGCTTTCCAAGGCCCAATGCCTCTGCCCCTGCCCCTCAGCTAGGCTTGCGGGCTGCCTAGGAATACTCTGCAGTCCAGAGGGAGGGTCAGTTCTTGTTCGGATTAGTCTTCTGCTAGGGCTAGTTTGGGCAAAGTCAAGAAAGAATGGAAGTGCCATGGGTAGCTTGGACCTGGGAATGGAGAACTCAGAATGCCGACAGATTCCCAGTGGAGTGAGAGAGACAGTCACTACAGGCCATGTAAATGGTGTTGCTTTCCAGAGTCCAGAAGAGGGAGTGCCTGAATTCTCCTGGAAGGGCTCAGACCTGCATGAGGGGGAAGGGGGGGCTCTTAAACTGAGTCTGTGAGGATGGGGACTGTGCTATGGGACAAGTGTGGGCGAGCCTCTGGGCAGAGAGAACAAGGAGAACTGTCACAGATCGGTTGTGTTAGGGCTAGGGCTGGGACCTGGTGGGATTTATTTTCCCAGGCACAATTCTCCATCATAATTTGATGATATGGGCCACATCTCAGTTTTAGCAAGCCTTCACGGGGCCTACTTTCACCATCTAGCTGGTGCTGGGCTGCTGGGGGCTAGGAGCCTTGGGTTGGACCAGCCAGAGCTTTGGGTCAGAGAGCTGTACAGGACAGAGCCTTAGGAAATGGACCCCGGGCCCTCCCTCTGCTCGGTTTCTTCTCCTGGTCAGCCTAAAGAGCAAGGCAGGGGGCCGTGGCTAAGGCAACAGCTCTGGGGAAGCTTTAGGCCAGCTCGCCCCACCCTTGCTAAACCCATCACCAGCCCTGCCTGGGCCTAGATCCAGCCCTGCTGCCAGGGGCCCCATTGGTTCCCTGGGCCTGGTAGGGAGGCTGGGAGGAGCCCAGGAAGCCATGAGACTCATTTTCACTAGAATTTGACCTAAAGCAGGATTGGAAGGGAAGAAAAGAATCTGAACAAAAGTGCAGGCAGGAAGGAGCTGTTAACGAGCCTTTCTTTCTCTTCAGGGACGGAGCGGAGCGCATAGCGGGGCGCAGCGGCCCGCTCTCCTCAGCGGCTCTCTGAGGTAGCTGCAGTCTCCGGCCGCTGCCTGCTCTCGCTCGCTCTCCTTTTTTCCCTCTCCTCTTTCTCGGCTCTCTCTATTATGGGGACTTGCTCCAGCTCTTTCTCTCTCTTCTGTCTCTCCTTTTGTTCTCTCTTTGTCTATTTATCACACTGTGAAGGTTGAAAGAGATGTTATTAATCTGGGAGAATGAAGGCAGGATTAGTGGTATGAATCGGATTTTGAGAGGTGTAATGATAGAAAGACTCGCTCGGCTGGCGGCCTGCGTGAGCTTGATAAATGGGGAGCACTCCAGACTGACTCGCGCCTTCCCCGCGCTGTGCGCCCTGCCCGCTGGGGCGTGCCGCGCTCTCAGATCTGCCAGCCGGCCCACCCCGCTCCTACCTGAACCGGAGCAAAAAGCCAAGGGTAAAGCAGACACAAATATCTCCCATCGCACTTGGAGACATCATTGCTTTTAGCACCCTTTTCAAGTGGAGGCCTGTCGAGTTCTCAAAGGACTGTGGGCAGAGGGAGTGGGGACCCAGACTTCTGCCTGCCTCCAGGGCCTGCAAGAGTGGAGCTCCCCTCCTGCCTCTGAAATGGATGTCAGGGGTCAGGGAGAGACAAGACAGTCCCCAGACCAGTCGAGTAAGAGAACCAGACCTCTGTAATATGTAATTAAGCGAAGTGCTGTAGGGAGAACCGTAGTATGAACTGTGGAGGTCAGGGTGGGACATGGGGGAGGGAGGAAGAGAAATCAGGACGGGCTTCCTGAAAGTGGTGCCCTGGCAGACAAGTAGGATTTGGAGAGGGTGGAGGAAGGCCAGGGTTTTGGGGGTGAAATGGTGTAAGCAAAGATGTGGGATCAGAAATAAGCCTGACTTTTGTGAGAGGTTCACCTCAGATCCAGTGAATTTCAGATCAGGAAGAGACCTAAGAAGTCAAGTAATTAAGCCCCTCACTTTTCAAAGCGGAGACAGGCCGGGGGACTAGAGTTGCCTGAATCATATCCTGAAATGATTTCCTATTTAAGCCCTGTTGCTTATTCTAAAGGTGCCCCTTCCATCATCCTGGGATGACAGAGTGAGCCTTTCCCTCCTCTGCCCTCCGTAGCTTTGGTCACATCCTTCCAACCTTCATTTGTGCAGTCAGAAGATCCTGGCTCAAGTTCATTGCTGCTTGGTCTCCAGCCCTTTCCTGGGAGCCTTGGCTCAGGGTCCTCCTCACACTCTGCCCCCAGCCCAGCGTGCAGTCTGTGTGGGAGTGCTTGTCCCAGCCAGCCAACTGCCGCTTGCGGTGAGGAGAGAACCGAGAGGCAGCACACGGATTCTGGGCTCCAGATGCCTCTGGGCCTAAGCACTTTCCTCCTTCGTAACGCTACTGCAGTTCTCAGTGATCACTTTGTCACAGTGACTGGGCGCTGCATGGCATCTGTATTCATTTTCCTGCGCAGGACCGTGAGTTCTTGAGGGCAGCGTGTATATGGGATTCAGTTGAGGTGCCAGGGTCTGGCCGGCCTTCAGTGACTGTGTGTCTTCAGTGAATAAATGAATGAGTTCAGCTGCTTGTGCACTTTCTCCCTCTCCTTCCAGAAGAAAATGGTCTTGGTTCTCTATTAGCTTTTCCCGGGCCTGACTACCCTTAGGAATAGGGAGGGGTAGGGGTGCAAAGCAACTAACTTTGGTACAGCACCCTAACATCACATCGCATGATAGTGGTAGACCCTCAGATGGCTTCCCATCACCTTAGGAAACAATAATGAAACTCTTTATTGTGTCCTCTGAGGCCCTACATGGCCGGGCATCTCCTGTCTTCCTCGTCAGCCCCATCTCATACTTGCCTTCTGTGCTCCAGTGATTTCAAGCACCTAGTGTTTGATTCCTTCCAAGTGCTGTTACCCTTTGCCTAAAGGCCCTAGCACGCATCATGCCCTTGACCCCAAACACCACCCCCTCCAGTCCATCAGTTCCTGCTTCCCAGTCCTCAGAGAAGGACTAGAACCCCATGAGGTTCCCATCTTCTGTCCTAACAGCATACTTTTCTTCTTTGAGTCCTTACTATAGGTCCTTAGTGGTTATTTATGTTGTTATTTATGTTGCTATTTATTTAACATCTGCTTTTTCCAACAGACTGAAGCTCTCTGCAGACAGTACTACGTCTGTATTGCTAACGTATGCACATGGCCTGGCATACGATAGGCTTCCATAAATGTTTGTCACGAGCGAGTCAGTGTAATTGCAGAGCCTGCACTCTTCCATCGAACCACATCCAGGCAGAGCGAAGGTGGCAGTGACAAGGGCCTACAGGGGCCAGGATGGTGGGCGTGTCCAGAGAGGAGGCTCTTTGGGCGTCGCTTCTGGAGGCTCTAGGGTTTCAGCCTTCCACCTCTTGGCCTTTCTCTTTTCCCTCCAAACATCAGAGAGGGCCTCTTCTGACCCTCACAGCTTTTTTATTCTCTCTCTGGGTGATCTTACCGTAATACTCAGTTTCAAGTGCCACCCATTCACATTCTTAGGACTTTCTTGCCTCAGCTCAGACCTCTGAACTAAGCTCCAGGCCCACATGTCCACCTTCTCTAGGCACCCTGCCTTGGATCTCGTACTGAAGGCCACGTCAGTCTTCTAGCTGATTTCCCTCCAGGCCTGGTTAGGGTTTCTGCCTCTTGTTGCAGGATCTCAGCCCCCTACTGCATGTGAGTTTCTGTGTTTCTCCTTCTAGCTTGGACACTCCTTGAAGTCAGTGGCCTAGTCCGCTTGATCTGTGTGTCTCCAGCACCTAGCACAGAGCTTGGCACATGGTCATTGCTCCGTAAGTGTGTTATATGAGCAAGCCAATGAAGACGGATGGAGGTCTGGGATAAAGGTTTTGAACACCCTTTTCATTTTTCCCAGAGAGAAAGAACGCAAAGGTGTATGTGCTATGCGCAAGCAGGCACATGCTTTCGTGTGAGGGAGTTGGTGGTGGTGGTGGTGGTGTCACATGCTCAGTAAAGGATTATATTTTAATTTGGAAAGCACTTTAGAAACTTAAAGTGCTTTGCCTAAGTGCTGACTGCTATTAGTGTCTCCTTTTTATTAGGAAAAAGGACATGATTTTTCTCTTTTATCTTCAGGCCTGTCCAACTTCTGAGAGTCAAACTTAGCAAAATGCCTGCCCCTCACTGAGGACTAGTTACATGCCAAGTTCAAAGCTTTGGACTTGAAAAACAGAATTCTGCTTTGCAGACTGGTTCTGACACCCCTGAGGGGATTAGCCCTAACAGCTCAGTATCAGGAAGGGGAGGAGGAAGGTGGGAGAGACAGGGTCATTTGACATAGTTCAAGCTGCAGTCCCAGGCCCCTCCCCTCTCCATATAGGTCTGGGTGGGAGGACGTAAGAACGTGGACCATTTGGGGGGATGGGAGAAACAACCCCAGTGGTTATCAAAAAATCCATTTATCATGCAATATGAAGGGCCAGGCTTCAGAGAAAGAACTGGGGAAGAATAGCCCCAGGACAAATTCGGTTTGTTCAGCTCAGGGATTTTAGGACCAAGGGGCAGCGACATCATAGCTGCTGGACCTGGTGATGTTAAGAGCTGCCACCACAGTGGGCTAGGTCAGAGAGAGGGAATGTGTGTAGCAGTAGCAAGAGGAATTCTGATCTAGGAGACCATGAGGCAGGAATTTGCCTTGTGCCTTGCAAGCACCTTTGAGAGCCTTGCTGGTTGGAAGGAAAGGTAACACCGCTCCCCATGGAGAAGATTTAGTGCTGCAGGGACAGGAGGTCTAGAAGGCCCAGCTGTGAGCCTTGTCATCGGGCCTCCCTGTGTGGCCTCTACCCCAGGCTCTTTCCTGAGCGTCTGCAAGATGCTCCTGGTCTCAGTCTGTCCTATCTCTGCCAGCCCTGGATGCTGAAGACTCTGCCAATTGCCGAGGCACTGGGAGGTGCAAGCTTTGGGCCATAATGCTGGTGCCCTGCAGTTCCCAACTCCTAATCAGGCCCTAATCTGAGGAAGCTAGGGCACGGATGGGGTGAGGGGAGTACATTGAGCCTTCTGCCTTAACTGAATTTCCATACCTCCTGTTGTTAATTATAGAGATGTAATAATGCGATTAGTGCACGATTAAAAAAAATCCCTGATATGATTACCATGGATTTAATATCACATGATATATCATTATATCGTTATGCAGTGACAGATGTAATTGAAATACACTTATTGGAGCCGGGGGTGGTGTTTCATTCAATCCCCAGCACCCCGGGGAGGAGAGGGCTGACTAAAAAGAAGCAATGGGAGAGGAAATTGTAATGAAAACAAAGAAAACTCACAAGGTAGCTCTCACCCTGGGCAGCTGGCTGAGACCTGCTGCCTTCGACTCTGTGACAGTGCGTGTGGTGCCCCAGAGAGGCCAGCCTCTTCTGTGGGGGCTCAGGCAGCGTGGCTCAGGAGCTCCTTATCTGGTTCTCACCTCAGAAACCTCGGTGTCCCCAAGTCCCCTCTGACTCAGCAGTGAAGCAAAGGCTCTGGAAATAGACTCGGGACCCTCGTGGGATCCAACTGAGTTGGCAGCTGTCCTCCCAGTGCTGCAGCCCCTGCCTTTGCTGTGGTGGTGGTCTAGCTTGCTGGAGGCAGCCATCCTGTTGTGGGCCGTGTGCAGGAAGATTAAGTACACAGGGACAGTAATCATCCCGCTCCAGGTCTGTTGATGGACAGAGGCGGCGGCAGCTCTGGGACCCCTGACCAGCGAGCACCGCAGACATACTACCCACCGGGCGTAGAGAGGATGGGATGTGTCAGCTGATGTGAGTGTCCATCCTCTTGCTGCTCGGCTGGGCCGTAGGCACGGAGTGGGCGCTACCCGTAAAGCCCGAAGAGCTCCGAAAAGGAGAACAGTCTCCCCTCCTCTCCTAACACGGACAGCCGAGCCCCCAGTTCTAAGGTTGGCTGTGGGGGGATTGGGCAAGAATAGCAGTGGTTCTCGAAGGATACCGGATAGGGTCAACAGGAGCAGCAACTCTGAAAACCAGGCTTTCCTGCTTGGCAAAAGTAGGCCCAGAGAGAGGTCTTTTTTCCCTTCCCCTCGATGAAGACAATTTAGAGAAACAGCAGATACAGACCCTCCCCTTAAGAATCTCCCAGCACCGTCGTGGGGTAACAGTTGCATGAACAAATCTGGTGTTACAAATGCTGTTCAGAGTGTGGATGGGTTTAAAGAAGGGACGAGCCAGGGAGGGCTTGGCAAAGGAAGGTACTTTGAGTTAGTGGTGAAAGAAGAGTACGTGTTTACCAGGACAAAAAGTGGGAGGCGGCCGAGGGCATTCTAGGCAGGCTGAAGGAACTGTTCAAGTCAAGTGTTGGAGACATGAAACAGCAATCCCAGGACTCAGGGGGCAGTAAGGAAGAAGGGAAGGCAGTAAGGAAGAAAAAGAATTTCCGATAGACCACAGAAATGATCATGGCTTTCACTGGGATTTGGGAAACCAAGAGAAGGATAACTTGGGAGAGGAGATGTTGAAACAGGTTTTTTTCGTTTGGGGTTTTTTGTTGTTGTTGTTTTAATATTTGAGAATGAAGTACCTGGGTGAAATCCAGGTGGAAATGTCAGGTAGGCAATAGAATAGATGTGTTTGATAATCGAGTAGTGGCAAAGAGTATCGATTTGGAAGTTGGAGAGGTGGAAGACAGGAAGTTGAAAAAGTCACCCAAGGAGAGCAGTAGAGTGTAGACAAAGACAGGAAGAGAGAGGACCTGAGTACATGAGGAGGATGGTCTGCACGCAGAGGGGACTACAGGGAGAGTATGAGGAAAGTGGCAGGGCAGAGAGATTCGAGAACTCAAGGGGAACCAAAGGAGAAGAGTGTAAAAGCTGAAGCAGGCCACAGAGAGGCAGAGACAGCAAAGCTCTGAAACCATCCCTAGGTGTGGGCAGCGTGGGGAGGACCGTTGGCTTTAGCAGGAGCCGAATGACACTGGTCAGGCTGGAAGCCAGACTGCGGGGGAGAAGGAGCAATGGGGCGGGGGAGCGGAGGCTAGTGGAGATAACCTTGAGAGGCTGGTTGTTAACAGGAAAACGGTCAGTCACCAGGTGGGGATATGGAGCCAGTGGAGGGCCTTAAAAATAATAATCTAATACTGACGTAACTTTCAGAGGGCTGGGCATTGTTTTAAACACTTTACGCATAATAATTCATTTAATCCTCACATCAGCTCTACGGGGTAGGAACTATTATTACCCCCATTTTACAAAGAGGAACCTGAGACACAAGAAGTTATGTAAAGTGGATAGAGATTCAGACATTTGCTAGAATGCTTGTGGAAGGGAGCCAGCAGAGAGGGGGAAGTTAAGGATTTAGAAGGAAAGGGGATCCCAGAGGGAGCAGGACCAAGCAGGCAGGAGAAGTGTGAGATGTCAAGCACAAGTATGGGATTGGCCTTAGACAAGAAGCGAGGTGTCCCTTCTGCTGAAACAGCATTGGTGGAGGAGCGGGTGGGGAAGGGTATAGACGCATCTGTAGACGAGGGATATGCAGTTGAAAGCATTCTGAGCCACAGCCTGTAAGAGCTTTGTGAAAGAGAAGAGTAGGATTGTTGCCTACCACTGAGAATTGCTCAGGTTGTGATCTTGGAGCCAACGTGGCCACTTTCTACGCATCAGAGTGACTTTCTGGCATCACTTAGGTCAGGTGCAAGTGTGGAGAAATGGAGTCACCATTGGGTTTTTTCAGGGAAGGTGTAGTAGGATAAGTAGGAAGGGGGGTTGAAGACTGGGGAGTGGGTGCTTGAAGTGGTAGATCTCAGGGCTCCAGGCCTGGTAGACAGAGGATCAAGACCAGAAGGAGATGGACAGATTGGGGAAAGAGCAAGAGTAGAGGGTACAGAAGCTGGAAGGATAGGAGGCTAGGGTCAGAGTGGTATCTGTCGTTGTAAGATTTCTGAGGGAGAGCAGTTCTGGGTGATAACAAGGCCCTGGGTGTGGCCGTGGGGATGGATGGCTGACATAGGTAGAGGAGAAGGTCATTAGAGCACAGTAAGTTGAGAAACTGAAAGGCCAGGTTCATGGGTGGGCTGTCTGTAGATACTAAAGTTAGCCGGTGTGATGATGACCTGGATTGGAGTCCCAGAGAGAGGGGAGGAGTGGTCTCAAAGCAGCAAGAAGTTGAAAGGGTATTGCCAGAGTATTTCCAGAATTGAGTAGGTATTGGTTTTCTAGCTAGTATTGCTGCATAATTAGTGACCCCCAAATTTATTGTGATTAACACAATAGCTATCTGATTTTATCTCATGGTTTCTGTGGGTCAGGAATTTAGGAGGGGCTCAGTAAGGTGGTTCTGGCTCAGCTTCTCTCATTCATTTGTAGTTAGTCCTTGGAGCTGGCACGGGGTGTGATTGGATCGGCTGGGGGCTGGCTGCAGGCATCTCTCGTTCTTCGCCTGTTCTCATGGCTTCTCTGTGTGGTCTCTGCACAGACTAGTGTGGGCTTCCTCACAAGATGGCTGCCCTGGAGCAGTCGGGCTCCGTACAGAGCCGCTCAGGGCTCTGAGGCAAGTGTTCCAGTGAATGCGGAGGAAGCTGCCGCCTCTATTTCTGAAATTGCCTCGAAGTCCCATAGCATTCCTTCTGCATTAGTCTGCTAGTTGAAATAGTCACAAAAGCCTATGCTGTTTCAAAGAGAGGGACATAGACTTCCTCTCTTGATGACAGGGGAGTCCAGGTCACGTTGGAAGAAGAGCATAGGAGACAGGAGATGGTGTTGCAACCATCCCTGGAAAACACAGTCTGCCGCAACTGGTGCCGAGCTGAGCCCAGAAAAGGGAGAGGGAACAGCATTCTTTTTTTTTTTTTTTTTTTAAGATTTTATGTATTTATTTGACAGAGAAAGAGATCACAAGCAGGCAGAGAGGCAGGCAGAGGGAGAGGGGGAAGCAGGCTTCCTGCTGAGCAGAGAGCCCTATGTGGGGCTCGATCCCAGGACCCCGAGATCATGACCTGAGCCGAAGGCAGAGGCTTTAACCCACTGAGCCACCCAGGTGCCCCAGGAACAGCATTCTCAAAGGCAACACGCATTTCGGGTGACGGCACCAAGAATTTCCGGAGGTCGCAGTGGGAGTGGACATTGCCGAGTGACCTCAGGTACCGGGGCAAGAACTGTCACCCCATGTTGTAGTATAGGAGACTGAGGCTCAGAGACATTTGGTAACTCCTCCCAAGTGACAGTGCTAATAACTGGCAAACTGAGAACCAAATTCATGTTTGTCTGATTCCTGAGCCGAACACACTGCCTTTCTCTGCGGCCTGGGCTGCCGGGTCTGCCATCCTCATGTTTACCTGCGTCCTTGATACTTGGTTCACCAGCTATAGAAGTGCTGGCCAATTAGATAAGGACTTAAGTAGTACTTGTGTCTGTCAGGCTTTCTCTCCCCCATCGTCCAGAGCATCCCCCTTACAGCTTCATCTGTTGGGTGTTCGTGGGAATGGCAGGTGATTCGATTGGCTTCCTCATCTTGGGAAGTCACCCATCAGCCCTAGGTCCACCAGGTGACATGTCACCCAGAGATCTGGTTAAAGGCCTGCTCCTCCCCTCCTCGGAGGAAGCTGGGTGGGTCCGACGTGCTGGTTGCAGCTTGGAAGCTCTGGGTTTTCTGGAAGTTACAGAGCAGTCTGTGCTTCTGTGTGCAGTCTGAGCCGAGTTTTAACCCCAACCACTGCCTTGCCCACACAGTAGCCTCCCCACCCTCAGGGCCCTGGCAGGTAGTGAATGGGTGGGCAGAGCCACCCTCGCAGCCATCGATGCCTCTTCCTTCCTCTTTGAAGGATCTGCCGCTGCTGCCGATGAGGGCTACTTCATCTATTAAACCCAATACACTTGTCGCAGCTGCTAAGCCCCCGTAAGCCGCCGGGCGCCGTGTTTGTGATGGGACTGACAGTGCATGGAGGAGGCTGATTATACACGATTCCATTTCGCGGGCCCAGCAATGTAATTTCACAGGGCGATCAGCGTTTGCATGTAATAGCAGGCTGTGCTGAGGTGTCAGAATATTAAAGGCGCTAATGGCAAAGCTCCCTGTTACACAGGGGGCCACCCGCCGCGCCTACAGCAGGGCTGCGCGGCAGGCCCGTCGCAGATGGCTGGCCACTAAGCTAATGGGGCAGCAGCCAAGGCGGGCAGAGCCGCGAGAGAGAAGAGCCAGCCGGGAGCAGCTCGGCACCTGCTTCCCCGCGCATGGAAATTACAGCAGCCCAGGGGAAGGGAAGTGTGCGTGCCTGCCTGGCACAGGGCTGCAGTGGGGTGGTTTGGTAGACCCAGCATCTTTCACCCCAACTCCACCTGCCCCACTCTTTGGCCAGGAAGCCACCACCAGGCAGGTGGGCCCTGGTGGCCGGGAGAGGTGCAGCTGGAGAAATGGTACCCCAAGAATTTGGAACCAGTGTGGGAAAGGGGCTTGGGCACAGGCTCTTGGCAAGAGCTCTTAAAACAGATTCCTGCCTCTGCTGACTGAGGTCAGAAAACTCCTAGGTCCCTTACCGCCACACACCGCAGGCCGGCAGGAGAGAGGGAGGGAGCAGGGAAAGGAAGCAGGCGGGAGAAAGAGGATGGACAATAATTAGGTCCCTTAATTGATGCCAGTGTTGCCATTGGAACACAGAGCTGGGAGGCAGCGCCTGAAGATAGGGCTCTTTCCGTCCTGTGGGCTGCCCCAGCCTCACCCAGGCCCTGGCCTGTGCTCTCACCAAGCTTGCTCCTGCCATTCTCCTTTGTCCTTGCCGTGTCTCCTGCCTGGAATGTTGTCAAACCCCCTCCGAGCCTCCACCACCGCTCCCTCCAGGCAGCTTTCCTAGCTGCCTCCAACCCCACACAGGCCTGTTTCTCTCCATTGCCCCTGTGGGCAGCCACAGGGATGGCCTCCCTGAGCCTCCTGTTCTGCTGGTTCCCTAGGTCCCAGCCTTGACTTCTCAGCCAGAATCTCCGAGACACAACTCACATCACCTTGTCCTGAGCAGGGCTCCTGGGAAGGCTCTGCTCACATTCACAGACGGATATAATCTTGGGGAGGACGTCTGGAGGGAGTGGGGAGTGGAAGGATGCGCCAAATAACTCGAGGGAGAGTTGGGTGCCTGTGTGGGTGTGCACACTTGACCGTATATGTGTCTGGCAGGGAGGGACTTTAGAAGTGAGTGCTGCGGGTGGTGGGCATGTGGGCATAGGTGTAGAAGGGTAGCAGGTGTGCGGATCCAGGCCACACATCGGTAGGAACACAGATCACTGTAGGACCCTGTGTTCTCTGGGTGGCTTTCTGCGTCTGCTGTGACTGAGGGGTACTTCAGATGGCAGGAGTTGGAGGGAGCTTGTGGGACTGTGCCCTTGGACTGTGCTTGTGGGGGTTCCTTGAGGCTGGTGGTCACTTCTGAAGGTTCAGCTCTGCAGGGGTGTGTGACAGTACCTGGGGGAAACATGCCAGGGTTCTCAGCAGGGGCAGCAGGGGGAGAGCCCAGGCTAAAGGAGAGCAGTTTTAATTAACCGTTTTTAATATCATTTTGGACTTTGGCTGGTATGTGAAGGCCCCGCTGGAAGCAGCATTTGTAAAAATTAAATC
Organism: Potos flavus; assembly: GCA_028534135.1. Lineage (NCBI taxonomy): Eukaryota > Metazoa > Chordata > Mammalia > Carnivora > Procyonidae > Potos > Potos flavus. The sequence goes on from CM052900.1 coordinate 135,876,086, forward strand.
CCTCTTATTAGGAGCTTGGCAGACCCATGTACACGTGCTGCTCCCTTCCCCCCGCCCGTGCCCCCCTGAGGAAGTGCTGGATGAGGCCGTGTCACGGCAGCAATTGGTTATCATGCCTTATCTGGGAATATGAAACTGTGCACATGACACCCGCGGCCACTCTGGAGACGCCAATTCATCTCGCCTTCGCTCTGACGAGCTAGGCTGCCCTTCCTGAAAGGCATCCGTCAGGCAGGACTGGGGCCCCTGCCTGGCCTGCTGCCTCGGCTTCCCTGCCTGGGTTTTCGGCTTGCCCTGGTCCAGCCAGGCCAGCCCGGCCCTCCACCCCCCCCTCCACATGTCCTAGTCTAGGGAAGATCTTGGGGAGTCATAATTATAATAATAATCTAATCAGAGTGACGCGTCGGGGCAAGCGTCTAATGTTATCTGAAGTGGTCTTCCCGCTTAGCTGCGATAAGACCCGGGATGACGTGCAGATAACGTTGAGCCGCCCTGTCCCCAAGCCGCGAGCAGAGCAGAGGGGCCTCCGCAGCCTGCTGCCCGCCCGCTGCTTTAAGCCGGGAAGCGGCAGCACCTGCTAATGCAAGTGTTTAATATTTGATGGGCTGGGATAAAGCAGGATCACCTTCGAATTGAATTGAGTGTCAGCCGAGAATCTATTACTGAAATTCGGGTGTGATTTGACAGCAAAGTAGACGATGTTATTCTTCACTAGTTACTGCAATCTTCTCCCCGACATCACTTAAATATTTTTTTCTTTGCTTGAGTAAACACACATTATCCTTCTTTTTTCCCCCTTCCTTCCCTTTTTCCTTTTTAGAGGGGAAAAAAACCCATCCAGCTCGCCTTCTCCGGGCTGATAGGGTAGATTGTTATTTCTTTATTTGTCCTATTAAATGGAATTTCTGATCGTTTAATCCGGCCTTTGTAAGTGATTTTAAAGTACTTGAAAGCCGGCCCGCCGCTGCTCTCTGGCCCACTGCGCTCCAGCCATGGCCCTGACCAGGCTCAGCAGCTCGTCCAGCTGTGCACCACCCACCGGCTGCTTCCCTCGCTGCCTGCCTTCCCCCGGCTCTGCCCTGGCTGCAAGTCAGCGTTCTCTCCCCTGCCCTTGAGCCTCACACTCAGCCCCCGATTTGGGGGTCCAGCTGTGGCCTGGGAAAGGGTGGGAGGCTTAGCTGGGACATTGAATTGTGGCTGGTACCTCTGGTCAAGGAAAGTGGCTCCGGAGGGGGCTCAGGTCGTAGGACCCTCAGGGCCAGGGCTTGGGTCCTGCAGCTGCGAAGGAAGGGTACCAGCCCCTTGGCCTCCACACAGACTCTGTGTCCAGCGTCCTGTCTTTGGTTTCTGACCCGGTATTAGGCCCTCCTCGCTGTGAGGAAGTCTCTAGTGGGATGGGACCTCCAGGCCGGGGCATGGGTGGGGGCACTGTAGTGCCCTTAGTTCCATTCGTGGCCTCCCCAGCCAGCTTCTGGGAATCCCCCAAGCTACGTTCCTATTGACTACATCCCATATGCTTCCTGCCACTGGGAGCGGGGCAAGCCTGGGGTTCCAGGACTTCAAAGGTGAGGGGATAGGTAATGTCTGAAGGACAGCCAGCTACACAAGCCCCCTGGTAGAAGCCCAGGACTTCGCTAGCAGGTGGAGCAGGAATTCAGTTCACACTGGGCCACTTAATAGCATTCTAACACTTGTAAGTCTCTTCTTTCTGGGCCTCAGTTTCCTCATCTGTGACGTCAAGTCAGTTGTACCTGTAAGGGATTATGAAAGAAAAGTGCCATCCCTGGTCCTGCCATGTGCTGCCCCCCCACCGTGGAGGTTGGTGGCGGCCAGGTGGCGCGAGTAGAGGATGGAGGGGAGCAATGAAGTGCTAGGGGCCTGAGCAGATCGATGCCCCCAGCACTTCCTTCCCCAACCCCAGGAAAACAATTAAGTACAGATCGATGGGTGGCCGCTTTGAATATGCATAAGTGAGCACTTGACCTTCAGCAGAGATCTGTTCCCCCTACCACACACACATTCTCGCGCGCGGGCGCACACACACAAACACACACACGCGCACACACACACACTCTTCATGTGTTCCCCTCACAGCTGCTTGAGTCAACCAGGTGACCTTACCCCTCCTCAGTTGAGCCCGCACATGGCACTTGGCCTTCCACAGCCTGGCCTGTCTCTCAGTCTAAAGCAAATAGACCAAGAGCAGGTGGTTAGCCCCCTCTTGCTTCAGTTTTCCTATCTGTAGAGTGCAGTTTGGATATGTTAGTCTCCAAGTCCTTCCTGACACCAGGCTTTGTGACCAGCAATACTGTGGGGAGGGGCCCCGCACAGTGCTGGGTACCCTGGAGGGGGGATCTAACAGGGCTGCCTGGTGAAGGAGGTGCCCTGATGACAGGATGGTCCTGAGAAGGAGGGTCTTAGTAAATGGGAGCTCTCTAGAGGAGCCTGGCAAGGGGGTACCCATTGGGGGCTGGAGGTCTCTGATGGGGAGATGCCTAGGACAAAAGGCCCTCTGAAAGAAGGGATTTTCTGGTGGGGGCCCTGGCGGAAAGGGGACCTAGTGAGGGGACTCTCATGAAATGACAGAATGAGAGTAAGCCCTTAGGGGGAAGATTTGGCTGGAGGGTGGAGGTGGTGAGTATTGGGGGTCAGGGCCTCTGTTAACCATTCTTGCCTCCTGTCTTCCAGGCTTACAGCTTCGCCATGGGCTGCTGGCCCAAGAATGGACTTCTAGACATGAACAAGGGCCTCAGCCTGCAACACATAGGCCGGCCCCACAGCGGCATTGGTCAGTCCCTCCACATATACCCCCTGGCAGCTCAGTCAGCCCCCTGCCCGCATGCCCCAGTCCCCCAGCACACAGAGGGGTTCTGTGGCTCATCCTGTGCTCTAACGGGGTGCTTTCCATAGCTGGGGGGCGTGGGGAAGGTGGGTGGCATAGGGGAGAGTGGAACCAGACCATTGGAAAAGATCTCTCAAAACACTGTTTAGGAGGAGACTGGGGTCCGAGCTTTGGGTGGGTCACAGGTGGCCTTGGATTCAGGCCAATATGTCCCCGACCCTGCCTGCATCTCTGGTGGGTGATGTCCTCAGAGGGGTGGGCACATGTCAGCTTACTCACCCCCATGAAGCTAGAGGAGGCTGTTTAATATTGTTTCAAGTCTGTGGCTACTAAACTGGGCGATCAATGGGAGTTAAGGAGATGAATTATTTAAACCTCACCAGCTTTTAATTAGTCGGGGTCCTTCTGACCGATGGCTCCGTCCACAGGGTATTGACTCCCCCGCAGGAGCAGCAGCCTCCATTGAGCGGTGCCTGGGTTGGGAGGGGCCACTTGGGGTACCAGGTGGGGGTGCGCTCTCAGAGGGATCCCTGCTTGGAGGGGGCTGGAGTGGCTGTGGTTCTAGGCATTGGAGGTTCTGCTAACTTCGGATATATCAGTATTGGGGGGGTTGTGAGTGAGTGTAACAGTATATCCGGGTTGATTTTCCTGAGGGCATTTGTCTGTATCTGGAAGCAACCATCAATCTGTGTGTGTATCCACCAGAAAGTGTATCTGTTCATTTCTGTGTATCTGATTTTCTGTGTGTGAGCACACGTCATGCAAATGCTTTCAGGCTGGGTACTTGACAAGCATAGGCCTTGTTCCAAGTGGGGAGGAGCGGGGACGGGGGGTGGTATTCCTGGGAGGTGGTATTCCTGGGAGGTGGTATGACATTATCATAACCTGTGTACTTTTGGGGCGCTATGGTGGCATAGGGACCAGCAAGATACACCAAAAGGACCCTGTCACCTGTCACAGTCTAGCCCTTCATCCTTTCCACAGAGATCACTGGTACCTAGTGGGTGCTAGGTGTGCTGAGTGGAGATTCTTGTCGTCAAGGAGGTCACAGACGAGATAGAGATAGAGACGAACTGCGTACTAAGGCCGTGATAGGAGCACCTAGGCTGCCCCAAGGGAGGATTCCCCTGTCCTCAGGGGCCAGAGTGACTTCTGCTCCTTTATGTACATCTCACTGACTTCAGGGATGCCCTGTATCATTCTTGTTGGGACACCCCAAGGCTCTTCTGGGGTCTGGGGCAGGGGGAAAGAGGAATCAGTCAACAGGTCTAAGGAATGGGGGGTACCCCACAACAACTGCTATTCCCTTCCATAGGAGTTATTCCATACAACCTAGAGGAGACCCCAAACCTGGTAAGGTGATATGCTTGAGAGCTTATTAGCAGGGAGTTTCCTAAGAAGAAAGACACTTGAGTCAGGAGATCCTTGAAGGATGAATAGAAGTCAGCTCGCACTGCCGCTAGTTGAGTCTGGCTGCTAGAGGGACCAGCGGGGCTGGGTCAGCCTTGAGCTGGGTGCTCTGTGTCTGCGGATGTGTCCCAGAGTGTGTTTGTGAGAGGAAGGGGTGCCTTCTTCCCTCTCTGTTCAGAGTCATGAGGTGTTCCTTCCCTCTCCAGGGAAGAAGGTTTTTCCATCTGGCTGGGCCACAGGGGACTGTCCACGGTTACAAGTGACAATGGGGTTGGAGCCAGAGGAAGTTCTGGCTCTACCACCCAGAGCCCTGTGACCTCAGACAAGGGACAGTGCCAGTGCCTGTCAGGGCTGTTGGGGAGGTTCCGTGAAGCTGCCTGTGTAAAGGGCTTGTGCGGTACCTGGCCCAGCACATGGTAGGTGCTCAAGCGGCCCCCTCCTCTGTGACCCTGCCAGCACCGTGGCCTCCCCAGGACCCAGGGGGTTTCTGGCACTGAGTCTTTGTATCTTTGAGCACAGAGGGCTGCCCTGCCAGCTCCCAGCTGGCTCCGAGGTTTGGGTGAGGGTGTTTGGAGGGGAGGGAGGAGGCAGGGCATTAATTGGGCTGGGAGAGGCAGGGAGGGGAGGCGTTGGTTTTGAGCAGTGAGGTTAATGGCCCTCGCGCCAAAGAGACAGCTTTAATGAGCTTCAGCTGGCGGTGCCCCGAGTTACTGTGCGTGCTAAAAGGGTCGCGCTGTAAGAGTTTGATGTGGACTGTTTCCCAGCCCTGGGGTCAAGGGTCAGCTCCTGTCGCTGGCCACTCAGGCTGGTCCTCAGTGACATAGTGCTAATTAACTGCGTGAGGAGCTGCCAGCCTGAAGTGGGGAGTGGTACGCATATTGGGGGGGGCGGCATCGATGATGGGGGGCAAGAGTTCCACAGATCCCACAGCTTAGCCATCTCTGGGATCCACTTGGCTTTTCCACAATGCCATGGGGGGGGGGATGGGCAGTGGCTCTGTGCGCAAATCACTGATGATCACTCTTTCTAAGGTGTGAGTGGCAGGGGCAGTTTGTGGGCCTACCTGGTGGGGACTCGTGCTGAGTGCTGGGTGTGGTGGCGCTGAGAGAGCAAGGGGCAGGCGTGCTGGAGGGTTGGGCGGCTGGCCTGGGGCTGGGAGGTAGGCTGTAGAAGGGGAGAAGGCTGGGATGAATGCACATGGCTGAACTGTTTGCGGGGGAGCCGGGGGGCATCCTGGCAGAGTAGTGCCCTGGTCAGAGCTGGGCTGCAATTCGAGCCATCTGAGAGGTTGCATAGGGAGGACTAGGTGAGGAGAACTGCAGAGGGGGCGGTTACGTAATGTGTGTGGAGGTGACGGTCACTCAGAGCCAGCGGGAGCCGTGGGAATGGAGGCAGAGGACCCGTCAGTGAATGTTTACCTTGCACCTGCTGTGTGTCAGGAGCCGCGATCGTTGTGTTGGTGAAGATGACAGAGTGGCCTGCGCCCACGGAGCTCAGGTACAGTCATCAGCACAGGTCCAGTGGGCCCTGGCCGCGGAGGGAGAGGGAGGTTCAGGAAGGGAGGTGGTAGAACTTCAGGCAGACAGGGGTGTCGGGGGCTGTCAGCATGGCCTTTTAGGAGAGGGACACTTCCTCCTGGGGTGGTGGATTTGGCCTTGCGAGCCCGGGGAACAGGGTGGCGTGGAGCGGGGTGTGGCTGAAGAGGGACCACATGTGTGGGGGACTGCTGGCGGCCGGCAGTCCGCGGACCCCGTCTGCGCCCTTGCTGTGGACCGAAGGCTTTGGGGCAGGGCAGCCTCCACCGGGGACTTCGGAGTGCTGTGCGATGCTTCTCGTGTTTCTGCAAAGGGTCAGCAAGTATTTGGGGGTGCTTTTTATTAACTAATGTAATTTTCGCACCAGCTTTAGGGAAGGGGCAGGCATTAGCATTCCCATTTATGGACTAGGAAGCTGAGACTCAGGTAAGTGACTCACCTGAGGTCACACAGCCAGTTGAATTGAAGAGCAGGACTCAAACCCAGGCCCATCTAAGTACAGGGTCTGTTCTTACCGCTGTGCTGAACTAGGAGGCATTTTTTGGTGTCGGGCTTTGTGCTACCAACAGAGACATGAGGAAGAACACAAGCTCACTTCCCTCGTTTCCCTCAGTTAGTGTGAAACATATAGGCCTTGACAAAGCCTTGTCAAGGAAGAAAGGAAAGGAGGCATTGCCACCCTTTCACGCCTGCTACAGTCGCCCTCAGAGCCAGAGCCCTGCAACTCTTGGCCTCTGACCTCCTTTTGGCTCTGACAGTTCTTACTCTGATTTGTTTGCTCTCCGCCTCATTGACCAGGAAAATCCTGCCTGTTTTCCAGGGGCCACCTCTTCTGGGAATCTTGTCTGGACTTCCCAGTGTGCATGTACAAAATACATCCTTGCACCCCACTTACAGTTTGTTGGGGATGATATTCAGGCCCTCCATACTTGATCTCTAACAGCAGGACCCAGAAATCTGCACAGGAAATGTCAGTAAAATCTCACCTGTTGTTGGGACATGGAGGCCCTACAGACTGCTGACTTCAGGGAGAATAACTGGAACCTTCCCTGATGCCCGGCTGGGTGGTCCTACCCTGGTTCCTTAGCCCCTCTGCTCAGGGCCTGAGGAGGGTCCCTCTGAGGCTCATGGTAAGGAGGGATGGCCAGACACCAGGTGGACTCTCAGGAGCTTGTTGCCCAGCGTGGTTTGGCAAAAAGAGCTGGGCTGGCGGGGGGTAAGGTGGGGACCTGGCCCCAGGGGGGCAGTACTGGCCTGTGGTCTCCCCTGAAGGAGTAGGGTGTCTATCAAGAGTCCAGTCAGAGCGCATTAGCTCTGTGACACGGATCTCATTAGCTCCCGTGAGAGGTGTCACTGCAGGAGAATCGTCGGCTCAGGGAGATGCTTGTACCAAAAGGAAGAAAGGACAGTGACAGCCTTTTCTCTGCCGCCTCTGCCGCCACGCTCCCTGGGCCGCCCGCCCTCCTCCTCGTGGGGGGGTGGGGGTGCTGGCTAATGAGCTCGTCTACAGTACAGCTTTGCTTTCCCCTCCTTGAAGTTCCCCAGGTCCCTCTGAAGACCTCAGGCCCGGGATTAGCACACACCAAACGCCAGCCCCCCTCTTGCCCAGCAGGGAGTTCCTTCTGATCACCCTGCTCTGCTACCATCGGCAAGGGAAGGGAGGTGGGGCCAAGACAGAGCCACTGTGGCTGGCAGGGAGGGGGCTTTCACCCTTGGAAGGCTCAGGCCCCGCTTCCTCCCTTGACGGACTGACCATGTTCACTTCTCTGCAGTGGATTCTTTCTTTCCAGAGTTGCAATCTTATCCTCCTCTCCCCTTTTACCATTGACCTCTATCCAGGCAGTGCCCCCATCCCTAGGGGGCACCCTCCTCCCAAGGCACGGAAGAATGTGGGGACAGTGGCCGAGGGTTCAGCGGGTAGCATTTAGATCTGATCTGATCTAAGGCTTTCTGGCTGAGCTAAGGGGCTTCTGAATCAGCTAGAAACCAGTCTGGGCTTTGGGAGACCTGAGGGTGGTGAGTATTGATGCAAGGCCCCTGCAGACCTAGTGGTCCTCTCCCTGGCTATCCCGGAGAGGCAGAAAGGTGCTGCTCGGGCCACCGCCAACCCCCTCCGTTGCGGCCGTCTTCAGGGTGGGTTCAGGAGGCGTCAGCACTGCTGCCTTACGAGGAAGGGGCAGAGACAGCTGGAGTACGTGCTTCCTCGGCTCTACCCCTGCCCCCACTCCTGTCTAGTTCTTTCTGGTGTGGCCCAGAGAAAGTGAGCAGCTGGGGGACGGGTGGCCATGAGAAGGGATAACTCTCCAGGCATCGACAGGGGCTCCACTGGCCTGCCTGCAGGCAGTATTCACCTGGAGGGGTACTCACTCCTTCCTTCCTGAGCTGGCACCCTCAGAGCCTGGGGACATCTGAGGAATGTTGCCGGACACCAGGCTCGGGTCTTCATTAGCAACCACAGGTGGAAAAATGGCTGGACAGATGGACAAGCGGACTGCCGGATGGATGGGGGAAGGTTCTGGTATGTGTGTGTATGTGTTGTGTGTGTGTGATGCACTGGGAAGTACAATCTTTGTTTCCCTACCTTCCTAGCCCCAGGCCCGGCCTGGCCTCCCCTTGTCTCTCTCTGTATCTCCTGTCAAACCATCGCACACGTAAATGACAAAGAAATCAGAAAGACAGATCAATGCCGGCCAAATTAGCACTTGCAGATAGACTGTGCGGGGATGTCAGCGCCCTGACCCCTGGTGATCTTGCAGCCTCCACTGCTGATATTATGCAAATTGCATCCATCTGGCAGGACCTGCGTGCTGGCAGCTCCTACTCAGAGGAGTAATGGGCTGGGGGTGGGCGGGAGTGTTGGAGCAAGAGTCGGTGGAGTGAGTGTGTGCATGTGTGTGCATGTGTGAGCATGTGCTCGAGTGTGTGTGAGGGCGTGTGGTGCCCACTGAGCACTGGGCGGTGATGGAGTGATTGACAGGGCAGATAAGGGGCTGCATCGGATTCCTTTGGGCTGGGGGATTAGGAGCAGCCACAGATGGGAGATAACTGGACTTCATTTCAGTTTATTTTCCTCCTTATCCCCGCTCCCCACCTTCACTCCCCGAAAAACACAATCTCTCTAGTTTGCGTTTTCATCAATATTTGCAAGTCATTACCACTGGTTTAAGGTGAGAGACAATGTCAGGGCCCAGACCAGGCCAGCCCCTCCCCTGATCGCATCCAGGTTTGATACCCTGAAAATGAGTGCCATGCGTAGCCAGACAGCCTTCACTCCGGCGGTGTTCACGGCGTGCCTCCTGCCAGGCCCAAGTACTCCTGCAAGGGGCCACGCCTCATGGACCAGCCCCAGATGCACTCAGGTGACCTAACGCCCCCTGACAGTCCTTAGGCTGGGCCCTGCCCTTGCCACCTGAAGCTGTTGTGTGACATCCCTGCCCCCAAGCTTAGCCTCCAGCATTGGCGCTTCCGCCCCCGCCGCTGGTATTAGTCCCTTCCCCCACAGCTCCTCCTGTCCTTGACACCGGTGACCAGGCACAGTGGGGCTGTGGCCTGTGATGGGGCAGCTTGGTCTGAATCGCCCTCCAGCGCCGGTACCCTTCCACATTTGTAGAGTGCCAGATGTAGTACAGAGGGGTTCCCAGCTGTCATTCCCAAACCTGTGAGCTAGGGGCTGTCCGCACTCATGTGTGTGAGCACACTGGAGCTCAGGAAGGTTCCCGTTCACCCCTGGCTCCAGAGCAGGGATATGGGAGAGCCGGGATTGAAGCGTGTATCTAAGGCCAGAGCTCGAAACCAGCCCGTTCTGCTGCTTCATTGTGGTGGCCGCAGCCCCAGACACTCTACACGTCAGCCTGCCTGGGCCCGTGGAAGGGAGCCGCCCTTGTATGGTGGGCAGACACGTTCCTTCCACTAGCAGCCTCTGAACACAGACCCTGACCCAGAGCAGACCCCCTGCCGGGCTGAACCAGACCAAAAGGGACAGGATTCAAACACATGCCGCCCTCAGGAGCAGTGTGTCTGAGACAGTCGGGCTGTAGCAAGAAGGACGCGCAGAGGACAGAACGCACCCAGCCGCTGAGCCAGCCCCACGCTATGTCCCCACATGTGGCATCCAGGCCCCTGCAGCTCAAGGAGAGGGGCTGAGCAGCTCGGTCCAGGCAGCCATGGTGGCGGAGGGTATAGCTGCCCCAGGGGCCCCTCCAAAACTGGGTCTCCACTGTCCCTTCCCACCAAGCAGGGTTGGAAGCTGAGCGTGCTGGGGACATGTCCGGGGACACGTGTGCAAGGGGAGCTTGTCCTAATGAGGAGAACATGGCTGCTAGTTAGGCGAGGGGCGGGCGGGGAGCCGCAGAGCTGATTGAAGGCAGGGGCAGGGGTCAGACAATTAGGCCCAGATCCGGCCGTTTGATGTGAGTTCTGAGGCCTCAAAGCCTCCCTTCAGCCCGCTCCCTCCACTCCCTCCTCTCCCTCCTCTTTCCTTTCTTCTTCTGCCCAAAGGCAGGAAGGATGGAAACGCTTACTCTCACTGTTACTATTATTAAACTCTGCGGCAGGCCAGCCAGACCCCAGGACTCCTGCCCACAGGGGGCACCCCAGGCCCCCAGGAGGCTTCTTGGGCCCCAGGGGGCGTCTGGCCAGAGGCCAAGACCAACCTGAGGGCAGGGATGAGCTGAGCCCCCGGCACAGGGTAACCTTGCTCCCTTTCTTGCTCCTGAGGCAGAAGTGAATAGGGCTGCCCGGTGGAGATTTGGGCCCAGGGATGCTTTGACCATCACCTCCTGCAGCCACCTCGTTCTTTTCCGTTCTGTCTGGGGTTTGAGGGTGAGGGTGTGGTTCATTCACACGCGTGCCCCATCACACAAATAGTTGTCTGCAACAATCACACTAAACCCTGCTCTGCAAGGTAGAGCGACAGAGAGCCCCACAGCCCCACAGTACTGTCACACTCACACACCGAAGTGTCTCTCCGCCCCCGCATGTCATAGTCACACATACCATCACAAGGTCCCTTACTTTAGTCACACCCACGGTCTTGCACAAAAACCCTGTCTCCTGCAGCAGGGTCCTTGGAGCTAAGCCCCTCCCCAGAGTGTCTGGGAACAATAGTCACATCTTGTGTCCGGGGTGGGTGGGTGCTAAGCCCTTCCAGTCCCCGTCCTAGGAAATAAGCCTAGGGAGCAGGTACTGACCAGAGAGTGGGAGGAAGCCAGATTGGGGGGGCTGTGGGGAGAGGGAGGGTGGGAGCAGAGATAAATGTTAGCTCATTTCTTCCGTAATTAGTTACTCCCTCATCCCCGCGTTGTAATTGTGAACAAGCTGTAATGTTTAATTAGTCTGTAAATGAAACCCCAATTTCATAATGGCCTGGCTGACAGGGCTAAGTGAGCAGGGGAGGAGGCAGCGGGGAGGTAATAGGGAGGGTCTATGTGCGGAGGGGGGGGGCGTGAGGGGGCTACAGCGGGGGATGGCTTGCGGGATTACCTCCTCTTCAGCCCCAGCCTGGGCTCTGTCTGGGGAGGCTCTGTGACTAGGTCTAGTACTTGCACTCCCCGCCCCCCACTTCACACGAAGGTCCTCTCCACCAGCCCTCCTTACCAGAGAAAAGAGGGGACGGGAAGACTGTTGGCACCCTCCTGCCCTCCAATTCTGTATTTGGGATACCACAGTCACAGCCGGCCTATGTGCTTCTGGTTGGAGAAGCTGGCTCTGGGGGCCCAGGCCTTGTGACTCCAGCGAGCATGATCCTGTCTCCCTCGCTCCAACCTTCTTCCTCCTCAGATCATCCTCCTGAGAGGCCTTTGCTCTGCACCTGGACCTCAGGATCTGGTCCTCCACCTAAAGGAGCCAGTGACTGGCAGGGGATAGCCCCCTCACCCCCACCCCACCCCGTCCAGTCCCACAGCTAGGCGGAATCCAGCACCTGTGCCAGGCTCATGCCCCAGGCAAGACCTTGCTCTCTGTGGGTCTCACCGCAGACTGTGATAAGCTGGAGCTGCCGGAGGGGGGAGCCCCCGGCCCCACCGCCGGCTCATCGGTCTCCCTGTCTCCCCCACAACATCCTCACCGCCTGCACACGCCCCCGCCCCGCCTGCTGCAGCCATAAATCTCAATTTACGAGGGTGGCTCTGGTGGGGGAGGGAGGCAGCGCCGCTAATGACGGCTCCTCAGCCGGATTTTTCATGTTGCACAGTCATAAATTTTTAAGAACAGCATGGGCAGCACGTTAGCAAGTTATCGAGGCTGCCTCCGTGCTGGCTGCCTAGCTCCGAGAGAGTGGAGAAGCAGGCAGGGGTGGGGCCCAGCAGCCAGACTAGTCTGCAGGCAAGGGTACGTGGGGCCGGGCAGGCAGGCCAGTGGGAGCCTTCGCCCGGGGCCGGCTAGTACTGCCCAAGCAGCTGGGAGCCAGGGACAGGCACAGGGTGGGAAGAAGCGTGTGGGCACACAGACCACGGCATCGGGAGGTGCTGATGGATGTCTCTGCTCCAGGACGTGACACCATGATGTACAGGGAGCCTGGAGACGTATGGATTTTCAAGGTGGCCACTTTGAATAGAATTACAAACCCTGACCATGTGCACAGTGAAACCTCTGCCCCGGCAGAGCTATGTTTGGTTCATAAACGAGTTGGGGCCATTTGGGGATCATTCTTGAGAATTAGGGTCCCTGGAGCCACCAAGGGAGATCCCTGGGGAAATGCCCACAGAAGGGCAGACCTATGGATGTGCTGGGGCCAGGAGCCTAGAAACGGGATGTCCTTGTTCTAGTCAAGGCTCACCACTTCCAGGTTGTGTGGTCCTGGATAAGTCATTCACCACTCTGGGCCTCTGTCTCTTCCTTTTTAAAATCAGGTTGATGGTGACTCCTACCTCCTAGGCTTACTATAAGGAGAAAGGAGGTAACGCATTTGAAAATACTGTAAACCAAAAAAAAAAAATACTGTAAACCCACCAAGTACCAATTACGTCATTTGTCTATTTTAGATCTCTGTAAACATTTTGAGGATAGTGTCTGAGGAAAAGATCCTTGTGGGGGATTGTGGGGCATTCATTCACTTCTGTTCATTCATTCATTCAGAAGATGTTTGCTGAGGTCTTCTGGCGGCCCAGGCCAGTGCTGGCTTTCCGAGGTGAGGGAGGCTCCTTGCCAAGAGGTGATGTGAGCACTTGTGGCTGAGGCAGCTCAGGGTTCCCAGCCCTGTGCCTGGGCCCCACGTAGGGTCAGTGGGCCAGATCCAGCCCGGTCCTGCCATGGGCACACCTAAGCTTCGGGCTGCTGAGAGGCCCACACAGGCCTTCTCACAAGCCCCAGGCTGGATGCCCACCTGCGTTTCCTGATCTGTGCGGCTGAGGGGTAATGATCTTGGCCGTCTCTCAGGAGCCACAAGCAGGTCAAGAAATCGGATGTTGCTCAAGTCAGCAGAGGTGGTGTGAGTGTGCATATCAGGTGTTCAGGATAAGTCCATGGCCGTCCACCAGGAACAAATGCCGGCCGTGTAGGGAGAAGAGCATCCCCGAGCTGGGCCTTGTTGGTGTAGGGCAGTCCCCTGCCCCTTCTCGAGCCTCTCTCCTCATGCCCTCTGTACTCCAGCACAGGACCCTCCCCCATTTTTTGGAAACTGCCATTCCTTCTCTCCCCTCACGGCCTTTCCACATGGCTTTATGGTCCTTGGGAGCCCCCCATTCCCATCTCTTGGCCTGATTAACTCCTGCCCACCCTTCAGAGAGCAGCTCAAAGTTTGCTTCCCAGGGAAGCCTTCCCTGACTCCTAGACTTGGTCCGGTCCTCCCCCGTGCACGCCTTCCTATCACCCAGCACTTCCCCTGCACAGCCTTTCCTCACAATCCTATTAAGAAATAGTCCTTTAACGCCTGTCTCCTCAACTGGATCGTAAGTTCCCTGAGGGCAGGAACTGACGCCTGTTTGTTCAGCTTGTATCCCCCAAGGGTAACCTTGTGTCTGACTCGTGTAGGCAGATAGTAAATAAAATGTGTTGTTTTGAATGAAGTTGAGCTGAGGTGGCCGTGGCCCACCCCTGGGTGCCAGGGCAGGGGGAGGCAGCGAGGGCAGTGCCTGGAGCTGAGGTGCTTCCCATTAGTCCTCATGATTAATTCACAGCCACACTGTGATGGAGTGGGCTTGTCCCCAGTCAGCGCCTCCGCTGGGGCCCACCTGTTAGCGACAAACAAACAAAGGGGATAAATAATGCATTGGGAGCTGAGCCAGGCAAGGCGGCGGTATTGAAATTAATAGGGATTAGCTGAGCAGCTTGAGGATGAAATATTTACCAGGTGGGACTGGGCTTTGGGGAGGCAGCCCCCCTCGCAGAGTCCCCAGGCAGAGCCAGGCCCTTCTCCAGGGCGTCACTGCTAGGACCAGGGAGTCCCGCCACTGATACTGCTGCCCCCAGACGCATCAGTTTGCTGGACAGACTGGTGGCCGGACTGCTGAGAGCTCAGGTCCCAGCCAGTGTCCTGGCCCAGCAGGTCTTGGGGAAATCAAGGTACTGGGAAGCAGTGGAGGTGGGGAAGGGGTTCAGCCCCCAGCACTTTGGAAGCCGAGGACAAGGACCTTGACTAATCTTCAGGGCTTGGGCATGTCTAGGCTTCAGGCAACGGATGTCAGGGCTGTAATAGGTTTGCCTGTGATCTTGTCTCCCATCCTTCCCTCTTTATTTTCTTCCAGTTCTTCCTTTCTTCCACTTAGCACGTGTTTACTGAGGGCCACAGCACAGGTAGCATTAGTGCCCTCGGGTTTGTGATCTAGCAGGAGGTGACAGAGGCCATCACTGTGGAGGAACATTGGGTGCTGTGAAACATGTAGAAGGATCCCTAACACAAACATGAGGGCCCAGGTAAGGCATGTGAGGAAATGATAGCAAGGGGCGGGGCTTCCAGCAGCAGGAGGGCATGCGGAAGACGCCGAGAAGCAAAAGAGTCTGAATTCTGGGGTCCAGCAGGAGAGTGGGGAAGACGAGGCCTGAGAGGGAAGCTGGGCAGATCCCCGGAACTGTATAAAGAAGTCTGCACACTGTCCTGAGAGCAGTGAGGGGCTGTTGGAGTGGTGGTGGTTATTTTGATGATTAACTCTTAAGCTTTTTACTTTGAACCAATTTTGCCTTGCAGAGAAGTTTCTATACATCTCTTACACAGCTTTCTTTCGTGTTAGCATCTGACGTAATCGCGTACAATTATCAGCACCAGGAAATAAACGTGGGTACTATACTGTGCCCTACACTGGAGGTCTTCCTTGGATTTCACCAGTGTTTCCAATGCTGTCCCTTTTCTGTTCCAGGATCATTGAAGGGTTTTAAGACAGGGAGTGAAATGACCAGATTTGTGGCTTAGAAGGACACTTTGGAGGAGATTGGCGGGGGCACTGCTGTCTCCTAGGTGAGAGGTGGTAACGCCCTGGACCAGGGTGGTGGTAGTGGGAATACAGGTTTAGGAATCACTGGGACATCTAGGGTAGATAAAGCTCAGGGCTGCATAAGTGTGCCCAAGGAGAGAGTGGAGAGTGAGAAGGGGGCCAGTGGCAGCTCTGAGCAACACCCACTCTGTGGGGACGATCAGAAGAAAGACACGCACAAAGAAGCTGAAGGAGTTGGGTAGGGAGGGACGGTGCTGTCACCGTAGCCAGGGGAGAAGAGCTTCAGGGCACGAGTTAGTCCACTGGGGCAATCTAAACTATTGGATTTCAGCCCTGTGAGGTCGAAGGGAAAAGCGATTCGGTAGGACGTGGGTGGGGAAATCGGGTTGTAGGGCGGGAAATGAGGGAAGGAGGCCTTGAACGATAACCGGGAAGTTTGACTATGAAAGGGAGGAGAGGTTGGGTACTAGGCGCGTTGGAAAAGGAGTTAAGGCAAGTTTTGTTTTTAAAGATGGTAGAGATTTGATATGTTTACATGCTTGTGTTAAGGAAGCAGTGCAGAAAAACAACTGAGGCTCTATCAGAGAGAAAGGGGCTTGCTCATCATGGAAGGCCCCCCAAAAGGAAGTGGGGTGGAGAACCGAGGTGGAGTGAAGGTAGGCTTTAGAAGTGCCATCAGGATGCGCCCTCTCTCCTCCCTCTGTAAGCAGGTGAGAGGAGAGCGCCCCCTGTGTCTCCTGTGAAGTAGATGTGAGAGGGGCAAGGGTGGGGGATGTGAGAATGGTGGGAAGTCCATACCCGATAGTCTTCCTTCCTCGCTAAATGGAGCCCTTGTATCACTAGGGGCAGCGGTGTGTACCCAGTTAAAACACCACTTTTTTTAGCTCCTCGTGCAGCTAGATATGGTTATGTCCCTGAGTTCTGGCCAGTGAGATAAAAGGGAAAGCATTGTGTGAGACCTCCAGGAATGATACTTAAAAGGAAGAGATTCAGCCGGGAAGTACATTATTCTTGCTGTTTTCCTTCTTCCTCTTCCCTAAAATGTGGATGTGATGCTTGGAGCTCCCGCAGCCATTTTGGACCAGGAGGTAACCTGGAAATTGGAAGCAACATGCTAAAAAGGGCAGAAAAAAGAAGTCTGAGCCCCTGATGGAGCCATGGGGCTTTCAGGCAATTTAGATCGCAAGCCATAGACATAAATTTTTCTTTGTTCAGCTACATTTTCTTTCCTCTCTGTTTTCATGTGGGTTCCCATCACAACTTGACTCTTTTAGCCTTTTTAGTGGTACCATGGCCTCTGTCTTGCCATATAGCAGGAAACAATTTGGTCAAATGTTTCAAGAGAGCATAACAAGAGTTACCAACTTCCTGGCTTGAAATAACAGCACCCTCATTGCCCTTTGCTCCCTCCTCCCTTCAGCCAAGTTTATGTTATAGGGCCCATTTGTTCTGTCATTCTCTTTCCTGTCTTTACATTCTGTATCAGTTAGTATGTTTCTGGCTACAAGAAAAAGAAAACAATGCAAGGTATCTTAAATAATAGGATTTATTACCTTACAAAAGTTTGGAGATAAGGTGATCCTAGGATTAGTTAATTCAGCGTCTCAGCAATGCCATAAAGGACCCAGACGTTTCAAATTTTTCTGTTCTGTTATCTTCAGCATGTTCTTCGCAGGCTAACTCCCCTAATGGTTGGAAGATGGCTTCTGCAGTCCCAGACATTATGTGCAGACATGAAAACATCCGGCAGAATATAAAGGACTATTTCCTCCTCGTGTTTCTCTTCATAAGAGTGAAGAAGTTTTCCATGAAGGTCCTTCAGCAAACTTAACCCTCATTCTCACTAGCCAGAACACAGGGCCACCCCTACACCAATGACCGGCAAGGGGGCTGGGATCACCGCAGGTGGCTCAGACCCAGAGGACTCACCCCTGGTCCCGTGAGCGCAGAGTGGGCTCTGCCAGGTTGGGGGCAAGGGAATGGCTGTGGGGTAAGCAGTCAGAAGTAGATAGGGGAGAAAGTAAAGAGAGGAGGCGAGTGGTGTATCTAGAGAGAGTAGAGGTATTAATGTTTCAAGGTTCCAGTGAGATGAAAGAAAAGTGTATTATTGCCAGTAACTAGGGAGATTTGAATTTAATATTTCAAAGGAAGAGCACTGGAGGATGTTAAAAAGGTAGAAGGTGTAACTGTGGAAATGAGCAGAAATGGGATACAGTGGAAACGGTCGTTAGTGCTGAGGTCAGAGATCCAAGAGGCTGGCAGCAAGTTTCTCCAAGGACAGGTTGTAGAGGCTGTGGCAGGCGGATCTCTTGGGAAGGAAGTGGTCAGGGTCTGGATTGCTGGCACATGCTCCCAAGAAAGGCCTCAGAGAGGCTGCTGGCACGTGGGTCTGGGGCCGGGTCGCAGGTGCCTGGGGCAGTACGGGCAAGTGCCCTAACCTGTCTGTATCCCAGTGTTGGCATTTTGGGAAAAATCTACCCTGGTTGGTCAGGCCATTCCGGAAAGGGGTAAGGCCCTGTCACCTTCCTATTGGAGCCACTCAGGGACCCTCAGAAGATAGTTCCACGGGAGACCCCTAGGGACAGGGTAAGGTGAATGGGGCAGAGGTGTTCAGCTGCTCTCTGGAGCTGCCTCTCCTCACCCCACCCCGGCCAGGTCCCCTTCACTCGGCCTTAGGTTATCTGGCTAACCTCTGGCCCTTCCACTGGTAGTATCCTGGAGTCAGGAGGAGGAGGGCGAGGCTTCTCGGCCCCTCTACCTGGATGGGGCCTCGGCTGGGAGTGAGTGGGGGAGGCAGGCACCCGTCATAATGGCCAGAGCAGCCGCCCTGTTACTACGGCGTATTTCACTTTTAATTCTGACATATAATGTAATGATCTTTTTTAAGGCCCGATGATATTATCTGCCTGACTAGATTATTGAGTCTTCATCATCTCCAGATAAATTTATGGCCAGGACGAGGCTCAGGATTTATCATCAGTCAATAGAGCTCGATACTCTAACAAGGCGTGTAATAAGATATACATATTTAATGATCCAAGGGGAGGAGCGCTAATGGGAGCCCAGAGTGAGTGGTCCACAGGGCCGGGGCTCTGCCCTAGGGCTGCCATAGCTGTAGGGGCATGGAGGTGTTCTTTGCCCTGTGGTCCCCAACTCTGGCCCTTCTCCTGACTACCTCAGTGTTGTCCTTGTTAACATCCAGAGGGAGAGGCAGACAGGGAAAGGAAGAGGAAGCGTTGGGGAAAGGGTCGGAGCTGGGGCCTAGGCCTCTTCAGCCCAAAGAGTGTAGAGACACCTCGCCAGGGAAGTCCTCTCCCTGCTTCTGGGCCTGCGGTGGGGTGGGGGTAGTATGTCCTTAGACCTGTACACCCAGGCCCCTGAGCATTAGGGCGGGCCCACAGGGGGAGGGAGTGCCGGGGCTGCGTGCCCAGGCCGCGCTGATGGTGACGGATGGTTTTTCATTACAGCCTCTCAGGTCCTGCCCGCGCCCTGTGTGGAAATTCTATTTATTCCCTAATTTGTAAAAATTCCCTCTTTATCTGATCCCAATCAGGGCGGGGTAATTGGCTCTCTGGGGCAGCGGCTGGGGTCCTTGATGAAGAGCTATGTGGATGTACCCAGCCCGGCCCCCACCCAGCCCGCCACCAAGGCCCACAATTAATAATGATTTGCAAATGGCAGACAAGCAATAACACAGAAAGATGTGGCGTCCGCGCTGCCTCTTCATTTCCTCCCCTCGCAGATATAAATGGCCACAGAACAAAAACCCAGCACCATAAATTTTGGAATTAGTTATTCACTGGGATAAATGGGGCCTGGAGCCACCAGCGCCTCTCCCACCACGCTTGCCTGCTTTCCCTGGTCCAGGTGTGTTCCTGGGCCTGACCCCTGTCTCCTCTGTATCTTTGGCTCGTGGCTCAGTCCCCCAGTTCCCTCCTAGACCTTCCCCCTCCCTACTCAGGATCTGTGGCTTCCTCAGCCTCCGCCTCCTCTCGTTGACCTCTTTTGGCTGCCCAAGCTGGCCTCTGTCCCCACTCAGCGCTAGGTTTTAAATGGAGGTGACAGGTCCTGCCCGGCCTGGGAGTCTGGATCAAGGTTGGTCTTGGGTGTCGTCTTTGGCCTTTGGGACCCCTCTGGTCATTTGCGTGACCAAGTCTGAGTTGGGCTCCTGGTGGCCAAATGTGATGTGAGTGACATAAGGCTTTGGTGCCCGCTCACCGGCCAGGCTGTTGCGGGCTGTGGGCCTAGGCGTTACAGGGCACTGTGCCCTCTCGGCCGGGCACATCCTCTCCCCGCCCCCCAAGTGGCTGTGAGCTGGCGGGTAATGGGCGTGTAATGGCCTCATTTCCATGCCCGGCCTCCAGGAGCGGCGGTAAGTGTTTGATTGCCTTAATTTCCAAACACATCATTATCCCAGCTTTACCAGCGCTTAATAAACACTTTATGAGGATTTTTTTAAAAACATCTTCGGTCCGCATACTTCTCTGAAGTGATAAACTCTAATTAAGTCTAATATTTAAAAATATGGTAATGGTGAGTTGTTTGAATAAGTGGACTGCATTTCTGTAATTTCATTATTACGTAAAACACGCTAATTATTTGGAGCGCGCTTATTACAGAGAGAGAAATCGCCTGCTAATCAAGATGAAATTGCCTTTTCCCCTTATTGTGGAACCACCGTCATCCTTCACCATCAGCCCTGTGGCACCTCCAGGCACCTCGGTGGGGTGGAGGGGGCGGAGGGGAGGGACTAGAAGAAGGGGTCACTTTGGAGTTGAGGCTTTAAGGGCCCTGACTGGGGGGGGAGCAGAGGGAGCTGTGGGAGCCGTGTCTGGGGAGAGGGGTCTGTATCTGGGGGTGGTGTCAGGTGGGCCAGGGTAGCCCTGTCTGGGCACCCAGGGGACTGCGTGGGCCATGTCTGGGACAAGGAACAGCGGCTTGTGGGGTAGCAAGGGATTACTCCTGGAATAAGGTTATTATTGAATATTATTGGGATAGCAACCACAATAATAGTCACTAACCCAGCCACTGTTTTAAGCACTTCACAAATAAAAACTCATTTCATCTTTTCAACAACCCTTTGAGGGAAGTAGTTGCTATAATTATCATTATTGTTCCCGTTTTAGAAAAGAAGAAACCAAGACACAGAGAGGTGAAATAAAAGCACCATAACTTGCTCGAGTTCACAGTTACGAAGTGATGGAGTTTGGATTCGAACCCAGAATCTCAGGATATCCAGGGCCCTCTGCTGGTTCAGTCCTAAATTCACAGCCTTGGCTCCTGTCTTCCTTCTGAGCTACCCTGTGCTGTTGTGCCCTGAGTTGTACCCGGCTGTAGCTTGAGATGCTGGCCCTCAGCATAGAGTTGCCCAGTTAGCAAATAAAAATATAGGACACCAATTAAATTTAAACTTCAGCCAAAGAACAAATAAGGGTTTTCTCTAAGATTTTATTTTTATTATTTATTTGACAGAGAGAGAGAGACAGTGAGAGAGGGAACACAAGCAGGGGGAGTGGGAGAGGAAGAAGCAGGCTTCCTGCCGAGCAAGGAGCCCGATACGGGACTCGATCCCAGGACCCTGGGATCACGACCCGAGCCGAGGGCAGACGCTTAGCCACTGAGCCACCCAGAACAAATAATTTTAGTATAAGTATGTCCCCTCTGGGGCTGGACTTATTAGTTCAGACTTACGGGTCCAGCATTGACCCACTGGCCCTTTGCTCTCAGGCATGATGCTGCCAAGACGTGCAAACAGACAGAAAGATGTAGCAGTAAAATGAGGTTCCAGAATGTCAACATATCAGGGTTCTTGCTCTTTGGTCCTTACTAAGGTGCCTGCTCCCAGTGCTGTTCCCACCCCATCTTTCCTGGCCCCTCCTCCACGGGCTCTGGCCCTGTTCCTCACCAGCTCCTGGAGATCACTAGTGAAGTGTGCTTACCAGGCTGAGTTTTTGAGGCAGAAGGCCTCTAGTTTGTCTGAATCTTCCTTTAGGCCACACTGCCTCGCAGCCCCATAAAGGCAGCGGCGTGTCACCCTCCTGCCCCTGATGTCTCCCAGTCCAGTTTGCCTCTTTGGTCATTTCATGTTCATTCTCTTTCCTCACTCCAACAGATGCACGTATGGGAATTGTATATATAATAGAGGCATCATTTCAGAAGGGTGGCGAAAGTGTGGACAGTTCGATCAATGGTGATAGGACAATAGCTATCCACTAGGGGAAAGAAAGTAAAGTTAGATCTTCTATTTCTCACCATATATGAAAATAAATTCCAGACAGATTGAAAAGTTAAATATAAAAACAAAAGTACTAGAAAATATGTGATAGTTTTCTAATAGCACTGGGATAGGGAAGACCTCTTTCAGTGAGATACAAAGCCTAGAAGCTGTAAAGGAGATGCCCTGAGACGTTTACATGTCCCATAGGAATCTCGAGATTTAACAATAAGGTCACCACTGCCCCAAACCTACACCACCTCAGGTTTGCCTTACGTCTGTGGGTGGTACTAAGATCCTAGACTCACCCCCCTCCACAGCCCCACACCCTGATTTCCCCCCATTAAGTCTTGTTCATTCTGTTCCTTTAAAAGCTCTTGCCCCTGTCCGCGTCTCCGCACCGTCCATACATCCCCATCCCTGTCTCCACTGCCACTGGCCCGGTTCTGGGCCACGGTTTCTGGCCTGCACCAGAGTACAGTCTGCTAATCGGTGCCTGTGCCTTCAGGGTTAACCCCTCCCATCCTTGAGTGATAATTCTGAAACACAGATGTGGTTCTGCTTGCCCCTCCTCAGATGTGTTGGCGTCTCCCCGTCATTCCCAGAATAAATAAGCTCTGAAGCTCTTTAGCTTGGCACCCCGTCTGCAGGGTTTCCTCTGGCCAGTCACTGCCGACCTGGCCAGCTCCGTCTCTCGCCTCGCCCCTGCCTCCTACTCTTCAGCACCCCCACCGCCTACTAGACTTAAGTGTTTTGGGACACACTACGTTTCCCCTCCAGCAAGGTGCTTGTGCGCTGTTTAATATGCCGGGGTCACCTCCTCACTTCTAGCCCAGCTTGCTGGCCGGCCCCCTCCTGCATGCTCTCAGACTTCTGCCTGGCTTTGTCCCCCGGGGACCCCTTTCCCGATTCTTGGTGCCTTTTCTGTGCCGCCTTTTCCTGCAGCACCACTCACACGGCACCTCTGATGGGTCTGCCGCTGAGCTTGAGGGCAGGGAGCAACAGAGTCCGCAGCCAGGCCTGCGTGCACCCAGCGCACAGAGGTGTCAGTGTGTATTTGCTGAATGAACGCATGCACGAATAAATGGTCCCCTGAGAGTTTCCTTGGGCCCTTTCCCTCCTGAGGGCGGCCCTCACCCAGGCCCTGCTTCCCGCCCTCCACTGTTCAGTTCCCAGACAGGTGCACCTAACTGGCGCGTATTAGCCTCAGGTCATCATCCTGTGTACGCCCTCACTGGGTGTCCTCCGGGGTCTGAGCCCTCCTTCCACTAGCAGCTTTGCCAAGCAGATATTTGACTACCCTTGGGCCTAGCCAGCAAGCTCATCCTTTGTCAGGTGCTAGCCTCACTCACCTGACGGATTTAAGCAGCTGCACATCTCCCGTTATGGTCTTGGCAATATAAAAGTATTGCCAACGTTAAGAATATTAATGCCCCAAACAGACGAGAGTCATTTTGTCACAAGCTGATAACCCAGCAAGAACAGAAAATCTGGCTAGTCTTCTAGAATTTGGAGGTAAGGAAGACCTACCTTAGAGGCCTCCGTTGTGGGCACGAGGCCGTGCATCTCCCGCCCCTTACCCTCTACAACGTAACGGCTTCAGGGGGGCCTCGTTAGCTCAGCTCTGCGGACCCATGTGGCCCCAGAGCTTCAAGCACAGGACTCTCCCAGAGGCCTTGTCACCAGCCTCGCCCTGCCGCTGTCTCTGAACTTGTGGCCTGTTAAAAGGCCCAGATTTGTCTCTTCGCTTCTGCCCCATTTCCTCATCTTCTAACTGTGCCGTTGACTTTTTAAACTGCTCAGGAGGTTGCACTGACTCACGAGCTTTCCAGGGCTGGAAAAAGAGCCTGGGCCGGAAGCCCACAGCTGCCATACCGCGGACTTGGTGAACTGGAGCAAGTGTCTCCCCAGGCTGGGTCTCTCTGTGTTGTAGTGAGCCAGTTACAAGTTAGACTCCAGAATCCTCAGTAAACAGGATCAGTAGTCAGTGTGAGCTCGTGCAGTGAATGCCAGTTGGTCTCATCACGCATGCTGGCCTGTCATCCACGCCATAGATTGTACAGTATATATATACCTTCTCCCTGTCACCCCGTCCCGGGTCACCCGGGAAACTAGCATCCTTGCCTTCCCTCCAAGAAGAGGAAGTACTCCAAACCTAAAGTACCAACAAAGACGGGGTGTGGAGGAGTGTCACCTGCTCAGTGCTCACATTAACACAGGTGGCGTCCCTGATCACCCCTAGTGGAGGAACCTGGAGTTCAGAGAACTTAAGCACTTGCCACAAGCACACAGCCAGCGGGCAAAGACTAGAAACGGGTCTGTCTTTGTCAATTTCAGAAAACAGTGGTTCCTGGAGATTGGAACACAGGGATTGGGGGTAGAGAATGGCAGAGGTGAGACCAGAGAGAACAGGGACCCGTTTTTACAGGGCCTTTACCTTTAAGTCATATTAAAGAGTATAGCCTTGAACCTGAGGGCAGCAGGAGCCATTGAAAGGATTTAAAGAGACAAGGATGTGATCAGATTTGTGTAAGAAAGATCAGTTGGGCTACAAGAGAATGGATTAGGGAGAAGGAGGAGGATAGGCTGTGTAAGAGCAAGAGATGATGGGGTCTGCACTGGGCCGGGGGCAGGGGGCGCTGCCTGAAGGGAAGTAGATGATTAAACAAGAAGATAAGATCCACAGTTGATGCTTGAGAATTGGGGAGGGAGAGGGCAAAGTGTCAAGCCCGATTCTCAGGCTTCTTTGGGAGCACTTGCGGTGCTGTTCACTGGGATGGCGAACACTGGGTAGTGAAGACATGTGGGGAAGGATATTGGTGCATTCCTGGATGTTTTGAGTTTGTGTGATCTAGAAAGAGATGTTCCAGAGCTCAGGAGAGGTGCAGGCAGGAGATGGCGATCTTCGGGGCTCGCTGAAGCTCAGGGTGTGGGTGAAGCCAGCCAGTGTGTCAAGTGGGGAGAGGTCAAGGACAGACTGGGGCCAGGCACAGGTGGGAGGTCAGTGCTGGCCTTCTGGATGGCTCGCGGCCTGGGGGGAGGGGCTGGGCACATTCACTTGGTCCAGGGGAGGCAGATTGAGCGATTTGTCCAGAAATGAGGGAGGAGCCAGATGAAGTCAATAGAAAACTAATTTTCTTTTCTGCTGGAAGAAATGAGGTGTGTGGCCGCTGGGTAATTGCAGATAACGAGGGGACTTATTCTTAATATGCACAGCGGCCATGGTCCCCAGAGTGCAGGAGACAGGAAGGATTGGAGGTGCCCTGACAAGGCCAGACTTCTTTAGGAAGCAAATCACCCTATCGCAGCCCTTTTGACGGTGCCATCACAGCCTCTGGACCCTATCATAAAGCCTCCTGCTCCCAGGGCCCTTCCTGCCCCATCTCCAGCCTGCCCCTCCTACACAGATCTTCGTGGCCCCTTCCCCTGCCTGTCAGCTGCCTCACTCCTGTCGCAGCCCCCTCCCTCCACCCTCTACCCCCACAGCACAGGCATACACACTAAGGGAGACAAATGACGGGGCCTCAGCTGAGCGGGCCGCGTGTCCGGCCCATAAACCACGGGGACGGGTCACGTCTGGAGTTGCCATGGCCGCCACTACCCACCCATCCGTCTTCCCACTGTCCTGCCTCAGACCAGCCCTCGTGGCTTCCTGAGTCCCTGGAGGAAAAGGGTGTCCTGTGTCTGGGTCCTGTATCACTCTTCCATGCCTACATCCCCCTTGGGTATGTTCATGTTGAGGTCTGCTAAACAGGACCATGTGTGACTTGTCTGTGCTAAACAGGGCTCAGAGTCGTGTCTTGCTAATGACATGGGACCTGGGCTGGCCAAGACTCCTGCTCCCACAGCCCTGCGCTAGCTCCGTTGGGCCCTGTTTCCTAGTCTAAGGTTCTAGCAAGGGCAGGCTGGAGGGCTCAATGGAAGGGGTTGGCCCTTGACAGATGCAGAGGCCTCCTGACCCCACCTTGACCTTATCACCGCCCCACACCTGATTATGACATCGAAGTATAATGCTTCTGCAATCACAGCATCGATCCCATGAGGGCTGGTAGCGGCTGAGGTCCTGGTTATGGCCCCGGAGCATCTGTGGGAGGTGGGAGAGGGGTGGGAGGAGAGGCAGGCGAAGGGATGCAGAGCTGGCCGGTGCTGTGGGCAGTGGAACAGAAAAGGCCTGGGCACTTGGGCATTTCCGTCCTTGGCTTTCTGTAGAGGGACAAGTGTTGGGCAGCTGCACCTCCTGCTGGTGGCGTTAGAACAAGTCCTGGCCCGCGTCCGTGATACTGAAGGCCTGGAGCACCTGCTCCTGCCGCCACCAGGGTTCCAGGAGTTTCTCGCAGGGACCAGTACTGAAGAAACTGCCGTGACAGCGTCTGGCAGGACCAGACGTACTTAGATACAGCCAGAGACGGGACTGAAGCCTGACTGGCCCCAGCTCCGAGCCTGGTGGGGTGGGAGAGGCAGGGCTTAGACTGAGCACACAGGCACGTCTGGCGGAGGATTGCTGGCCAGGGTATCAGAGGACCACAAACCTGGACCCTCCCCGCCGCTCTGGGGCCCCACAGGGGCAGTGCCCAGGCAGGCTGCTGTGGGAGCGCACAAGCCTGGGGCCCAGAGGACGCTTCCCAGGCCCCGGCCCAAAAGTGCCAAGGCCTGTGCCTCGTTACCAGGGATTATGGCCCGGGCCACCTCTCTCTTACACACACACATACACACACGCACGCGCGCGCGCAAGTGCCGGCAAAGTCACCCTGGCCGTGGGCGTGATGAATGGCCGCACAGTAATGAAATGGAGACATCAAGGCGGGTGGCGGGAAGACGGAGTGTGGCGGACGGGCCGTCCCCACGCGGCGGCAACAAGAAGGATCGCCCAGCGGCCGGGGGCCGTCAAGGGAGAAATTACACATTTACTCTGCCTTTTTCTTACTGCGACGGCGCCCATACATCACCGCTGGGGCCGGGGTGGGACATGCCGGCCAATTTCCAGCATGAATTATGGGACTGAGCAGCATTGAGACCACACTTCCTGCTGGCCCAGCCTCATCCAGCCCAGTGTGAGGCTGGAGATGCCGCCACCTGGGGACGGGACCCCCTGGTTTGGAACCTGTGGCTCCTGAATCTGACCCTGCTCCCCTCCCCCAGCCATGTGAGAGCACCTATGGGCACAGAGAAGGCTCTGGGACCCATCTAAATGTCTTCTCTTTCTCTTCTCAGATGACTGCAAGAACATTGCCAACATCATGAAGACACTTGCGTATCAAGGCTTCATCTTCAAGCAGACATCAAAGCCGTTCTGATTGGCCGAGGACGGGATGGGGCAGGACAGGGTAGCTGCTTGGCCCAGCCCAGAACCCTCCTTTCCCTCACCAGAGGGGAAAAGGGAGAGTGGCACAGCTCTACATCCAGAGTATCCCCCAGCCTGCCCTGTGGGCTTGTGCCCTGGGTAAGGGCTTGGCCACTCGGCCCCTCTGGAGCAGACACTTTGTGCCCCCCACCCCAATCCCTCAACCTCAGCCCAGTATTAGCCCCTCCCATTGTGGGCCTGGGCTAGGGGGACCCAGGCACTCACCGCCTCTTCCCTGGTACACAGGCTTCTGCTGGGGCCACCAAGCCCCCCTGTGCCCCCTCCCATCTGTAGTGCATGGTGTGTGGTGCCCCCAGGGCTCCAGGACAGATCAGGCCCCACCTTGTGTCTACCCCCATCCCCGCTGTGAACGTGCCACTGAATAAAGTCGGGGAAACGAGGTTGTGGTGTGTGTGGACCGGGTGCTGCTGTGCCTGATGCCATCCAAAGGGTACAGGGGTTAGCGTGTGTTCCAGGCTGCTCTGGGGCCGAAGGGCACCGGTGCGGCTGGCAGTCACCTGAGCGCCTGTGCGGCCCTCCCTGAGTAAGCACGGGGCCGCGGGCGCTGTCTAAGCATAAGGCACTGTTCGAAGTGGCTGTTATCTGAGGCCACGGCTATGTGTGAACCATCTTGAGTGCAGAACCAAGTACAGATGTCTGGGCAAAACTGGCAGTGGTGAGAGGGCTGCTCGGGGCCTAGGCCGCCCGTGGGGTGGGTGTGGTGACCGCTCCCACCGCCCCCAGCCAGGGGCATCACAAGTGGTGGGAAGGAAAAGGAAGCAGCCCAGTCCAACTCAGCAGCTCTATTTACACAGCAGCACCCACACCCATTGTGGCCTATCATGGCTTCTTGGCTTTCTTCACAGAAGAGGAACTGGAGGCCGATTCCCGTCGCTTCCTCTGAGAAGACACAGAAGGCGACGGAGTCAATGGCCCTCCAAGCTCTGCTCGGGCTTGCTGCATGCGTTTCGCACTCAGGGTGGGTGATGCCCACCGGCCACCCAGTCCTGCCCTCATTCTCCGAACCCGTCACTGTAACTGCGGGCACTGGAGGGCGCGGGGCCGGCCGTGCATGCTCCCCCCGCCCATCCGGGCTCTTACCGAATTGGGCGTGAGGGGCGCGCCCACCACATCGATGATGGTGTCCTTGGTGGGGTCGGGGCCAAGACCGGGGTCGGGCACGGCCGGCTCAGCGGAGGCCGGGGCTGGGCCGGATGCTGGCGCGGCGGGGCCACCGAGCACGCCGGCCCTGGCCAGGGCCTCATGCCGGTGCCGCAGCATCTGTAGCTCGTACTCGCAGTTGGCGCAGGCCTGCTTGAGCTCGTAGAGCAGCACCAGGTCGCTCCGCAGCTCGTTGAACATGTGCACCAGCTCCTCCGTGGGCGTCGGGCTCAGCTCTGCAGACGTGGGCGGGGGACACGGGCAGAGCCAGGGTGTGCGGGAAGGCCAGTGACACGGAGTGCCCTCCCCCGCCCAGCCTTGATCTGCAGCCGCGGGTGGCCAGGCCCTGCAGGCCCAGTCCCCACTCACCCACACCAAGCTCCAGCAGCATCTGCTCCAGGGCCTTGATCTTCTTCTGTCCCACAGAGCTTGGCAGCTTCATCTGTAATGACCCAGGCTGCTAAGCCCTCTCCCTGACAAGTGGTTAAGGATGACGGGGACCAAAGAAAGGCAAGGGGAGCAGGAGGGAAGTGAACCCCTGGAGGCAGCTCTACGTCCGAAAAGGAAATAACCAGCAAGTGGAACAGAGCAAGAGTTGTGACCGGCCACACCCCCAAGACTCTCTCTGCAGCATGTGGCACCCCCCGTCCCAGCTGCCCCGCTCAGGCTGCGGGGAACCCAGGGACCCAGCACGGTGATGGAGGCGACACATACCCGCTGGCTCCGCAGGGTGACGCCGGCAGACTTGAAGTCCGGGAACTTGATGCCTGCAGTCTCAGGAACAGCCTGGGGGGAGGAAGAAGTGATGGAGACCGAGGCGCGGCGGCGGGAAGGCCAAGGGTTAGTCCCAGCACCCCGCCAGCTCTGGGCACTCTCGGAGCCCTGCACCCTGAGCTGGGCAGACTAGGTCTCCGCACCGGCTTTTCCGCCTCCTTTTTCTGGGGCAGCTTCTTCTTGGGGGCTTTGCGCTCGGTGCGCCGCTGCTCCGCAGTGGTGTCCGCCGCCGTTATTAGCTTCTGCAAGTCCTGGCTGCGCTTCTCCCGCTCCTTCTTCCGGGCCTCGATCTTGCGCAGCTCCTGCAGCAGATACTCCTCCTCTGCCACCTGGGAAAGCGAGACGCCGCACGTGTGAGGGCGCGGGGCGCAGACCGGGAGCTGCAGGGCCACTGGGCTGTCTGGGAGCGAGGCTAAGAGCAAAGGGACCACGAGGGAGGGGAAGGGGTGTGGAGCAGGGAGAGTGGCTAGCGAGGAGGGACTAGGCGGGGCAGCGGGGGAGCCTGGAGGGGAGCGAACGGTGAGCATGCGGGATGGAGGCGGAGGGCTCCAGGGCTCACCTGCTCCGGGGTCCGGTTGTAGAGACGCTCCAGCTGCTCCTTCCGCCGCCGCTCATGCCCAGCATCAAACACTGGGATCTTGAGGTCCGTGCCTGGCACAGCCCGCACGTTGGCAAGCTTGGCACAGATGTGGTAGTAGCGCTCCTTCAAGTCCTCCACAGAACGCTTCTGAGGATAAAGACACGGTGGGAAGGGAGGGTGAGTGCACGGAGGCACAGGGAAGGGGTCGCATGGAGGCAGGGAGCCGGCCGGGCACAGGGGTGGGGCACACATGCAAACGCGTGACACCAGCTCACCTTGAACTGCTGGTGGTCGTAGCGGTCATGGATAACTACAAAACGTAAGTCAAAGCGGCGGCTGAGGTCAAAGAGATGGTCCGTTTCTGCCTTAGTCCAAGCGTCGTCGTGAAGGTACAGCTGGTACTCCTGCTCTGAATACACGGGAACCTGCACAGTCTACTGGCACAGGGGGACACAGAGGGGGCACACCACGTCAAGTCATGGCCAGCGGGCTCCAGCCCCCTGTGATCACAGCCTGTGATCTGTGTACTGCCCATCCCTAGGCTGGACCAAAGCAAACTCTCTGCCTAGGGCCCTGCACAGGGCAGCCTGGAAATGATGTTTCCAGGTGAGGAAACACACTGCTTGCCTAGAGACCCCGGCAGGCTAGAACCGCTGCCTGCCTCTGGATTGGGCCCAGGAGCAACTTGACCATGCCTTCAGCTCCGCAGCCTCAGTAACAGCATGCATACTCCTGTCCCCAGGGTTAAGGTGAGGGGCTTACCTGTAAGTGCTTCTGTGGAGTCCAAAGGTTAACTCTGGAGTAGAGCGGATGGCTAAATACTAGAGAAAGGCCCAGGATCCCCAAGTCCATGGAATCCTTCTCTAGAGCACTCCTGCCACCCAGTGGTGACAATGAGACTTGCAGCTCCCCAGAGCAGGCCAAGGTCTCTCTCTACAGAAAAAGGGCCTGAATCCTACTCCCAGCACATGCACCCCTGCACACGTTCCTGCCTCCCCTCTGCCACGCCCCAACCCCCAGACCTTCCTCGGGGACAAAAAGCAGCACCACCAGCTGAGCCAGTCAGAGACCCCAGGGAGGAGTCAATGTTAGGCTAGACTAGGGAAGTCCCTTTTCTCTATTAAACACCACACTGGTGCTCACTTCAGCAGCACATATACTAAAATTGGAACGATACAGAGATTAGCGTGGTCCCTGCGCAAGGATGACACGCAAATTCGTGAAGCATTCCATGTGAAAAAAAAAAAAAAAAAAAGACCACACTGGTTCTAAACCTGCTCTCAAGACCCTGTTTCTAGCTGCCTCCTGGACTTCTCCTATTGGTGGTCCCACATACACCTCAAACTTAATATGCTCAGGTGACAGATGTTAACCAGACTCATTGTGGTGATCACTTTGCAATATACACAGATATGAATCATGTTGTACACCTGAAACAATATTATATGTTGATTATACCTCAAAAGAAATACATGTGTGTGTTCAGTACTGAGCTCATCACCCTCCCTCAAACTTCTACCTCTTTCAGGTCAGTTCTCAAGTCAGTGTCACCATTAGCCAACACAGGTGCCCAAGCCAGAAGACTAGAAAGCATCTTTAACTCCTTTAAGCGTCTCTTTAAGCGTCTTTAACTCCTACCTTTACCTTTGACCTCTCCCCTTCCACAAAGCTGGGGCTTTTACCCTCAGGATCTCTATCTCCACCTGCCACATCGCAGTCTAGACCATCACCACCACTGCCCGCATCGCAGAAGCAGCCTCCCCACCAGCCTCTCTGCCTCCATTTGATCCTCCTCCAAGCAATTCACCCACAGCCAAGATGTGATCTCTCTGACCAGTGCTACCTAAAGGATAGCCCGCAGACCACTGCTGTTGCAAACTGGTACCAGTGGTCTACGTAAGTATGGAAAGGGAGAGGAGGCATCTAGAAACCTTTATGACAATTTCACAGAAATCACATGCTACTGAAACAAATATGAAGAAACACCGGGGGGTGGGGGGGCGCGCCTGGGTCGTTCAGGTCATGATCTCAGGGTCCTGGGATCAAACCCTGTGTCAGGGTCCTTGCTCAGTGGGGAGTCTGCTTCTCCCTCTCCTCTGCCCCTCCACTCCCCTCTCTCGCTCTCTCTCTAACTTTAAAAAACAAAACAAAACACAGACTTGTATTTTGTCTTCTTGTAATCTTACTATCAGTCTCTGATGGATTCGAAATATTTTTTTAAGTCCTTCATCACAGATAATTTGAGAAGCACTGTTCTAGAATAAATATCTGATCGTGTCACCCATCTCTTCTGAAAACCCTCAGAAGTTCTCTACTACACTAAAAGCGTCTTCTAGCTAATTCACAAACTCTCAAAAGCACAGGTCAGCACAGGGCCAGGCACACTCTAAGTGTCAATGAACATTTACAGAATCAACCAATGAACACATGAGTGGGTGACCCAGCCTCTCTGCAGCCACGCCCTCACGCACCCAAACAAATGACGAACATGTTGGGAACGCACTAGGCTCTCCCCCTCAGCCTTTGTTGTTCTTGCCTAAAGTGCATTCCCACTTCCGTATTCCTTCTTCTACGGAGATTAACTTCTCATCCTTTTGACCTCTTACAGGCATTAGCTTCTCTTGGAAGTTTCTCTGGTTTCCCAAGCTTGGTTAAGTATCCCTCCTATGTAGTTCAATTCCATTTAATTAAAAAAAAAAAAAAAAAAGCTCAGGAACTGTGTAGCCAGTCCTGCTCTCAAGGAGCTCACAGTCAAGTGAGGGACACATTCATTCATTCAACATACATTTATCCTGCGCCTGCCAGACCTATGCTGGGAACAGTGCTGAATAAGACAGACGGTGGCCTTAAATTCTCAGAGCTCGCAGTCCAGCTGAAAAAATAATTTAGTCCAGTGTGGCGAGTTTGATGCCAAAGGTATGCCTAAGGGTATAACCAGTGACACCTGATCCAGCCTGGGGACAAGGGTTGGTGAGGGAAGAGGTGACAGGAGACAATAAGGTTACTTTGAAAGAGAAGAGTGAAATGATCATGATTCTCTTTTATAAAGACCACCCTGGCAGCAGTTAGGACAGATGGGGGGAAACAAGAGCCTGGGAGGCCAGCTGACAGGTTTTGGAAACAATCCAGGCGAGAAGTGAAGAGGCCACTCCCACGAGTGGAAGGTAGGTAACAGGGCACAGACCTAACTTTAGGTTAAAACCACAGGACTCGCCACCTGGACATAGGGGGTAAAAGAAGACACCATCACAGGTGACCCCTGTGTCTCAGGCTTGAGCAAGAGAGCGGCTATGGAGCCACATACTGAGAGTGGGGCCTCAGGAACCAGCGGCACTGGAGGGAAGATCATTAGTTCACCTGACTCTGACTTCATTCTCCACCTGCAGTCACCATGATCTTTCTAAGACTCGAATCGGACCCTGACAGTACTCTATTTAAAAATCTGTCAGTTGCTACCCAAAGATATCAGGGCCAAGCCCAGATTCCTGAGCCTGGCTGCCAAGCCCTGCCTGATCGGACCCTGCTGACCTCTCGGGCCTCATCTTGCACCATGTCCTACCCTGGGGTTCATCAGGAGGGAAACGCCTGCAGCACGCCATACATGTGACTGGTTTTCTATCTCTGCCTTTGCTCCTGCCGGGCCCTCTGCCTGAAAAAGTCACTATACTCCTTTCCTAACATCGCCTGGTGACATCCTTTAGGATGCAACTCCAGCTCTAACTGCTCCAGGAAGCTTCCATGGCCTTCAAGTCCTCCCAAAACAGCATGTATCCTACTGAACTGTAATTGCCTGTGCCTCTCCCCACACCCTCCCCAACAATATGGAGAGTTTCTTGCGGGTAGATACTGTTTCTGGTGCAATTCTGTGTTCTGAACACCTAGGGTTTGACTTGGCACGAAGCAGCACTTACCAAATACAAAATGAACATTCCTTCGTCTTCTCCTCAAATTGTCTCATCCAACCTTCCCTCCCATTGCCTCAACACATCACCTCTTGGTTGTCCCTTCTCAATCCTACACCTCCAGCCTCTCCCTCTGCTGGGCCTGAGGGGGTCTGAGGATGGTGACGAGATGGAGGAAAACTAGGTCTTTCCGGGGTGAGGGAGAGTGATGGGTTGCACCCGGATGCGCTGCCATCCAGGCAGAGCTGTGCAGGTACAGCTGGCTACACCGGGCTGAGGGGGGGAAAGTCGGGACTTGAAGCCCTGGGATCAGGGCCCAGTGTTTTCAGCCTCCAGTCTAGGCTGCTCCAGGCTGCAGGGACCGTGACACCATATCGTATAATGGCTTGAACGACAGCCTAGGAAATCCTGGCCTAGCACAGCTCTGCCTCTCAGTGGCTGGGGGAGTATGGGTAAGGCCCTGCTCTGTCTGAGCCTCAGTAATCTAGACCAGAGATGATTCATCTCGGACTAGGGTGCTGGCACAGGGAATGAAGAACAAAGGCAGATGTGGTTTATTATGGAAATAGAATGAGCAGGACTCAATGATTAGATGTATCACTGAGACTTAGTTCAAACGCCACCACCTCAGAGAGGCCCACCCTAACCACGTTATCTAAATTAGGCCTCCCCTATGCCTACAAGTTCACTCTTTAACTCATTTCATATTCCATTCATATCCTGGTTTCATTTTACTGATGGCTCTGATCTGAAATAATCCAATTTATTTGCTTACATGTTTGTAATCTGTCTTTCCCTATCTTCTTTGCCCTGTTGTTGACTGAAATAACTGGAGACTCCAGTAGAAGTGAAGTCAAGGATGATTCCCAAGTTTCTGGTATGGGTAGCTGGGTGGACAGTGGTGCCATTCACTAATATGGGTGAGGAAGAGAGGAAGTGGATGAGTTCTGCTCAAGGGTACCTACTTGGAAGTCTTTGTGAGGCCTTCACGAAGAGACATTAAGTAAATGACTGAAGATATTAAGTGGGGTCACTGGCATATAGCAGGCAACTGAAGCCACAGAGAAAATGAGACACATTAGGGAGAAAGTACAGAGAGACAAGAACACAGCTCTGAGGAACAGCAACATGTGATGGGCCGAGAGAAACCACCAAAAGCCAGACCAGGCCCAGGAAAAGACAGGATCCCGTGAGCAGAAGAGACCCACGCAGTCTCACCCTGCAGGTATTTGCCATGTGGACTGAGTAACCACGGTTGACACAGAGACTGACCGTGCCTCTGGAGCCAACCCCAGGAGGCTGAGAGCTCCCGGGAGTAGCTCAGAGTGGCTGAGCAATGTTGGCCTATGTGCAAATGGTGATGGCTCACCTTATTGAACCTGGCAAAGGGGTAGTCCTTGCCCTCCTCAGCTGCCCGTCGCCAGTGGAAGAACATAGCTCCATCCTTGCGGGCTGGGTTGGTGAATGGCATCCACTTCCAGGGCCGCACCTTCTTAGAACCCAACTTGGCTTTCACTGTGCGGTAGCCTTGGCCAGTGTCACTGGGTAGCAGTGGGGGTGCATCCCTGGCAGCAGGGTTTGGAGAGATGAGAGGTTAGAGTCAGAGGTGTGCAGAGAGCCTTTGGGCCCAGGCTGATCTACCCTAGAGCAAGGAAGTCACATCCTGGAATGAGAGGTCTGAGCTCCTCCTGCATCCTACTAAGCAAGCAGGAGCCCCGACTGGGGAGGGCAGCAGGGAGAGAACTGGCAGAGAAAACCAGGAGACAGGGACATGCAGACTGGTCCCGGGGCCAGAACCTGGGGGGCTTGCGATTCTGATACTTGCTTCTTGTCAGAGTAGAGCAGTGCATAGACCTCTCGGTGCATGCCCTCAGGCCTCTTGAAGGTCAGTGTCTCGGAGGACTTCTTGGACTTTTTCTGAGAAGGGAAACCACAGGATAGGAACCACAGCCTAGACTCCCTTCCCTGAAAATTCTCTAGCCCAGCTCAATCCCTGAACAAAACAGCACATACAGGTTCAATGATACTCATACACACTTGACACAAAGTGACACACTGCCACGGCCCACTCACAGGGAAACCTCTAGTTGGAGCAAGTCATTCCCCTCCCCGACCCCACCTCACAGGGTGACCTGTCAGAGTAGAAGATACTTTTCCACCATCTCTCAGAACGTCACACCAACTTGGTACCACCCCACCCCCCATATCCTACAAGTGTCTCATTCTTTTGGTACTCTCATCTCTTATAAGTATCACACTCTCTTGGTCCCCACCATTTCCCATGGGTGTCCCACCACCTCCATCCCATCTCATCAAGGTAACACGTTCTCTGTCCTGTTATGTCTCACCTTTTACCGCCCATCTCACTAGGAGAGCAGCACCGCCCCCCATCTCCCCCATCTCTCTCCCATTGTCACTGCTCCCCACCACTTCACTCCCAGTACCCAAGGCTCTCTCAGGCTCCCCCGCTACCTTGTCCGGGTTGATAATGTCCTTCTTGCTGATGGTCCCGGAAGCTGCATCCCCCTCTGGACCTCCGAGTTCTAGAATGTCCCGCACATCCGCGCCTGTGGCCATCGCGCCCGATGGGGGAGCGCCCCGAGGTCAAGGGTCAGTGCCTGAGAAGGGACCAGGCTCAGGCCAGGGGGCGGAGCCACTTCAGCCCCAACTGAGGCGGGGTGAAGAGGCGGGCCGGTAGGAGGAGGGTAGTCCAGGTCTGGTCGGGGTTCCGCCTGTGTCCCGCCGTTTGAGTCTCCCTAACGGCCTGGTCTGCCTCCTAAACCCCAGCTCCTCGGCACGTGGATTATCTGACTGCGGGGGCCACTGCTCCCCTATCCCCGCAAAGCCGCGGACAGAAACTTCCGGTCGTGCTCACTCGAAACGCGGCCGACAGGAACACTTCCGGTCTGTGCTGCGCGGAAATGGAGTCGGCTGGCAGCCCAGTGCGAAAGCAGCTGACTGCGGCGAGCCCGTCGCCGGCCTTGGCTCCCACCGGCTCGCCAGTGTTCGAGTGCTGCCTGCTTTCGGCATTTCCACTCTACGTTGCTCTGTTGCATCTCGGGCGATAATAACAGCGCAGAGCTTTGGAAGTCGCTTAATTCCTCCGAACCCGTCTCATTTGAAAATGGAAATTGTAATGGCACCTGCTTAAGTGAAGAACCGATAATCCATGCAAAACATTAGCAAATTGCCTGGCACGTTTAATATTTTTTATTAAATGAACTAGTGGGGGGCGCCTGGGTGGCTCAGTGGGTTAGGTCTCTGCCTTCGGCTCAGGTCATGGTCTCAGGGTCCTGAGATCAGGCCCCGCATCGGGCTCTCTGCTCAGCAGGGAGTTTGCTTCCCCCTCTCTTTCTGCCTGCCTCTCTGCCTACTTGTGATCTCTGTCTGTGTCAAATAAATAAATAAAATCTTTTTTTAAAAAATGAACTAGTGGTATTAATGGCCCCTGTCCATTAAATGCTAAGTGTGTGCAAGGCACTGTGCTAAGCGTCGGAGATGAAGAGATAAACTAGTCAAGGCAGAGCATCCCAGGATGGCTGCCAAGAGGGAGTGATGCCTGCACCCTCACTTCTGCCTCCTCTGATGGAGCGCCCCCTCCCATGGGGCTTTCCTGGAGCCAGCTTCCTGGAACTAAACTAGCCTGGGAGCTAATGGCGCTCCTGTGGGTTACAAAGCGGCCCAAGAACACAGCCCCCAGCAGGGAGCAGCTAGAAGTCTCTCTTAAAGGAAGAAATTTATTAATCTCCCCGGAGAGAGAGACCTCTGGAACAAGAGGTCCTGAGGAAGCACAGAAGGGACAGGGAAAGCAGCTCCCAACTTCATACCAACCTGCAAACATGGAAGGCACGTAGCCATTGAGCATGGAGTGAGGGCTCCAAGCCGGCCTGCCAAAGAACCAAGCAGGGAGAAGAGGAGCACACAGCCTACACAAGTTAGCTATCAATGTTGTAGCCTGCTCTGGCTTGGAGGGGACAGGGTTGCAGCAGCTGCAGCTGCAAGCCTACCTAGACCCCAAAACTTTAGAGCGCTGGGCCTGGAGGAAGAACCCTTGTCTTTTTCCAGAGACCTGATTTCTGGGTGAATCCTCTGGGCTCTAAACAGTTTCTAGGCAAAGCCAGGGTCCTGTGCAGAAATTGCTCACAGGGTAAGGGAATGGTCCTTGGAGCCAGAAGTGGACAGAGCAATGGGAAAGAGTCCTGCACCTGTGCCTCAAATGCTTGGCTCTACTTGTAGTTAGTTGTGTGATTATTTGTTTAATATATATCTCCCCTGATAGAATTTTTTGGAATTTATTGGTTTTTGTTTTTTGTTTTTTTGTTTTTTAGAGAGAGCTCATATGAGTGGGTGTGGGGGGTGGAACCGAAGGAGAAGGAGAGAGAGAATCTTAAGCAGACTCCATGCCCAGTGCAGAGCCTGATGCTGGCTCAGTCTCACGCCCCTGAGATCATGACCTGAGCCGAAATCAGGAGTCAAATGCTTAGCCAACAGAGCCACCCAGGTGCCCCTCCCCTGATAGATTTATTTCTATGAAGCTCATGGTACATAAATGTATGTATGTATCAGGCATTGTTCTAGGCTCTGGGGATTCAGTGGGTGAATGAGATGCAAATGTCCCTTGATGGAACTTATATCTAGTGGAAGAAGAGAAACTCTCAGCAATAAAACAGTGTAAGTTTTTATGGTGACAAGAGCTATGAAAAAAAAATAAAATAGGATAATAGGATGGGGGACTACTTTATGTAGTGTGGTCAGGGAACCTTCCCTGAAATCCGAGCTGAGGTTTTAAATGATGGAAGCAGCCACAGACTACTTGGGGAAGGAATGTTTCAGACAGTAGGAATAATAAGTATGAAATCCCTAAGATGGAAAAAACTCTCTATATTAAAGGCACATAAAGAAAAAAGGCCAGTGTGGCTGGTGGTGAGTGAGGAGGGGGAGAATAGGAAGACTTGAGATCAGAGGTAGGTATAGAGGGCCATGGTAAGGAGTTTGGGTTTTACCCTACGAGAAATTAGATGTCATCCTTTCTTGGCCACAGTCTAGATTCTATCCTCATCCTTGGAGTGTTCCACTGTAGCTGCCATCATTGGGAAATTCCCCAAATATATGGTCCAGGGCTTCTCATCCCTTGGGGAAACTGAGTCCAGGGACTGGGAAAAGGTGACAAGAGAAGGGTGCCTCCCTCGACCCATCTGAGGAGCCACTGCCCACACTTCCTCAGCCAGACCGCAGGCGGCAACAGGTTCCACTGTCCACCCGGAGGGGGGCTTGCTCTGCAACACCCAGCAGACCCTCTGTGGGGACACAACATCCCTGCTGGAGAGACTCTCTCACTGCGGTGACCTATTGCGGAGCCAGGGAGTGGGACTTCAGGCCAGGACACTCTGGGGCCGCAGAGCCAACTGTAAAGGAATTTTTACTTATCCCTAAGAACAGTATGAAGCCACCGAAGGGCATGTGGGAGTGGCCATGACGGCCTGCCAGTCGGGGGAGGGGGGATGGGGGGGAGCCAGCATCAGGCTCTGCACTGGGCATGGAGCTGGAGGAGAAGAACCACGTGGGAGGCAGTGGTAGCATCCCCTGGAATTAGGAACTGATTGCATGTGGATACAGGAAACAGAATTTAAGAGTGGCCCAGAAGCCCATGCCTCCCCAGCTTGTCTATTCACATCTGGGGCCGGAAATAGTAGACTGGGGCTCCCAAGGGCCAGGCCTGGCTCTCTCCTTCCTTGCTTCTTCTCCCTTCTCCCTCTCCCCTCTACCTCCTCACCCTCCACCCTGCTCCTCACCAAGATATGCTGTCCTTAGCAGCGGCAGTGGATCTCCTCATCCCCGGAGCTCTCTCAGCACGAGGCGCCCATGGGCTTTATATCCACGGGGCTCCTTAGAAACTGGGGGAAAGGGGAGGCAGTCTGTACGTGCTGTGATCAAGATCCAGAGCCTCTCAATCCGACCTGGTCTTTTTTTTTTTTTTAAGATTTTATTTATTTATTTGACAGAGAGAGAGATCACAAGTAGGCAGAGGCAGGCAGAGAGAGAGGGAGAAGCAGGCTCCCTGCTGAGCAGAGAACCCGATGTGGGGCTCGATCCCAGGACCCTGAGATCATGACCTGCTGAAGGCAGAGGCTTTAACCCACTGAGCCACCCAGGTGCCCCAACCCGACCTGGTCTTGCTCAGCTTAATTATCAGGAATATCTTCCAACGAACAAGGACAGATTTCCCACTTTTCAAAATGGGCAAAGAGCATGATTAGGAAAGTCCCAGAAAAAGTGCTACGGCTAACACATGTACAGGTAAACAGGCAGCATCGCCTGAGGAAAGAAGTGAAATGAAATGAGAAATAAAGCAATGGAAGGAAAGAAATGGAGAAATTGAAAACGATAATGAGATATCAGTGTTTGCTTTATTGGGTGGGTGAAAACTGTAAAATAATAACCGTGATACCTATTCTCGACAAGAGTATTACTGCTGTAGTCACCAGCCTACCAGGTTGATGAGAATGTCGATTGATGTGGTTTTGATCATCAGCTCATTCAACAAATTGTTTAGCGCTTACTGGAAGTCACTTAGAAGGGTGGCACTTGGGGCACCTGGCTGCCTCAGTCAGCAGAGCATGCAACTTATGATCTCCGGGTCATGAGTTCAAGCCCCAGGTTGGGTGTAGAGATTACTTAAATAAATTTTTTTTAAAAAGAGGAAGAAGCGTGGCACTCTATGCCAGGCCCTGCACTAGCCCTGAGTATACGGCGGTACAGACAAAAGCCACTGCTGCCTTCAGCGGGTATCTTGGGCACTTTATCTTAGCAAATAGACTGGGAAGATTATTCCTCAATAAGAAGAAACAAGTAAATGGAGGGGGAGCTACTGATTGGGCCCAATCAAGATGGCCCCTCCCCAAGGCCCCGAAATTTCCAGGCAGAGCCCCTGGGGGAAAAGCCCATGGGGAGCTGGCTGGGATCAGGAAGTCCAGGGCAAGAAGCTGGGGGGCAGGGGCTTTGAGGAGGCCTGTGTGGGCCCCGATTCGTTTGGGGATCAAGAATGATGGGGGCTGGGGCACCTGGGTGGCTCAGTGGGTTAAAGCCTCTGTCTTCGGCTCAGGTCATGATCTCAGGGTCCTGGGATCGAGCCCTGCATCGGGCTCTCCCCTCAGCAGGGAGCCTGCTTCCCCCTCTCTCTCTGCCTGCCTCTCTGCCTACTTGTGATCTCTCTCTCTGTCAAATAAATAACACTTCCTAACACTTTCTTTGAGGTGGGTGGTGCCAGATGTGATGTCTTGTCTCTGACTTTGATTTTTATTTATTTGGTTAATTTAGAAAAGCAAGAGAATTGACTTGCAAAGAAGTTTTGTAAGGGACTCCTCTGCTCCTTTCATAGGGTAGGAGGGTGTAAGGCCAAGTAACATGTACCTAAGAGAGGCACTTCCTCCAAAGACACCCCTGCAGTCTATTTTCACGGGGTTAGCTTTATTTCGTTGGATCTAAGATGCTGTGATCCTGGCACATTCTTTTTTTAAGATTTATTTATTTATTTTAGAGAAAGAGAGAGCACAGCGGGAGGGGCAGAGGGAGAGAGAATCTCAAGCCGACTCCGAGGTGAGTGCAGAGCCTGACGCCAGGCTCGATCTCACAACCCTGAGATCATGACGTGAGCTGAAACCGAGAGTCGGATGCTTAACGGACCACACCACCAGGCGTCCCCTGGTGCATTCTTGATTTACCAGAAGCTGTCAACAGAAGGCTTTCACACAACTAGGTCACTGTTTCCTCCTGCTGACAAGCATCGTCAGGAGTCATTCATTAACCTCAACAGAGGAAGAAAGAGGAACTTCTGCCAGCAAGGGAGGTTCAAGGGGATAGAATTTTGGATGCTCCAAGTCATCTGAATGCTTTCTTTTCTGATCAGTGCTCCAATATTCGCATAAGAGACGCGGCAAGGCTGTCATTTTACCTGATATTGTACTACAACAATTCTCGGTATCACACTTTATTTATTTTAAGTTTTTCTTTCTTTTTTAATTTTTTAAAAAAGATTTTATTTATTTATTTGATGGAGAGAGAGACAGAAAGAGAGGGAACACAAGCAGGGGAAGCGGGAGAGGGAGAAGCAGGCTTCCCGCAGAGCAGGGAGCCTGACGTGGGGCTCGATCCCAGGACCCTGGGATCATGACCTGAGCCAAAGGCAGATGCTTGACTGACTGAGCCACCCAGATGCCGCTCAGTATCGCACTTTAGATTTGATTTTCAATTATACTCAGCCCCATGACTGCAAGAGATAAGTTATTTTTATCATAGACATAGAAAGTTGATGGTTTGGGACTTGCCTTAAGCCAAAATTTCAGGCTATTGAGCTTGACATTCTTCTTCTTTACTCTGTCCAGGAAGAAACCCCTCTTCACTGTGGTTCCCAAAGCCCCCTGCCCTCATGCTGCTCTGTAGCAGAGACCATTTGGTTCCCCAAAGCTTTGCCTTCTGTGCAACTTTCATTCGGGTGGTAATCTATTAGCGGCTGCCTTTGATAGTAGCCTGGTTTTCACTGCCCAAAATAAATACCAAATTCATGACTGTTCTGATATCAATGTCTTTATCAGTTAAAGGTATAATTTGTAGTTATGTTTTCTAGTAAAAACAAGCAGCCAAAACTGTTCCAAGAAGAATTAGGAGACTAAATAGAGCAATAACCATAGAAAAACTAAAAATATTGTTATCGAGCTACAGTTTTAAAAGGTAACAGGCTGATTTTTTTTTTTTTTTTTTGAGGCTGAAAATTACAAAGAGAAAAGTTCTAGTTGACCTTCAAGGAACAGAATATTCTTCATTTATTCAAATTGACTTTAGAGCATATTAGAAATTGACATTTTTCTCAATTCAAATTATGAAAATAGCACAATATCAGAACCTAAGAGGGGTACGCTTTGAAGAATACATAATTTTCACCTTATATAAACAATTTAAGGAAATAAGAAAAGGCTGAACATTCTGCTCCCTGGTCAGGGCGCTGGCAGGGCAGAGCTGGAGGGTGGGAAAGGCAAGCTACACCAGAGTTTGGAAGAACCATGCCAGGCAAAGAACTTGCACCAAGACCAGGACTGAAAGATAGTCATGTGGGTGATTTAGCCCAAGAAGTCTTATCGCTGGACGTCGTGGAGTCTGGTGAGACGGCTTCTCCCAAGAGCATGCCAAGAGAGGCACAGATGATGGCTGAAATCCTGAAGGATATGGGGGTTTCAGAATGTGAGGCAAGAGTTATAAATCAGGTGTCAGAGTTTGCCTTACAATTTAGGGGCGCCTGGGTGGCTCAGGCAGTTCAGTGTCTAACTCTTGATTTTGACTCAGGTCATGATCTCAGGGTAACGAGATTGAGCCTGGCCTTGGGCTGCACTGAGCATGGAGCCTGCTTAAGATTCTCTCTCCCTTTCCCTCTGGCCCTCCTCCTGTGGTCTCTCTCTCCCTCAAATAAATAAATAAATCTAAAAAAAAAAAAAAAAAAAGAACGTGCAGGGATTACAGCATCTTAGATTCAATTTTTTAAAAAGAATATATATCAATTTAACTTTAAATTTTTAAATATGACTATCTTAATAAATTCTATACCCATTAATGATCTAAAAGAAAAAAATATCCTAGCAAACTAGGAAAAGAATAGCCTTAATTTGATACACTATTTGTTTTTA
The DNA here is from genome assembly GCA_028534135.1 of Potos flavus. Lineage (NCBI taxonomy): Eukaryota > Metazoa > Chordata > Mammalia > Carnivora > Procyonidae > Potos > Potos flavus. Next base: position 135,918,884 of record CM052900.1, read on the forward strand.
ATAAAGCAATGATAAAAACCTATAGCAAATGGGCACCTAGATGGCACAGTTGGTTAAGCATCTGGCTCTTGGTTTGGGCTAAGTCGTGATCTCAGGGGTCGTGAGATGAAACCCCGTGTCTGGCTCAGTGCTCAGTGTAGAATTGGTTTTGGATTCTCGCTCTCCCGCTCCCTCTGCCCCTCCCTCCCAATTGCACATTTGCTCTCCCTTTCTCTCTAAAAATAAATGAAATCTAAAAAAACAAACAAAAAAACAAACAAAAAAACAAAAACAAAACCCACAGCAAATGCCACACTTACTGGTGAAACAATAGACACATTCCAATTGAAGTCAAGAGTAAGATGAGAATGACCTTTATCACCATTACCATTCAAACTGGTGTCAGATGTTCTCTCCAATTCTAGAAGGGGAGAAAAACAATAAGAGGTATAAACATTAGAAAAGAAAGAGGCAAATTGTGATTATTTGCAGATGACACTATTGCTTACATAAAAAAAACTAAAAAAATCAATTGACAAAGCATTAGAACGAATAAGAGAATTTAGCAAGGTGACCACATACAAGATCAAAATGCAAAAATCAATAGCCTTCCTATATACCAGCAATAACCAATTAGAAAATGTAATAGCAAAAAAGATTACATTCACAATAGCAACAAAAACTATTAACCACCTAAGAATAAACCTAAAAAATAGAATTTATTTCAGACCCTTAAGGATAGTACAAAATTAGGAAATCCATCAACCTAATTAATCACATTAAGAAAATCAAATTGGAAGCTATACAGTGATATTATATAGCAGCTGAGAAAATTCAAGAACCATTTCTGGAAAAAATACTAAGTAAAACAAGAGGCACCAGACATTTCCTAACTATGATAAAGAGGTAGTCTATTTTCCTTTTCTAAGACACTAAGAGCAAACATCATACCAAATGGCTGCCATTAAAGTTAGGAACAGGGAAGGTGGCAATCATTGCTGTCCCTCAAAATTGGTTTTGTGTAAAAGTGAAACAGAGGATTTGAAAATAGGAGTAGCAGGAGCACGTGGGTGGCTCAGTCTGTTGAGGGTCCAGCTCTTGGTTTCAGCTCAGGTCATGATCTCATCGGTTTGGGGATCAAGCCCTGCGTTGGGCTCTGTGCTCTGTGGGGAGTGTGAGATTCTCTCCCTCTGCCCCTCCCCAACACACGTGTGTGTGTGCACGCGCACGCCTTCTCTCTCTCTTGCACTCTCAAATAAATAATCTTAAAAAAAGAAATAGAAAAAGAAAATGGGAGTAACAATTTCATATAGCAGATCTCATTCCAGAGTCTGCCAAAATATAGAGGGGAATGCCCCCTCTGTAAACAAGACTACTTTGATTTCGTATTATAGAAATAGGATGGACATTGAAAGACTCAGAGACTAATACAGATCAAAGGGGTCTTACTCTCTCTTTTTTACTTTTTTTTTTTTTTTAAGATTTTATTTATTTATTTGAGAGAACGAGC
>CM052900.1:135920872-135943133 GCA_028534135.1 Potos flavus
GAGACCAGGCCCTTGCATTCCCATCCCAATGAGTCATCAGATGTGGGCTATCCTGGGGAAAGGAACGACCTGAGTGAGGCAAGAAGAAACCCCTGAATTCTGAGAATTCAGAAGACTGAATAACTTATAAGTGAAAGGATATAAGTTTTGCTTCAGTGTTTTCCACCAAAACACTGTATATCAGAAGACAATAAAGTAAAACCCTTAAAATACTCAAGAAAATATGGGCCAAGCATTTTATATCCAGCTAAAATGACCAGAAAGTATAAAGGCCATAGACAAGTTGTTATGAACATGTGAAAAACTCAGCAAATGTTGTTCCCATGAGATCATTCCTGAGGAATCTACTAGAGAATGACCTTTACACAACCATCAAATAACTAGAAAAGCTTCAACACGAGAATTGGCAGTAAACACTGAATTTATTTAGTTGTAGAACTAAAAGCAAATGTCAAGGGTAAGGGTGACAGAATGGCATGTACTTGTTATGTGCTCTGACAATGTAGAGCAGAATGGCATATACTTGTTATGTGCTCTGACAATGTAGATAAAGTGCATATCAAAAATGGGGGAAAGGAAAAAAATTTAAAAAATTTTTTTAAATGGGGGAAGGGAGAATATATGAAAAATAGGATAAGCTCACCAATTGCCTTATAGTTATTAAGAGCAAATAATAAATATCACTTTAACTAGATGTCAGGGAGAGGAAGAAGAAGGTGAAGAAGTTGTAACTTGTTAATTTTAATATTGCTCAAAGTAAGGACCAGTGGACTATTATCTAAAAAATGAAGGAAATAGTACTACGCAAAGGTATTATTATGAAAGTAACAATAAGAACAAAATATAGAACTCCCTATCCAAAAGAAATATTTTTTGAAGCTCAAAAGAAAGGGAGAGAAAAAAAAAACAGATGACCATATAGTGAGATATTTTAAATTGAAAAAGAAAAAAACATGTTGATCTTTATCAATAATATAAATGAGGCAAACTCACATATCAAATGAAAGTATTTTCAAATTGTCAAACCAAGCAAAGTCTAACCCTGTTACATATCAGACACATCGAAAACAAAGAGACTGAGACTTTAAAAATAAAAAGACGGACAGACACATATATACCAAGCAAAATATAAAACACAGAAAATGCAAGGGTCATGTCTGTGAAGTTAGAATTCTGACCAAGAAGCATTAAAAAGAAAAAGGGCTTTTTATAATGCTACTGGCTAAATTAACGATGGAGATAGATATCCGCTTTATAACATAGCAATCAACTTTCGTACAGTAAAAACTACAGAAGATGTAGATGAACTAGAAACACATCCACAAGAGGAAAGTTTAACACATTACTCTCAGTCGAAGACAAATCAAGTGGATAAAAAAAAAAATGAATAAGGATTTAGGAAACCTAATCCAGTGCTACCGAAAATGTGGTTAGAGACAGGTGCCAGTTCATGAACCGTGCTTACCAGATGCAGTGAGATCAGAAGCTTGCCCCAGAATATAAATCAATGCTCCACTTCCTTCGTGGAGAAAGTCTTGCTACCAAAGCGCGGGGATCAGCTGAACTATTGTGAGCTTATAGTGACACAGTAGACTGGCTACTTTGAGTCCCATTGACCTAAGAACATAATCAATATGGTAACTCTTACATATATACATCAGACTCTGAATCCCAATATTAGGGAATATATCTCTCTTTGAAGTGCACGTGGAATGTTCATACATCTCAGGCCATATAAAATGCAAATAACACAAACAGTGCTGACTACAATACTAGAAATTGATAGTGCTAATAATCAAGTTTCTTCCACTTGGAATTTTTTTTTTAATGCACATACTTTTAAGTGATTCCTGCAGAAAAAAAGGGAAAATGAGAAAAATAGAATTTCTTGGAAATACTACTACTAATAATGAAACCATCCCATCTGAATAAGTGATCTATAGTAAACATCATTAACAGAGGAAAATTCATGCACTTGATACCTATGTCAATGAAATGAAGGTAAATAAATGAAACGTTGGCTAGAAAAAGATCAAAGGAAAGCATAAGGAAGGAATTATTAAGATAAGAGTGAAAAATTAGTGAATTAAAAAAACAGAAACAGAGCAAAAATAGTACATACATAAGAAGGCTTATTGTTTGAAAGCACTAATACTGTACACAAACTATTAGATAACTTTTTCTTGAAAGAAAGTACAAATATACAAGCTAAATGATAAGAGATATGTGGCCACCAAAATCTAACCTACTAATTTGTATAATTTTATGCAAATAAATATGAAAATCTCAATGAAACAGACAACTTTCTAAGTAAATATAATTTACCGAAATCCAACCAGGTAGAGACATAAAGTCTCAACAGACAGAATTACGTAGATATACAAATGTGTAAAACAGAAACCCAACAAAAAAGTATCAGACCAAGATGGCTTCACAGACGATTTATACTAAATCTTTAAAGCAAAGGTCATCTGAATGCTACTTCAACAATTCTGGAGCATAGAAGGTGAAGAAATACTTCTAATTTCTTTTTTGTGAAACAAAGTTTAATATTGATAGTAAATGAATAAAACGGGTAAAGCATTAGCAATCATAAAATAAAATTAAATAAATACATATTAAATTAAATTAATACAATAAATAAAATAAATACATAACCAAGTGGGGTTTAGGGGCACCTGGGTGGCTCAGTGGGTTAAGCCTCTGCCTTCGGCTCAGGTCATGATCTTAGGGTCCTGGGATGGAGCCCCGCATCGGGCTCTCTGCTCAGCGGGGAGCCTGCTTCCCCCTCTCTCCCCTCCTGCCTCTCTGCCTACTTATGATCTCTTTCTCTCTGTCAAATAAATAAATAAAATCTTTTAAAAAAGAAGAAAAAAACAAGTGGGGTTTATTTCAGGAATACAAAGTTCATTTAAATATTAGGAAATCTGTTAACATAATGTATCAAATTTATACACATAGGAAAACATGAACAAATAACCTCCATAGACCTTGAAAAGGGATTTGACAAATTCAAAGCCCATACATGTTAAAGACTCAGTGAAATAGAAACTGAGGGATACTTCCATTATGTAACTTGACCCCAAATTTAGCATTAATATTAATGGGCAAACTCTAGGGTCTTTCCTGTTTGTGATATAATAAAAAATAAATTTGGTTTTTGTTCCAGGTTCCTGGCACAGAGCTTCAAAACCCCTTGTAATTTCCTGAATGATAGGAATAGTTATTCATGAGTCCCTTGATACTCGAGTTTATAAACTCAACACTTTATAAACTCAATACTTGAGTTTATGCTAATAGGATGATTCATGGGGAGAGAGGTCTGATAGCTTCAGGATGGGGGTTAAGGCCAGAGGAACCAACCATGCTATTTGAGAGTTGGAAATCTCAGCAACCCCCCACCCAACACACGCACAGACCAACCTTGGGGAGAGGGAGAGGGACTGGAGATAGAGTTCAGTCATGAAGACAATGATTTAATAATCCTGGAGCACAAGGGAGCTTCCCCATTTGGTGAATACCCTGATCGGCTCAGAGGGTAGCAGTCTCAGATTCTGTAAGGAGAGCGCATGGAAACTGTGACCTAAAGCCTTCCCCTCAAGATCTTGCTCCGTGCACTCTTCATTTAGCTGTTCATTAGTATCCTTTATAATAAAATGGTAACTGTAAATAGTGCATTACCAACCTGAGGAGTTTGTAAGAACCCCCAGTTTGCAGCCAGCAAGGCAGAAGTGCAAATGGCTTAAGGATTTTCAACCAACATCCGACGTGGGGCCAGTCTTGTGGGTCTTGTGGGACTGAGAACCTTCCCCTGTGGGGTCTTCACAGACCCCCTGTGGGTAGTTATTGTCAGAACTGAACTGAATAGTAGCACACTCAGTTGGTATCAGATAATTGGTTTAGAACTCACTGCAAAAATCAGAAACAAGACAAGGATGGCCACTATTTTAATACTAGAAAAAGCAATTAGAGGCATAAGAATTTAAAAAGAAGAGATAAGATTACATACACGTGCAGATGATATGTTTCTAGGAAACTTATAATGAATGATAACCTCCTATGAACAGTAAAAGCATTTGTAAAGATATAAAATTAACATACAGAAATAGTTTTCATAACCACTTAGAAGAAACAGTAACAATAGAAAGCAGTTGGAAGAAAGAATGGAAAAGAAGATCCCAGATTCCATTTACAATAGCAGAAGCAAAATAAAACAAAATGTAGGCACAAATTTGATGAAAATTGTGTAAAACTGACATGAGAAAACCTGTAAAACATTCTTACAGGACAAAAAGTAGACTTGAACAAATGGAAAAAGGTGCCATATTTTTGATCAGAAGAATCAATATCAGAAAGATACCAACTTTCTCCAAGCTGAAATTTACAAAAGAAAAATATCCAAGTTACTAATTTTTTTCCTGGAGCCAGACAAGTTAATTATTAATTATTTTGAAAAATAAATACGAAAAAAGAAAAAAAGAAAAAGAAATATGAGACTAGCCAGGAATCTCCCCCTTGCCCCCTAAAAATAGCAATAGGGGATTACCCATACATTGAAACATTTATCAAGCTCCTATAATTAAAACATTATGCTATTGGTACATAAACAGATGATTAATGGAAGAGAATATAAAATCCAAAGATAAATGCCAAAGGCATATGGAAATTTAATGTTTGATAAACAAATGGTTTATCAAACAGTTGGAATAACTGATAGCCATGTGGATAAAAATAAAACTGGATTCATTCCTCAAACCTTACATTAGGATAAATTCCAAATGGATCATATATCTAAATGAAAAAAAATTGAGTCATACAAATATTAGAGGAAAGTATAAGTTAATTTCTTTATGACCTAGAAAGGAGGACTTTCCTAACTGTGATTCTATACCTGGAATCAATAAAGGAAAATGGATACATTTGTCTACCTAAAATTAAAAAAAAATCAAATGCCTGCCCAAAACACCATCAGCAATGTCAAAAGTTAAATTAAAAAATGGGACAAAATTGTAAATAATATCTCAAAGGCCAATATCTCTAACACACACAAATTTTCTAAATATTAAAAAGAAATTCAAATCCTTGTCTAACAACCCAGTAGAAAAATGGGGAAATTATAGAAAAATAAATGCAGGGATGCCTGGGTGGATGAGTTGGTTGAGTGTCTGCCTTCAGCTCAGGTTATGGTCCTGGGGTCCTGGGATCAAGCCCCACGTCGGGCTCCCTGCTCAGTGGGGAGTCTGCTTCTCCCTCTGCCCCAGCTCATGCTCTCTCTCTCACTCTCTATCTCAAATAAACAAAATCTTAAAAAAAGAGAGAGAGAGAAATATTGACTACAAAGAATGAAACACATGGAATGTATAAACGTCCATGAGTTCATAATGATAACAATTTTTTGAGACCACATTGCTACATGCTGATCCTTAGTGACTCATTGTTTTGGATACCTACTGCTGCATAATAGGCCCACCCCAAAATGTAGTGGCTTAAAAAAAATCCAAAAACCTCACTGACTACCCCTGGACATTGCTAGAGTTTGATTGCATTATTCTGAAAGTTGATTTTTTTTTTTTTTTAAGGGAAGGATCCAGGTGCCTTTCCTGCATGTCTTGTATTTCAGGCTATTGGAATCAATGATGAGAGAAAGTAATTTATAGAAAAACAACAGCTAATAAATGCAAAAAAAAAATGGTGGAAACAGAAAAATCACTATTTTGCACTTGGATCTATGCAATGATCATCAATAATTATTAAAAGTTTTGGGGGGGGATGCCTGGGTGGCTCAGTCGGTTAAGCATCCGCCTTCCGCTCAGTTCATGATCCCGGGGTCCTCGGATCGAGCCCCTGCTCAGTAGGAAGCCTGCTTCTCCCTCTGCCTGCAGCTCCCTCTGCTTGTGCCCTCTCTCTCTCTCTGACAAATACATAAATAAAACCTTTAAAAAAAATAAAAATATAAAATAAAAGTTTTGGGTGGAAAGTTGATGACAACCTTTAAACGAGGCTGGAAACTCTGGACCTCAGTGATTAATTTCAACCTCTCTACAAGCTGGACAAGGCCCTGTGCCTTGTGGTAGAATGTGTAGCACCACTTACCAAGTATTCATGACAAAAATAAGAATCATCAAACTCTAGATGCAGGTATCAGTTTATAAAGAATATGGAGGATAGAAAAATATATTAAATGACATCACAAGATTACAAATCCAAATCCATAATGTGAGAAATTCCACATGCCACGGTACCCAATTTCTTCAATAAATAAATGGCATTAAACAAAACCAAAATGAAACCAGTAACAAAGAAAGAGTGGCCATTCTATTGATTGAAAGAGACTTAAGAGTGGCAAAGTTCAGGCCCAGCAAGATGGCGGCCCCCTTGGAGCTCAGCTGCTGGGGAAGTGGTGGTGGTGGTGGGGTTCTCATTGTACATGGTGAGTCCCTGGTGGTGATGGTTCAGGACAAATCTTATGGTGCACTCTTGAACATCACTATCATAAATAATACACAGAAAGGTTCAAGAGGAGAGGTACCAATTTTGACCACCAACGACGTTATTTCTCGGCTGGCAAAAAAACTAAATTTTTTAAGAACACAAATATAGATCTGACTATGAAGTCTGGGCAAAACGGGGCAGGTGCACTGGCTTACATTGCTCTTCTAGAAAAGAAGTTGCTTCTAGAAGTTTTTCCACATTCTTGATTGGGACTGACCATTCTTGACTGTGACAAAATTCTTGGGTTTCCTTCATGAATTCCTTTTCTTTTCAGTTTAATCCTGCCTGGAAAAATGTCTTGGGGAGCATTGAGCATAGTACTCTCCTGATCAGAGGACAGCCTCCCTCTTCCACCTCTGAGAAGCGGAGCACGTACACACAGACATGCCAAGGGGTGCCTAAAGCTTCTGGCAAACAGATTGGGAACATCTCTGTTTTTCATTGGAGATATGCCTACTTGGGGTGCCTGCGTGTTTGGTTTTCTTGCACCTCTTTACAAAGTGAGCTTTCCCAAAGTTCAATTATAAGAACATTTGAAACAGCTCTCCAGGCTATGTGACTTTTGTGATGACATCCTGAAGAGTCATTTTTAGGGACGCCTGGGTGGCTCAGTCTGTTAAGCGTCTGCCTTTGGCTCAGGTCATGATCCCGGGATCCTGGGATCTAGGCCCGCATCGGGTTCCCTGCTTAACGGGAAGCCTGTTTCTCCCTCTCCCACTCCCCCTGCTTGTGTTCCCTCTCCCGCTCTGTCTCTCTCTGTCAAATAAATAAATGGCATCTTTAAAAAATAAATAAATAAATGAACAGTCATTTTGGACTTGGCCTTGGAGATGGATGACAATCCTCGCCAAAGCCTTCCACTTCCTCCTAGAAAAATGCCCACACACGAGCGGCTTCTCGCACAGGAGGAAAGCAATTCCTTACAATGACCATCACCCTACTCTGTGCCCAAGTGTTTGCCCTGGAGTCATGTGATTTTGCAGTAATATCTTACACTAAGGTATGTGAAGGCAAAAGGAAACACTGCTTGTGTATGTATAAGACAGACTTTTTTTTTTTTTTGTATAAGACTTTAAACCAAAAGGAACTTTCTATGCCATCTTTTTTTTTTAATTGCATGAAATCGCTGCTAAACTTTTAAATTGTATTTAAAAGCTTGTATTCTAGTTTGGTACCGTATATAATATCAAGATGAACACTACATGAACTTGAAGGGAAACAAAAAAAACACATAGTGTTGTGTATGTGTGTGTATGTGTATATATATATATATATATATATATATTTTTTTTTTTTCAAGATTATTTATTTGTTTGTCAGAGAGAGAGAGTGCGCGAGCACAAGCAGGCGGAGCTTCAGACAGACGGAAAAGCAGGCTCCTCGCTGAGCAGGGAGCCCCATATGGGCCGGGATCCCAGGACCCTGGGATCATGACCTGAGCTAAAGGCAGACGCCTTATGACTGAGCCACCCAGGCGCCCCTGTTTTTTAAAAAGTAAAAAAAGATTCCTCCCCTTCAAGGAGGTGGCCTTGCAGCAGACTCAGAGTTGCAGATCTTTGTGGAGACCCTAGCCGGCAAGACCATCACCCTCGAGGTGGACCCCAGTGGCACCACTGAGAAGGTCAAAGCCGAAATCCAAGACAAGGAGGGCATCCCTCCTGCCCAGCCGCGTCGGATTTTTGCGGGCGAACCGCCGGAGGGCAACCGCACTGCGTCAGACTACAATAGCCAGAAAGAGTCCCCCCTGCGTGCTTCCCCAACGAGGTGGCCTCACGGAGCCTTCCCTCCACTCGCTGGCCCAGAAACACGACTGCGACAAGATGATCCGCCCGCCCCCCCGGCCCTGTCGTCCGGCCTCAAAAATTGCACCCACGCCAGCAACCTGGCCCCAACAAGAAGGTCAAATAAAGCCCCTGCTCCCGCTCTTCCTTGGCTGGGGGGTGGGGGCAGCCTCCTGCCCGAGCACCAAGGCCCTGGGGCCTCAGTCAAGTTTTCCTTTCATTGACTGGAGCCGCAAAAGATAAATAAATAAATAAATAAATAACAATGAGAAACCTGCCTTCATCTTGGCCTTTGGTTCTGGTGTCTCTAACTAAAAGCTACAGTTCTCTTCTGAATGCGCACCTTAATTTATTCAGATTCATTTATCCATTTATCAGTTTTCTTAAACCAGTCTGAATGTCTCATACACGGCTCTTCAGCGAAGGCTTTTTTGTTCGGTTTAGAAATGTGATGTCTATTTTAGGAATTAGGAAGGAAATACAAATTACTTCAATAGAAAGCCTGTATTTAACTTTTTTAAAAGAGAGAAAGAGAGAGGCTAAAGATACCTACCAACCAAATGCAATATGCAGATTTTGTTTCCATCCTGATTTAAATAAGCCAGCTATAAAAAGACATTTCGAGACAACTGGGGGAAAACTGAACAGGGACTGATTTTTAGATGAATTAAGGAATTATTAATTTTGCTGCGTATGATAATAAAATCACGGTTATGTTCTGGTTATAAAATTTGTATGTGTTAAGAGATTTTTACACAAGTATTTACAAATGAAATGATATGACGTCTTGGATTGTTTTAAAATACTCTAGCAGGAAAAAAATAAATAAATAAATAAAATAAAATAAAATACTCTAGCAGGGCGCCTGGGTGGCTTAGTGGGTTAAAGCCTCTGCCTTCGGCTCAGGTCAGGATCTCAGGGTCCTGGGATCGAGCCCCGCATTGGGCTCTCTGCTCAGCGGGGAGCCTGCTTCCCCCTCTCTCTCTGCCTGCCTCTCTGCCTACTTGTGATCTCTCTCTCTCTCAAATAAATAAATAAATAATATTAAAAAAAAATACTCTAGCAAAAGAAAAAAAACTAGGAGCGAGAAGGACAAAATATAAATAAGAGGAACAGAGTGTTGAGAACCATTGAAACTAGGTGAATGGGTCCATGGAGGCTCAGGATTCCATTCTCTCTATGTATGTTTGAAACTTTCCATAATAAAAAGGTATGAATTCCCTCACTCACATCTCCCCTGGTGAAGCCATTGAACTCAAAAGAGCAAGATCAAGTGTTAGATCAAATAAAAGTTTTATAATATAAATTGCTTTCTTTAAGTTGCTTTCTTTGGTCTTGAAAGGCTTTTAACAGTTAGAAGTTAAAATATTATGGAAAAATAAAAGACCCTTGTCACAGTCTGTTAATCCCATATGCTTCCCGTGAGAAGGATAAATACTTACATGGTAGTTTTATGGGACCCAGAGCCCAATATAGGAAAATTTCCCAAAGGGCTCTCTAACCCTCCATCCTTTATTTCTTCATAGTTTGTTGTTTTTTGTTTTTTTTTTAATCAGTGGGTGGGGGAGCAGGTAGGGGAAAAATTGAGGCATGAGGTAATCTCTTATTTGACCAATTAGAGCAAAGTGAAGATGGGGGGGCGATGGCCTTTAGTTTGAGATATGCTCGCGTGATAGAAAGATATATACATTAAGGCCAGGAGGACAATCTCTTGAAATCGCCAGGTGAAGCTAGCTTTGCTCTCATAGAGTATCATTTGGAAAGCAGCTCTCCAGCAAATGGCTCTTTTGAGACTAGTACTGGTTTGCTACTGGACACCAGGACAGTATAAAAACACTTAACCAGGGATGCCTGGGTGGCTCAGTCGGTTAAGCGTCTGCCTTCGGCTCAGGTCATGACCTCAGGGTCCTGGGATGGAGTCCCACATCGAGCCCCACATCGGGCTCCTTGCTCAGCGGGGAGCCTGCTTCTGCCTCTGCCTGCTGTTCTCCCTGCTCCCTCCCTCTCCTGTTCTCTCTCTCTCTCTGACAAATAAATAAATAAAATCTTTAAATTTATTTATTTATTTATATACTTAAAAAATATATATATAGTAATATATATATTTATTTATATACTTAAAAAAAAAACACTTAACCATGAAATATTTGGTGACTATACAGCCCAAACTGATCCCAAACCATAACCTAGAGGGCACATCGTCCATTAATTACAAGTGGTACTTACAGGATCAGGCCCAAGTCTGAACATACCTGTAAGTTGCATGAGCTGTTTCCGTCCCCAGTATGTCCACTCCTGTCATATGACATCCATGCTCAGCCTATACCTAGGACCTCACGGAGAGCTTCCTATGATCAGTGAGCTAAGAAGGAAAGCTTTTAGCCTTTATAGACTACTTGGCACAGGACACTGGCAGTGGCCAAAATTGTACTGTTGTACTAGATGTGCCATTATATTATATTCAGAGTGTCCTTAAAGGACACTCCTTCTAGTGGGTAGAACTTCAGGTAACACATCTTGTTGCCCACTCTCCCTATTAGGGAAGCTAATCTGAGATCAGGTCCTACAGTGATACAAAAAAGTTGGCAAATTATTAGCTGTATGGTCAGGGACTGGGAAGGGGCAAGATAAGAAAATAGATGCAAGGAAGACGGGAGAAGAGGTATGTAGATGGATTCAAGACCCTCTGAAAATGGGTCCAGACTACAAAAGTATTTATGCATCTTGTGAATCTTCAAAATGGAGGAGACTTTCCACAATCTGGAGGACAAGAGGACCTGTTCTCTGGGTGTTGGTCAGCCTCCTTTCCCAGTCACCCCAGAACTTGCTCAATGGATTCATAAATAAATGGGCTCGATGACATGGACTTCCCTTACCAAGGTTGGATGTGCTTGCCGCCATTGTTGTTGCCCAATGCGCCAGCAAGGTGACTAACCTTTAGCCACATGCACTTGGGGACAGCCAGGAGCCCTGGGGCACTTTGTTCACATCATAAAGTGGTAGTGACTTGACCCCAGTGGCATAGACACTTGTTCTGATTTTTATTTGTTTCCCCTGCTCACCGCATCTCTGGAAGCACCACCCACCAAGGCTTGTCAAGTGCTGTATGCCGTTCTAGTATCCATACTTACAAATAATGTTCACTTCAATGCAAAAAAATATTTGAACATGGAATTCCATTAGTAATAGCTTTCTCTTATTTTTATTCATAAAAGGAAAAGAGAACGTTTCCAATCATACCCAATAAAGAGTACATCTGTGAAATTGTAGTGTGTCTGGATTTCTCAGAAACAGCTGTTTCTTGGTTGTTGTAGAGATGCTGTTCCCATGCTGAGATATTATGTTCCAGGTAGGGGACTCCAGGCACCAGAACGGTGCAAAGATAGCTGTCCTTTTTGCGGGCATCTACTGAAGGAGGGAAGAGCAATAGATCACCATTATGTTGAATGAGACTAAGCAACCAGGAAACGTAATATTATTGAAAACTTCTAAAATCATTTGGTGAAATAGATAGACGTGGGAATGTTTTTTATGTAGATTGGAACAAAGAGGGTAGAATCTCAGTCTGCGATTATGAAATACAGAGCAGTAGTTGGCATGTTGGACCAAACATGAGACTGAATCAGGGGCAACTGGAAATGAAGGCAAAATAGTTTCATTCACAGAGTAGAAATATTGAATCAAAATATAAGTATTTTTACTAATTTTGTGGCCTTCCTACAAGGTATCCAGGTACAGAAACACTCTCATTTGAACTTATTTATTTTCTTTCTTTCTTTCTTTCTTTCTTTCTTTCTTTCTTTCTTTCTTTTTTCTTTCTTTCTTTCTTTCTTTCTTTTTTTTTTTGCTTTAAAAGTGGTATAATTACAGAAAGGATGCCTTCTGCTTCCAAATGCAAAGGATACTATATTGGTTTGCTAGGGCCGCCATAGCCGACTGGGTGGCTTAAACAATAGAGGTTTGTTTTCTCAAAGTTCTAGAAGCTGAAGTCTCAGATCAAGGTGTTGCCAGGACTAGGGCGCCTGGGTGGCTCAGTGGGTTAAAGCCTCTGCCTTCGGCTCAGGTCAGGATCTCAGGGTCCTGGGATCGAGCCCCGCATTGGGCTCTCTGCTCAGCGGGGAGCCTGCTTTCCTCTCTCTCTCTGCCTGCCTCTCTGCCTACTTGTGATCTCTCTCTGTCAAATAAATAAATAAAATCTTTAAAAAAAAAAAAAGGTGTTGTCAGGACTGATTTCTTCTGAAACCTCTCTCCTGGGAGCGTAGATGTCTCCCTTCTCCCTGGGTCTTCCAGGGTCTTCCCTGTCTGTCTGTCTGTGTCAAAATCTCCTCCTTATAAAGATAGCAGTCAGATTGGATTAGGGCTCATCCTAATGTCCTCATTTTAACTTAATTACCTCTTTAAAGACTTAGTCTCCAAATACAGTCATATTCTGAGGTACTAGGGGTCAGGAATTCAGCATACGAACTTGAGGGGGACACAGTTCAGCCCATAACAGGGGCTTTGAGAATAGATTTATCTGCAGGAAGTGTTCACTGCAGGGCTCCCCCCCACCCTCCCCGCCCCAGGCTCTCAGTTCCCCTTTATCAGCTCTGTGCACCCTTCCTCCAGCTCTGGCAGGCTTTGCTGCTAAAAGCTAACACTTACTTGCAGCTTTCTGAGGATTGCCCTAGGGCACTGGACTCCTGGGGCCCTCCCCTGCCCCACCCCCACATGCCAATCCTCCCCGCCCACCATGCACAGGGTTGGAAGTGCCTGGGAGTTTTACAAGTTCACTTGACCTCCCACCCCAGGCGGCCCTTAACCAGTCATTGGCTAGGAGTACAAAAAAGTCTTGGGGCGCCTGGGTGGCTCAGTCAGTTAAGTGTCTGCCTTCGGCTCAGGTCATGATCCCAGGGTCCTGGGATTGAGCCCCATATTAGCCTTCCTGCTCAACCGAGAGCCTGCTTCTCCCTCTCCCTCTCATACTCTCTATCCCAAATAAATAAATAAAATCTTAAGGAAAAAAAAAGACAGGTCTTTATTTTTTTTAAGATCTTATTTATTTATTTGACAGAGAGAGAGAGAGAGAGATCACAAGTAGGCAGAGAGGCAGGGGGAAGCAGGTTCCCTGCTGAGCAGAGAGCCTGATGCGGGACTCAATCCAGGGACCCTGAGATCATGACCTGAGCCGAAGGCAGAGGCTTTAACCCACTGAGCCACCCAGGCACCCCTAGACACTGGAGATTCAGTTAGAGCTACTAACACAGAAGCCTCCTGCCCTGGGAGTGTGGTTCATCTCTAGAAATTCTCTACCAGATCTCCTGATGGAGATTTTTAAAGGGAATTATGATTGAATGGGTTGACAGTAAAGGAAGGATTTAATTAAAAGCAGAGTGGCCCTGAGGTAACATTTGCATGGAGAGAGGTAGAAGTCACAATTTAATTAGAAATTCCCATAGTGTTGAAATTTTCTGAAGACAGACTTGTCAAAACTTATCAGAAATGGAACATGGCGACAGTTCCTTGACTTAGGTGTCACCTAGTGTGTGGAAGACACAAAGACCACGGTGACCGAGGGGTTCTGACATGTGGAAATGACCTTTCAAATAAGTAGACCCAATTCATCCATGATTTTTTAAAAAGATTTTATTTATTTATTTATTTGTTTGTTTGTTTGTTTATTTATTTATTTGAGAGAGACAGTGAGAGTGGCAGAAGGGGGGGAGCAAAGGGAGAGGGACAAGTAGACGCCACACCGAGCCTGGAGCCCAGTGTGGGGCTTGATCCTACGACCCCATGATCATGATGTGAGCCAAAATCAAGAGTCAGATGTTTAACCGAATGAGCCACCCAGGCACCCCTAATCCATGATTTTAAAAGATACACTCAGAATAGAAATATGATTTAAAAAAAAAAAAGAAATGTGATCACACATCCCATCCTGAACTTAAAAAAAAAAAATCCTATATACTTTACCCATGAATTTTCCACCAGAATAGGTAGTTTTCTACTGATAAAGAAAGGCAACATATCAACATATTTCTTTTTTTTTTTTTAATTTTTAAATTTTTTTATTTTTAACATATAATGTATTATCTGTTTCAGGGGTACAGGTCTGTGATTCATCAGTCTTACACAATTCATAGCACTCACCATAGCACATGCCCTCCCCAATGTCCATCACCCAGCCACCCCATCCCTCCCAACCCCTCCCCTCCAGCAACCCTCAGTTTGTTTCCTGAGATTAAGAGTCTCTTATGGTTTGTCTTCCTCTCTGGTTTCATCTTATTTCATTTTTTCCTCTCTTCCCCTATGATCCTCTGTCTTGTTTCTTAAATTCCACATATCAGTGAGATCATATGATAATTGTCTTTCTTTGGTTGACTTATTTCGCTTAGCACAATACCCTTTAGTTCTCTCCACGTTGTTGCAAATGGCAAGATTTCCTTTTTTGATGGCTGCGTAATATATATATATATATACACACACACACACAGATAAATGGATAAAGAAGATGTGGCATATAATATATATATGCCACATCTTCTTTATCCATTTATCTGTCGATGGACATCTGGGCTCTTTCCATAGTTTGGCTATTGTGGACATTATTGCAATAAACATTGGGGTGCAGGTGCCCCTTTGGATCACTGCATTTGTATCTTTAGGATAAATACCCAGTAGTGCAATTTCTGGGTCATAGGGTAGCTCTATTTTCAACTTTTTGAGGAACCTCCATACTGTTTTCCAGAGTGGCTGCACCAGCTTGCATTCCCACCAACAGTGTAGGAGGGTTCCCCTTTCTCCTCATCCTTGCCAACATCTCTCATTTCCTGACTTGTTAATTTTAGCCATTCTGACTGGGATGAGGTGGTATCTCATTGTGGTTTTGATTATATTTCCCTGATGCCAAGTGATGTTGAGCATTTTTTCATGTGTCTGTTGACCATTTGTAAGTCCTCCTTGGAGAAATGTCTGTTCATGTCTTCTACCCATTTCTTGATTGGGTCATTTGTTCTTTGGGTTTTGAGTTTGATAACTTCTTTATAGATATTGGATACTAGCCCTTTAACTGATAAGACATTTGCAATTATCTTCTCCCATTCTGTCGGTTGTCTTTTGGTTTTGTCTACTGTTTCCTTTGCTGTGCAAAAGTTTTACCTTGATGAAGTTCCAGTAGTTCATTTTTGCCTTTGTTTCCCTTGCTTTTGGAAACATGTCTAGCAAGAAGTTGCTATAGATGAGGTCACAGGGGGTGCTGCCTGTGTTCTCCTCTAGGATTTTGATGGATTCCTGCTTCACATTTAGGTCTTTCATCCATTTTGAGTCTATTTTTGTGCATGGTGTAAGGAAATGGTCCAGTTTCATTCTTCTGCATGTGGGTGTCCAATTTTCCCAACACCATTTGTTGAAGAGACTGTCTTTTTTCCATTGGATATTCTTTCCTGCTTTGTCAAAGATAAATTGACCACAGAGTTGAGGGTCCATTTCTGGGCTCTCTATTCTGTTCCATTGATCTATGTGTCTGTTTTTGTGCCAGTACCATACTGTCTTGATGATTACAGCTTTGTAATAGAGCTTGAAGTCCAGAATTGTGATGCCATCAGCTTTGGTTTTCTTTTTCAACATTCCTTTGGCCATTTGGGGTCTTTCCTGATTCCATACAAATTTTAGGATTATTTGTTCCACTTCTGTGAAAAAAGTTGATGGTATTTTGATAAGGATTGCCTTGAATGTGTAGATTGCTCTAGTCAGTATAAATATTTTAACAATATTTATTCTTCCAATCCATGGGCATGGAACATTTTTCCATTTCTTTGTGTCTTCCTCAATTTCTTTCATGAGTATTCTATAGTTTCCTGAGGACAGATCCTTTGCCTCTTTGATTAGATTTATTCCTAGGTTCTTATGATTTTGGGTGCAATTATGAATGGGATTGACTCCTTAATTTCTCTTTCCTCTGTCTCATTGTTGGTGTATAGAAATGCAACTTATTTCTGTGCGTTGATTTTATATCCTGCCACTTTACTGAATTCCTATATGAGTTCTAGCAATTTTGGGGTGAAGTCTTGGGTTTTCCACATTAAAGTATCATATCATCCTCAAAGAGTGAGAGTTTGACTTCTTCTTTGCTGATTCGGATGATTTTTATTTTTTATTGTTGTTGTCTGATGGCTTAGGCTAGGACTTCCAGTACTACATTGAACGGCAGTGGTGATAGTGGACATCCCTGCCATGTTCCTGATCTTAGGGGGAAAAGCTCTCAGTTTTTCCCCATTGAGAATATTTGCTGTGGGTTTTTCATAGATGGCTTTTATGGTATATTTATGTACCCTCTATCCCTACACTGTGAAGAGTTTTAATCAAGAAAGGATGCTGTGGGGCACCTGGGTGGCTCAGTCAGTTAAGCGTCTGCCTTCAGCTCAGGTCATGATCCCGGGGTTCTGGGATCGAGCCCCACATCAGGCTCCTTGCTCAGCAGGGAGCCTGCATCTCCCTCTCCCTCTGCCTGCCGCTCCCCCTGCTTGTGCTCTCTCTCTCTCTGTCAGTCAAATAAATAAATAAGATCTTTAAACATCAAATAGAAAATTGAGAGCAAATAAAAATACCCAGAACTCATCCTCAGAGTATAACTCACAAACAGGAAAGACTACACATTCTAATTTAAGAGAACGGGAAGGAGATAAATGCCAGAGACTAGCAGAACTGGTGCTGGAGCCCACATAGATGTGGCTATGCAAGCATGAAGAATGTGGGTGGTCCTTCCAGTAGCAGAACATAGGTAATATCAACAAGATCCACTCCTCAAAGGAGAGGAACCCACCTTGAAGGGAACTACCGAGAGCAGGTCTGAGACTTCTCTGATAGAGAAGTCATAGGAGGTGCCTGCAATCTTTGGAAGGTACTACTTCTAAGGGGGAAAAAAAGAGGCATCCTGAAAGATAGCAGTGGCCCCAGAAGGCCTCAGTAGATGCTGAAGAAAAGGAAAGAAGTAGCTCAGAATAAGGATTCTTCTTAAATCGATGAGATCTAAGGATCAGAGAAAGCTTGACCAGAAATAAAGTTACCGTACATTAAAGAAACAGCCTTACACTGTGGCAATGGAAGAGGGAACTCTTGAGATGAACATTAGTAAAAATACTTAAGCCTTCCTTCTTTATCCCCCAGAAATTCCTCCTTCAAATAAATGGTCCAGAAAAACCCAACACTTTCCAAATACAAACAAACAAACAAAAAAATTAAAATCAAGCATACATACAAAGATACAGTAAGTGTTAAAAGTGAAAATCAAGGGCACCTGGGTGGCTCAGTGCGTTAAGCCTCTGACTTTGGCTCAGGTCATGATCTCAGGGTCCTGGGATTGAGCCCCGCATTGGGCTCTCTGCTCAGCAGGGAGCCTGCTTCCTCTCTCTCTGCCTGCCTCTCTGCCTACTTTGTGATCTCTCTCTCTGACAAATAAATAAATAAATAAAATCTTTAAAAAAAAAAGAAAGAAAATCAATTATGTGTTGTCAGATGAAAATACTCAGAAAAGTTCCTATCATATAGCAGAGGAAAATTGCAAAACAATGATCCAAACTGAATTTAAAATACTTTAAAAAGCAATTGTTGATACGGCTAGGGGTGAGGGGTGGGGCATGGATCACAAGAAACAGAAATGCAAAAAATACAAAATGGACCAAACCAGAGGATGATGTAAAATGGAGTTGATTAGCTCAGGAAAGAGATTGAAAAAGGTAAAATTATCTCAGAAATGAAGATTAAATTACAGGATGTCCAAGGGAGAATAAATTAGCTGAAAATATGGTAGAGGATATGAGAATATAAGTGAAAAGAGCCAAGAAAATGGTTCAAAGATGAAAAGTCTTTTAAAAAAAGATCAGAAGTTAAATTTAAGAATGTTTGAAAGTTCAAAAGTAAATAAATAAAAAGATCAGAAAGTGATCAATACAGAATATAAGCAAGGAGGATCAACAGATGTATAATTGGAGTCTCTGAGAAAGAAAAGCAGTGGAGTGGAACTAATTTTTAAAATTCTAATTAAAAAAAAACCAGTTTGAAATTAAATTGGATCCAAGTGTATTTATTTTATTATATTTTAAAAGTACCGCATTTGCCTGGAGAAATTGACTCAGGACAGGTAGAATTATTAGACTTAAAGATTAAAAAAAGTTCTTATAGATTTTAAGCAGAAAGACCAAGTCATTTAACAAGAAGAAAATCAGTACAACATTATGTTCCCGACATAAACATTCAGTATAAGAAAACAGTGGAATAGCATCTACAAAAGGAGAGATACTGTGAGACAGTTTACCTGTAATACCAAGGCCATAGGAAAGCAATTTATTTATTTATTTGTTTGTTTGTTAATATTTTATTTATTTATTTGACACAGAGAGAGAGAGAGATCACAAGTAGGCAGAGAGGCAGGCAGAGAGAGAGGGGGAAGCAGGCTCCCCGCTGAGCAGAATGCCCGATGTGGGCCTCGATCCCAGGACCCTGAGATCATGACCTGAGCCGAAGGCAGACGCTTAACCGACCGAGCCACCCAGGCGCCCCAGGTGCTCAGTTTTTATATGCTATTAAAGTTAAGCTGGTATAAATTCAAATTAGAGCATTAAAGCTTTGTGATATTAAAGATAGTCTCCATGGTAGCCACAAAGAAAATAACTATAGAATATATTTAAAAGGAAACCAGAAAGAAATGAAAACCTACAAAAAATCAACTAAATACAAAAGAAGACAGTGGTGCGGGAAATGAGGGGGGAGGGGACAATGCTGTAAGGCATATAGATAACAAATAGCAAAATGGTGGAATTAAATCCCTTCTTGTCAGTAATTAGGTTAAATGTGATTGTATCAAACTCTCCAAAGACAGAGGTTAGTAGAATGGATTTAAAACACATGATCCAACTACATAATGTCTACAAGAAGCTCACTTTAGATCCAAAGACCCAAGTAGGTTGAAAGTGAAATAACAGAAGAAAGGGTGCCTGGGCAGCTCAGTGGATTAAGTGTCTGCCTTCGGCTCAGGTCATGATCCCAGGGTCCTGGGATCCAGCCCCACATCAGGCTCCCTGCTCAGCCAAGAGTTTGCTTCTCCCTCTCCCTTCGCCCCTCCCCCACCACTTGTGCTCTCTCTCTCTCTCTCTCAAATAAATGAATAAAATCTTAAAAAAAAAAAAAAGGAAGAAAGAACAGAAAAAGATATTCCATACAGATAGTAGCCAAGAGGGAGGGGAAGTTGCTAAATTAATACCAGACAAAACAGACTTTAAATCAAGATGGGATGCTTGGGTGACCCAGTCAGTAGGGTGTCCAACTCTTGATCTCAGCTCAGGCGTTGCTCTCAGGGTCATGAGTTCAAGCCTGAGTTGGGCTCCATGGTTACAAGAGACAAAGAAGGATGTTACGCATTCATAAAAGATTTAATACACCAAGAAAATATAACAGTTACAAACATTTATGTATGTAATAACAAATCAAGATATATAAAGCAAAAACTGAAAAACTGAAGGGAGAAATACAGTTCTACAATAATTGTTGGAGACTTCAATACCCCACTCTCGATAAACAACCAGACAGAAAATAAGTGAGAGGACTTGAACAAAACACATAAAAAACCAATTCTAACTATTGAACATTTTACCCAACAACAAAATACACTTCCTTTTCAAGTGCCCATGGGACATTCTCCAATATAGACCCTGTATTAAGCCACAAATCAATTCTCAATAATTTTTTTAAAAATAGATATCTTATGGACACCTCACCTGGGTGGCTCAGTCAGTTAACCATCTGCCTTAGGCTCAAGTCATGATCCTAGGGTCCTGGGATCGAGTCCTATGTAGGGCTCCTTGCTCAGCAGGGAGCCTGTTACCCCTGCTTGTGCTCTCTCTCTCTGACAAGTAAATAAATAAAATCTTAAAAAAACAAATATCCTATAAAGCATTTTCTCTGACCTTGACAGGATGAAGTTAGAAATCAAGAATACAAGGAAAATTGGAAAATTCATGAATTTGTGGCAATTAAACAACATATTCTATTTTTTTAAAAGATTTTATTTGTTTATTTGAGAGAGAGAGATTATAAGTAGGCAGAGAGGCAGGCAGAGAGAGAGGGGGAAGCAGGCTCCCCGCTGAGCAGACAGCCCGATGTGGGCTCAATCCCGGGACCCTGAGATCATGACCTGAGCTGAAGGCAGAGGCTTTAACCCACTGAGCCACTCAGGTGCCCCCATATTCTATTTTTTTAAAGTCATTCCATGTCTTAAAATCATTGCCTTAAAATAGTGCATCTTTGTATTAGCTTTAGCATTTATAAGAATCACCTGGTGAGCTTATCAAAATACAGATTTCTGGGCACCCCCTCCAGAGACTCGGGTTTGGTAGGTCTGGAACAGGCCCGGAGAATCTGAACCTAACACGCTCTGACCAGAGCTGCTTCTGTGGACCAGTAGATTATTTTGTGTGACTCTGTCCCAGAACAAGGCATATTAGTTAATGTTGTTTTTAAAACAGCTTAAAGGTTTAATATCATCCTTTAAACATATTGTTTGACGTGACTATATAAATACATGTAGACAGACATACATATGTAACTGTCACCGTACCATAAAGTTAGCAATTACGAGAAATGTAGGAAAGAGAGAGACTAGTAGCTCAGGGGAAAAAGAATTGGGCTCTGGGTATGTCATCGGCGCTCAAAACTAAGTCGAAAAAATGCTCTTTTTCCTCCATCTCTTCTGCCTAGGAGGCCTCACCCAAGCACCTAGCCTAGCCTCAAGCATGGTAACTTCTGGGCTGCCTGGCATTACATTTTTGGATAGTTCGACTTGAGACATTTGTGAAACAAGAAGGCATCTCACACTTGAAAGAGTGGAAGTGTCTAAGGAACTTGTTACTTTCTGTCTGGATGCAATAAACATTGTCCTGACCAATAACACAGGCAAGGGGGTAACCATTTCTCATCCTCAGTCACCTTTGCTCTCAGTTGTGAACTGACCTTTTTTTTTTTTTTTTAATCCTGGTGACTTTTCCTTATCCTGCCTTTCTCCATGACCAAATTTTCTGTTGCTTCCAGATTATTTTTTGCCTGTGCCCCATGCCTAGATAGTCACTGAATATCACCAAAGGTTTGTTCCTCTTCTTGCTTGGTTGTCCCAAGGCAACGTCTCCTCAAAAACATTTTAGAGGCACGCGTGGGTGGCTCAGTTGTTAAGCGTCTGCCTTCAGCTCAGGTCATGATCCCAGAGTCCTGGGATCGAGCCCCACATGGGGCTCCCTGCTCAGCGGGAAGCCTGCTTTCCCTCTCCCACTCCCCCTGCTCCTGTTCCTGCTCTCGCTGTCTCTCTCTCACTGTCAAATAAATACATAAAATCTTTAAAAAAATTTTTTTAGAAAAAAAATTTGCTTTTAGAAGAAAAAATTGCTATGCTCCTAATTCTCCCAGAGTTGTTCAACAATGCAGTAAAAGCTGACTTGTTTACCATTCCCACAATGTGGGGGAAACTGTCAAGACAAAGAAAAACTTCCGAGTTGCCATAAGGTAATTGCTACCCAGAAGAGAAATAAGTCATGTTCATACCATATGCCTCTGATAGGGCCCTTCACCTCTGTGATAGTCTCAGCACAGAAGTCTGCTTGAGATTCTCTCCCTCCCTCGCCCTCTCCCCTTCCCCCCGCTTGCACACTTTCTCCCTCTCTCTCTAAAATAAATAAATAAATAAATCTTAAAAAAAAAACAAAAAAAACAGAAACCTTTACCCTGTTAGTACAGTTAGCATTATTCCATAGGCTCGCATAATTTTCATTTTTGTCCGAGATTTACAAAGATAAAATTTATAAGGATATTAGTTTTGTTTTAATTGATGAATAGATGACACGCAATGTTGCATTTGTTTCAGGTGTACAACATAGTGATCCCACAGGTCTGTATGTTGTGCTGTGCTCACCACAAGCGTAGCCCCCATCTGTCCCCATACAAAGCTATTACAGTATCACCGACTA
>CM052900.1:135943633-135983258 GCA_028534135.1 Potos flavus
AACGACACGATTCCTTCTTTCTCTCTCTCCCTTCCCGCCATCCTTCCTTCTTTCCCTTTTTGCTCTTTTCGGAAAATCTTTTTTTAAGTTTTCTCCAGTTTTATTGAAGTAAATTGACAAACTCGAATCCATTCAAAGTGTGCAGCACGACGATTTGATGTGTGTATACGCTGTGCAATGATCACTGCAGTCAAGGTGATTAATACATCTGTCACCTCACATGGTCACCTTTTTGTGTCGGTGAGAATCCTTAAGACCTACTATCTTAGCAAATTTCAATAATTTCAGCATTATTAACAGCCGTCGCCTTGCTGTACATTAGATCTTGAACTTCTTCAGCTTATAGCTATGAGTCTGCACCCTCAGACCAACCTCTCCCGTTTCCCCGCACCCCATCCTGTAACAACCACCATTCTACTCTCCGAGTTCAGACTTTTCTTTTTTATATTCCACATAAAAGTGTTACAGTATTTGTCTTTCTCCGTCTGACCTATTTCACGTAGCGTGATGCCCATCAGGGTCACCCATGTTGTCACAAATGACAGAATTTCCTTCTTTTTAATGGCTGAATAATATTCCGTTGTATATATTATACCCCACCTGTCTTTATTTATCCATTCGCCCGGTCAACAGACACTTCGGTTGCTTCCATATCTTGGCTATTGTGAATAATGCTGCAATGAACATGGGTGTGCAGCTGTCCCTGAGATCCTGATTATATTTTCCTGAGATAAACATACAGAAGAGGAATGGCTGGATGGTAGTTCTACTGTTTATTTTTTGAGGAACTTCCATACCATTTTCCATAAGGACTGTACCAGCTTACCAATTCGAACAACAGTGCATGAGGGTTCCCTTTTCTCCACATCCTCCCCCAACTGTGTTATCTCTTGTCTTGTTGATAATAGCTATTCTACAGTTAATGCGGTGCTATCTCATTGTGGTTTATATTTGCATTTCCTGATGATTAGTGATGATCAACACCTTTTCCTATACCTGTCGGCCGTCTGTATATCTTCTTTGGGAAAACGTCTATTCAGGTCTTTTGTCCATTTTTCAATGGGATTGTTTGTTTTTTTGCTATTGAGTTGTAGGACTTTCTCATATATTTAGATATTAACCCCTTATCAGACAGAGGGCTTGCAAATATTTTCTCCCATTCCTCAGGTTGCTTTTTACTTTGTTGATAATTTCCTTCGCCGTACAGAAGCTTATTGATTTTATGTATTTATTTCAGACAGAGAGCCAGCACAAGCATAAGCAGGGGGGAGGGGCAGAGCGAGAAACAGGCTCCAGGCTAAGCAGGGATCTGGATGCAGGCTTGATCATGACCTGAGCCAAAGGCAGACGCTTAACTGAGCCACCCAGGCACCCCAGTCTTTAATCCATTTTAAGTAAATGTTGTGAGTGCTGTAAGAAAGGGATCTAGTGTCAGTCTTTTGCAGGTGTATATCCAGTTTTCACACCATTATGGAAGAAACTATCTTTTCCCCACTGTGTGTTCTTGGCACCCTTGTCAAAGATTAGTTGACCTATATGTGTGGGTTAATCTCTGTGCACTCAATTCTTTTTTTTTTTTTTTAAGATTTTATTTATTTGACAGATAGACATCACAAATAGGCAGAGAGGCAGGCAGAGAGAGAGGGGGAGGCAGGCTCCCCGCTGAGCAGAGAGCTCGATGTGGGGCTCGATCCCAGGACTCTGAGATCATGACCTGAGCTAAAGGCAGAGGCTTTAACCCACTGAGCCACCCAGGCACCCCTGTGCACTCAATTCTGTTTCGTTGGTCTATGTATCTGTTTTTATGGTGGTGCCATATTATTTTGATTACTAAAGCTTTGTAGCATAATTTGAAATCAGGAATGGTGATGCCTCCAGCTATGTTCTTCTTTCTCAAGATTGCTTTTGTTATTTTAAATCTCTTGCGGTTTGCTTTGAATTTTAGAACTGTTTTTTCTATTTTTGTGAAAAAGACATTGGAATTTTGTTAGGGATTACTTTGAATCTGTAGATCATTTTGGATAGCGTGGACATTATAACAATAATCTTCTCAATCCAAGAACAGGCAACAGCTTTCTGTTTGTGTCTTCTGTTTCTTCCTTCGGTGTCTTACAGTTTTCAGAGTACAAGTTTTTCACCCTCATTAAATTTATTCCCAAGAATTTTATTGTTTTTGGTGTTTTTGTAAATGCGATTGTTTTTTAAATTGTTTTCAATAGTTTGTTGCTAGTATATAGAAACACAACTGATTTTTGTGTATTGATTTTGCATCCTGCAACTTGACTGAATTTGTTTATTAGTTCTAGCAGTTTTTTTGGTCTGTAGTTTTTTGGAGTCTGTAGGGTTTTCTATATATAAGCTCATATCATCTGTACACAAAGAAAATTTTACTTCTTCCTTTCTGATTTGGGTGCCATTTATCTCTTTTTCTTGCCTCATTGCTCTAGGTAGGACTTCCAGTACCGTGATGAAAAGGAGTGGTGAGAATGAGCACCCTGGTCTTGTTCTTAATCTTAGAGGAAACACTTTCAAGCTTTCCTCGGACAGTATGATGCTAGCTGTGGGCTTGTCATATGTGGCCTTCATTATGTTGTGTTTGTTCCTTCTTATTTAGACTCAGGAAGACCAACTGAGAGGCAACTGTAGGCTTTTAGACAAGAGATGATGGTGGGGTAGACTAGGATAGGATCAGCAAAGATGGAGAGGAAGGGTTTATGGAATTGGGATTCGAGCTGGGTAAGACCCTTGAACTTCTAACTTTTTTTCAGGATCCCATAACAGAAGATCTAGTTCAGTTATCCAGCAACAGCAAAGAGACTTCCACAGACTCTTTCCTTCGAACAGTTGAGGAAATTGAGGCATTTCTCAAGGATGTCTCTGGGACATATAAGGCAAGAACCTCAGCTGCACCAGAACTGCAGCTTGATATACCTCAGACTGCCCATGGTGAGGACAATGAACAGGAGTCAACCCAGAGGGTGATGACTGCTTTGACATCCACAATGGTGATTTCTGCATGTTCTGACATCCCTGGGACAGACCTTATGCAGAACTCAACAATATCCACTGTTAAAGCCCTTGATATTTCCCCTGAAGACCTAGGTAAAACTTTTTCCATGAACCCAAAGGTGGCCTTCTTTGATGAGAGAAAACCCACAACAACCTCTTGGATGACAGATATTACTGACAACCCAAAAACATTCACCGAATGCCAAAAGACAACTATCACTGCAAACAAGATAGCAATCCCCAGTGAAGGTAGCTGGATGAAGATGATGACCAATGATGACCAGATCCTTTATGAAAGACCGGGGATGACTCTTAAAGAGGGCCATATGATGACCGTTATCGGTAACCCGACCTTCACTGAGGGCCATACAATGACTTCCAGTGGTGACTATGGCCTGAATTGGAACCAAAGGACAGTACTGTGTGAAGAGCAGATAAAGACCCTCAGTGGTAACCAGACCCTCTGTGGAGGCCAGATAACCTTCAGTGGGGGCCAGACCCCATGTGGGGGCCAGATGAAGACACTTTGTGATGACCAGACCCTTTATGGAGGACAGATGGCCTTTGGTGGGGACCAGATCCTCTATGGGGGCCAGATGACAACTCTTAAAGGGGGCTATACAATGACGTTCACTGATGATCATACCTTCACTGGGGGCCAGATGACAACATGCAGTAGTGACCAGACCCCCTATGGACATCAGATGATGACCCTTAAGGGGGATCATATGACAACCTTTGGTGATGACCACACTCTCTATGGAGGCCATATGATGCCACATCAATCATCACAGCCATACCCGGGGTTCCTGTATCTTTCAAGTTCCCATTTGATCCAAGGACAATCCTTAGAAAAGCAGAAGGGCAACATCAAGACCCAGAGTCGTCAATTCCAGAAGAATCCTGGCACTTTGAAGACCTATACTTGCACATACCAGGACTGTGGGAAATCATATACTAAGCCTTCCCACCTCCGCATCCATGAGCGCAAACATACTGGTGAGTGAGGGCTGAGGGATAGGGATGTGCCTTTATAAAACTTTGGGATCATTTGAGATTGTTGACACCTCTCTCTAAGTCTGGGACCTCAGAAGACTAGAAAAGATTGGCCTATTTGAAAGGGTGTATAAAGCAGCCCCAGAAACAGACTACGTAGTTCTGGGCCACCGCCAATCTGGCTGCAGCCTTTAGTATCGTTACCTGTGCTGGGATAATGGGAATAAGTGGAAGGCTTTGTTTGCCCTCCTATGGTTGGTTTTGACACTGGAACTGACACTACACAGACCTCTCCTAAGGCCCAACAGATACGTACCCCTGACCTCCCTATTCCCCCACTGACTTTCCTGCTGACCCTTGCTTTTCCTATTTCTCTTCCTTTCCCTCCTTCACAATTTTTCTCATGTCCTTCCAGCTCATGCTGCCTTCCTTGTTTTCCTCTTTCACTTACCCCCTCTGGTCTCCTCTCCTCTTGCTCTCTCTCTCCCACTCCCAACACACTCAAACCCCTTATCTTCTCTATTCACTTTCCACTTCCCTGTCCCATGCTACCCGGAAGCATGACAAATCTCTCTTTTTCTGTCCAGGGGAGAAGCCATACAAATGCAATGTGAATGGATGCACATGGAAATTCCCCCGTTCGGATGAGCTCAACAGACACAAGAGAAAGCACAGCGGGGAGCGACCCTACCTATGTACTAAATGCAACAGGAATTTTGCACGATCTGATCACCTAAAGCAGCATCAAAGAATCCATAGATAATACTCGCCCATGACTATGAACTCATCAGAACATGAGGAAATTAGTTTAGCTGAAAGATTCTCTCTACTAAGTCTTCGTTTGCTCTGTAACTCGCACTGTGCCATCATATAGTAAGAGCTTAATATTATTTGTAAGCTTTTAAGGTTTTTGTTTATTTTTTTCTGAAACATACAAGGAATACATGTGTGCATTTCAATAGAATCAGAAGCACTTTTCATTCACTTCCCACTCCAAGGGTAACTTTTGATCCTGTGCTATCAATCCTTCTGGATCTTGCTCTGTGCATTTGCCTCCAAGTGTACCTGTAAAGATGTATATATGTAGATGATTGAAATTTATACATAGTTCCAGTGTGCAAAGAATGCATCATTCTGTATCTAAGCTCATGTTTCTCTGGGTCTCCATTTCTATGCGGTTAAGAGGAGGGAGACACTTGGTCACATCTAGTGTAAAATGCTCTAAAATTAAATGAAATTCATTTGGATGAGTACTAAATCTATTCAAAAGTTGAACTTCCTGTCATGACTGTTTCTTCTGTCAGGCAAAGTGTCTCTTTCCTGCCCTCTCTTCTCCCCTCCCTTCTCCGTATGCCGTCAGGGTACAGGGAGTGACTGCATTGGAACAGGGGTGGTCGTGTGGCGGCTGCCAGGGGAGGGGTCTACCCTTGCCACTGGCCTTTGGGCCCTTTTGCTCATTGCTTCTGCAGGCGAGGTAACCTGCAGTCTGTTTCCCTTTGCATGGGCATGAGTTGATAACTGCTTCAGAGAAGTTCCACCATCTTTCCCTGCTAACTAGCTCCTTCTCCTGCTCTCAAAGGTTCTACCCTCTTTGGGCTTGACTCCTGTCCAAACCCTAGCTTATATTATATCCTCCTGGCAAAAAAGTCTGGGTAAAGTCAAAGATGTGCTCTATCCCACTCCCTGTTTCCAAAAGGAGCACTTTGAAAAGTTCTTTCCACCCAGAGCCCTAAAAGGGAAGTGGACCGCAAAACCCCAGGGCTGCCCCAGGGCAGCATTTGACGTGCTTTTGACCCACACACTTTCACCTCACCCCCAGACACCAGATCCCTGAGGCTTTAAGGGATTCAGACAGCATTTTAAAAATCCTAGCTTAGTGTCGTATTTGGTATTCTATGAAATAGTCTATTTAGGTTAGAAGTATAAACAAGTGAACATCTGTGAGAGCCCGTCACCCCATGGTGCACAGGCAGGTGTCAAGACGGCCAGTTAGGACAATGAACCAAACTGAAAGGACCAATCAAGCCTTTACTTGCTTCCGGCTACGTAGAAAGCAGGATGCAAAGAGAAGAGGTACCAGCTCTCCAGTGTTCCAACTTTGCCCATGAAACAGCACCAGGCTAGGGTTAAGGGGCACACAGTGCGGACGGGGGGAATTCTCGCACTGCCCTCGTAAAAAGTAAAAAGATTCTCCTACCTTTTCATGGAAGGGATAATAGAAGGAGAAAGAGGGGAAAGTGCTAGGATTGGAAAAGTACTGAGTCAGGGGGAAAAAAAAGTACCTCAGCGGGTTCCCCAGTAAAGAGGCTTCTGAATGGAGGTGCCCAGGCTGGGAATGCAGCTACGCAGATACGCATACGAGCAGGGCTGGCCTGAGTGGCTTCTTGACAACAATTCTCTTCAGAAAATTGTGGTGCGCCTGCTGTGCACCAAGTCTGGTGTGGGGAGGGCAGCTTTTTCCTGTGAGGACTGGCAGGCAAGATCTCGTAATTAATTACCTATGATCGGGCCTGAAAGATCACAAACAAGGATTTGGGCCTGGAGCTGGACTCCTCAGCTCCACCCCTTGATCCTTCAGGGCCTGAGCGAGACGCATAGTCTACTCCATGACGGACTCAGATGAGCCAGACATTGCAGGAAGTCTGCTTAATCAGTCTGAGGGCCACGGTCAAAGTCACTCTAAGTAGAATATCAGGCCTGCCCAGAAGAGTGAATATAGCCGTGAGCCCCAACAGCAGCCAAGCCAGAAAAAGATACACGGCTCATTAGCATCTGCCCTAGAGAGCCAGGAGGCCTTCTGTCTAAGCCACCTAATGGACTGTTCTGTGTTGCCAGGTTCACTGACCCAAGTTGTTGGCCATTCCGCAGACCCTCCTCAGCCGGCCAGCAGAAAGCCAAGGACTCTGCGATTAGCCAGCAGCACTTGGGCCAAGGAGTGGAGGCTGGGATAGTATTAGTAATAATCTCAATGGAAGAGCAAGGACAGATAGTGTACGACCTTTTCTAATTGGAGGACAATGCGAATAACCACACAGCCTCTATAGGGCAGGAGTGAGTGGAGGGAAGAAAGCCACCACCAGTGTAGTCCAAACAGCTCTGATGGAAGATCCTGCACTGCTCTCCCAGATGTTCTGGTTGCCTCCTCCTCTGACAGGAGTGAGTTTACATTTAGGGAGGTATTTTGCTCCTGTAGAATCCAGCTGTGGCAATGTGTCATGCCCACATTAATTAAGTTGGTGCACTTGAGGTACCAGAAAGATCCTAAGAGACCAATAATTGCCTCTCAAAGAGTGCACACCTTTCAGCCAACTCCAGGAGTTCATGGATTCGAAAACCATGTGGTGCGACTCGCCCATGGCCTGTTCTGCCATAAGCTGTAATCGGTGAACTCAGAGTTTGCTGAGACCTGTAACTCGAAGGTAAATGGGGATCTGTGGGGACCAGGGGAAGGTCGACCAGGGTGGTCCATTGGAGAGCCTCCAGGTATTGTGTTGAAGGCACCATTAGCCAGAGCGGCCCACTAATCTCTAGGCCTCCTTAATGTCTATCAGGGCAATCATCTCTGGAATGAGACATCACACCCCTTTCCCAGATAATGCCTAAGAATTTCACTGGGTACTAGGTCATTGTGCCTTGCTTGTGTTAATGACCCACTTGTGTATTGCATGGTGGTCGATAGGGCATCCCGTTCTTGTGGGTGGTGCCCTTTTGTGGGCCCACTAGGAGGATGTTCTCCATATAACAAAGGCTAGTGCTCCTTCCAGGAGCAGGACTTTTTCCAGGTCACACTGATGGCAAAGAACCGAAGAATTTAGGTAGCCTTGTAATAGGACATTAAGGGTATTTTGCAATGCATTGCACATAAAGGCAAATTTGATCCTGATCACCTGGCTAGAGAGGGGATGCTAGAAAAAACATTTTTAATATCAGTTGCTACATACCAGATTTCTTCAGCTTGGGTAGTAGCTTCTGTGACAATCATGATACCAGGTACTTCCAGAACTATGGCACTGAGCCTCCTCTAATCAATGATGAGTCTCCAGATACCCTAGGCCTTGTGCACAGGCCAAACTGGTCTATTGAATGAAGAAGTCATCTCATGGAACTTTGGATTCCTTGAGATGGGCAATGTGGATGGTTATTTCTTTTTCTCCCTCAAGTAGCCGGTATTGTTTTGGATAGACAGTGGTACTAGGTGCTGGTAGGTAATAGGGTAGGTTCATCCACATGCCCCACTAAAATGTAGCAGTTCTTATCAGGGATTTGAGGCAGAGGCAAATCCTCTATAGACATAGACAATACTTCTATACCAATAATACATTCACTAGCGGGAGCCATAGCAAAGGAAGTTTGTAGGGACACAAAAGGACCCACCCATAGCTAGGCATGGGCAAGGGTCCCAGTGGTAGAGCTTTATCTGTTTCCCCCTGAGCTAGGATTTCAGGGATCACAGTCACCTGTGCGCCAGCAGCCAAAGACCCAGGAAGTGCTACTCCCTCCCCCCCCCCATCCCCGTTGAACCTTGACCTTGGCATAGGGCCTCTGATACCCCATGGGAACAGAGGAGCCTTGGCCTGTCCCAAAGTCTTATTTTTGAATGCCAAGAGGTCCAGGTAAGATTAGTGGTACTTCTGGAATCATCTCCAGGCTCACTGGGAGGGGACTGCTAATCAGATACTCCACAGGCCCTGATTTCCTTGCCCTAACAATTTCCTTTGAGACTGTCATAAAGTAGCCAAATTCAGAAATCTTTCTGGAAAGGCCTTACCCAGGCTGCCCAGAAGAGGGCGATAGTTTATTACTCTTAATGCCACTCTTTCTCCTGGTCAATTTGCTTTCTTGCCAGTGGCTGCCTTTTCCATGTCCAGGAATTTGTCAGTTGAGACTTGGATTGTATCACGGGTGAACTGACCTGATCTCAGGAAGCGGTTTAACGAGGCCTGGTGACCAGTGCCAGCAGGGGTAGCATGAACGAACTTGGAAATTTGAGTCTGGCTAACAATCTGACCATCTACTGTTCTCAGTCCCTCATTGTAGATCATGGGGCCACGAGGATGGTTTGCAGGGACGTTAGAGCTTCTGCAAGTGTGGTCCAAACAAGGAACTTGTCACGGGTGGGACAAACCTCTTGGAGCCACATAGTACCTATTGAGGAAGCAGGTCTCGGATGTTTGCCCACCGTCAGGGCACTTCCAAAGAGGATTTGTAGCAATGCACCCGACGAGCGTCTCTCTCCATCACTAGTTTAACAAGATGATCTTTTTCATTGCAGAGGCAAACTCACCAAGTCTCTAGGTCTCTTTGGGACACAGGACAAAGACCTCTACACTCTTTCACCAAAGGCGTGAGTCTCATTAACACAACTACATCACAGGATGTCCTTTGGCATCAGCAAAAGAGCTAATAGTTATTGGGTGCAATTCAGCATGTGGGTTCTCTTGACAGTTTTTGGTCCCTTTCTGGAGGACCATGAGAAGTAGTAGATAGGGAACGGGTTTCCTAGCTTTCCTAGAGTTCCTTTTGTTGGATTTCTCATTTCACGCATCAGGCAAGCCCAGCCAGGAGTGGAGGGCTAAAAGGGACCAATGATTCCCCTTCAAACTGAAAAGTTTCTGTAAATAATCTGCTAGCACCCCCCCCCCCCGCCCCAAGTCTTATTGGTATGGCTGCGGAGGTGCCCTGTGGGGCCCTCAGAGGTTTTATTCTTCTAGAACAGCTTTGTGCTCAGTAGGCCCCCTGTCTCACTGCATCAGTGTCTTGAGTTGCCAGGTGCCGAGATGGTTAATTAGGACAATGAGCCAAAGTGAAGGTAAAAATCAAGGCTTTATTTACTTATTTTGACAGTGCAAGCAAGAGGATAAAAGAGAAGTGCTGCCTCCCTAAAGCCCCCAAGTAAAGTCATCTGGATACAGATAGACAGGGGAATTCCCTGGAAAAGTACTGATTCAGATTACCGAGGCCCCCATAAAAAAGCCTCTGAATGTTCAGAGGCCACTGGGCTAGAAATACATATGCACGTGGACATGTGTGGCCCGTTATCAATACACGGGGGTGGGAAAAGAAGAGACCAAAGAGCTATGAGAGTCTACTTGGATCTTACGTTTAGTGCATTTGCTGGAAATGGTACTTTACCTCTGTCGTCTTCCTCCTAAAAACACAGTATTTACCCCTAGCCAAATCATGCAAAAAAACCCAAAACCCAAACGAGAGACATTCTGCAAACATCTCACAAGTGCTCTTCAAAACGGTCAAGGTTGCCAAAAACAAGGAAAGTGTGGGGACGCTTGGGTGGCTCAGTCAGTTAAGCGTCAGCCTTTGGCTCAGGTCATGATCCCAGGGTCCTGGGATTGAGCCCCACATCGGGCTCTCCCTCTGCCTGCTGCTCCGCCTGTTTGTGCTCCCTCTCTCTCTCTCATCCTCTCTCTGTCAAATGAATAAATAAAACAACTTTCTCAAGATTATAGCATTGTTTTATGGCAAATGAGCTGAACATCTTGCAAAAGAAGATGGATGAAATAAATACAGTATATCCACGCAATGGAATTCTATGCATCCACTTAAAAGATTCTAGTCGTTCTCTATTTGCTTACACCAAACGGGCCCCAAGATGTACTGATGAGCGAAGACAGCAAGAGACCCAGGGGTGTGAGTCACCTGCTGTTTATATATTACAGATCGGTCTGGAAGGCACATAACCAAAGTAGCATCACTTCCAAGGAGAGGCTCAGGAGCAGTAGGAAGACTTCACTGACTAATATGTTCTGCCTTTTGAGTTTTGTACTATCTGTACATATCGTCTATTTAAAATGTTTTTAATGAACCAGGCAAAGGAAAAAGAGGACAAAAAGGGAAGAGAAAACTGAAAGCCAGAGGTCCTGTTTATCTTTTATCTCAACACTTAATACAAGTAAAAGTCTGACTCATCGTGTGAGGTGTGAGTCAGGCAAGGGAGAATTGAGTGAATGGATGAACATCTGAAAGCCAAAAGAAAAAGACGTATTTATTGGAAAAGCCACTCTTTTCTTGCTACGTCATATGTTAAGAGTAAAATAGATGTGCCAGTGTTTTCTCAAAGCCTGTTTACGTGTCATCCCTCCTCTCCCTCCCCCACCTTACCCCTCACACCATTTCTGCACCCACTCAGGGCTCCATTCCGCAGGTGGCTTCCATCCCCCTTGCCCCAGCAAGGGATTCTCTTTAAAAACTGTCTGTCCAGTCTGTGGAGGGTGGCTGAATTCTACACCAGCCCAGACAGAGGACGGGGTATTCTCCTTTGGACCCAGGCTGACCCAGGCGAGTTGCCTTTGGGAGGGCATTAGCTGCAGCCCCAGAGCCTCAAGCCAGGCAGCCCCCAGCACCCCCTTGACAAAAGCAGGATCGTCATCAAATGCACTCAGTGCAGGATGAGTGCCCAGCACAGCCAACCAGCAGCGGTTGTGGCTGGGGGTTGGGAGGTGACCTGTAGCAGGAAGTCAGAAATTCTTTGCAGCTCACATACTTTATGCAATCACTTCTCAAGAAACTGCTTGCCTGTGCAGACCATGCTCCTCCACCTTCCCCAAATGCAATTGCCTACTCCTCAGCCCAGTATAATCCATCCATTCTTCACCCAAGGCAACTGAGATGGGCTTTCCAAATGCAATTGTAATCATCTGTTTTGGAGTCAGCCTTTCCTGTATTTAGCTCAGAGCTCCAGGAGGAGCTAAGATCCAGTTGACCACTTGGCCACTGTGTCCCCATCACTGAGACCCCTGGGCACCCAGTAGACACTCAGTACATTTTCTGATGAATGAAAGAGAATGAATACAATGCATGTTCTAACACTGTTCAAGGACAATGTTCCAAAGACCTTTGGAAAGCCTTTCCCCATCTTATTTATTTCCCATCCTTTCCCCCCAAGTTCCCTGCCAAACTAGCCCACTGTACTCTCTGAAATTCTTCCATAATCTGGGAACTCCCCTACATCCTCCATCTCCTCCAAGAAGCTATCTCTTCTGCTTGCCTTCACATCCTGCCACATCTCTACCTTGTGAAGACATCTCAACCCGCAGACCCACCCTAGGAGGATTCATCCTCCCATCCCATCTACCTTAGGATCTCTCATTATAGTGCTACTTAAAAAACATTATTCTCCCAGATACTTGCAAATTACATATCTAATAAGGGGTTAATACCCAAAATATATAAAGAACTTATACAACTCAACAGCAGAAAAACAATGGGATTTATAAATGGGCAGAGGATCTAAATAGACATTTTTCTAAAGAACATACACAAATGGCCAACAGACACATGGAAAAACACCCAAGCAGGGATAATGTATAGACTTGTCAAATCACTATGTTGTACACCTGAAACTAATGTAACATTGTGTGTCAACTATACTTCAATTAAGGAAAAAAAAAAAAAAGAATGAGGGGTGCCTGGGTGCCTCAGTCAGTTAAGCATTAGACTCTTGGTTTTGGCTCAGGTCATGATCTCAGGGTCCTGGGATCAAGCCCCACACTGGGCTCTCTGCTCAGCAGGGAGCCTGCTTCCTCCTCTCCCTCTGCCTGCCTCTCTGCCTACTTGTGATCTCTCTCTGTCAAATAAATAAATAAAATATTAAAAAAAAAAAAAGACTAAGAAAAAAAACACTGAAAAGTAGGCAAAACAATTCCTGGATCTCACACAGGATGGGAAATAGTCTGTTTTACCAACCAGAATACAAAAACATAATATACAGACCAGGAAGAATCCTCAGAATGTTGCCTTAGTAGTGGGATTAAATTAGCCCTAAGAAAAATGCAGTCTGGGACTGTTCTAAAAAAGCTTAAACTGTAAGTCTCATATAAATATAAAAATTGCCTAAGGAAAAACAAAAAGTAAGCCTCAAAGAGATCCAACTAACTCCAAGAAAGTAAAACGCATGCCAGAAATAAAAACTAACAATATGTGAAGGAATAAAACAAAATCCAGCAACCAAGAATGTACATTCACAATTGTCTGGCCTCTAGTACAAAATTATCAGCTCTTCAAAGAAGCAGGAAAATAAGCACAATCAGCAAGAGAAAAAACAACCATTACAGACTCAGAAATGACAAACATGATGGAACCACCATCTGAGGACATTAAAACAGCTATTTTAACTATGCTTCCTATGTTTGAGGGAGTGAAAAATATGGGCATGATAAGGAGAGAAATAGAAGATTTTTAAAAGATCCAGATGGAATTTCTAGAGATGAAAAGTACGGTATCTGAAAAACTGAGAGCAGATTACACTCTAGAAGAAAAGATCAGTTAGCATGAAGACATCTCAAATGAGAAAGAAACGACTGAGAAAAACGGACAGAGCATCCGTGGCCTGTGGGACGAAAGCAAACAGTCTATTATACGGGCAGATTCTGTGTCAGGAGGAAAAGGAGAGGGGGACAAAAAATTGATAAAACATGCCAAAAAATTTTGAATTTTATTAAGATTATAAACCTTTAGATGGAAGACATTTGATGAACCCCGAACGGAATAAACAAAGTTCAAAACCACATAAAACAAATCATTATATGGTTTAAGAATATATACATATGGTAAAAACAAAGAAAAGCAAACACAAATTCACCAAAATTCAGGATAGTGGTTACGTCTGTAGAGGATGAGGAATGTGATCAGAGGGGAGCACAAAGGATTCAAATGTATTAGTGTGTGCTTTTTTTGAAGTGGCATAAAGGGCAAATAAATTATTACTTTAAACTGTATATAAGCAAACTTTTTTGTACATAATAGACATCAACAATAAAAATACAAAAAAATAACTTCATCCATTCTCTTTCCATGTCACTTAGAACACAAGCTATTGACCTGGGAGTTATCCTTGACCACTCCCTCCCCAAGCAAATCCAGTTATCACCACGGTTGATTTTATCTCCTAAATCTTTCTGCTCCTCTCCACCTCCACTGTCACACCCTGTCCGGGCCACCTTCCACTCTCTTCCACGCTCACCTGGAACACTCCCTTCCCCTTAAGCAGAAGAAACCATTTTTAATCATGACTAATTCTCTCTTCGGTTTGAAGGTGTCAATCTTGCCCCACTTGCTATCTGATGCAGAGATAAGTAAATTGCCCAAGGCCACACGGCCAGAAAATGGCAGAGGCAGGATTCAAAATCTACTAATCTTACTCGGGAGCCCACAAGGCCTTTACCCCACCCACTATCCTACCTGGTGTTGAACAAAATACCGGGAAGGGCTTAGCCGTGGCCTGCCGTAAGGTAACCTGTAACCTTTTTCTCTTCCAATAACTTCCTCACCTCCTTATCTGCCTCCTAGTTAGTCCTTACCACTGAGCTCAAACCATATTTCCCCAGGGAATGTTGTTGTAACCCCTTTGTCCTATACAGGCAAGTCCCTGATATTTGTCCTCACTGCATTCCAAATTTGTCTATTGTCCTTCCTCCACTAGACTGTGACCTCCACGAGGGCAGGGGCCCGTGTTGCTCTAGTGTCTGTGGCACACCCCTGCCCACTCTGGCTCCTCCCAATTCCATTCCTTGGTGAAAGTGATGGGTCACCAACTGACCTCTCTCTTATGTCCCAACAAGCAATGTGGCCTTCTGACCCTACCAGCAGGGATGTGTGTGAGCCAGGTAGGGCAGGGGATGGAGACCAGCCCTGGCCCACTGAGCCTGAGATGTCCTTCTTCACAGAAAGGACCCAGTGCCCAGGTGGGAATGAAAGAGACTTCGGGCACTTGAGACTTGTGGCCACTCATTGGGTCACAATCGAGTACCCCCTGCCCTTATTTATCATGTCCACTCCCCTCACTCAGAGTTGGGGTGGAAGGCAATGAATGCCTGGTGCCAGTACACTGGGGCCACTAGGGGAACAGA
Organism: Potos flavus; assembly: GCA_028534135.1. Lineage (NCBI taxonomy): Eukaryota > Metazoa > Chordata > Mammalia > Carnivora > Procyonidae > Potos > Potos flavus. Next base: position 135,958,501 of record CM052900.1, read on the forward strand.
CCAAGGTGGCCATGCAGGAGGGGGTAAGAGTGGGGGTGGGAGTGACAGGTGTCACCACATCTGTGGGACTTCCACAATGCCCAGAATAAATTCGAGCCCCCAGAGGCTTGGCTCCTCTCCTTGGCAACATTTGAGTGCTTTCAGAATGTTTAACTGTGGTCTTAATGCCCCACAGCAAGGCACTGGCATGCCCTGAGTCCTCAGTGTCCAACACAGGACATGACCAAGGGTAGACATCAGGAAACTGAGGCCTGGCTAACCCCCAGGAGTCTTTCAGGCCTGACTCAGGCACCTCTTTGAGAAGTCTTTCTTTCCTGACACACCCTTCCATTGTCCCTGGGCCCCCCACCATGTGTCCCCACAGCTACTCTTTGCTCTTTGTAGTGGGCTCAAAGAAGATTTGTCGAATGAGTAGAAGCTTGCTGGTTTGACTCTCCTCTAAGCAGTTGCGTTGGTCCCGCAATCTGTCTGGAATTCTTTTCTCTTCATTCACCTGCTCAGTTTATTGCAGCATTTAAGGGATTACTTGATGTTACATATACTCACTGAGCTCAAGGGTGACCTCCCCCGGAAAGCCTTTCTGACCTTCCCCTTTAGCTGTTCCTCCTCTCCATGGCCACCACACCTAGGTAGACTTCTCAGCCCCTAGACCAAGATGATCCCTTGGCCACAGGAACCAGACCTGATTCATATCTCTGTGGCTATCACCTGGAAGTGCTTGGCAACGCCTACAGAATGTATCATCTCTAGAGTGGAGAGATTCTGGTTGGGATCCCAGCTCTGCCACCCGAGTTTGGGCAAGTTCCTATCAGTTTGCCGGTCCGTGGAATGGCTGGCTGAGAAGTCCAGAAATGAGGCTCAAAACTACCTGAGTACTCAGGATAGTCATTACGCTCTCAACCCTATGGGAGGAAAAAGGGCAGGACAGGGCCTTTTAATACCTGGTATTTGGTAGTCCAGTTACCTGGGCTCGGTTAGGGGAGGAGAAGAAGTTACAATAGGCTTTGTCCTCCTCTGCCCCAGTCTAATGTCCTCCCCATCCCCAACTCACCTAGAAAACAGAGCCTAAAACAAGAACTAAGTACTGATGTTTTATTTGAGAGGTGCAAACCCAGGACACTGAGTGAGAAAAGGGAAGCAAGGTAGGGAAGAACTGATGGTAATGCAAAGTGATAGCAGTTGGGTCCTGCTTCATGACAAGCTTTGAAGAAACACAGCAGGTGTGTCCAATGGCTACTTGGGCGATCTCCCCATTGGTGGAACTGTTTGGAGAAACAGTGCCTTGCAGCAATTGAGGAAAAGGAGGGAAGAAGGTATTTTATCTGCCTGACTCTCTCCCATCTCCCATCAGTCAAATGTTATCTCAGGAGCATTTATTCCCCCACACTTCTGGGTTGCTAATAGCAACCTGAGATGGCACATTCCATGCCCTGCAGTGGGGCATTCCATCCAAGTCTGGAAGCTATAGGAGAGACGATCTCTGGGCATGTGGCTGAGGAGTGCCAGAGAGGATCTGATTCAGTACATAAGATGCGTCCAAAACAGTCCAACACTGTTTTTTCTTGTTTACTGGATGAGGAAACATGGCATAGTGATCAAACACCTTTTCCAAGATCACATGGCTAGTAAGTGGTAAATTCAGGATTTTAAACATAGTCTGGCTCTGGAAACTATAGAAGACCAAGAAAAGGAAGTTGGATTTTATGCAGCAGGCAAAGGAAAGTCACTAAAGAGTTTCAAGCTGGGGAGTGACACAAGATAAAAAGCTTTTTGATAAAGCTCCCAATTTCTACTTTCCTACATTTTCCCATGTGGCTAACCTTGGGAAAAGTAGGCACCCCCAGAGAGGCGAGGGCATGCAAGACAGTTTTGAGGAGTCTCTGACTGGGTCCAGAGCTCATATAGGCTTTAGCACCCCTTCATAATCTTTCTCTGTCTTCATCTAAGCTTATACCTACCGAAGACTAGCTGGCCAGAGGCAGGCAAGATCTGGGTAGAGAAGTCAAGATGAGAAGAAGAGGAGATTGGCCTAAAGACCAGGAGTAGGAGGACCAGCCATCTGTCCATTGCTGGTCTGTGGATCTGGGGATCCTGGCACCCGTTGATGAATCCTTTGGTGTTGCCTGAGATGGTCAGATCTCATGAACTGTCGGCCGCATTGATCACATTTATGTGGTCGATATCTGGTGTGTATCCGCATATGTCGTCCAAGCTCATCGGAACGGAAGAAAGACCACATACAGCCTTCCCACATGCATTTATAGGGCCTCTCACCTGTGGGGAGGTAACAAGGGACAGAAGAAATTAAGTAGAAGAATATGCCAGCAGGTGCTTAGGAAGCAGTCTGACTCTATTGAGGAAGAGTAGTCAAGGTTGAGAAACCAAAAGAAAACCAAGGGAAAGTAGTTGAGGCAACACAGTCAGCAGTCCCATGATTCTGGCATGGTCACACTGGACAGTGGGAAAGCCAATTGGTGGGGCCAATATAGTTTGACCCCAAGCTTGAAAGATAACAAGCTAATCCCAAGCCATTACAAACCAGTGGTCTAGCATAAATCTAAAGCCCAGAGACTCCTCTACCCTACTCAACCCTCCCCCCAACCTGACACCTCATTCACCTGTGTGTTTGCGTTGGTGACTCACAAGGTGGGAGCGCTTAGTATAAGCTTTTCCACAGCTTTCATATTGGCAGCAGTAAGGCCTTGAAACTGGGGATCTCCTCCTGAGAGCCCTTTCCCGGCACCTGGAGTTCCGCTCTGCTCTTGGGGGGGCATGCATGGGCTGCTTGGGCAAGGGGTCTTCCTGGGAGCCTGCCTGGCTGAGAGAGTCTTGGGATTCTAAAGCCAGAAATGATGGAGACCCAGCTGGGCTCATCCTAAAGTCATGGGATTCTTTAGGGGAGAACATCTGAGTCAAAGAAGGAAGCATTGCCTGGGCCTCAGTAGAAGGCATGGTTGGGACCAGTAACATTTTAGGTGTTAAAGAGTCTCTGTTAGAAGGTACTTCGGGAGGGCCAGAATAAGGCATTGATGCAACATTGATGTGGGATGTCATTGAGATTCCACTGGGAGCTGAGACTGGCGGCCCACTGGGGGGCATCCTTAGATTCCTACCAAAGGTCATGGCCACCCTTGGAGTACTGGGCTCTCCTAAGGGCATCATCTGGGGCCCCTTGAAAATCATCATGCCTGGCTGGGAGGGAGACATTCCCTCACGGTAAATCATCTGGGAAGGATTGCGAGTCACTGGAGAGCAGTAGCTCACACCATGCTCAGGCAGCGACATACTGAACTGTGGCCCCATTTCACTTGCATTCTGCCTGGGTGCCTCGGCTAAGGCCAAGGGGATCCTCTCCAGCTCTGTGCACGGAAGAAAGTGGTGAATGCCTGACGCGCCATCATTCCAAGAGGTATGCACTCCACTGCGTCTAGGAGATGGAGACATGTCCAAGATGGACATTGACTTCTCAGTATCCTTGAAGAGAGAGAAGTGAAATTCACCCTAGTTCAAATTCCAGTTCCACATGTCCCTCCTTTCCAACTCCATCCCTCTTTCCCATCTCCAGACTCCACCCTTATCCAGCCTCCACGATCTCTTGCCTGAATTATCCGGCCACCAGGCCATTCTCCAGTGTGGATTTTCTAAGATGCAAGTCTAGCTGACAGGAGCACAGTGGAAGCCTAGATGTGACTCATGCCATTTTTCCTCTTTGTCATGTTTTTGTTTATGTCATAAAAAGAACAAAGAGAGCAAATAAAATATTCCACAGCCTATACCTTCAGCAAAACTCGGAGAAAACCTTCAAAGATTATCTTTAAGTGTGAGGGTGCAAGAACATCCAAATTCGTCCTAAGCGCAGAAAGCCGCAAGAGTAGGAAGAATTGAGGGTTCTGATGGGTCATGGCTCTAGCAAAACTTAGAAGGCATCTGCAAATATTTACTTACAGAAGAGGGTCTGAGTTGAGTTGGAACTGCTGTGGACAAGTCTGAGGGCAAACATTGGAGGAGGTGAGGAAAAGAGGCCGTTTATAACAAGGGTAGGAGATTAGCTTGGAAGTCAAGTATTCCTGGATGACTGACTGGTGTAAAGAAAAGATGAGAGGTAGAACCTCTTGAAACAGGACAGGATCCAAGAATCATATATTTTAAAGCTGTCCATCACTGTAGCATTAGAGAGAGCTGAAAATCCTGATTTCTCACAATATTACTTTGAAACTATTTTAATGAATAGTTTCCCATCTATGCCTCCACTGTGACAGTCCAGAAAAAGATCAATCCACTCAAATATGAAAACCAAAACATAAGTAAAAAATACAGTATCCATAAAAGATACTAAAACACCAACCGAAATTGAAGATTGCAATCTCAAAAAAATAATAATAATAATAATCGGGGCTCCTGGGTGGCTTAGTCGGCTAAGCATCTGCCTTCAGGTCAGGTCATGATCCTGGGGGGTCCTGGGATGGATCCTGGCATCTTCTCCCTCTGCCCCTCCCCCCCCGCTTCTCCTTCTCCCTCCTCTACCCGCTGCTCGGGCTCACGCACTTGCTTCTCTTGCTTTCTTTCTCTCGCTCAAATAAATAAATAAAATCTTAAAAAAATTCACCAAAAAAATGTTGCCACAGATCAAGGAAAAATGAGCGACATTCACACATACACACGAAAATAAAGCAAACTTAAGAAAGCAAGTTTGGCTTTCACACCAATTACAGAAACATCACAGAACAGAAATAGAGGAATTCAAAGAAGTTATGTCCAGATAATAGGGTACAAGCTATATTAGAGGGGAGGGAGGGAGACAATGATAAGGGGCATCGGAGGGGCTTCTGCAGTGGTGGCAATGTTTCATAGATCTTCACTGTGTAATAACCCATTAGGCTGTACACTTACCTTCACTTCTCTGTTTGACTGTTATTTTTCATTAAAATAGTTTCAAAATAATATTATGAGAAATTAGGATTTTCAGCAAGTGAAAAATGCTATTTTAAAAATCAGAGTAGGGGCACCTGGGTGGCTCTGTTGCTAAGCTTCTGCCTTCAGCTCAGGTCATGATCCCAGGGTCCTGGGATCGAGCCCACATCCGGCTCTCTGCTCAGTGGGAAGTCTGCTTCTCCCTCTCCCTCTCCCCTTGCTTGTGTTCCCTCTCTCACTGTCTCTTTCTCTCTGTCAAATAAATAGATAAAATCTTTTTAAATTAATTAATTAATTAATTAAATAAAAGAAAAATCAGAGTAAAATTAAGTAAAATAATGGTGAATTTAAGTAAGAAATATTCTATACATTTCCCCTCCTAAGAGGGAATTTGTAGCTGTAAATGCTTATAATAATAAAAAAATCTCAAATCAACAATCTAAATTTACACCTTAAGGAACTAGAAAAAGAAGAACAAACCAAAGCTAGCAAAAGGAAGGAAAGATTAGAAAAAATATCAATGAAACCAAGAATTGGTTCTTTGGAGAGATTAAGAAATTGCCAAACCTTTAGCTAGATTGACCAAGAAAAATATAAAAGTGAGGACATTACTACCAACTTTACAGAAATGAGAAAGATTATGAGAGTACTATGAACAATTTCATGCCAACAGTCTCAGTAACCTAAATGAAATGGATAAATTCCTAAAAAGAGAAAAAACTACCAACACTGAATCGTGAAGAAATAGAAAATCTATACAGACCCATAGCTAGTAAAGGGACTGAATCAGTAATCGAAAGCCTCTAGGACAAAGAAAAACCCTGAACTTGATGGCTTATGGCAAATTCTAAACATTTAAAGAAGGTTATCAATGCTTCTCAAATTCTCCCAAAAACTTGAAGAAAAGGGAATACTTGCTACCTCATTCTGGCATTGCCTTGATACCAAAGCCAGACTAAGATATCAGAAATAAAATAAACAACAGACCAGCATCTTTCATGAATAGAGATTAAAAAAAAAAATCCTAAAAAAAATTTAGCAAACCAAATCCACCAGCATATTAATCAGATTATACAACACAACCAAGTGGAATTTATTCCAGGAAGACAAGGCTGATTCAGCATCTGAAAATCAAAGTAAAATAAAGGGGGGGAGAAAGCAGAAAAAGCATTTGAAACAATCCAATACCCTTTCATGATTAAGGAAAAAAACTCTCAAAAAAACAAAGAATAGAAAGAAACTTCCAATTTGATAAAAAGCATTTATGAAAAACCCACAGCTTATAGCACATTCATAATGAAAGACTGAAGGCTCTTTAAGATCGAGAAGACAAGGATGCCCACTTTGACCATTTTTATCCCACATTGTATTGGAAGTTCTAGCCAGAGCAATTAGATAAGAAAAACAAAAGGGATCTGTATTGGAAAAGAGGTAAACTATCCGTTCCCAGATGATATGATCTTACATGTAGAAAACCTTACAGGTAGGATTACACATACACACACACACACCCCTGTTAGAACTAATAAATTCAGCAAAACTAGTAAGAGTCTTTTTATAAAAGATTTTACTTATTTATTTATCTATTTATTTATCTAAGAAGGAGAGAGAGTACATGCATGTGAGTGGCAGGGAGGGGTAGAGGAAGAGGGAGATAATCTCAAGCCAACTGCACTGAATGTGGGGCCCAACTCAGGGTTCCAACCCATGACCCTGAGGATCATGAACGAGCTGAAGCCAAGAGTCAGACACTTAACCAATTGAGCCACCTAGGCACCCCAAAAGTAGTAAGATTCAAATTCAAGACATGAATAGATACTTTTCCAAGGAAGACATCCAGATGGCTAATAGACTCACCTGTCAGAATGGCTAAAATAAACAACAGAAGAAACAAGAGGTGTTGGCAAGGATGCAGAGAAAGGGGAACCCTCTTGCACTGTTGGTAGGAATGCAAACTGGTGCAGCCACTCTGGAGAACAGTATGGAGGTTCCTCAAAAAGTAATTGCACTACTAGGTATTTACCCAAAGTATACAAAATATAGATTCAAAGAGGTACATGCACCTTGATGTTTATAGCAGAATTATCAACAATAGCCAAAATCTGGAGAGAGTCCAAATGTCCATCAGTTGATGAATGGATAAAAAAGATGTGGTATGTATGTGTGTGTGTGTATATATATATATATACATATCTCACACACAATGGAATATTACTCAACCATCAAAAAGAATGAAATCCTGGGGGTACCTTGTGGCTCAGTCAGTTAAGCGATTGACTCTTAATTTCAGCTCAGGTCATGATCTCAGGGTCATGAGATCAAGTCCCATATGGGTCTCTGCAGTGGGTGTGGAACTTGCTTAAGACTTTCTCTCCCTCTCCCTCTGCCTTTTCCCCACCTCCCTCTTCCTCTCTTAAAAAAAAGCGGGGGGCGCCTGGGTGGCTCAGTTGTTAAGCGCCTGCCTTCGGCTCAGGTCATGATCCCGGGGTCCTGGGATCGAGTCCCACATTGGGCTCCCTGCTCGGCAGGAAGCCTGCTTCTCCCTCTCTCACTCCCCCTGCTTGTGTTCCCTCTCTCGCTGTGTCTCTCTCTGTTAAATAAAGAAAATCTTAAAAGAAAAAAAAAAAGAGTGCCTTTAAAAAAAAAAAGAAAAGAAAAGAAAAAATCTTGCCATTTGCAATGATGTGGATGGAGCTAGAGTGTATTATGATAAATGAAATTAGTCTGAGAAAGACAAATACCATATGATCTCATTCATGTGTGTAATTTAAGAAAGAACACAGGGGCACCTGGGTGGCTCAGTCAGTTAAGCGTCTGCCTTTGGTTCAGGTCATGATCTCAGGATCCTGGGATCCAGCCCCGCATCAGGCTTCCTGCTCAGTGGGAAGTCTGCTTCTCCCTCTCCCTCTGCTCCTCCCCTGCTTGTGCTCTCTCTCTCTCTCTTTATCAAAAATAAATAAATAAGTAAATAAATCTTAAAAAAAAAAAAAAAGGAAACAGATGAACATATGGAAGAGGGAAAAAAGGAGAGAGGGAAACAAACCATAAGAGACTCTTAATGATACAGAACAAACTGAGGGTTGATGGAGGGGAGGAGGGGGGGATGGGCTAGATGGGTGATGGGTATTAAGGAGGGCACTTGTGATGAGCATTGGGTGTTGTAAGTGATGAATCACTGAATTCTTATTTTTTTTTTAAGATTTTATTTATTTGTCAGAGGGAGAGCGAGAGTGCACAAGCAGAGGGAGCAGCAGGCAGAGAGAGAAGTAGGCTCCTCATTGAGCAAGGAGTCCGATTCGGGACTTGATTCCAGGACCTTCAGATCATGACCTGAGCTGAAGGCAGACGCTTAACCGACTGAGCCACCCAGGTGTCCCTGAACTCTACTCCTGAAACAAATATTGTACTATGAGTTCACTAACTAAAATTTAAATTAAAAAAAAAAAAAAAGATTCAAATTCAACATACAAATATCAGTTGTTTCTACACACTGACAATAAACTATCTGTAAAGGGAATTAGAAAATCAATTCGATTGATAATAGCATCAAAAAGAATTAAATACTTAGAAATAACCAAGGAGGTTAACTTAATCACTCAAAACTACAAAATATCACTGAAAGAAATTAAAGACATAATAAATGGAGAGACATCTTAATGTTCATGGATTGGATGACTTTAATAGTTATGATGTCAATGCTAAGCAAAACAACCTACAGATTCCATACAACACCTACCAAAATATCTTTTTCTCAAGAACAGAAAAATCTACCTGATAAAATTCACATGGACTTTCAAGGGACCCCAAATAGCCAAAAACAATCTTGAAAAAGAACAGAATTGGAAAACTTACACTTCCTGATTTCAAAACTTACTACAAAGCTAAGTCATCAAAACAATGTAATATTGCCATTTAAGTATAGACCTATTTACCAAAAGAACCGAATAGAGCCCAGAAATAAACCCCCACACATATGGTCAAATGATAAGGGTGCCAAGGTCATTGAATGGGGGAAAGGACAGCCTTTTCAATAAATGGTGCTGGGATAATTGGATATCCACATGCAAAAGCACAAAGGGCCCTTACTTAATACCACATACAAAAATTAATTCAAAATGGATCAAAGACCTAAACACAAGAGCTGAACTATAACTCTTGGAAGGAAACATAGGGAAAAAGCTTCATGGCGTTGGATTTGGCAATGATTTCTCGGATAGGACACTAAAGGCACGGCAATAAAAGAAAAAAGAGACGAAGTGTTGGACTTCATCAAATTAAAATCTTGTGCATCAAAAGACACCACCAGCAGAGTTATAAAGGCAACCCACAGAAGGGGAGAAAACATTTGCAAATCACATATCTAATGGAGACTAATATCTGGAAAATATAGAGAGCTCCTAGAACTTAACCCAAAAACAAACAACCCGATTCAAAAATGGGCAAGGGACTTAACTAGACCTTTCTCCAAAGATATACAAATGACCAATGAGCAAATGAAAATGCTCAACATAACTAACCATTAGGGAAATGCAAATCAAAGCCACAACGTGATACCACTTCACACCCATTTAAAATGATTGTTATCAAAAACAAAATAACAACCCAAAGTGTTGGCAAGATATGGAGAAATTAGAACCCTCATGCACTGATGGTAGCAATGTAAAATGGTGCAGCCACTATGGAAAACAGTATGACAGCCCTTCAACAAATTAAAAATAAAATTACTCTATGATGCAGCAATCCACTTCTGGTATCTCCCTACAAGAACTGAAAGCAGGGACTGACATAGATATTTGTATACCCATATTCAGAGCAGCAGAATTCATAGCCAAAACATAGACGCAACCCAAGTGTCTATCAGCAGATGAATGGATGAACAAACTGTGGCATATACATACACTGGAATATTATTTAGCCTTTAAAAAAAAAAAAAAAGGAGGAAATTCTGATACGTACTTCAACATGAATGAGCCTGGAAGACATTAAGCTAAGTCAAATACGCTAGTCACAAAAGGACAAAAAATGTACGGTTCCATTCACATGAGATTTTTAAGGAAGTCAATTTCAAAGAGACAAAGTAGAATGAATGGTGATTGCCAGGGATTTGGACAGGGTGGAATTGGGAAATTACTGGTTAAAGAGTTTCAGTTTGGAAGGCAGAGGAGCATTGCGGAAGGGAGGGAAAAATGAAACAAGAGAGGGAGACAAACCATAGGAGACTCTTGGGGCGCCTGAGTGGTTCAGTCAGTTAAGAGTCTGACTTCAGCTCAGGTCATGATCTCGGGGTCCTGAGATCGAGCCTCACATCAAGCTCCGCCTGCTTCTCCCTCCACCCTGCCTGCCACTCCCCCTGCTTGTGTTCTCTTGTGCACACTCTGTCTCTGTCAAGTAAATAAATAAAATCTTAAAAAAAAAAAGAGACTCTTAATCAAAGGAAACAAACTAAGAGTTGCTGCAGGGGAGGGAGGTGGAGGGATGGGGTAACTGGGTGATGGACATTGGGGACGGTATATGTTGTAGTGAGCACTGGGTATTACAGAAGACTGATGAATTACAGACCTGTACCCCTGAAACAAATAATACATTATAGGTTAATTAATTAAATTTAAATTAAAAAAATAAAAATAAAAGAGTTTCAGTTTGGAAAGATGAAAAAAGTTGTGGAGATTAATAGTGGTGATGTTTGCATAGTAATGTGAATATAATTAATGCCATATTATATGGCATTAATATGATTAATGCCACTAATTATATACTTAAACATGGTTATAATATTTTTGTTATGTAGATTTTACCACACTTTTTTAAATGTCTAAAAAAGGACACAGAAGGGGTTCCCACCGGCCAAACTTGTGACAATTTGAGAAACAAAAAGAATAATGACTATTGGTTTTACCAGAAGCTTTGAACATTGTGAATTGAAGTGAAAATTAAGTGTTTTTTTTATCTCTTTGTGGTAGGAAACTTATTTCAAAATCACCCAAAGAGTCCAGTGGTTTAAGAGAAATCCTACTTTACAGAAGAACACAGACTAATAAATGTAGAAGGAATGGTAGACTTGGAAAATCATTATTTTACAACCCTTAATAAAACTTTCAGTTAAGGAAAAATTAACATTTGGTTGACACCAATAGGTGAATGATTGGTGGGGAACTGGGCATTTGGATGTATCCAAGATAACGTTACACAGATTACTTTCTGAAAGGCTGAACGTTAAGACTGAATCAAGAGATCAATCAGGATTTTCACTAACTTAATGCAAGGGCCAAGCCTAGTGTGACCCAAACGTGGGGAGCCAGACGTGTCTCCTGATGAAAACGGAGCCTACCGTACCTATGAGACCTTCTTACCAACAATCAGGAATCCAAAGAAGCTTTAAGGTCTAACTTCAGTGTAGAAGTGGATCCAAGAGCTGGAAGATCAAGCTAAATTATACCAGAGAACGCAAGGTGATAAATCCAGAAGAAGGAACAGTCTACAAGACCAAAGTCAGGATCATGAAAAATGGAAAGTCAGTCACGAAAAAAGAAAACTACTCTAATTTCAAAGAAACTCAAGAGATGTAACAACCAGATGTGGCTTGTGGTCTTAAATCAGATCCTGGTTTGGACATAGTATTGTAACGCACATTTTAGGGACAATTAGGGAAATCTGAATTCAGAATTACATTTAAGATGATATTAAGAAATTAGAATTTTGGTAGGTTTGAAAATGTTAAGACTATGGAAGAAAATAATTTTCTTTCACCCTAGAAGAGTTGGGGAGATCCTGTTTTATTTACCACTATATGCAACCAGCATAAAGTAGGCACATAACAGGCTCCAGATAATGTCTATGGGATGGATATTTCTGGGGCACTCAGCCCCCTTTTCCTCTCTCTCAGTGTTGGCCCTCTTTTATTTTCCTGATTCTTCACAGGCAAACTTCTTTGGAGATGCTTAAAATATACACCTTCACCACTACCTTGCCTAATTATTCCCCCAAATTCGATGTGGCCCCCATTTCTCCACAGAAACAGCTTTCATAAAGGTCCTCAACGACCTTCATGTCACTAAGTCCAAACGCTTGTCAGACTCCTTGCTTGAACTCTAGGGAGCTCCTGAGACTACTGACCACACTCTCCTTGAAATGCTTTCCTCTCTTGGCCTTGGGAACACATTTTGTCACACTTCTTGGTTTTTCTCCTTCCAGTTCTCCCTGGCCCTCCTTCCTCCTCAGTCACCTCTACAGGTTTTCCATACTGCCTACTTTCTAGGCAATCTTTCTCATGCTAATGATCCATTCAGGTTTATATTCCACTTACTCTTAAACCAGTAGCTCCAGGGCAGACTTCTTCTGAATGTTCCAGCTGCCTACTGCTCAGTCCACGTGGATAGCCCAAAGGCACTTCAATGGACTGGTTTTAAAACTCTCGCTCATCTTACTCGCCCCCGCCCCCCCCAAGAGTAGAAAACAGGCCTGTTCCTTCTCATCCTTTGCTCTCTCACGAAATGTCACTATTCTTGCCCAGTCGTGCAGGCCAGAAATGTGGTAAGGTGTCCTGGATGGCTCCTTCACCACAAAGACGCAAGTTAATGACCAATTCTTATGGAGTCTACCTCCAAAACATGTCCAAGATCTATTCGGTTTTCTCTATGTTCACAGTCCCCTTCCTAGTTCGCCTGCCATTTTAGTTCTCACTTGGAATATCACAGTAACTTTCCAACAAACGCCTGGAATTCTGCCCACCTCTACCAGGGCACTCTTTACAAAATGCAAATCTAATCACGACTGATCACACTTAAATTCCTCAGGGCCTTCCTACTGGCTCGAGCTCTGCAGGATCTCGGGGAAGGCCGGGAACCCCCGCCCCCTCCCCTTGGGCCACTCTCCCATCGCCCTCAGTCTTAGTTCTCCGCCCATCTTTCACTTCCTCCGAGGCAGAAGCTTAGGGTCTCTGGTCTCAGGCCCTGCAAACCCTTCCCCCAGCCAGTTCCCCAGTTCCAGACCCAATCTTCAGCTGTCTTCTCAACCTCCTAAATCAACTCAAAGACCTCTGCTATTTGTTCCCGTGGCCCCCGTTCTTCTCCTTAATAGTAATTTGTACACTTCCCATCATTCAGCTATTGATTAATAAAATGGCATAATATCTTATAGTAAGCTCGCCACTGCATTCCCAGGGTCTTGGCAAGGCCTGCTACTTAGTAATTGTTTCCTCCCTGCCTGCTTATCACTGACTTCCTAACTTTGTCTTCTTTCCTGGATATTCTAGTACCCAGGGCGTTCTGGCAAGTGTGACAGGGCGTTACCTGGGTTCTCTTTACCCAGAGCCCAGCACAGGTGCCAATGCTGGGTGAATATTAATTGCATAAACGACACATCATTTATGTCCGCCATCTCCCATCCTCCCCTTCCCAGCCCTACCCTTCACACTTCTGATACCCCAGATTTCTGCTTCCCTCCACCCCCAGGCTGCACCCACCCACTGACGTCTGGACTTACCCGCACGAGCGGGTGCTGAGCCGGCGGCCACGGCCTCAGCCTCTCGGCCTCCCGCTCCATCTCAGCCTGGGATGGGCTGCACATCAGGACCGTGTGCGGGTCCAGGCCCACACCAGAGCACAGCTGAGACGCGCCGGCTGCGCGTGGCAGGTCAAGGGTCCCGCCACCACCACGCCACAATCACAATTGCTTGGCTCAGCTTCTACTTCCCACCGGCCGGGGGGCGGAGCCAGGGCCGCACCCAGACCCACCCATCGGCAGCTGCCCCACCCCGCCCCGCTGCAGCGGGCACCCAGGTCCTGCCCCGACACCGCAGGGTCACTAACAGGGGACCTCAGACCGTCACCACAGCTTGCGTCTTGCGTCTGCTCCCACCCGATTTACCCCCAGCCGCCCTTCAATCTGAGCATCTCTGGTCCGAGTGGGAGTAAGAACACCGAGGTTTCAGACTCTAGGACTTGCAGACCTCGGAGTGGAAAAACCAGCGCGGGAGGCAGGAGGCAGCCACAGACAGCGGTATCGGAGACAGGAGAACCTCCACCAGCACCCCACCAGGTCAGGATTCTTTGCATTAACTCCCAGAGGCCTGGATCTTCTCTCCTATAAATCAGGTACCTCTGTCCCTTGTGTGTGCAAACCAAATACTGGGAGCTTGGTAGCACACGTCTTTAATCCAGAATACTTGGTACCTCCTGCGTGTCCACACTGATTTTTGGGACTAGGGATATAATGGCAAACACGACAGAACCAAGGGTCTTTTTTTTTCCCCCCGCATTTTATACTTAAGCGTTTAGAGAATAAAGTACAAAATTTGTTTCCAAAGAACCAAGGGTCTTAACTCTCAAGGAATTTTCATGTGAAATGGGTGGACAAATGAATATAATAAAGTCAATAGTCAATATGACTTCCTTTGGTGGCAAATGCCATGGAGAAAATGAAATAGGAAAATGTGAGCTGAAGACTGAGTGCCTGAAAGGGACCTCCCCATAGGAAGATTGGAGGGATCTGGGGCAGGAGAGAGCTTGGCGTGCGGGAGGAAACACAGAGGGACTCGGTGACCGCTACTGTGTGAGCGCAGGGCAGAGTGGAATGACATGATAGGGATGGTCTTGGAGACCACAGACAGCAGTTTGAACTTGATTCAAAGTGTGATGGGAAGCCGCTGAAGGATTTTAAACAGGAAATTGATAGGATCTAAGTTTTTTAAATAATCCTTGGGCTCCTTCGAGGTTTATGGATTATAGGAGATGAGATCAAAGCAGGGACACCAGTTAGAAAGCTAAAGGAGCTCGTCAAGAAAGAGCTGTCAGTATTTGGTGGGGGGCGGTGATGGCGATTAGATGATATTTTAGAATTAAGTGGGAAAGGACTTGGTAATGGGTTGGAATGATAAAGGGCTGAGAGGAAAAGAGGAATCAAAGATGACCCTAGATCATTGGCATAAGCAACTGAATGATGACTGCGCCATTTGGGAATACGGAAACATAAGAAGAAGAGGAGATTTGGAGGCAGCTGAAACAATTCGATTTTAGGCATATTGACTTTGGATGGTCTACTAAATGTGCTCAGAGAGAGGTTGGGGTCTTAGATGTAAATTTGGGTGTTGACAGCACGGAGATGGTAGTTATAAGGCCATTAGAGTAAGTGATATCAGCTAGGAACTGGTTAGAGAAAGGGACCGGGGACAGAACCTGAGGATCTCCTACAATTAAGGTTCAGCAGAATAGAAAGTTCATCCAAGGAGATTGAGAAGTAACAGATGGAGAAGTAGGGGGAAAGTCAGGAGATTAGATTTCAAGAAGCCAAGAGAAGTGTGCATTCAAAAGAGGGACTGTGCAACCACAGCAAGTGTTGCCATGATAAGAACCAGGACTGGACAAGATGGAAGTCATTGATGACTGATAAAAGCAGGTGGAGCCTGGGACTACTGGTCTCGGAGTCGTGAGTCCGAGCCCACGTTGGGCACAGAACTTACTTACAAACATATATACATACATGTATATATATATATATATTTTAATTTGACAGAGAGGAGAGAGATCACAAGTAGGCAGAGAGGCAGGCAGAGAGAGAGGGGGAAGCAGGCTCCCCGCTGAGCAGAGAGCCCAATGCGGGGCTCGATCCCAGGACCCTGAGATCATGACCTGAGCCGAAGGCAGAGGCTTCAACCCACTGAGCCACCCAGGTGCCCCTATATTTTTTTAAAAGAAGTTTTGCTATAAATGGGGGCAGAGAAATGAGATGGTAGTTAGGAGGATTCAGGGAGGATGAACGGGGATCCGCCAATAAAGAGAAACTGGTATTGAAAGAGATAGCTTAATTATAGGAGCGACATTGATAATTCAAGTAAAGACAGGACGCAGAGTACAAATGGACAAGTGGGACTTTGGTGAGAGCGGGGACTTTTGTTCTTTTGTAACAGGTGGGGTAACAAGAGTCTTAAGTATCGTCGTGTCTCCAGCCCCTAGTATGTGGTGGGGCTGAGAGCAGGCCCTTGGGAAATAGTGGCTGTGTGTTATCACTATCTCAGCTCGGGCGTCACTGCCTTCTGGGACCATCTCTGACTCCCAGGTGACGCCTCTCCCAGTTACCATACACTCTCGTGTTTCTCCCAACATGGCATCTTGACTATGTCTGTGGAATGCGTCATATTTGACACATGGAGCAGATTGTTTATCCATAGCTCATCCTCTACAGGATAAAATTATTTTCATCATTCAAATTTCATATTTTCCAATGACCATGAAATGAAAGGAAGAAGAAGAATGTCCGGAAAAGAAATATGGAAGTGAAAATTTTCTTTTACAAAGCTTGTGTGCATATTCGTGCCAGTAAAGCAAATACATACAGACAATATTACGGTACAAAAAAACGAAAAAAGCATAACTGTTTACATCAATCGTTTTCACATTAACCTATTTGAACTTTGATCCTTTCATTATGCTCTGATATAAAACCTTATGTAAGTGATCATTCAGTAACTAACGAGTGATTTTAATAAAACCAAAACTGCCTAATTGTACCACTGATGTAACATTTACTTTCCTGATTCATCTTTCATTTTAAATCAGCTAAGAATTTTTTAAAATAAATTTCCATTTTAAAAGTGTGATTCCAATTCAGTAAAATGTTTCATGTGTGAATTAAAATTTGCATTTAATCAGGGGCGCCTGGGTGGCTCAGTGAGTTGAGCGTCTATCTGCCTTTGGCTCAGGTCATGGTCCCAGGGTCCTGGAATTGAGCCCTGAGACGAGACGGGCTCTCTGCTCAGCGGGGAGTCCACTTCTCCCTCTCCCCCTGCTGCTCTCCCTGCTTGTATTCTCTCTCTCTCAAATAAATAAAGTTAGGGGGCACCTGGGTGGCTCAGTGGGTTAAAGCCTCTGCCTTCGGCTCAGGTCATGATCTCATGGTCCTGGGATCCAGCCCCGCATCGGGCTCTCTGCTCAGCAGGGAGCCTGCTTCCCCCTCTCTCTCTGCCTGCCTCTCTGCCTACTTGTGATCTCTCTCTCTCTGTCAAAAAAAAAAAAAAAAAAACTTTATAAATAAAGTTAGAAGAAAAATTTGCACTTAACCGAACAGAAGTATTTTGCCTCTCATTTGCATTGTGTCACTGTTCTAAATTTTAACACAAAACTCCAACTGGTTACACTGAAGGACAGAATGGAGGTAAATCAAGTTCTGTTTCTTTGCCTTTGTAATCGATCACTGTAAAGCTTTTGAAGCTGCTGTGTAAACACAGGCATATCTAATACCACACGTGTTGGAGACATGACCCATGCCTAAAGTGAGTTCCAAACACAAATAACTGAGCACTCTCTGAATTAACTTCCACATCGAATGCACTGTTCCTTAAAAGGTCCGTAATAGGGGCAGCTGGCTGGCTCAGTCGGTTAAGCATCTGACTCTCGGTTTTGGCTCAGGTCATGATTTCAGGGTCCTGAGATGGGGCCCTATGCCCAGGTCCGTGCTCAGCTCAGTCTGCTTGTCCCTCTCCCTCTACTTCTCTCCCCACCCCCAAATAAATAAATAAATAATATCTTTTTAAAAAGGTCTGTAATAAATATATGCTGACATAAACTTACATGATTTTTATGGTTTTTCCTTTATTTTTTTTACTGAGATATAATTGAGATTTAACATTAGTTTCAGGTGTACAGCATAAGGATTTGATCTTTGTATATGTTGTGAAATGATTACCACAATAGGTGTAATTAACATCCATCACCACCATTAGAATCTTTTTCTTGTGATGAGAACTTCAAGATCTATTCTCTCAGCAACTTTGTAATATACAATACAGTATTATTAACTATAGTCACCGTGCTGTACATTACATCCCTAGAACTTATTTATCTTACAATGGGAAGTGTGTACCTTTTGACCACCTTCACCCACTTTGCCCACCCCTCTCCTCCTTACCCACCTCCCCCAAACCTCCAACAACCACGATCTGTTCTATCTATGATTTCAGTGCCTTGTTTTGCTTTTTGTTTAGAATCTACATGTAAGTGATATCATTTGTCTTTCTCTGCCTTTTTTTTTTTCTCTGCCTGACTTATTTCACATACAAACTGCGTTCAGGGTCCATCTATGTTGTCATGAATGGCAGGATTTCCTTCTTTTTTATGGCTGAATAATATTCCATTGTGTGTATATGTGTATACATTAGATGTATATGTATATACATGGCAGTGACCAACATTTTGTAAACTTCGTGGTATCTTTTTCTCCATGTACAAATATACATGTTATATCTCAATTTTTGTGCTTTAAATAAAAATGAGTCATTTTCAGACAAAATAAAAATCAGGAAAATTTTCTGAATGCATCATCTGGTTAAGAAGTGAAATCTGGAGTCAGGGCCTGGGTTTCAATCCTAGTGATGGTTCTGGTTCTGAGATTTTGGAATGTTATTTAATTTTCCTGATTCTCCTGAGGGGTGCCTGGAGGGCTGTCAGAAGAGCATGGGACTCTTGATCTCGGGGTTATAAATTCGAGCCCCCTGTTGGGTGTAGAGATTACTTAAAAATAAAATCTTTAGGAGCACCTGGGTGGCTCAGTTGTTAAGCATCTGCCTTCGGCTCAGGTCATGATCCCAGGGTCCTGAGATCAAGAGCCTCCTTGGGCTCCCTGCTCGGGGGTGGGGGGGTGGGGGGGGAGCCTCTTCTCCCTCTCCCACTCCCCCTGCTTGTGTTCCCTCTCTCACTGTCTCACTGTCAAATAAATAAATAAAATCTTTAAAAAAAATCTTTAAGAAAAAATATAAATAAATAAATAATAAATAAAATTTTTAAAAGAAAAAAGAAAGAAAGAAACCAGTCCCTGAGAAGATAAGCTTTGTGACTTATCAATGTTCCATTAATGTCATTATCCTATCAACCTCCCCCCAAAGGCAAGGCAGGGCAGGACAGAGCAAGCACCACCCTTTAGCTTTTTATTTAGAGCCTATTTTTTTAAAGATTTTATTTATTTGTTTGAGACAGAGAGTGACAGAGAGAGAGAACATGAGCAGGGGGAGGGACAGAGAGGGGGGAGGAGCAGACTCCCCACTGAGTAGAGCCCAACGTGGGGCTCGATCCCAGGACCCTGAGATCATGACATGCACCAAAGGCAGACACTTAACTGACTGAGCCACCCAGGTGCCCGCCTCTAGGGCCTAATTTTGGTGTGGACATCTCGGGAACACCAGAGGCTTGTGGGAAACAGACGCTTACTCTGGGGACCCTGCTTCCTGCCCCAACCTCAAACTAAACCCCATCATTGGCTGACTGTCCATGCCCTCCTGATTGCCTTATCATCCCTCAGAACCTGAGTCATTCTAGACTCCAGTCTTGAGTTAATGAGCTGTGCCCCAACCCACTGTACCGCTCTCCCTGAGGCAGCTCTGATTCCTGAGCGTACCCCTTACACACAGCACAGCCCGGGGCCAAACGCCAGGCTCTGTCGTAGGCACCTTCGTGGCTTCTCTTCTATCATTTAAAGAAATGACACCTTACGCATGTGGTGGAAATGGAGGCTGACTCAGAGAAAAGAAGCCCCTCAAATCATAGGAAAGGTAATTCCCAAGCCATATGCCACTTAACGCCTCCAGAACTTGTTTCTCTGCTGGGAGCACCCTGCCCACTCGTCGCTAGAGCTTCCCCAACCTGACCAACTCCCACCCGTCTTGCACGCCCTATAAGGCAGCCGATCCTGATACACTGGGTTAGGTGCCTCCTCTATGCTCCGGCTGCCCTGGCACAGAGAACCAGTTTCTTTTGTTGTTGACAATGTGTTTGGTATTTATTTGCTCCAAAATCTTCCTTTTCTGGGCGCCTGGGTGGCTCCAAGTCATTAAGCATCTGCCTTCGGCTCAGGTCATGATCCCAGGGTGCATCGGGCTCCCTGCTCAGGGGAGAGCCTGCTTCTCCCTCTCCCCCTTTCCCACCTTGTGTTACCTCTCTCGATGTCTCTCTCTCTGTCTGTCAAATAAATAAATAAAATCTTAAAAAAAAAAAAAAGAACCTTCCTTTTCTGCCTTCTCCCCTCCCGCTCTCAGGCCCACATATACACACCCTGTTCCGTGTTGGTCTCCCTCAGTGCTCCTCCAAGTGCAGGCTGTGGATGACAGCAGTCTGCAGACTTCACCAGTCCTGCGACGAGATAGGGACAGAAATTGAGCGGAACGTTTAAAATTCTTCTAGCTATTTGGCCGGTTATTTTTGTGTGTTGAATCCAATAATGAAAAACTGGGGCTTGTCCTTTTTTTCATTTTGTGTGTATGTCATTTGTGTGTATGTCCTTTTTTTCATTTTATATTCCTAGTAATTGGTTTTCATGGTGTTTTAGAAAAGAATCCATCCTGACTGGTTTATTTTTTTTGGTTTTTTTTTTTTTTAATATGGAACGCTTCACGAATTTGCATGTCATCCCTGCGCAGGGACCATGCTAATCTCTGCATCGTTCCAATTTTAGTATATGTGCTGCCGAAGCGAGCACCGTCCTGACTGTTTGGGGGTGGGAAAAAGTTCCCTCACCAAGACAGATTGAGAAGCACTGCTTTATTTTTATTTCCCTGGGTCCTGGCATAGAAAGGCACTGAGTAGCTGCAAAAGTGAAGGATAAATGAATGCACCTGACAAATGTGTCTACCCTAAGGTAACAGAATAAACAGAACTTGGTGCTGCATTGGGTGGATGTTGGGAAAGAACAGGGGCGTCAAGGGAAACTCCCAGGTATTTACCTTGAGTTCTGGGAGGTTGCTGAGGCCATTCCCTAAGATATGGGGGACATTGAAAGAGGACCAGATTTGGGACATTTTACAGATAACAAATTCATTTTGGGCCAGATCGACTTTGAGGTTACCTATGAGTTAGCCAAATAACAATGCCCAGAAAGCATTTAGAGATAAGGGTTAGAAGCTCAGGACACAAAGTCAAAGCTGGAGGTGCAGATTTCCAAGTCGAAGCCGTTAGAATACAGAATGGGAAGAACAGTGGCTACAGACAAACCTCTGGGTGCCTAGCACCGTGCCTGACACATGGACGTGATGGGTAACTCTTGGTTAGGTGGAGACATTAGATAGGAGCCTGAGTCCATTTTATTTTAAGCCCAAACTCTCCTTACTGGATTATAAGTGTTTGAAACTTCCTATTTTCCTGCTGCCCCAACAGCCCCACAAACAGGCTATAAGCCCCTGAGCACCAGAGTGCAAGTGTGGTCTCGGCCACCAGTCCCCTCTCTGGCCTGCCCTGACTGTGACTAGTGGCATTCAAACACACCAATGAAGTCCCCTCCTGCCTTTTGCTTGGGTACTCCACCCTGACCCCCCCATAAAGGCGCTTGTCCGTGGTTCTCGCTCTCTGGGTTTCCCATGTGTTTGTTTGAACCCGCTCCCTTGGTGCTGCCCTCATAGCCCCACTCCCACCCCCACCCCCACCCAGGGCACGCCGGCCTCCCTCTTCTCTACCTTCACTTCCACATGTCTCTGTGTGGTTTTAGTCTGTGCAACTATTAAAAAACAAACACAAAAAACAAAAAACGCAAAAAACACACACGCACACATTTTAAGTAACAGAATTGTTTCTTAAACCATGCTTATAACCCCATTCGACTTTCAATCTGTGCTGCCTTCTAACAGACATCACGGGGGCTGGCAGTGGGGTGAAGAAGAAGATCAGAAAAGGCAAGGCTGGGAACAGGGAAAGCACAAGGCAGATGAGAAAACAGGAAAGCAGGAACTCAGCCGTGAACTTGGAGGGTTGGCTGGGGATGCTGAGGCGGCTCGAGAAAAAAAGTCAGCCAGATTTTAAAGGTACAGCCTTGGACTTCATCTAAGTTGCAGAGAGATGCTTTGTCTCTGCTTCCTGACAGTATAAAGAAGGTAAGGAGAAAGATACAAGGATTGCACTGTTTATAAAAGCAAAAGAAACTTGGAGATAACCCAAATATCTACCAATAGGAGAATAAAAACTGTGGGGTGCCTGGGTGGCCCAGTCAGTTAAGCATCCAACTGTTGGTTTCCTCTCAGGTCATGATCTCATGGTCATGAAATGGAGCCCCGCATCGGGGCTGCACTCAGCACGCAGTCGGCTTGAGATTCTCTCTCTCTTTCTCTCTCTGAAATAGTCGGCTTGAGATTCTCTCTCTCTCTCTCTCTCTCTCCCTCTGTCCCTGCCACTTGTGTTCTCTCTCTCACTCTCTGAAATAAATAAATCTTTTAAAAAACACTCACATTGTGTTATAGTCAAAAGTGGAATTCTAACTTCAAGCACGATGAATAAGAATACCAGGTATCACCATAAATCTCAAAAATGCAATCTACTAAATGTAACGTGGTATCCTGGGTTGGATCCTAGAACAGGAAAAGGACATTAGTGGAAAAACTGGTGAAGTCTGTATAAAGTCTACAATTTAGTTAGTAGGATTTTACCAGTATTTGTTTCTTAGCTTTGACAGATGTACCACAGTTAGGTATGATGCTAACATTGCAAGAAGCTGAGCGAACCCTTTACGGTAACTCTCTGAACTACCTTTGCAACTCTTCTGAAATTTAAATGACTCCCAGATAGTATATTTGCAAAAATGCAAGCTCAAAGAAAAAAAAGCAAGTTTTCTTTTTTTTTTTTTTTTTTTTTAAGATTTTACTTATTTATTTGACAGGGAGAGAGGGAAAACAAGCAGGGGGAGTGGGAGAGGGAGAAGCAGGCTTCCCACCAAGCAGGGAGCCTGATGCGGGGCTCGATCCCAGGACCCTGGGATCATGACCCGAACTGAAGGCAGATGCTTAACGAATGAGCCACCCAGGTGCCCCAAAAGCAAGCTTTCTAAATGAAAATACAGACTCAAAGATAAAAATGAGTTTATGCAATAGGATAACATTTATACATAGTTTCAAACCATACAAATAATACTAGATATGGTTTATGGACACATACACATGTAATAAAGATATAAAAACATTCATGAGAATGAAAAATACCTAATTTAAGATAGTGCTTTCTCAGAGCAAGAAGGAGGAGAGAGTAAGGAAGCAGATCCAAGAGAAGTAGTGAAGGAGTTTCAAAAATGTGGGTACTGTTTCTTCTTCTTTAAAGGAATCTGGGGAATGTCCATCAACAGATGAATGGATAAAGAAGTGGTACACATATACAATGGAATATTACTCAGCCATCAAAAATGAAATCTTAGCATTTGCAACAACGTGGATGGAACTAGAGGGTATTATGTTAAGCGAAATAAATCAATTAGAGAAAGACAATTATTATATGATTTCACTCATATGTGGAATTAAGAAACAAAACAGAAGAGCATAGGGAAAGGGAGGGAAAAATAAAATAAGACAAAACATAGAAGGAGACAAACTATAAGAGACTCTTAACTCTAGGAAACAAACGAAAGGTTGCTGAAAGGGAGGTGGGTGGGGGGATGGGATAAGGCATTAGGGAGGGCGCATAATGTAATGAGCACTGGGTCTTATGAGCAACTGATGAATCACTAAACTCTACCTCTGAAACTGGTAATACACTATATGTTAATTAATTGATTTTAAATTAAAAAAAATAAAAGAATCTGGGGCAAATATTGTAAATGCCAAGATTTGACAAACCTGGGAGCCAAGTACATTGGTATTCATTATTATATTATTCTCTATATGTTTTAATGTGAAGTTTTTTTGAGAAAGGAAAAAAGACCAGGAGGGCTTTCTGAATTGTCAAATTATATAACTAGAGAGCATATCTTAATTTCTCAGGAATGTCATCTCAACCCTCAACCCCAGATTCATGCTAATTCTGTCAAAGTAAAATTTTTTTAAAAAATTTATTTTCCAAGTAGAATTTTTAAAAAGTTAACTGGTTAATCAGAAGGTTGAGAAAGCCGATCCAAAGAGCATTTAAGGAACAGAGATTTACATAATTTTATAGGCAGGGGAGACTTTAGTAAGTTTGCTAAAGGAGAGACTTTTATGGACTGAATGTTTGTGACCCCTCAAAATTCACATGTTGAAGGGTGATGGTATTAGGAGGTGGAGGTCTTGAGGGGTAATTAGGTCATGAGGCTGGAACCCTCATGGATGGGATTAGTGCCCTTATGAAAGGTCCCCCAGCAAGCTCCCTCACTCTGTTTCCGGCCTTGCGAGGCTGCTCCGAGAAGCTGACGGTCTGCAACACAGAAGAGGGATCTCACAGGCATCTGGCTATGTAGGCACTCTGACATCAGACGTGCAGCCTTCGGAACTGTGACAAAGAGTTTGTAGTTCTTTATAAGCCTCCCAATCCACAGGACTTTGTTAGAGCAGCCTGACCTACTAAGACAGAGATGAAACGAGTTAATGTAGCCCAGGGAATTAAAACCGTAAGTCTGCCTTCCGTGAAATGCTAAAGGAAGTTCTTCAAGCTGAAATGAAAGGACGCTAATGCGTAACCTGAAAACTTCTTGAAAATATAAATCTCACTGGTAAAGGTAAGCATACAGTCAAATTCAGAATACTCTAATACTGTAATATGGTGATGTATTAACCACTTAATCTGATATAAAGGTTAAAATATTAAAAATAACCAGAGCTGCAATAACTTGTTAATACGCAATATACAAAGAGATGAGTCGAGACGTCAAAACATAGTGAGGGAGTAAGGAGTAGAGTCTGTGTGTGGAGTCAAAGTTCAATTGTTATCAGTATAAAACAGGTCGTTATATCTGTAAGATGTTTTGTGTAAGCTTCATGGTAACCAAAAAGCAAAAACCTACAGTAGATACACAAAAGAAAAGGGAATCGAGCATACCACTACAGAAAAAGACAATCAATTCACAAAGGAGGACAGCAAGAGGAAGAAAGGAACAAAAGGCCAGAAAACAATAAGATGGCATTATTAAGTTCTTATCTATCG
>CM052900.1:135983358-136019129 GCA_028534135.1 Potos flavus
GAGCACGTGACTCTTGATCTTGGGGTTGAGAGCTTGAGCCCCATGTTGGGCGTAGAGATTA
This sequence comes from Potos flavus, assembly GCA_028534135.1. Taxonomy (NCBI): domain Eukaryota; kingdom Metazoa; phylum Chordata; class Mammalia; order Carnivora; family Procyonidae; genus Potos; species Potos flavus. Next base: position 135,983,420 of record CM052900.1, read on the forward strand.
CTAAAACTAAATAAATAAATAAACTTCAAAAGAAAAAAAGCTGTAACACGAGGTAAAGAAGGTCATTACATGATGATAAAGGGGTCGACTCATAAACAGATATAACAATTATAAAAATACATGCTTCCAACATTGGATCACCTAACATATACTAAGCAAATACCAACAGATCTGAAGGGAGAAATAGGCAACAGTACTCTTGTGGGAGAATTCAATACCCCACTTTCAACAATGGATAGACCTCCAGACAGAAAATCAGTAAGTAAACATTGGACTTAAACTACACTTTAGACCAAATGGAACCAATAGACATGCAAAGCATTCCATCCAACAATACACGATACACAGAATACACACACATATATATTATATAGTGTATATATATTATTATGTATATTGTTACATGTAATTTATTATTATGTAACATTGTATATATTGTGTATATCGTTTAGCCATAAAAAGGAAATCCTGCCATTTGCAACATGGCTGGACCTTGAGGGCATTCCGCTAAGTGAAATAAGTCAGACAGAGGAAGTTGAATACCATAGGACCTCATTTATTTGTGGAATCTACAAAAGTTGAACGCAGAAACAGTAGAATGGTGGTTGCCAGGGACTTGGGTGGGTGGGGGGTGGAGAGAAACGGAGAGAAGTCAGTCAAAGGGTACAAAGTTTCAGTTATAGGATGAGTGAGTTCTAGGGATCTAATGTACAGCATGGTGACTATAGTTAACGATACCCAATTATACATTTAAAAGTTGCTCAGAAAGTAAATCTTTATGTTTTAATCGCAGACCCACACACGAAAAGGTAGTTAGGTGAGGTGATGGAAATGTAAATGCAGTGGTTGTAATCATTTTGCAATAGATGTAGGTACCAAATATCAGGGTGTATACCTGAAACTTACATAATACGGTGTGTCAATTATATCTCAATAAATCTGGGAGAAAAATAGAAAGTTGAAGAAAAGAAATAATGAAAAAGGCAGAAATAATGAAACAAAACAAGCATAAAGCGAAGGAAAACGACAAGCCCAAACTGACATTTTGAAATGATTAATAAAATTGATCAACCCTGGGGTGCCTCACTGATTTGGTCAGTGGAACACGTGATTCTTGATCTCAGGGTCGTAAGTTTGAGCCCCACGTGGGGTGTAGAGATTGCTTAAATAAATAAACTTTTTCCAAAAAAAAAATTGATCAACCCTTAGAAAAATCAATCAAGGAAAGATAACTAAGTATGGTATTCTATATGTGCAGTTAAAACTTAAGGAAATGTAACGGAACTGTAAAAGCCACCTTAAAGGGATTAATAAAGTTTCCTGGATTTATAAATAGAATAATAAGAAAGATTAAAGCAATATAAATTTAAATGAAATTATATAAACATGAAATAACAGACATTTTTTAAAAAGAGTAATGTAATCACTAAATGAAATAAAAGCTTGAGGAAGAACTGGGCTTTTAGCTTTCAAGAATAAAATATTAACTTTAAGAAACTAAAAAAAAAAGTACATAGTTACATAAGATATTAACTTTGTGAGATGCTGGGTGACAGGTATATGAGAATGCTTTGTGCTACCCCTGAAACTCTCTGAAAACTGAACATTATTTCAAAATAAGAAGTTTAAGAAAAACTTAAAAAAGGACATATAGTCATCCTTTTGCCTTATTACCAATTTAAAATACTTTTTCTTAATAGTCCCCTGTTGTGATCATAACTATTCTCCAAAGATCATTCTCAATCAGGGCAAAACTCTGGCCTTACAGTATTTTGCCTGATTCATTTGCATCAAACAGCAAGTGTTCTTATAAACTCTGTTGGTCTGTGTGATATTGTGATTTGTATTAAGAAATAAATATTTAGCTTTCCTCCCATTTCTGGCCAAGAAGTCCTAAAACCCTTGGAATTTCTTAACTGAAGGGAGTGATAAAGGTATCTTTTGTTATGCTAATAAAGCAACTTTGGAAAGCCCCCAGATCACCTAAGGATGGGGCTGGTCTTCACAGGAACCAACAATGTGATTAGAGGGGTGGAACTTTCAGTCCCATCCCCCTGACCTCCCGGGAGGGGACAGGGCCTGGAGGTTGACTCAATCACTTGTTTAATTCCTTCTGCCTATGTAATAAAGCCTGTGTAGAACTCCAGAAGGACTGGGCTTAGAGAGCTTCTGGGTTGGTGAACACATGGATGTTTGGGGAGGGTAGCAGAGAGGATGGAAGCTCGCCCCATGCAATCTTTTCCATCCGGCTGTCCCTGAGTTATCCCCTTTATACAATAAACTGGTGATCTAGTGAGTAAAATGCTTCCTCTAAGTTCTGTGAGCCATTCTAGCAAAGTAATTGAACCCAAGGAAGGGGTCGTGGGACCTCTGATTTATAGCCAGTCTGTCAAAAGAATGGGTCACATTCTGGACTTATCACTAGCCTCTGAGGTTGGGGTGGTGGGGATAATCTTGTAGGACTAAACCCTTAATCTTGGAGAATCTGATGCTGCTACCTCTGGGGAGATAGTGTCAGAATGCAGTTGAATTTTTGGGCCCCCTGCTCGTGTCCAAGAATTCCTTGTGGGTTTGGGGAAGCTGCCCCCCCCCACCCACACACACACAGTGGAATTGGGTCCAGGAATCTAAAAGAATTTGATAATACGTTTCTGTTTCAGGATGTCTTTTCCTAAGTGCCCACAGTTCTTGGTCACGCTGCTTGGAAGAATGAGAGGTAGACTAGATGAAAAGTGGGGGGCAGCAAAGCAAAGTTTATTGAGCAATAGTACCAAACCTTCAAAGAGGGGGAGGGGACCAGAGACGGTTGCCCTCTGGGAAGTCTACGGGTTTGGGGATTTTTTTAAAGATTTATTTTATTTATTTATTTGAGTGAGCAAGTGAAAGAGCACGAGTAGGGGGAGGGGCAGAGGGAGAGGGAGAAACAGACTCCCCGCTGAGCAGGGAGCCCCAAGCGGGACTCGAGCTCCGGATCAGGGTTCAGGACCGGAGGGGAAGGCCGACCTTAGCCGACTCAGCCACTCAGGCGCCCCCTATGGGTTCTTCCGAGAGTGCTGGCGGGCTGTTCTATCTGATGAACCCTCCATGCACCTGTCACCCAATCAGGTTTGTGTCCACGTGCTTGTCGGCCTATCAGGTAGTTGTTCACGTGGGAAAGGGCTCCTTCCAGGGTGACCTGAATAACAGGATGGGGTCTTTTTCCTTTTAAAGGTAGTTTCCTCTTGGGGGGGCGGGGCTTGCCCCCGCCTGCCTTTCTTCCCACTAGCCTCCATTATTTGTCAATGATGACAGTTCTCCGTGTCCTACCTCCCTGTTCCCTCTCTGAAGCAGAGCCTAGATACTTCAGTAAAAGTTAAATAAAGGTGACTGACGCGATTCCAGGAGCAAAAGTGGCCCAGGAGTGTATTGTGTCTTAGAATGCTCAGCTCACCAATTCTCTTCGTGAGGAAACAAAAACGAATCTTCAGAATCAAATAAACTAGGGGCGCCTGGATGGCTCAGTCGGTTGAGCGTTCAACTCTTGGTTTGGGCTCCGGTCATGATCTTGGGGTCATGAGATTGAGCCTGGCATTGACCTCCGCGCTCAGATTCTCTCCCTCTGCCCCTCCCCCCACTCTCCCTCTCTCAAATTCTTTCTTTCTTTATTTATTTTTAAACATTTTATTTATTTAGTTGACACAAAGAGAGAGAGAGATCACAAGTAGGCAGAGAGGCAGAGAGAGGGGGAAGCAGGTTCCCTGCCGAGCAGAGAGCCCGATGTGGGGCTTGATCCCAGGACCCTGAGATCATGACCTGAGCCCAAGGCAGAGGCTTTAACCCACTGAGCCACCCAGGCGCCCTGTTCTCTCAAATTCTTTAAAAAAAAACAAATAAACTAAAATGTATGTTTGTATTATACTCTATACTGGTAAAAATCAGGAACAAGACAATTTTGTTTTTTAAGACAAATTTTTTAAGGTAAAATTTCAGGTCAGTCTGACCTGTCCAGCATTCAACGTCGCTTGATGGCATAAACTTGAATTTTGCATAAAATTGCTTCCGAGGTAGCCGTTTCTATGAGAAAGGTTTTGTTTGGTTTAACCCATTTAAAGTATTAGAAGTTCAGCTTCTTTGTTTTTAGGGGGTTTGAGCAATATTGGATTTATGTAAGCTCTTGTTAGTCTCTATAAACCAATCAGAATAAATGTCCTTTAATTCGAGAGTCTTTATAATCTAATTTGTTCATGCCCTTAAGATGTAGGAAAACATCCCACACCCGCACAGATGAGATTTAAGGCTTTTCTCATTTGTAGGCCTGGAGACGCCCGGACTTTGCAGGTTCTTTTTACCTGTCACTAGTCAGGGCAGACACAGAACCGCAATGACCCACCAGTCCCCCTCTCAAAGGGCCCTTCTCTTGTCCATTGGGCACGAAATATTTTAAGTGATCTGATCTCACAGATAAACTATCAAGACTAACACAACTGGCAAACCGGATTCTCTGTCATCTCTCCCCCGACAGAAGAGCTCATCACTCACCTGGCAGAGATCACCAACGGTGAAACCATAAAGCTGGATTCCTGACCATCACTGCTTCCCGTGGGGAAAATCGAACCACCCCCGCGCCACCGGACTCTTGTGTAGACACTGTGTGCTCAGCGGTGCAGTCCGGCCTGGTCAGTGGTCTGATTCCTTCTGTTCCTGGACCAGCTCTGGGAAGGCAAGGATCCCCAGAATAAGCTAAAGAAGTCGTAGATGAACGGACCTGGCCAATAGCCAGAAACAAAAACAAAGAATCAAAAGAAAAAAAAGAAAAGAAAAAGAGCAAAAGCGGAGTCCCAAGGCCTCCTAGGATTCACTCCAGGAGTCATGGAAATACATGATTAGGCTTGACCCGTGGGTTTTTACTGCTAATCCTAATAGGAGGCAACTGGGCAGACCTTCCAGGGCTGAATTCCCAGCACTAATTAAGGGAAGAAAACTTTCAGCATCTCAGAGCAAGGCTTTCTTAGGATGGGTTTATCTGACCGTTGAAACCTCCAAGCTCACTATTAGGTAAGGTCAGGAGAGCACACAGCCTCTTGGGAAAAGAGGCTCTAAACTGCAGCATTAACCTTAAAAATAAAACTGCGAGGGGGTGCCTGGGTGGCCCAGTCGGTTAAGCGCCCGATTCTTGATCTTAGCTCAGGTCTTGATTCCAGAGGCATGAGTTCAAGCCCCGTGTTGGGCTCCATGGCATGGAGCCTACAGTCAATCAATCTGCCAGTTATTTTACCAGCAAAAATGGGTTTCTTTGGGAATAGCAGAGAATTGCAATCAGGAACAAACAAGCTACCGTATAACCACAGGCAAGGCCAGAGAACAAAAGGGAGGAACATTCTTACAGAGGAAAGGAAGTCCACCGGAATAAACTGGGAGTTCAGAGTATATGGCTCTTCATTGGCTGGGCTTTTGTCTGGGAAGGAGGAAACATTTCTTCCTTCCGCTGGGATAGTCAAGGAGGAGCTAAAGAAGGTGCACCTCTCCCTGTTGGGGCTGTCCTGGACCGCCGCAGACTCCCGCTCCCTTGAGTGGAAGGATGTGAGAGCGCCCCCTTCTGGCCTCCCAACTCCATTCTAAAGGAGGTGTCCCTTTATTAATTTTCACACCAGGTGACTGGCCGGTCGGATGGTCTGAAACTCATTTGGGGTACAAACAAAACTGTTTTATTATTTTCTTTTTTGTTGTTGTTGTTTGTTTTTTGTTGTTGTTGTTTTTGTTTTATTATTTTCTAATGACTGCCTTCACCTTCACCTGTCACATCTCCCTTTCCAGTGCCTTAACAATATTTTGAGCAGTCGCATTAGCTTCCAGTCATGCAGTATAATTGAAAACTCTAGTCTCCTATTCATCAACCCATCCCCGTCCTCATTACGGTTCCACCTCTGTTCGCATCTCCATCACACCCCACCCTTCTTCCTTTCCATCCTAAAGAGCATCTTCTCTGGGGCCAGGTAAATCAGAGATAATTGTCCATTTCCAGCTCCTTTCTACTGTTTCATTTGAATAAAAAAAAACAATGCTGAACAGATAAAGGATTGAATGAAGGGGCACACCACACCTTTCCCCTTCTCTAAGTATCTGTGACAAAATCTGACCTGTGGGGGAGAGTGGGAAGAACCGGAAAGAGGTTCGGATTAACTGGACTTGAGGTCTGTTACTCCCAATTTGTTACTCTTTTGTCTCTTCTGATCTTCTGACATCACCTTAGCTTCTCTTTGTGTTTTTGTCCTCGTGTCTCCCTCAGGGTTGCTTTATTTCCCTACTACTCCCTCCTACTCTGTCTGCATTCCAGTCCCTGTAATCACCTTGAACGGCAGAGAAGTTCTATCTGAAATCTAACCTGAGTGATTTCCTCTTTGAAGTTTCATGCTTGGAACCTGGGGAGGAAATTTTTTTTTTTTAAAGATTTTATTTATTCATTTGACAGAGAGAGAGAGATCACAAGTAGGCGGAGAGGCAGGCAGGGGGTGGGGGGAAGCAGGCTCCCTGATGAGCAGAGAGCCCGATGTGAGGCTCGATCCCAGGACCCTGAGATCATGACCTGAGCCAAAGGCAGAGGCTTTAACCCACTGAGCCACCCAGGCGCCCCATGGGGAGGAAATTTTGTATAGAGGGACCATCAGCCTTGATAGGCCCTAACTTTTCTCCAAACTTTTAGTGTTCTTCATGAATCTTCCTCAATATTCACCCTGGAGGATGTGAGGGTGAAAAGGAATGTGTAAGAATAGGGGTGGGGTGCCCTGGGAATAGGATGAAAATAGTAATGGGGATCAAGCGGCACCCGGGGTGGGGATTGGGAGGGGAGAGGAATGGACACCGGGATAAGAGGCTGCTGATAAAGATGGATGGGAGTGGAGATCAGAGTGAAAATGGAGATGAGGATGGAATGGAGACAAGATGGGCACGCGGATGGGGTAGAAGCAGAGGACAGAGAGGGGGATAGAGAAGATGGGAATAGGAATGGAGATGGGAAGGTGGATCTGTTAGGAGAGAGGAACGGAGATGGGGATAGGAGTGGAGATGGAATGGAAGTGGAAATGGGAATAGGACGGAACAGTGAAGTGTGTGGCATCGGGTTGGAGATGGGGATTCAGAGGAGTCAGGATGGAACCAGTGTTCTCCACAGCCCCCGGGTGCTGGGGTCTCTTCATGCAGCACTCGTGAGTAGGGAACTGGAGGGTAGCTTCAACTCAGCTATCTTCCATGGTGGCCACTGGCCTACAGGCAACTCCAAATCGTCGGAGTACGCTCTGCTCTCTGGGGTAGCACCCTCTCGTTACCCTGCCATCTCCCTACTTTGCTTCCTTCCTACTCTACCAGACACAGAAGGCAGACCAAACCCGCTGCATGTCCAGCATGGGATACCAGTCTCCTTGTCATTACCTCCAATGTCTCTACCGGCGATTCTTGGCCCACTGCCTCTTGGGGAAGGGTATGAAATCTCCTCCCGCTCCTCCCCCCTCCACCACCACATGAAGGGAATAAAGAGCCATAGCTCTTCTCCTTACGCCAAAGACTCACATCCCACATCTCTAGTAGCCCTCTTCCCCTCCCTCCTTCCTCAGCTTTCTTCTGCTTACATGGAAAGGGGGGTTTGGAATGATGGTTAGGAGTAGCAGATCTAGTTTAGTGACCCCTCAAGTCTTCAAAGGGGTGACTAGCCCTTGATTATTGGAGTACCTGGTGCTGTTTTGTCCTCAACTCTGGTCCTAAGGGTCCCTCTGGAATAACAGAAGTCCCTTTCAAGTCCCCTATTATAACCATCGTCATTGATTTGATTGAGCTAAGAGAGGGTCACACCAGACTGAGCTGTTTTCTCCTTACAGATGTGAGTGGGTTTTTCGGTATGAACTGAGAATTCATCAGAACAAGATGTGCTTGGGGTGCCTGGGTGGCTCAGCTGGTTAAGCATTGCCTTGGGCTCAGGTCATGATCCCAGGGTCCTGGGATCAAGCCCTGCATCCAGCTCGCTGCTCAGCGGGGAGCCTGCTTCTCCCTCTCCTCCCCACTCATGCTCTCTCTCTCTCTCTCTGTCAAATAAATAAATAAAATCTTAAAAAAAAAAAAAGAACAAGGTGTGTTCTCATGAGTACAGTCATGGATGGCGAAGGCCTATCTTGACTCAATTTCAGCGTGCTCTTTGTATAAACTGAGTTACTAAGTCTCCTAGGAGAATGTTCTCAGAGGCTTGTAGCCTGAGGTATTCTCCCAGCTCTCACTAAGGGCACTTCTTCCAGCCATTGCTACACTTCTTAAAGGAGACTCTGGCTCCAGACTTTGGAGAATAACAATTCTGAGGAAGGTAGTGATTTATGTGAGGAGGACCCCAGGGTTAACTAGTCCTCTTGAGCAATGTGTAGGTTTGTGCTTCCTTTGTTCAAACCCATACTTTCCCCGTGATCAGTCCCTGCATCAATACCACACTGACTTAATTACAATAGATTTGTAATAAGTACCATTCCCTGGTAGTGTGGGACGTACGCATTGTTTTTCTCAGGAGGTAATTGGTAATTCTTAGCCCTTCTTATTTCCACACATATTTTACAGTATTCTTGTCATGTTGGGATTTTTCTTTGCAATGAATTGCAATGAATCTATAAATCCACGTGGAGAAACTTGATACATTTAAACTAATGACTCTTCCAATCCATATTATGTCTCTCCATCTATTTAGATCTCCTGTACTGTCTCTTATCAGAGGTTTATAATTTTCCCTGAAGAGGTCTTGCACATATTTTCGGTAGACTTATTTCTATGACTCCATTTTTTTTAACGCTATTTCAACTTCAATTCTGGTCTCCTACAGGAATATAGAAATACAATTGATTTTTATGTTGATTTCATGTCTAGCAACTACGCTGAATTATAATTATTTGTTTTTAGATTATTTAAGGTTTTTAAATACAGATAATCATAGCATCTGTGAATAATACTGGTTTTATTTATTCCTTTCCAATCTTTTACCTTTTATTTAATTTTTTTTCTTTTTATACATCACAGGCTATGACCTCGAGCACGATGTTGAATTGAAGTAATAATGTAGGCATCCAAGGCTTGTTTCCATCTCAGAAAAGAAGTTTTGTTGCTTGCTACAGGATTTTTGTAAATGGTTTTATTCAGGTTAAAGAAATGTCATTTTATTCTTATTTTGCTAGAAGTTTTTGTGAATAGATATTAAGTTTTATTCTATGCTTTTTCTATTGATATAGTGTACTAATGAGTATCACATTTTTGTGTTTGTGTTTATGGGGGAGATTGGCCTATAATTTTCCTTCTTCAAAGTGTCCCTGTCAGGTTTTGTTATCAAAGTTATGCAGCCTCATAAAATGACTAAGGGAGAGCATTCTCTCTTCATTAGTTCTCTGGAAACATTAGATGGTAATTGTGTCTCCTTGGATGTTTGGTGGCGCTCACTGGTGGCAGTCAGTCTGCCATCTTGAATCTGTTTGGTAGGCTTAGCAGCCGTAAGCTTCCTCCTACAGGGGCTCTTCCTGTGATAGCTTCCTAAAAACAAGCACTAACATTCTCCAACACCCAGCAAATCAGATATGAAATATTACTTCTTCTGATCACATGATCCTTAATAAATGCCCCTGTTAAATCCAGCCTATTTTCAGTTCCAATAATGAGAGAAGCTCATGATAGCTTTGAGGTTGTTACCAATTTAATAACATTTTCTGTTAATTTCTCCCCAAATACCAATCTTGACACGTCAGTGAGATTCTCCCAGAAAGTTCCACATAGGAAGGTTTGGTTTCAGCAGGAAGGAGTGAAGAGGTTCCCTCTGCCTTTCACTATGCACAAGAAGTCAAACCTGTTAATCTTGGCCCAGCTTCTTCCTTTGCTGCATATGAATCTGTCGTGATGTGTATTCATTCTTTTTTCTATTTAAAGCGATACATGTGGAAAAATGGGGAATTTTCGCCTCTGGAGGAGAAAACATTTCTAAGTGCCCTTATACTCTGTTCTACTACGCCTTATCTTTTGTTGTAGCTATCCAAAAAAAGGCGTTATTTTTCTTCAAAAGTCTTTCTACCTGGAAATGCTCTAGCACTTTGCTACTTCAAAATACGGTTCATGAACTAGCAACATCGGCATCACCCTGGAGTTCGTTAAAAATGCAGAATCTCTAGTCCCTCCCCAGAACTTAGAAATAAAAAATCTGCATTTTAGGAAGATCCCTAGGGGATTTGTGGGCAGGCTAACTATTAAGAAACACTGCCCCGGTTGATGCCACGTACCTTTCCCAGGACACACTACTGCTTTTGTTACCTCCCCCCCCCCCCCCCCGCCCCCATCGATGCATTTTTTTCCTGGGATCGTATCTGCCAAATTCAGGAAAGAACACCAGGAGGCTGTTGTCATGAAAAATTGACATCGTGCTTTGTTGTTGTTTTTTTTAATCCATTATAAGCACTACTAGTTTTTAAAACTCTTTTATTGGGGCGCCTGGGTGGCTCAGTGGGTTAAAGCCTCTGCCTTCGGCTCAGGTCATGATCTCAGGGTCCTGGGATCGAGCCCTGCATGGAGCTCTCTGCTCGGCAGGGAGCCTGCTTCCCCCCTCTCTCTCTGCCTGCCTCTCTGCCTACTTGTGATCTCTCTGTCAAATAAATAAAATCGTTAAAAAAAAAAATAAAACTCTCATTGTGAAATGTAACACATGGAAAAGTGCATAAAATATAAAGTACAAGGACTACTTCTAATGTGAACATCCATTTACCTACCACCCAAATAAAAAAAACTGAACTTAACTAGCACCCCAGCAGCAGCCCCTCACCCATGCAAGTGTCTTTCCAGATCACATGACCCTTTCTATCCCTAGAGGTGACTATGATCCTGAATTTTCTGTGAATCACTTGCTTGTTTTTCTTTTATACCACATATGTATATGGCTCTAAGCAATATAGTTTAGTTTGGCTTGTTTTTTGAACTCTATATAAATGGAATCATTTATATATAGTGCTTCATGCACTCGATCTGTAAGATTCCTTTGTGATGAATAATTTTCCATATGAATATGAATACGTTACAATATATTTATCTCTTCTGCTGTTGATGCCCAATAGAGTTGTTGAGATTATTGTCAAAAATGCTGCCATGGCTGGTTTTATACAAATATTCTGGTGAACATGTGCACAAATCCTCTAGGGAAGTGATCCCAAATAATAGTCTCCCTTACCCCAAAGACTTGAAAAATGTACACATTCTCTCATACATTTTTTTGTTAGCTTTTTTTTTTAAGATTTTATTTATTTATTTGTCAGAGAGAGAGAGAGATCACAAGCAGGCAGAGTGGCAGGCAGAGGCAGAGGGAGAAGCAGGCTCCCCGCCAAGCAAGGAGCCTGATGCGGGTCTCGATCCCAAGACCCTGGGATCATGACCTGAGCTGAAGGCAGCTGCTTAACCAACTGAGCCACCCAGGCATCCCTCATACATTTTTTAATAGACATTGTTTTTTAGAGCAGCTTTAATTTCACCAAAAAAGATTGAGCTGAAAGTACAGAGAGTTCCCATATACCTCCTGCCTCTACACACACACAGCCTCCACTGTCAACATCCCACACCCGTGAAAACACTTGTTACAATTGGTGTATCTACACTGACACGTCATTATGGCCCGACGTCCACGGTTTACATCAGGGTTCACTCCCAGTATTGCACAGTCTATGGGTCTTGACAAATGTAGAATGACATGGAACCATTATTATAGTATACAGAATGGTTTCGCCATCCTAAGAATTGTCACATATTTTTAAGTATATCGAAAATGTTCATTATAAGGTAAATAGTTGCAAAGGATTTATTTTCTGGAGTACTACAAACATTGGCATATTAAAATAAAGCTATTATAGCACTCTTTTTTTTTTTAATATTTTATTTATTTATTTGACACAGAGAGAGAGAGTGCACAAGCAGGGGGAGCTGCAGAGGGAGAGGGAGAAGCAGGCTCCCTAACGACATTGGGCTCCATCCCAGGACCCTGGGATCATGACCTGAGCTGAAGGCTGCTGCTTAACCGACTGAGCCACCCAGTGGCTCATCTAAATACCAGTAGACTGAACACTATTGCAATTTTTTATTTTTTATTTCCAAATAATTTCATATTTACAAAAAAGTTGCAAGAACAATGCAAACAATTCCTCTATACCCTTCACTGAGATTCCTCAGATATTAACATCTTACCACATGTGCTTTATCTATCCCTAAATACTTTAGTGCGTATTTCCTAAAGATAAGGACATTCTCTTATATAATCACAATATAAATATCATAATAAGGAAATTAATCCTGATATAATACTGAATAGCTTTGTTTTTATTGTCCAAATAATATTCATTTTTTAAAAGATTTTATTTATTTATTTATTTATTTATTTATTTGACACAGAGAGAGCACAAGCGGGGGTGCAGCAGAGGGAGAGGGAGAGGGAGAAGCAGGCTCTCCTCTGAGCAAGTTTCGATCCCAGGACCCTGAGATCATGACCTGAGCCGAAGGCAGACACTTAACTGAGCCACCCAGGCGCCCTTAAATAATATTCATTCTAAGTAAAGAAAATCTAGGACCATGAGCTACATTTAGTAGTCATGCCACAAAGCCTTTTCTGGAGTAATTCCTCAGCCTTTCCTTGTCCTTTATGATCTTAACATTTTTGAAGAATACAATCAAGTTACTCTGTGGAATGTCCTTTAATTTGGGTTTGTTCAGTGTTTTCACATGAGTAATTAAGGTTATGCATTTTTTGGCAGGAGTACCAGGTAAGAAATGTGCCCTTCTCGCTGCATCATATCAAGAGACATATGATAGCTATTTGTCCTTTTACTAGTGATGTTAATGTGATCACAAATTTCTCCACTATAAAAATAAAAATATAATTTTATCGATACGCCAAAATATTTTGATCGATATGCTATGAAAGGAGAGAAAATGAAATCACATAAAATGCTCAGTAAAACCACGCAAGGCAAAAAAAGTGGACGACAAAAATACAAAGAATAAAGGTGATGTATAGAAAACAGTATCAAGAGCATGCACCTCTTGATCTCAGGGTCATGAGTTCAAACCCCACAGTAGGTGTAGAGATTACTTAAAAATAAATAAAACTTAAGAAAAATCACACTGACATGTACATTTCAAAATGGTTAAGATGGTGAATTTTGTTATGTGAATTTTATCTCAATAATAAATAACCAGAACGTGAAAAAAAACCAGTAACAAATATGGTAGATATTAATCCAACTATAATCAATAATCACTTTAAATGTCAGTGGTCTAAATACAACAATTGAGAGACAGAAATTGTCAGACTGGGGGCGCCTGGGTGGCTCAGTGGGTTAAAGCCTCTGCCTTCGGCTCAGGTCATGATCTCAGGGTCCTGGGATTGAGCCCCGCATCGGGCTCTCTGCTCGGTGGGGAGCCTGCTTCCCCCTCTCTCTCTGCCTGCCTCGCTGCCTACTTGTGATCTCTCTCTGTGTCAAATAAATAAATAAAATCTTTAAAAAAAAAAAAGAAATTGTCAGACTGAATGAAAAAAGCCAAGCCCTAACTATACATTTCTTCCAGAAACCCACTTTATCTTTTCATAGTATGTAATACTTTCATTTTAGCAAGAGGGAAGTATGAAAACTTGAAGAAGATCAGAAGTTCTGTTCTGTACTCTAGCTTGGTTTGCTCCAACTGGAGGGGATTAAGAAACCCACTTTAAATATAAAGACACACATGGGGCGCCTGGGTGGCTCAGTTGGTTAAGCATCTGCCTTTGGCTTGGGTCATGATCTCAGAGTCCTGGGATCTAGCCCCATGTTGGGCTCCCTGCTAAGCCCGGAGTCTGCTTCTCACTCTCCCTCTGCCTCCGCCCATTTGTGCTCTCTCTCTTTCTCTCTTGAATAAATAAATAAATTAAATCTCTAAAAAATAAATGTAACAACACATGTAGATTAAAAGTAAAGGGATAGAGAAAGATATACCATGCTAACACTAAACGAAAGAAAGCTGGAGTGACTACATTAATTTCAGACACAAGAGACTTTAGAGCAAGAAAAATTATCAAGGATAAAGAGAGGCATTACATACTTACCTACTGATAAAAGAGTCAGTTCTCCGAGACGATACAACAATCCTTAATGTGTATGCACCTAACAACAGAACAAAATACGTGGGCAAAGACTGACATAACTGCGATGAGAAATAACTGAATCCATTATTATAGTTGGAAACTTCAATACTCCTCTATTAGAAATGGACAGATCAGCAAGCTATCAGTGAGGAAATAGCTGAACTCAACAGTGCCATCCATCAACTGCATATGATTCACATCCTATAGACTACTTCATCCAACAGTAGCAGAAAAGAGATTCTTCTCAAGTTCACGAGAAACAAGATAGACCACATTCTGGGCGATAAAACACACCTTAAAAATTTTAAAAATTTTAAAATCCTACAATATCTGCTCTCAGATAATAGTGGAATTAAACTAGAAAGCAATAACAGAAAGATAGCTGGAAAATCCCCAAATACTTGGAGATTACAGTTACTATTTTCTTTTCACCATCAATCAGTGTTTTGTGGGGAGAATCTTCGAGACTATGTTAATTCACCCACTAGATTTAGTATCCATTTGTGAGTCCTGCCTGAATCAATTGTTTACTACTATGGTTGCTAGACAAGTTAGTTTCTAATTTCCTAATCCTACATTTATTTGTTAGTTGGACTTCTACTGTATGGAAGAACTTTTCCTTCTCCCTTATTTATTTCTCTGTATTGGTATAGACTCATGGATTCCTATTTGACTCAATGGATTATAATCCATACTCATTATTTATTTTCTTGCTCAACTTGTCCCAGATTTGGCCAGGGAGAGCCACTTTGGTCTACCCCCTATGTCTGCTTTTGATATGTCACCATCTTTCTTTGAGTACTAATCTTAATTTCTGACACAAGGTATTCTAGCCTCATGCGCATTTTCCCAATCTAGCCTTAGAGCCTTGGTTTCCTTTTAGTATACATTTAAAAACCAAGATTTTATGGTAACCCCTGTGAATGGTGTGAGACTGATGAACCATAGAACTGTATGCCTGAAACAAATAATACATTATATGTTAATAAAAAACAAAACAAAACGAGATCTAGGCCCTAGATGAACTCATTGCTATTCCAAGTGTTATTGTTTTCAGACCCTCAGTGGCCTGAGCTAAGAAATAAGAATATACATATACACATACACACATGAGTATAAAGCATGGGTTTCATTCCAGTCTTCCCCCTTTCCATGTTTGTAACTTCCCTCTCCAACAGTGAGAAACCTGGCTTAGAGTTCCAGTCCTGGGATACACAGAAAAAGAAGTCTGAAAAACCTAACCTGGGATGGGGGTGGGGGAAAAAAGAAAAATCTAGCCTATACCATTCCAAAAAACAAACCAGATCTCAATATTCAGTAGACCTCAATGTATCTGTTTTTCTTTAACTGGAGAGTGTATCCGGATAATTCCTCATTCAAGAGTTATTTGAATTGGCTCTTTTCCCCCCTTCGGCGTGGTTATATTTTTCATTTGAAATACACTTCGTTTCATTTGTTTCTTTATATTCCGCTGTAGGCTTCTCCTATTCTTGTTTTTTTTTTTTTTTTTGCTTTTGTTTTTACTATACAAAACATTAGCATGATTCTAAAACTGAGAACTGTACAAAAAGGTCTGCTCAGCAAAACATCTTTCCTCTTTCCCATTCTCAGTACCCTCACTTCCATCTTCCATTCTTTCCGCCCGAACCTGCCCAGTGTGGGTCAGTCGCATTTATTTCTGATCTCCATTCTGTGCTGCTTTTGCACAAATGAACAGATAAACACACGTACTTTCCTATTTTCTTTTCCTTCTTACATAAAAGGTACCACACTGTAGCTGCTCTTTTGCATTTTTGTTTTATTTCCTTAACAATATATATTGGAAATCACTCAGCATCTGTTCGTGTAGATTCTTTCTTACAGGGCATAGTACTCATTGGTATGGATGTACCACAGTTCATTCACTTTCCTGTGTCTGTCATTGAAGTTGCTTTCGATGATTTGCAATTACAAACAATACTACAATGAATAACCTTGTCCATAAGTATTTTTTTTAAAGATTTTTTTTATTTATTTGACACAGAGAGAGAGAGTGAGAGGGAGAGAGCACAAGCAGGGGGAGCGGCAGAGAGGGAGAAGTAGGCTCCCTGCTGAGTGAGGAGCCTGATGTGGGGCTCGATCTCAGGACCCTGGGATCATGACCTGAGCTGAAGACAGACGCTTAACCGACTGAGCCATCCAGGAGCCCACTTCCATAAGTATTTTTGTATTGTTGGAGGCATATCTTGTGCAAGCGGGATAGATGGATCAAGAGATAAATGTCTCTGCAGCTCTGACAGATATTACTAAATTCCCCTTCACGAGGGTTGTACCTCTGTGCATTCCCACCAGCAGTGTGGGAGAGGGTCTGTTTCCCCACCGCCTCCCCTCACCAACAGAAGTTCTAAAATTTAAAATTTTTACCAATCCAATGGGTGAAAAATGCTATATCTGAGTAAATTTACTTTGTATTTTTTTTTACTATGAGTGAGGTTGGACATCTTTTCATCTGTTTAAGGCCATTTGTATATCTTTTTCATGAATTGTCTGTTCATGTCTCTTGCACATGTTTCTGACAGGTTTTGGTCTTGTTTCCTTAAATTCTTTTTCGGATAAAATGTATATACTCTTTAATAAGATGTTAATGATAACTATCATATAAACCAACATTGCATCCTTGATTCATCTTCATTTCATTTTAGATGAGATGTATATAGATTTTCAGATTTAGTAAATTATGATAAAGTTACAATAACTGTTTCCAACTGCAATATTGTGATTTATAATAAGAAATGTATATTTTGGTCTTCATCTGAGTTCTATCACTGAGCTTCTAAAGCCCTTGGAATTTCCTAAGTGATGAGACCAGTAAAGGTCTTTTGTTAGGTTAATGAGGTGACTGGGGGACTGCACCTAGCAGTGCAGAACCAACCATGTGATTAGAGGGTTGAAACTTTTCGTCCCATCCCCCTGACTCTGGGAAGGGGACAGGACCTGGAGGTTGACTCAATCACCCATGGCCAATGATTTAATCACTTATGCCTATGTAATGAAGCCTCCATAAAACCCCAAAAGGACTGGGTTCAGAGAGCTTCCAGATTGGGGAACGCACGGAGGTTCTGGGAGAGCGGTGCACCTGGAGAGGGCACAGAAGCTCCAGACCTTCTCCCCATACATACCTTGCCTTATGCACCTTTCCCATCTGGCTGTTCCTTCCTGAGTTATACCCTTTACAACAAACCAGCAATCTAGGAAGTAAAATGCTTCCCTGAGTTCTTGGGCTGCTCTAGCAAATTAATCGAACCCCAGGAGGTGTTTGTGAGAACCTCTGATTTATAGCCAGTCATTCAGAAGTACAGGTAACAACCTGGACTTGTGACTGGTGTCTCAAGTCCAAGGAAGGGGTTGTGCCAACTTTCAAGGTATAGCCGGTCGATCAGAAACAAAGGTGATAATCAGGGTTTGCAACTGGTGTCTTAAGTGTGGGGTAGGAGGGACAGTCTTGCAAGACTGACCCCTTCACCTGTGGGATCTGATGCTATCTCTGGATAGATAGTGTCAGAACTGAGTTAAATTGTAAGACACCCAGCTGGTGTCCAGAGAGTTGCTTGGGGGGAGGAGGGGGGGTTGCTGGAGTAGGGGCAGGTGCTCCCCTCCCCCCACAGTGGAATTGGTCCAGAACCTAATTTGCCAACTTAAGGCTATCAAACATTTCATTATCAAAACAATATTTTTTTTATCAAAAGAATATTTTTAAATGCTTAGGAAAATATGGTTGGAGAGGAGTGATCAGTAACGAACTCCGTGCAGTGACAGTTCTTCAGAGAAAACTGTGGAACTGGTCATTCCTTCAAATAATAGCATAACTTCTACATCTATTAGAGAGATTGGAATGTTAAAAAATAAAATAAAAAAAGAGAACCACAGGGCCCCCTGGCTGGTTCAGTCTGTGGAGTGTGCGGCTCTTGATCTCAGGGTTGCGAGTTCAAGCCCCACTTGGGTGTGGCGATTACTTAAAAATAAAATCTTTTAGAAGAAAAGAAAACCATACACACATGGATGCACACCCCACCCCCACTACAGCAACGTTCTCGCCTTCATTTTGATTTCAAAATGCTTCAAGAGAAAACCTTACCCAGACTTACCCAATCTCCTTTGGGTACATCTTTGCCAACATCTTTTGTGTCTTCTTCACAACCTTTCTTGCTCACTTTTTTTTTAAGTAGGCTCCACACCCAGTGTGGGTCTTGAAATTCACAACCTTGAGATCAAGAGTCACGTGCTCCACCAACTGAGCAAGCCACGTGCCCTCTGACTTGCCTGGCCAAGCAGGAGGCTCCATCATGGGAGATGACTCCAGCTTGGTATGGGAAGAAATGAACACATTGGCCTTGTTGGTGAGCAGAATGGTATTATTATTAATAGTTGCACTTCAGTAAGCCATCATGGATTTGGCAGACCTCCAGTTTCCATATTTCATCCAGCACCATATGAAGTGCCTGTGTCGGAAACAAAGTTCCTACTTTAACATGTGGTAAAATATGAAAGATAAACAGAGACGACGCCTCTTTCTCAACTCTTTCTAGTCGCATATATGTGTACACATAAATGTGTCATTAACATGTAAATGTGTTGTCAACTTCTCTTGCAGGGACAAAATGCAGGACACTTGCTGATTAAACCAAGTGCTTCTAGAAACAAGCGACCAGTGACATTGATGCTACTCTCTTCTGGTCACTTAGACACCTGGTTTACCAGCCAATTTTGCCTTAGGCTATACGCACCATGACCTTGAGCCGCAAGCCAGACATCAGTTTCCCTATGAACAGTATTAGTGGGAATCAGGAAATTAGAGGCTAGCTTTCCATTAAGTATGTTTGGGAAATAGAGGTTGAACAATTGCACCATAGTTTGTATAGAGAATAATCGAATGTTCTTGCTAACTGGTTTTGTCATTGACTTTAAGTTGTACATACATATTTACAAGACTGCTCAGTAACTTTTTAAAAAATTTTTCCATAAATGCTTTCAACAGCAATGACTTTTTAAAAAGTGCATATTTAATAAAAATACATGTATTATGTTACATTTCTCAAAAAAGGTTATGCAAATGTGTAAGTTGCACAAAATGTCTGCTGACATTTACCATCCACTTTGGAGGATATGGTGAAATTCTTGGCTGCCTACAAACTAAGACATTAGCAGCTACATTGAAAAATGGTCAGTTTGGGGAGGCTGGGTGGCTCAGTCATTTAAGCATCCAACTCTTGATTTCAGCTCAGGTCGTGATCTCGTGGGTCCTGAGTGCGATTGAGCCCCGAGTCACCCTGAGTTAACCCCAAGCTCATGGGGAGTCTGCTTGAGATTCTCCCTCTCCCTCGAGCTCTTATGCAAGTGCTCTCTCTCTCTTTCTCAAAAATAAATAAATACATCTTAACGAAAATGGTCAGATTTAACTTGTGTCACTGCAGAAGGTACATTTTTTTTAAGATTTTATTTATTTGTTTGACAGAGAGAGAGATCACAAGTAGGTAGAGAGGCAGGCAGAGAGAGGGGGGGAAGCAAGCTCCCTGCTGAGCAGAGCCCGATGTGGGGCTCGATCTCAGGACCCCAGGATCATGACCTGAGCTGAAGGCAGATGCCTAACGACTGAGCCACCCAGGCGCCCCTAAAAATCATTCTGTTAAACATGATTTTCATTTGGGTCAAGTGCTTGTTCTCAGTTAATTTCAATCATTTCAATTTCTTCAGTTTTCTTGCATGACTTTAGCTGTTAAAGTGTTGGCTCCACTAGTAAAATAATTATAAACACAGCGGAAATTAGGCCAATTTGATATCAGTTAGCATCATATGCATCAAAGAGAAAAATCAGTGATAGTAATGTCAATAATGGGTAGATTTTTCTCATTCAATTCATTCAATCAAAGTAAAACTTTTGAGTGGTCCTACTCTTGAAGGTAAAATATGACTTTAGCATTAGAGCCCCTGTAAATTCAGCTGAAGAATTTAACACTGAAGGCATATTTATTTGCTTTTGTATTAATAAAACAAATACAAATTTGGTAGAGTACGCATTAGGCAAAAAACATTGTTTTTACTCAATTAATAAACTTATGTAACAGATTAAAAAAACAAAACAAAGCCTTAATCCATGAATCTCCCAGAGTTGCTCTCCATTAACTTCACTCTACATGTGATTTTTCAATAACACCAGATGCTACATTTCGCTGAAAGCTCTGGCTTATCTATCACAACTAAAATTTGGAAGTGATTTGCTCAAGCAAATAAAATACATAAGCTAAAGCTATCTCCTCATGTTATTTAACCTATCTATCAAAACCATAGGAATCTTGGGGCGCCTGGGTGGCTCAGTCAGTTAAGTGTTGGACTCTTGATTTCGGCTCAGGTCATGATCTCAGGGTCTTGGGATCGAGCTCCGAGTTGGGCTCTGGGCTGGGCATGAAGCCTGCTTATGATTCTCTCCCTCTTCCTCTGCCCCTCCTCCCACTCTCTCGCCCTCTCTAAAAAAAACCAAAAACAAAACAAAAAGAAACACACACAGGAATGTTAATAGGAAAGTCACAAAATAAATGAAAGAATTACAAATCTTACTGTTTTTTAAAATTTCTCTTTATTTTTTAAGTAATATCTACACCCAATGTGGGGCTCGAACTCACAACCCCGAGATCAAGAGTTGTGTGCTCCACCGACTGAGCCAGTCAGGCGCCCCCAAGATCTTAATGATTTTAAAAATCACACATTGCCTGCAAAAGTAACCCAGGACTATTTTAATTAGAGAGGTCTTAGAATGTGGTTTTTTTTTTTTAAGATTTTATTTATTTTTTTGACAGAGAGACAGAGATCACAAGTAGGCAGAGAGGCAGGCAGAGAGAGAGGGGGAAGCAGGCTCCCCGCTGAGCAGAGAGCCCGATGTGGGGCTTGATCCCAGGACCCTGAGATCATGACCTGAGCCGAAGGCAGAGGCTTAACCCACTGAGCCACCCAGGCGCCCTAGAATGTGTTTTAATTAATTTAATTACTGATAGAGCTACTTCTCCCTCATAACTTTCCAGCCTGTTTTTGCATGTTTATTTTTCCAGATGAACTTTAGTACCAACTTGACAGTTTGAGGGATCACAATTAAATTTATAAGCGTACCTGGGGAGAATTGACATTTAATTATGTTGAATCATCCTGTCCAATAAAAAGGGATATCTTCCTATTTGCTTATGTCTACTTTTGTATGTTTCTTTTTTTTTAAAGATTTTCTTTATTTATTTGACAGAGAGAGAGAGATTACAAGTAGGCAGAGAGAGAGGGGGAAGCAGGCTCCCTGCTGAGCAGAGAGCCAGATGTGGGGCTCGATCCCAGGACCACGAGATCATGACCTGAGCCAAAGGCAGAGGCTTTAACCCAATGAGCCACCCAGGCGCCCCTACTTTTGTATGTTTCAGGAGAGTTTTCAAATTTTCCTCAGATAGACTTTGCACATTTCTTAAGTTTTTTCTTAACTGTCTTTTCTATGGTAAATTGGCTTTTTCTCTATCATCGTATCTGCTGATTATTATTTATATACCTGATGCCTATTTATTTCTGCCTGTTAATTTTGTATCCTGCTATCTTATTGAATTCTTTTACTGAGTGAATTTTATTATTCTGTTTTAATATCTAATTTAATAGTCAATACTAAATATTGATAGAGGTAACCCCACACAAAAGCTCTTTAGGGTACTCAATTTTTTTTTTTAAAGATTTTATTTATTTATTTGACAGAGAGAGAGAGATTACAAGTAGGCAGAGAGAGAGGGGGAAGCAGGCTCCCTGCTGAGCAGAGAGCCCGATGCGGGGCTCGATCCCAGGACCCCGAGATCACAACCCAAGCGGAAGGCAGAAGCTTTAACTCACTGAGCCACCCAGGCACCCCTCTCAATTTTTTTTTTAAGATTTTATTTATTGGGATGCCTGGGTGGCTCAGTCGTTAAGCGTCTGCCTTCGGCTCAGGTCATGAGCCCAAGGTCCTGGGATTGAGCCCCGAAATCGGGCTCCCTGCTCAGCGGGAAGACTGCTTCTCCCTCTCCCACTCCCCCTGCTTGTGTTCCCTCTCTCGCTGTCTCTCTTTCTATCAAATAAATAAATAAAATCTTTAAAAAAAAAACCCACTTTATTTCTTAATTTGAGGCAGAGAGATACAGAGAGAGCATGAGCAGGGGGAGAGGCAGAGGCAGAGAAGCTGACTCCCCGCTGAGCCGGGAGCCTGATCCCAGGACCTAGAGATCATGATCTAAGCCGAAGGCAGATGCTTAACCATCTGAGCCACCCAAGCGACCCTCTCAATTTTTTTTTTGTTTGTTTGTTTTAAATGAAGTATAGCTGACACACAATGTTACATTATTTCCAGGTGCACAACATAGTGATTCAACATGTCCCTGGGTTATGCCGAGCTCACCACAGGCGTAGCTCCCATCTGTCACCACACAATGCTATTGACCATTGGCTCTATTCCTGTGTTGTACCTTTCATCCCTGCTTCCTATTCATTCCATAGCTGGAACCCTGTACTTCCCAACCCCCCTTCTTCCATTTTGCCCCACACCCACTCCCATCCCCTCTGGCAACCAGCAGTTTGTTCTCCGTATTTATGGGTCTATTTCTGCTTTTGCTTGTGTGTTTGCTTTATTTTTTAGATTCCATATATAAGTGAAGTGATACAGTGTTTGTCGTTCTCTGACTTATTTCACCTAGCATAATACCCTCTAGGTCCATCCATGTTGTTATTTGGAATGTGAAGAGACTCAGATTTGGGCAGCCACTACTATCCTTGGCAACCTAGATTTCATATAGGGGTTTTTATATTTATTTCATATTTCATATTTATATTTATTTATATAGAATATATTTTATATTTATTTATATTTATTTTATATTTATTTATATAACATATACCATCTTTTATATTTTTATTTATTTATATTTATTTTATACTTATTTATATATAACGTATATTATATTTTATATTTATTTTATATTTACTTATATATATTTATATTTATTTTATATTCCATATAGGGGTTTATATTTGCCATTTCATATAGGGGTTTTTATAGTTGCCAAAATAAAATACAGGTCTCCTCATGGTAGACACAGGGAGGCACCACTCGGATGCGCCTGCAGGGAGAGCTGGTTTTCCAGCTGCCCAGAGCGCAGTAGGCAGACCGCCTCCAGCTGCCGGCGATTTCAGAATCGGCCTCATCTGCAGGAAGTCGCCTGTCTGCAGCCCCTGCCTGGGGACCGGAGGGGCGGCGGGCAGGCAAAGGCCCAGCTATTTGAGCCAACACCGAACACTGTGGTGCGTGATACTTGCTCGAGCTCCTTGCTGGGTTAGTTGAGGCTCGTGGGACCCACATCATAGTTCAGTTCTTCTTCTGCCCAGTCCTGCTTTCTCCCCCTGCCATTCACGTATGTGAGCTTACCCCGGTAAGCTTCTTGCACCTCACATTACATCTCGGCACCCACCTCTGGAAAATCCATCTGGGGTATGGATTGCGAATACTCTCCTCTGAGTTATGATTGGTTGGTTGCAGTTGTGTCCCAACGTAGTCCTGCCTCAGTGACGTCATCTGTTGCCCATAGCTTATGGTCCCTTCCTTGGAGATTCAACACCCGGCTCACGGTCAGTCTCTGCAACACTGGCGTCCCTGTGATTATTCCTGGTGACTTCAGCATAGCCAGAGATGCTACACTATGTCCTCTCCTCCAGGAGCCGGATATCCGTCCTGCCTCAGCCATTCGGCCCCATGGTCACACCCTAGATTTTGTCATTACAAATTATTGCAACCCCCTGTAATCCTAATTTCATGCACTCCACTCTCCAATCAGCTCCTCCTCTATTTCCAGCTCACACCTGCTAATACTCTAACTCCGAGGATCCTTTGGTTTCACCATTACCTACCTTTTATCTTACTGGTTTGTCATTCTCCTAGACTGCTTCCTTCTTTACTGTTATGGGCTGAATTGTGTCCCTCCAAAAGTTCTCTTTTTTTTTTTTAAGATTTGATTTATTTACTTGACAGAGAGAGAGAGAGAGAGCACAAGCAGGGGGAGCAAGGGAGGGAGAAGCAGGCTCTCCGCTGAGCAGAGAGCCCGACGCGGGGCTCGATCCCAGGACCCTGGGACCACGACCTGAGCTGAAGGAAGATGCTCAACCGACTGAGCCACCCAGGAGACCCTCTCCAAAATTTCTATGCTGAAGCCCTAATCTCCAGCGTGATTGCATCTGGAGAGAGAGCCTTTTAAGAGATAATTAAGATTAAATGAGGTCATAAGGGTGGGGCTCTCCTCTAATAGGACTCTAATCCTTATTAGAAGAGGAGGACATTATACTAAGCGAAATTAGTCCAAGAAAGACTAATACTTAAGATCTCACTTATATGTGGAATCTAAAAACAAAAAACAATATAAGAAACCAAGCTCATAGATACAAAGAACAGATTGGTGGTTGACAAAAGTGGGGGATGGGGTGAGCAAAATGGGTGCAGAGCGTCAAAAGTACAAACTTCTGGTTATAAAATAAGTAAGTCATGGGGATATCATGTACAGCATGGTGACTAGAGCTAATAATACTATATTGCATATTCAAAAATGGCTAAGAGAATAGATCTTAAAGGTTCTCACCACAAGAAAAGAAAATGTGTAAATATATATTGTGAAGGATGTTAAGTAAAGACTTATTGTAGTGATCATTTTGCAATGTATACAAATACCAAATCATGTAGTCTATCTGAAACTAATATGTTATACGTCAATTATACCTAATAAAAAAGGAAGAAGAGACACCGGCGATCTCTCTCTCTCTCTCTCTCTCTGTCCACACACACAGGAAAGGTCATGTGAGGACACAGCAAGAAGGCAACCGTCTGCAAGCCAGGAAGAGAGGCTTCACCAGAAACCAACCCTGCCGGCACTTCGGCCTTGGACTTCCAGCCTCCAGAAGTGTGAGAGAATGATTGTCTGTAGTTTACGTCGCCCAATCCGCAGTAGCTTGATACGGCAGCCTGAGCTCCTACGCTTCCTTACCCAGTGAAAATTTCATGATCAAACATAACGAACCATTGTCAGTGGCTCTCAAGTCCCTTGGCCAGATCTCAATTTGTATCGCTTTCTCGGCCAGACTCAAACCTTGGCAGAATCCAGTTCTCCCGGCTCCTCCACGTCACCATCAATGCCGCAGAAAAACAAGGCTGAATAAAAGTCAATGCATTGGCCAGACTCCTTCACATTCCTGACCACTTACCTCCAGCAGGCGCTTAACTTCCTGGCAATTATTCTACGTGTTTCTAGTCCATTAACTCTCTTATCCGCGTACTTAATTATTTTACATCTTTTCCTCCCTCTTCACACAGGTTTCATCCCTAACTCCCTGCTGATGACCTTGCTCCTTGTTTCACTAATAGAGGCTGCCAGGAGAGCATCCCACTGAGCCTGCTCTCCAGCCTGCCGGTCTCCCCGCATCTCTCCACAGACACTCTGCCTTCTAGCCTCAGTTGTCTGCACCTTCGCTCTGCTCCTGCAATTTCCCCACAGCATCAATGTTGACTTGCTAGTGGATAATTGCTGCCAGCATTCAGAGATGCTGTATTATCTCCAACACCCCCCCAAAACCAGAAAACACGAAGGCAAAGACTTCCCTTTACCCTCTTTCTCCGTCCAGCTATTACTTTGTCTCTCTGCTCCCCTTCAGAGCAAAATTCTTCAGAATAGTGGTCTGATCTCACCATCTCTAATGTCTCTCCATCTGTTCTCCCCTGAAGTCACGTCAGGTTTTCACCCCGGTTGCCCCTCAGGGCTGGCCCACTCTCTGCCCTCCTCTTGCTCAACCGCCAGGCAGCATTTGACAGAGTTGGCAAACGTCTCCTTTCTGAACACATTTTCTTTACTTGGTTTCCAGAACAACATGGTCTCCTCTTTAGCCCTCTACCTCAGTAGAACCTCTACTGTTCCTCATCTCTTTTTATGTCCTTCTGGCCTTATTCAAAGGTCTCCTAACCTATGAAGACTTCCCCTAGCTAGCCTATCTAAAATTGCAATCCACGGGGCGGCCCGGTGGCTCAGCCTTTGGCTCGAGTCATGATCCCAGGGTCCTGGGATCGAGCCCCGTGTTGCACTCCTAGCCTGGAGCCCCGCTTCTCCCTCTCCCTCTGCCCCTCCCCCTGCCCTCTCTTCCTGTCTTTTTGTCAAATAAATAAATAAATAAAATCTTTAAAAAATAAAATAAAATTGCAATCCTCTTCCTGCCTACCACATACATACTTTTATTCCACTTTCCTTGTTTTGTCTCGTTAGCACTAAGTCCACCTAACCTAATCTATGCTACCTCCCTCCTGTGTTTGTTTTCTGTCTTCCCATTAGAACGTGAGCTCCATGGGGGAAGGAATTGTTGCCTTCTTTCCTTATTCACCACTTTCTCCCTCTAGAATAGTGTCTGGCATATAGCAGGTGCTCAATAAATACTCATTGAACCAACAGTAACGCCAGCTTGCCCAGAAATGGGAGTAGCTCATCCTCCACCACAAGGACATTTGTAAATATTTAGGTTTATACCTAGGCAAAGAAATGGTGTTCATTTGATTTTGTCTCGGTAATTCAAGTATGTTTTTAGCAACGAGCAAAGGCTAACCCAGTCACCATTAATCAAAAACTTCTGAGGAACTTCTTTCTCAGGTTGAGGCAACTTTATCCTTCAGCAGTGATCGGGTCAAACTGTAAAGGAAATGGGTGAAGCCTGCTGAAATTAACACTTACTCTGCTCTCATCACCCACAATTGGGTCAGAGTGGGAGAAAGCCAAAGCAGGATTTCTTTTTTTTTTTTTTAAGATTTTATTTATTTGACAGAGAGAGGGATCACAAGTAGGCAGAGAGGCAGGCAGAGGGAGAGGGGGAAGCAGGCTCCCCTCCGAGCAGAGAGCCCGATGCAGGGCTCGATCCCAGGACCCTGAGATCATGACCTGAGCTGAAGGCAGAGGCTTAACCCACTGAGCCACCCATGTGCCCCGAAAGCAGGATTTCAAAAAGGAAATTAGTCAAATTGTATAGACTGAAATGGTCAGATGTCTTGCCCATAATTCTCAAGATCGTAAGAACTATAGCCAACAGAACTGGATAAGCTCATATAACTTCTCATTGCCCATCCAGTGCCATCCACTTGGGAGATATTTATGTATTCAGTGGCATTTTGCTACCTTATTCCAAAGCACTACTCAAGTGTGTCAGAACTTCTGTTCACAGCACCAAGAAGCCTGAAAGATCACCCTGGTGACACTGAACTATAATCTACAAACTGAAGATTGCACAGACCTTAAGATGCACCAGAGGAAAGAGGCATCGCTCGAACTTCCCTGGAGGGAACCATCCCAGCTTGGACTGAGCACCCACATAACCTGGTCCAGGGTTCACACCCCAAGAAGACATCCACGCGGGAGGCATGGCAGCTTCTCAGGCCTACTTCATGGATGTTTAACCTTAACCTTAAGAGCAACCTGGCTGAGGGACGCCTGGGTGGCTCAGTTGGTTAAGTGGCTGCCTTCGCCTCGGGTCATGGTCCCGGGGTCCTGGGATCGAGTCCCACATCGGGCTCCTTGCTCGGCGGGGAGCCTGCTTCTCCCTCTCCCTTTGCCTACCACTCTGCCTGCTTGTGTTCTCTCTCTCACTCTCTCTGACAAATAAATAAATGGAATTAAAAAAAAAAAAAACAGATCTTAAAAAAAAAAAAAGAACAACCTGGCTGATATATATATATTTTTTTTTAAAAGACATATTTATTCAGCGTCATGATCAGACTATTACATTTAGCAATCAACGGCATGGGTACAAAAAAAAAAAAAAATCTACATTAAAACCCTTTGTTGGAATGCTTTACACTTTCCACAGAACAGAAACTAAAATAACCTATTATACAATTAGTCACAAATACAGTCCTCGAGTTTTTTGCCCATACACATGAGTATTGTCTAAAACATGTCTTCTTTGTAGCAGCTAGGCCCTGCCACCACTGTGCTTGGCTGAGTTCACAAATCTGTTGTACCCTGTAGCTTCCCTGTCACTTCTCTGGCTCTCCTCTCCTGCTCAGCTTTGTTTCCTGGCAGTAATTAAAACCTTCTGCCACTGCCAAAGCTACTGCTGCTTCTGGAACTACCATAGCCACCTTGGTTTCGTGGTTTCGCAAAGTATTGGCCTCCACCACCATAGGGGCCAGAGTTTCTGCCTCCAAAATTTCCTCCTTTCATGGGTCCAAAATTTGAGGATTGATTGTTGTAATTACCAAAATCATTATAGCTTCCGCCACCTCCAAAGTTGCTTCCATCATTACCAAATCCGTTACAGCCATCCCCACTGCCACCATATCCACCACCGCCTCGACTGCCACCAAAGTCACCTCGGCCACTGAAGTTCTCTCCACGACCAAAGTTGTCATTCCCACCAAAACCACCTCCACGACCACCACCAAAATTTCCAGAACCGCTTCGACCTCTTTGGCTGGATGAAGCACTAGCCATCTCTTGCTTAGATAGGGCTTTCCTTGCTTCACAGTTGTGGCCATTCACAGTATGGTATTTTTGAATGACGATCTTGTCTACAGAGTCATGGTCATCAAATGTTACAAAAGCAAAACCCCTCTTTTTGCCGCTGCCTCGGTCAGTCATGATCTCAATTATTTCGATTTTCCCATAATGTTCAAAGTAATCTCTTAGATGACTTTCTTCAGCGTCTTCTTTAATGCCACCAACAAAAATCTTTTTCACAGTTAAGTGGGCACCAGGTCTTTGAGAATCTTCTCGTGAGACGGCCCTCTTTGGTTCCACAACTCTTCCGTCCACCTTGTGTGGCCTTGCATTCATGGCTGCATCCACCTCCTCCACAGTGGCATATGTGACAAATCCAAAGCCTCTGGAGCGCTTGGTGTTTGGATCTCTCATTATCACACAGTCCGTAAGTGTTCCCCACTGCTCAAAATGGCTCCTCCGACTCTCATCGGTTGTTTCAAAGCTCAGACCTCCGATGAAGAGCTTCCGCAGCTGTTCGGGCTCTTTGGGAGACTCTGACTTAGACATGACGGCGGTGGGAGGGGAGACTTTAACGATGCTTACTCGGCGGCGTCCCCGGCCAGAAAGCTACCTGGCTGATATTTTATACTGTCTCCTTATTTGCTCTCTGGATGCCAGCTGACACTTATCCTAACAATAGAATCTGGGCGTGGGCCAATTTGTGAGCAACGCAATGAGGTTACGACTTTATTTATTTATTCTTTTAAAGATTTATTTATTTATTTATTTGACAGAGAGAGATCACAAGTAGGCAGAGAGGCAGGCAGAGAGAGAGGGGGAAGCAAGCTCCCCGCTGAGCAGAGAGCCCGATGCGGGGCTCGATCCCTGGACCCTGAGATCATGACCTGGGCCGAAGGCAGAGGCTTAACCCACTGAGCCACCCAGGTGCCCCGAGGTTATGACTTTAAAGGAGTAATTCTGTCACCAACCTCTCTTCTGCAAGGAAAAAAACGTAACCAAATGAACAATGTCTTTCACTGGATAAAAAACGGCCTTGCTTGATTCTTACCTCAAAAATTTAAAGACAAAGTGAGTGCGTGGTCTCCTCTCTTTTGGCGAAGAGACCAAATGATGACGTCAGTTCTGCCAAGTCGCTGTGGCCGTGGGCCCGCTGTCCCTTCTGAATGTACAGGTTTGGTTTGGGTTCTTGCTTATAAGGTACAGAAAATGTGCCATTCCAAAGTGAAAAGGATCTTCCCCTCCGGAGAGAAAAGGATGATCTAAAAGATTAGAAAAAAACTCCAAAATCGTTGATGGGCCTTTGTCTGATTATTATTGTATGGCTTTGGTATGTCAAAATCCAGGGGTAAAAATATTACGCTTTCCTTAAAACTCTTCTTTCTGTTCATAAAGAAACTTCGCATCACCAAGTATTGGGTCAGTTCTCATGGGATATCCAAGATACTGATGCCCCTCCTCTAGGAAAACTTTTGAAGCCCAGGGCTGCAAAACAGTTGTTTTTGATTGCTGCTGGAATGGGACCAATAAAGCCCTCCAAACGCACCATCCCCAGCGTAATTTCCCATACTTCCATAGTCTTTCCACAAATAGCCATCGCCATTAACGTGCTTCAATGTTTCATTCAAAATGGATTAGTTCCTGTGGCCAGTGGCCAATGTAATTATAATGAATGTTGTATTAATCCTTATGATATTTCCCCGAATTCAATACATCACTGTATCTTAATCTTCCGCTATTCAGTTGCTCAATTGCCCAATTAGACTGTCGGTGATCATTTATTGGGACTTATTTCATCTGTGGTACATGAGCTGACTTTTGGCATCCAAGGAATTGGTCTGGCGTATGTGATTATGGGGATATTATCCTGGTTATGCACCACTTCTAGTCTCTCCCCTAAGCAAAATTATAGAATCTCAGAGAAATAAGTGAAATGGAAAGGCTTTGGACATTAACTTTCCAAATATATGGTGTTGCCAGGTCCATTAAGAAAAATTATCCAAGATTTTAGAACAAGTTGGTAACACCACATATTATAACACTCTGGAAGATATTACAACAAAAAGATTTCTGCCACTAGCAGTGTGGTTTACTAGAAAATGCCCTCCTGCTTAAAAACATTGATACTGGGTAAATTTCAACAAATAGATATTCATACACTTGGCTAGGACCTCAAGACACTAAAGAAAACCTCCAGGGACCTAAAACAGATACAGATGGCTGGAATTGGTGATATGCCAACGTGGAAGCTAGGTTATCATGGGGAAAGCATCAACATCAGAAACCCAAAACTTTGGAGGTAAACGTTATGGGGAATGGGGGATAAGTTTTGGGCTTGTATAAGGGAAATAACGAGAAAAAAACCGTCTGTCTCTGTTGTGACTTTAAATGAAAATAATAATAATAACCTGTCCAGAGTTCTAACCATGAACCTGTCCTCTCATGAGTCTGGGGTTCAAATTTATATCATTTTATCTTACGGATTGCTTAGCCCAATATGAGCAAGCAATTAAAAAAAAATCTACCACATGAGGAAATAAGCCACCAAGAGATAGAGGCAGCAGAAATAGAAACAACAAAACAGTTTAGAGTTGAACTTTTTTTTTTTTTAAGTTTATTTGTTTTGGTAATCTCTACACCCAATGTGGGGCTTGAACTCACAACCCCGAGAGATTAAGAGTCGTGTGCCCCACTGACGGAGCCAGCCAGGTGCCCCCAGAGTTTACCATTTAAAAAGCAATCAGTATGATCCGCCGTAGATTAAAGAAGAAAGTGTAAGATTATCTCGTGAAAAGTAGAAAAAAAGCATTTGATAAAAATCCAACATAATTTTGAATAAAATGGTAGTTGTGGAAGGACATGCTTTACTAGATACCAAAACTTATTATGATGTGATTAAGACATGAAGGCATTAGTGCAGGCACAGACAGACAGAAAAATGGGACAAACATACATCCTAGAAAGAGACTCACACATGCGGATTGTTGCTATACGACAGAGCTATCACTGAAGAGCAATGGAGGAAAAGAAGTCTTTCCACTAAATGGTGCCAGGACAATTGGCTGTTTGGAAAAAGTGAAGCTGGACTCCTGTCTCATATCATATACTGAATTATTTCTAGGTAGACTAAATCCTTTGTCAATCAGGATCCAGTCTGGCAAAAGAAACCACGTGAGTAACGTGAACCGGAAAAAATTAATATAAAAAATTACTAACTAGTTACAACTAGTTACTCCTACTATTTAGAGGAGTAGAGAACTACAAATAATGCAGGCATAGCAGACACAGGGAGTAGCCACCGCCTCTATGGCTAGGGCAGAGCACCCAAGAAAGGAACACATTTGGAAGAGCACCCACCACCCACCCGAAGCTGAGTTGCATTCCTCATTGGAGAAGGTGTCGCTGCGCTCCACTGGTTGAGAGAGAAGGTGCCACAGACCACGGCTGGCTGGCAGGACACAGCCCGCTGGGGTGCTGGCGAAACTTACTAGGAAATCACCCGTGCGAGTGCCAGCAAAACCCAGTGAGAAGCCACCCAATGGCAAAGAAGCCACTTACACTAGCAGCGGCGCCTTTGGAACCAAAAGGAAAAGCCCCAGGACCAAAAAAGTACCCTCCTCTTGCACTGTCTCTCTAGCGCCCTCTTCTGGCAAGATTTAGAATTGTGTCAGCTGACAAAGGAGAACGATTCCTAAGGTCCAGTTCCAGGATGACAAAGCAGGACAAAAGAGGGTGCACTTGGAGCTGAGCACTAATAAATTGATAATTGCATAAATATATAAACGTGAAAAACAAAACCATAAAGCTTTTAGAAGACACTATAAAAGAAGAGCTTCATGGCCTCAGTGTCCCGGAGGCATTTACAGCACCAACCATAAAGGAAGATGGATTATTTGACTAAATTAAAATACTGTTCAACAAAAGATACCATTAAGACAATGGAAAACTAATCCAGAGAGTGGCAGCAGATGTCTGCAGCATATATAATCAATGAAGGACTGGTATTCAGAAAATGTAAAGAACTCCTGCACAGGGCAAACTATATTTTCCAAAGATAATATCTCCCATCCCATGTGCTCTTATACAGTCTGACCTTCTAATTCTCCAGGAGTTAACTGAAATATTTTACATATCAATAATAAAAAGAAAAAGGGCATTCAATCCAATAATACATTAGATAAAAATATTAAACATGCATTTCACAAATGAGGAAACACAACGGCCAATAAATGTATGAAAAGTTGGTTAATATCATTGGATTCAGGAAAATGCAAATTAGAACCACAGTGAGATACATCCAACAGAAGGCAAATTTTTTTAAAGTCTGACAATCTCGGGGCGCCTGGGTGGCTCAGTGGGTTAAAGCCTCTGCGTTCAGCTCAGGTCATGATCTCAGGGTCCCGGGATCGAGCCCCGCATCAGGCTCTCTGCTCAGCGGGGAGCCTGCTTCCCCCTCTCTCTCTGCCTGCCTCTCTGCCTACTTGTGATCTCTCTCTGTCAAATAAATAAATAAAATAAAATAAAAAAATAAAGTCTGACAATCTCAAGAGTTGGTGAGGAAGAAAGCAGAAAGCAGAGCCTGAGACAAGGATTAAGACAAAGGCTAATGCTTTATTTTAGATGTGCCAGCTGAGGGCAGTGAGGTGAGGGAGGAAGGAAAGGGAGGCAAGGGAAGCTAGGGTGCGATGGGATGCTTACTGACCACCGCAGATAATGCTGCCATAAACTTCTTTGTTCCTGCAATCTGCTTCACATGTGCACAGATTTGTGATTCATGCTTTGCAACTAACTTTGAAGAGACACAGAAAACTGTTCATTAAACATGGTCATTCTTCATGCAAGAAGGGTTGCAAGATGACCTACACTTTGGAAGAGAGAAAGAAGGCTCCTGGTTCCTAGCTTCTCTCGTTTCCATTTCCTTTTCTTGTTTCCAGGCTGCTTCCCATGGCTCTCTGGCAGATCTCCATGGTGTGAATTTCAGCCAAATCTGGAATTGGTCAGGTGACCAGGGGCAGTTTGGATGCTCAGAAAGAGACAGAGAGAAAAGGAGGCATTTGAGGGAATCTGAAGGCACATGAGGTTTGTGTCACAATAAAAGATATTCACATACACTGCTGATGGAGTGCTAAATTGGCACAACCCCTTGAGGAAAATTTTGGCAGCAAAGTTTACAATGCATGTACCCCGCAGCCCACCAATGCTACTCCCAGGTTCATACCTTTTTTAAATCGATGCACATGGGAACCACATCACATGCACAGAAATGTTTATAGCAGCCTTATTTGTAGTAGTCAAAATCTGGAAGTATCTCAAAAAAATGCCCATCAGCAAGGGAATGAGCAAATAGATGGCTGTTTGTTCTTACCTTGTCATACTACACACACTGAAAATGAACAAACTGTGATTACACACAACCGTATGGATAAACTCGAGAACAAAATGTGAATTGAAAAAAGTAAACCACTGAAGTATAACATACATTATGAAGCCCTTCATATAATATTCAAAGATGCACAAAATTTAGTGACATACTTTTTAAGGTCACTTACATAATCTGTAATAAAATGTTACCTAAAAGCAAAGAGGTTATACCCACAACATTGAGAATAGCCATTATCCCTGCAGAGGAGGGAGAGGAAGGCAAAGGGAAAGATCTTCCAAAAGGCTTCAAAACTATTGCTGAGGCTCTACTCCCCAAGCTCGATGATGGGCACACTGGTCTTCATATACGCCGTGTAGTCCTCGTACGTTATCATTCTCTATGGTGTTCTTATTTGTTATACTACTCTTTAGGATGCGAAAAATCATTTGTTTTATAATTTATAAGAAAACAAAGTGTGTCAGCCTGAAGGATCTTGGTTAGTATGGACCTCAAACAAAAATAGGATCTCAGAGGTGATAATTACATTGGTGATGCTCACGCATTGTGTAGAAAAGAAGCTGACTGGGTCAAGGACTCTACGTGCTTGATCTCTGTGGTAAGAAATCCCTACCTTAGAAACATTTTTTAGGGGTGCCTGGGTGGTTCAGTCAGTTAAGCTTCCAACACTTGATTTCAGCTCAGGTCATGATCTCAGGGTCGTTCAGTGTGGGGTCTGCTTGAGACTCTCTCTCCCCCTCCCTCTGCCCCTCCCTTCAAGTAAATAAATAAATATTTTTTTAAAAAAGTATTAAGCGCCAGATTAAGAATTATGACTTGTGACCTTGGGCTGGTATCTTACTAAAAAACTAGGAATAAAATTATATAAGGAACCATAATCATATCAGAAATAATAGCCTTGTTACTATGTGATAGTAACGAGTTATAGATTAAGTGATTTTGATAATATATAATTATTTTGATATCTGTATATTCTATACAGGTGTGTCTCAGAGACAGGGCAGTTTCAGTTCCAGATCAATGCAATAAAGCAAATACAGCAATAGAGTCAAATGAAATTGTTTCCTAGTGCATAGAAGAAACATGTTCATAGATAGTCTATTAAGTGCGTAAAAGCATTATGTCTAAAAAAAACAATGTACATGCCTTAATTTAAAAACACTTTCTTGCTAAAAAGTGCTAACCATCATCTGAGCTTTCCGCGAGTCACAATCTTTTTGCTGGTGGAGGGTCTGGCCTCGATGTTGGTGGCCGCCGCCTGGTCAGGGTGGTGGCTGCTGAAGGCTGCGGTGGCTGCGGTGGTTTCTTCAAATAAGACAACAGTGAAGTCTGCCGCACTGATTGACTCTTCCTTTCAGAAATGATTTCTCTGTAGCACGTGATGCTGTTTGGTAGCATTTTACTCACGGCAGAACTTCTTTCAAAATTGGGAGTCAGTCAATCCTCTCAAACCCTGCAGCTGTTTTAGCAACTAGGTTTATGGAATGTCCTAAATCCTTTGTTGTCATTTCCACAATCTTCACAGCGTCTTCACCGGGAGTAGATTCCCGCTCAAGAAGCCACTTTCTTTGTTCATCCGTAAGAGGTAGCTCCTCATCTGTTCAGGTTTTATCAAGAGATGGCGGCATTTCGGCCGCGTCTTCAGGCTCCACCTCTGACTCT
>CM052900.1:136025158-136037022 GCA_028534135.1 Potos flavus
CTCTCTGCCTCTCAAAGGGTCCTCCTAAAGAGGTCCCTGTGTATGGCTTTGGTCTTCTGGGGGCAGTCAGGAGAAGAGAGGGTCTGTGCTCCCTTAGAACGTCATACCCTTGTCCTCCTCACTCACTGCACCCCTCCTTAAGCTGGAAACTCTAGATCTGACTTCCCCAAAGCTGTCCCTCTTCAGCCGACAACTGGTAATAACAGCAGATGGCATCATTAAGACCCACCTCTTGGGCTGGTAATTATTATGCCCCCTGGTGAGGTAAGTAAACGGAGGACTCTGCCCAGGTACTCTCACTCAGGTTCTCCCTGAGCACGGACTACAGATACGGTCCTTGTGCTCAGAGTGTTTACAGACTGGTGACCAGAAGACTGCTTGGTGGTGGCCTCCAGGAGAATGAATGAGTTGGGCAGAAAGCTTTGCTGCTTCTCCCGCTTCTGTCAGTTCTGTGAAATGGCCCCATCCATCCATTCAAAAAGTACCACATATGGACCACCACTGGCAAGCCGTCAGTTTAGCATGTGATGAAGAGCTTGGGCTCTGGGACCTGGTAGGCCTGGGCTGGAATTCTGGTTCTGCCACTTACTATGTAAGTGACTTCGAGCAGTTACTTAACTTCTCCGAGCCTCAGTTTTCTCAATCTGGAAGATGGGGCTATTAATTCTTCCTCTGTAAGTTCTGAAGTTTCTGCTTAATTTTGGACTCTACTGCAAGTCCCCTCCTCTAGTCAGTCCATCAATCTTCCCAAAGCCCTAAAGCCCCAATTCCCCCTCATGGTTCTCCACAGCCAACAGATGTGGCCTAGATTGTTTAGTGGGCATTTAGGGCTGATCACAATTCCATTCATTTATTTCACAAATATTTCAGGCTTGCTCTGGGCCAGACCTGAGCTGGGCAGCAAGAACTCATCAGTCTTCGCCCTCCTGCATCTTACAGGCTAGAGGGAAAGAGGGAAACTCGTGACTCAGACGCAGACAATCGAAGGCTGAAGGAGAAAGATCCTTCTTTGAGAGCTGAGGGCAAGGGGACCTGGCCTTGTCTGAGAGTCACAGGGGGCTTTCCTGAGAAGTGATGTTACAGGCTCAGGGAGACTTATTTAGGCAAAGCGGCAACAGTGAGGATAAGAACGGAAGAGAGATTCAAGCAAATGAAATATGTGCAAAGACCCTGAGGCTGGGCTCAGATCGCCAGGGAGAAAGTGGCCGAAGATGAATGTCGACAGATAAGCAGGGTCAGGGCCTTTGGGGCCTGGATTTTGGTTTTTATCCTGAGGGCAATGGTCTCGATCAAAGGCTTTAAGGCAGAGTTGCACCGGGCAGGAGCAACTGGTGGAATGTGCATTTTGAAAATACCACCCTAGACACAGTGTGGAGAAAGGACGGGAGGGAGGGGTTAGTGGCAGAGAAGTCAGTCCGGAAGAGGCCAGGCCAGGGATGAGGGGGTGTGGACCAGAAAGGTGGCCATAGGGTAGGGAGAGGTGCACAGATCTGAGAAAAATATAGAAGGTGACATGGGTAGGACTTGGTGATGAATTGCACAGCAGATGAGGGACAAGCAGGGATTTCTGGTTTCTGCAGGTGCAACGGGAAGAAGCCAGTGCCAGGCCCAGGGACAGGAGTGCGGGGTGCTGCAGGTTTACAATGGGGAGAGGGCGAGCTGGGTGTGAGCTGCCTGGGAGCCAACAAGGGTGGATGGTGAGAGCAGTCCCAGGACCCAGCTACCTTTGCTCTCGCCGAAAGGGGCTGTCTGTCAATCAATTGTAAAGGTCCATCTGAGCCAAGCCCTGGAGTCCTCTCTGGGAATGGAAAGGTGATGGGCTCGTTCCCTGCCTTCAAGGACCTCATAGTTTAGGAGAAAGACAGAGGAGGAAGCATAAATTCTATTCACTGTGATGCCGGAGTGGAGGGGCTGTGGGAGCAGGGGACAGCTTCTGGTTTTGCCCGGAGCCCAGGTGCACTACCTGCAGCCACCTGTGGCCATATGGGACTACTGCCAGAGGTTCTTGCCTCCATGTTCCTACAGGCGGTTCCCTCTTCCTTGAGCATCCTTGTCCCCATTACCATCTGTATAGATCCTACCCAGCTTCAAAACCTGTCCCAATAGCATTCTCTTCAAGAAGCCTTCCTTCCTCCTCCAGTTGCAGTCACCTTTTCGCTGTACCCCCAAAGCGTGTACATCTGATCAACACGCTCGTTACATGTAGTGTTGCGGCACGGTTACTTGTGTCCAGGTCTGGCTCCCCACGAACTGGAGAGATCCTCCAGGGAAAATGTGTGATTCTTCTGTGTCCCCAGGGCTGAGCACTGAGCGGGCGGGCACCGCCGCTGCAGTCGCAGTGTAGGCCGAGTAAGGGGGCGTTTTCTCTGCGGTCCTTGGAAACACTTGGGCATGCTCAGTGCCGCCCATTAGTCCCTTCCTAAAACGAGTTCCCTCACCCACTATTCTCCAACCTTCCGATGCTCCCTTACTTTGGACGTCTCAGGTCTTTCTTTCCTTTTTCATTTCTCGCCCCACACTTCTACCCTAGCCTTTATCTTCTAGCAACCGAAGCGTCAAGCTTGTTTCAGCAAAGAAATAGGCTTTGTGCCGGAGCTGTCAGCGAGCCGGGGACGCGGCTCCTTTAAGAGTGACCAGCTAGGGGGCGTGGTCTGCGGAGAGCAGGCC
Organism: Potos flavus; assembly: GCA_028534135.1. NCBI lineage: Eukaryota > Metazoa > Chordata > Mammalia > Carnivora > Procyonidae > Potos > Potos flavus. Next base: position 136,027,826 of record CM052900.1, read on the forward strand.
CGAAAGGGGGCGCGGCTCCTTTAAGAAGAAGCCGGCGGACTGCGAGGAGGCCCCGGGCCGGCAGGCAGGGGCGCGGTCGCTTTTGGAGCTGCTGCACAGCCCGTAGCACCCCGATTCCTCGAAGCGGGGTGCGTCCGCTTTAATCGGGGTGCGAGGTGTTGGGGGGCGGTGTTACATCAGCCGCCACGTGTGGGCCTCTCAGCTGGTGTGGAGGCGGCGGCCCCGCCCCCGGCCCCAGCGGTGGAAAAGTACCGGGGCGCCGAGGTCCCCGCCCCCTTGCCCCGCCCCCAGGCCGGCTGCGGCCCCTCCCGGCCCTCCTGGCTAGCCCCCTCCCGTCCCGCCCCGGCCCCGCCGCCTTCTACCGCCCCGCGGTGGCTGCGGGGTGCGGGGCGCCGGCTGGGGGTGGGCGCCCCCGGCTGCCAGGCCCCTGCCCTCACCTGTGGCCGCCCGGGCCCGCCCCACACGCACCCGAAATGAAGGTTGGGGTAGGGAGGGCGCGGGTTTTCCCTGGAGTAGCAGCCCCAAAATAACTCCACGGCCGTAGTCCCTTCCCAAAGCCGTGGCCAGGAGCCGCGGACAAAGATCCCGAGGGCGTCGGGACCCCCTGGCGCGGCTTCCCGGGACCCGCAGACGCGCGGGAACCCAAACCGGGCCGGTGGGTGGGCGGGCAGATAGGGAGGCAGGCCGGCTGGAGGGGCCAGATAGGCAGAGAGGCCTGCCAGCGGTGCGAAGAGATGGAGCGGGAGCCTGCACGAGGGGCGCAGACCCGGCCCGCCGGTTCCCGACCGCCGCAGGCCCCCGGCGCGCAGACCCACTGGCGCCCCAGACGGACCGTGACACGCTCTGGTTCCGGCGCTACCCGCATAGCTCCGCGCCCGCCGCCCCCGAACGAGCCGGCGTCTGCACGCAGCACCCCCCCTTCGGGAGCGCGCCCCCCCTCCGTTCTCGCCCGCTTTAGCTCCTTGGTGACAGCGGTGACACCCAGACGCGCGCACCTACCCCCGATCTTTGCGGCGAGACAGACATCCTCGTGCGTGCACCCACACTCTTACCCACAGATGCCCGCATGCAAGCGCGATCATACACACACACACACACACACACACACACTCACTCACTCACGCCCGCTGTCCTGGGGCTTAGCCCCGAGGAGCCACAAACCCAGACCGACGGCAGGACAGACAGAGGCGCGGGCCGCAGCGCTCCCTTCCCCAAGCCCCCTTACCATGCTGCAGCCCCCGGCCCAGGCGTGCTGGGTCCGCACCGCGGTGCGCCCAGGTGGCTTTCTTAAAGGGAAAGTTGCATCAGCCTCCCGAGGCTCAGTGCCGCCGCGAGTCCGCCCGCCCCGCCGCGCGGATCGCGGCTCCTCCAGAGCTTGTTGTGTTTTGGTTTCGGGGAGGCGGGGGCCAAGAGTTTGGTGAAAGTTTGGAGAGTGGAGAAGGCTTGGGAGACCTAGCCAAGTCCCTCCCCTCCCAGAACAGCTCCCCTGGCTGCTCTCCCCCCTCCCCCATTTCATCCCCACCCCACTGGCCGACTTCTCAGGCTCCTCCTCCCAGGGAATAAAATTACAAGTCTCTCCAGCTTTCAGATGATTGATCCCCAGGAACCCCTGGGAGTGGGCTCCACAAAGGAGCCCCCTTCTTCGCCCTTGCCTTGCTGCACCCCCCCCCCCCCACATACACACCGGCAGAGGCCCTTGGAGGAAGCAGATGTCGTTGCCCACTTCGGACTAGGTTGGAATGAAGCCAGAAGTCCTGGGGCGCTTTGAGGGGCTGGGGCTGGAGTTGGCCCTCCAGGCCCCTGGTCTTCTGCGCCTGCGTTGCCCCCAGGGAGAAGTCAGAGCAAATTCCATTTCCTTTGGAGCCGTGCTTCTGGGGACTATGGGCACAGCTGGGTAAGGCCCGGGTCCTAATCCTCGGAACTGGAGGTCTAGGGGTAATCCTTCCTCTAGGCACACTCCTTGGACTACTGGTTTGGTCAGCTGCTTGTGTTGACCGGCTGCAAACACCAATCGGGGCCCCTTAATTCCCTCCCTGGGGAGACAGACCTGGGTTCCAATACTAGATAAAGGAGACTTTGCCAGAAGGAGTTCGCTGAGCCTCAGTTTCCTCCCCTGTGAAATGGAGAGGATGAGCTGAGGTAATGCCTATCCTTGAATATAAGACACATTGCTCCAGGCTGCCTCCCTGGGCAGCAATGCCTGGCAATTGGTGGAAAGTTTGTTTCCCTTGTGAGAGCCACCAGTTATACCGGCTGTCAGAGAAACGGTATTGTCCCAGCCTGAGTGGGGCATCTGCCCGGCAGGGGCCCAGCCTGGGGAGCTAGTACCCCCTCTGGACCCTCCCTGACTCTGTTTCTCACTGTGGTCTGGTCAGGAAACTGGTTTTATCTGTTCCCTGGGGTCAGTCAGTGTCCGAGAAGCCGATCGCACACGCCAAAGTAACACAAGTGAGATTCCACTTGATTAATTTACGATCAAAGGCATGGAGCAAGATAATAGGCTTCAGGCACAAACATTTCCTGCCCACAGGAGCGCTCTCAGGCCACACACAGTCCATTTCACAAACTCTCCCCAGGGCTGTAGGCTCAGACCTTACAACCTATTTACACTGGAGACCTGATTGCATCTGGAAAGACACTTTATCTCATCGCCAGATTATTTGCGTTTTTACCTTGTTCCCAAACCTAGCAGGGACGGCAGGTTAGGGAGTTCTGTTTTGCCAACGAATGGCAGGTGTCCCGTGTATGTGCACGCACGCGCACAAGTGCACCTCCGCCCGGGGAGTCGGCTGGGCCTGTGTCCACTTACTCTGTGGATTCGTGGAAGTGGATCTGTGTTTGTTGGAGGAGTCGTTGTGCACTGTCGCGGCTCTGTGTAGTGGCGTGTTTGTGTGCCCCCAACTCTGGGGACTGGCAACATCGAATCCAAGCCCTCCTTGATCCTCCTGCCTAGGACATCCATTCTGTTTCTGGTCTTGCTCTCCCTCTCTCTCTGGAGGCTCTTGGAAGAGGCCCTCCGGTAGGGAGTGGGGACGAGGAAGTGCGTGAGAGGCCGTTTCGATGGCCTCCTTCCCTCTTGAAGCAGTAGATGGAGGGTGAAGGGACACAAGAAGAGGGCCCCAAGCCTCTCAGTGAAATGTCTGATGATTATTATGGCCCGAGGAAACTGAGACTTGCTACCTCACACTAAGGCATCCACATGAAGGGAAGCAAGTTCAGGAGACTCAGAACCAGCCGCCCAGGAGGCCCTCAGGCTCTGGGACTGGGCGCAGGGGAGGGTGAAGTGCTCAGGGTTCAGCTCCCTGAGGCCTTATTGGGAGGACAGTTCGGCATTAATCCGGGGGCGAGGAGGCAGTTATCACCTTAATCCATGGGTTGGGGCGGGGGGGTGGGGGGAGATTTTCCCTGGGGTGTTTGGTGGGGAAGTTGGAGATTTGCCCACGAGGGTTTTGCTAGACAGAGATGACGGAACACAAAATATATTTGTATACGTATAGAGAGATTCATGGATGTGTGCATTTTACCCACCTTGATCCAGAAAGGGCTTTAGGCAGCCATATAGTGAGTTAAATCCTGAGGAGGAACTTGAGAAAGATTTTGGCTCCCTGAGACATAGACGAGAGCGCCTGTTTTTTTTTTGCCTTTTTTTTTTTTTTTTTCCCAACTAGAATGAGGCCCCAAGGGAGACAGGTCTGGGCCGAGCCCAGGTCAGAACTGGGATGGCCTTCGTCCCTGGCTGTGAGCTCCTGGCCCTGGGCAGCTGGCCCACAAAGAGGGAAGGGCATGGCTAGCCTGGGCCATTGTCAGGAGAGTAGGGGGATCAGGCCTAGGACAGACAGGAGGACCAGCGGGGTCCGACGACCTGCTGAGCTGACATGCTTCTTCCAGGCGGGGCAGCAAGAGGGCAGGCGCCTGCGGCCGCCCCACCCACTGCAGGCTAAGGTGTGTCTCCCCGGCCTCCAGTTACAGTGCTATTTCCTGGGAGGGCTGCACCCAGCCTCGGATCCCCCAGTGCTGGCTGGCTTCCTCCTTTGTTGTCGTCAGCCTGCAGGATCAAGGCCTCTGCTGGGACACACAGAGTTGGCTTGGGTGTGTGTCTGTGGCAATAGGGATAAGGCCAGACGCGGGCCACTTCTGGAGGGCACTGAAGGAGCTGGTGGCATGGGGCACTTGGTGGTGCAGAGGGGTGCAGAGGGCCCTGCGGAGACGTTGGGGGAGGGTGGACATTGTTTTGGGTTGCATCCTGTTCTGACCATTGGTCTCCGCCTCCTTGGGAGTCCCAGCCTCAGGAACAGGACAGGATTGCTGGGAGTGGCCCGGCTGGGCTTGGCTCTCAGATTCTTTCTCCCTTGAACTTGGAGCCCAGTGCTCAGTACCTGGCATCTTCCTGCCCTGTCCTAATGCAAGGGAGCAGGTTCAGTTGCTTCCTGATCCAGATGTCTGTGGGGTTCCGTGTATCCCTCGGACCAATCTCTTGGGCTGTCTCTGGCCCTGGTCCAAGGAGTAGCACGAGCCAATCATGGGGCTCAGAGCAGGGTGCCAGGCTGGATCTTAGCAGCTCCGGGTGAAATTAGGCCGATAGGCTAGAAATGTTGGCTTTGGCCCTGTCTGGGGGGTAGCCCCAATGTCCAGAGCATGCAAAACCCAGATTCTGAAACACCATAGAGCCCCCCAAATCCGGAATACCCAATGCCAAGGGTGCCAGAGCTCCTAACACTGCAGAGAACCCAAAACCTAGAGTTCTCAATACCCAGAGCCTCAGGGGTCCAATACTTAGGGGGCCTCATGCCCGGGGTACCCAACATCTAGACCACCCAACATTCCTAATACCCAATTTTGAGTGCTACTATCCCAACCCACTGGAGAACGACCTGGAGGGGATGGAGCAGTGCCCCTGCGTGGCCCGGGACCCTTCAGGGACTGGTATAATCTGGGGAACGACCATCACTGGAGTTGGGGCTGTGGGTGGTGCTGGAAGCAGCAGTTATGCTTCCTCGATGCCCCCATCTTGGGTCTGGAGAGGCCAAGAGGGGCCGCAGAAGGGCTGGCTTTCCCCCAGGCCCACCCCCACCCCCACCCCCGTCACAGGTCCCGTATAATCAGACGTCCACGGACTCCCCACATAGGAGTGTCCGTCCGCGGGGTGCTGGGAATTTGCTAATCTCTAGGAGTACAGCCGTGAGAGGAGAGGGGTCCCCGCTCTCCCCTGTGGGAGGTAGGACAGTGTGCCTGTGCCAGTGTGCTGGTGTGGCCCATCACGTGGCCATCCGTGGCCCACCTGCGGCCGAGGGCATGGCCGTGAGATGGAACGGCTGCTGGCGTGTGATGGTGTTGGTCAGGGGCTGTGAACGTAAACTTGCTGACACAAGCAAGCTGACACACGTGACGGGCAGAGCAGGTCCGGCTATGTCCATCCGTCGGGCCATTCTTATAGTCCCTCCTGCCTCGCCGCTTCCCAAGGGAAGACGATTCGCCAGGATCAGGCCTCCCTGTGGGGAGCAGGGGGCCAGCTCGGAGCTAGAGGCTGGTACCCAGAGCCACCCGGCAGTGGGCCTAGAGATTCCTCCGGCCCCTGCCGGACCCAGAGCCTCTTTGGACTGAGAAGACCGGAAGAGGGGTGGCTCTGAGTGAAGCAGCCAATACCAAAAATAGCCATCCACCCTGGGGAGGTTTCTGGGACATCCAGCCCAACCCACCCTGCTGACCTGGAGCCTGGCTAGGACTCCTGTCTGACTCCACTTTCCCACCTCCCATCTCAGCGGCCCCTTTAGACTCGAAGGAGGGACGGAGCAGTGATGTCACCACACATGATGACATCACAGGGAGCTGAGACATGGCAGGGAGGGACACCCGGCTCTGGGCGTGGGTGGCATAGGGCTGGGTGGGTGTGGCTCCATCTGCTGGCAGCTCCCCAGACTCCCAGCAGCTGAGGATGGTAGGACTGGATAAAGCCGTGTTCGGGGGGCCCTGCCTTATCTGTCCCCCCCACATGCCTGATAAGCCTCTTGCCAGGGCAGACCCAGGGAGCAGGCAGGGAGCAGGCTGGAAGAGGGGAAAGGGTCAGCTGGCTCTGGCTGAGCTCCAGGGCAGACAGCAGGGGTCAGGGCGGCCTGGCAGAGCCCCAGGAGGTGGAGGGGAGGGGTCCCTGGGAGAGCAATGCAGAGCGGTGGTTAGGAACAGGGATTCTGATGCCACGATGCCTGCATTCGTGCCCCAGCTCTTCCATTTCATACACGGGTAAGCTGTGTTTCTCCAATATTCCTCAACAAGAATACTATTAGCAGTGACCATCAATCACAGTATTGTGAGGATCAAGTATGTGTGAAGTGGGCATAGAAAAGGGCCTGGTATATAGTAAATACTTGTCCACCTTCCTAGGTGAGATCAGGATCCTCAGCCAGAGGTGCCCTTCTTACCCAGCAGCACATTCTGGTGGCCTGAGCCTTGCTGGGGTCTGGGGTTTTCGGGGGCCGTACAGCCCCATGTGTATCCTCGTGTGCACCCCCACACCCTCCCAGTCTGCACCTGCCCCAGGAATCCTTCCCAGGAATCCCAGCCTTTCTGGCTTGGTTTCTTCCTGCACCCCCTCTGGACACCTTGGAGCCCTGGTGCCCTCTGGTGACAAAAGCCACACATGGCAGTTACAGCTGGATCCCTGGGCACATCTGGCCAGACAAGGTGCTGTCACTTGTCCAGATATTTTGTGTTGTCCTCACATCAAGTTTCCAAGGTAGGGGTTACCTCCATTCTCTAGAATCAAGGCTCAGGAAGGTTATATAATTTGCCCCAGGTTACAGAACTAGTACATGCTAGAACTTAAACTTGAACCCGAGTTGGTCCCATCTCCCAAACCTACGTTCTCACCTCGTGAACAATATGCACACAGAGTTGCATAGCAATCCAGTAGATGTTTTTTGTGCCATACTGATAGTTGGAGTGTAACTATGACTGGGTGTATGGCTATTGAAATTCTCCAACTGTGACTATAAAATTGGTTTCGATGGGGCACCTGGGTGGCTTAGTGGGTTAAGCCTCTGCCTTCGGCTCAGGTCATGATCTCAGGGTCCTGGGATCAAGTCCCGCATTGGGCTCTCAGCTCAGCAGGGAGCCTGCTTCCCCCTTTCTCTCTGCCTGTCTCTCTGCCTACTTGTGATCTCTCCCTCTTTGTCAAATAAATAAATAAAATCTTTAAAAAAAAAATTTGGTTTCGAGAACAATAAAGTTGGGTGTTTGACTACTGGGACCTCTTGTTGGCTATGATGTGGCTGATTGTATTGTGTGAGTATAAACCATGACCCGGCTTGTCATTGCTGTTGTGTGAAATTGGCCATGGCAAAATGTGTGGCTCGTCCGCCCATGTGTGCGTGCATGCGTGCGTCCGGGCGGTGCTGGCTTGTGTGGTTATTGAGACTGTGTGGGGGGAAGGTGACAGAGGGCCCTGAGTTCCCACCACCATTTGCCTTTGCAGTCCCAGGACTGTGTCTGCTCACCATGACACACATGATGGATGACTTCACATGCCTTGTGCGCTCCCAGGGGCCAACCCGCTTCTTAGTCGTCTCCCCGCCCCTTTTTGGAGGAAGTAAAGCAAATAGTACCACAAATGGAATTGACTTTCATTTTTTCCATGGGATATTTGAGAGAGCATTTTACAAAACTTTGAATGATATCTCAAAAAAAAAAAAAGGTCTTTTAAAAAGAAAAGTAAATACAACCACTCTGATTCTTTAATTTGAATTTAAGTACCGATTCTCAAGAACTTGTTTGAAGATCTCCGGGGGTCTCCAGGACCCTTATAGGGGATCCACAAGACAAAAACGATTTTTATAATAATGTCAAATTTTTATTTGCCATTTTCACTTTGTCTATATTCACATGAGTGATGCAAGGGCAGCAGGTGGGGAGTTCTAAGCTGGTGCCCAAGGAGGAATCAGGGCGTGGCTCCCAACGACACCAGCGAGCTTTGTATTTTGTGTGCCACTGTGCATGCGCAGAAGAAAAAAAAGAGGGAAAAGGATAAAGGGAAAAAAAGGGCCAGTTTCACTTAAAAATGTCTTGATGAAGCAGTAAAATTATTAATTATTTTAACTTTCAACCCTTAAGTGTCTTTTCAATATTTTTGTGACAAATGGGAAGTATACAGAAAGCATGTCTTCTGCATTTTGAGGTATGATAGTGATCTCGGGGAAAAGCACTTATGCAGTCGACTTACGAGCTGAAAGTCGCTTTTTTCACTGGTTTTGCTTAAAAGAACAAATGACAAAAAATAGTTAGTCAGGCTTGGGTATTTGGCATCCACTTTCGCCAAAGTGAACCAAGTGAGCCTGTTACTTCAAGGGAAACAACTTCTTAGTACTTGTCGCCATTGATAAAATTAGAGCTTTCAAGTGAAAATTAGAATTTGGCAAATATCTATCTGCTACTGTGAGTTTGAAACCTTTTCAGTTTTGAGGAGGTTAGTGATGACATCAATGAACATGTGTGTGGGGGTTGTTTGTTTTGTTTGTACTGTGTAATGAAATGTGTCAGTATTTGGAAGATCTGCATAACTCAGTGAACCAATATCTTCCAAATGACCAGTACATGATGTTCAAGATCACACATGGATAAAAGATGCATTCAAGGTGCAGGACTGACCAATGGGTTTTCATGTAACAGACTATGCAAAGCTCATTAATGGAGTTTCAGATTCCGCACTGCAACTAATCATCAAGAAACTACACCTGTCGAGTTTTGGTGTAGTATGAAAGAATAGCCACAATGGATAAGGCTATTCAAACACTTCTCTCTTTTCCAGCAGCATACATTGTGAGGCTGAATTTCCTTCGCATAGTTCAGCCAAACCAACATATGGCGACAGATTGAATGCAGAAGCAGATATAAGAATCCAGCTGTCTTCTATCAACCCAGACATTAAAGAGATTAACAAAAATGTAAAACAATGTCACTGTTCTTATCAAAGTTTTTGTTTGGGAAAATACACAGCTATTTTTCGTAGGCATATTTTTTTTCTGTTAACATGTAATACATGAATATCGTTATTTTCAATTTATATGTATTTTAAGTGTTTCTCACTTTTTTTAAAGATTTTATTTATTTATTTGACAGAGAGAGAGAGAGAGAGAACACAAGCAGGGGGAGTGGGAGAGGAAGAAGCAGGCTTCCCGCCGAGCAGAAAGCCCGATATGGGGCTCGGT
>CM052900.1:136037522-136122277 GCA_028534135.1 Potos flavus
TCCCTTCGAGGTCACCATACTTACCGAACTCACAGAAAAGCTAGGTTTTCTTTACATCAGAATGCATGCTTCCAGTGGGTGAGAGCTTGCTAAGATCCTACTATTTGCCGGGCCCTCTGCCGACCTATTTCCAAAGAGAGGTTCGCCTTCCCGGGACCAGAACACTCGTGCCCACCTTCCTGACCACTGGTCTGTGGCATCTCAGCTGGAGACTGACCCGTGAGTGTGGCCTCAGAGAAGTGGGATGGGTCTGAGTGACATCCCGCCCCAGTGATGGGGACACCTGCTGGAGGAACCCAGCCCACACAGCATGGACCCCCGGAGCAACACATCAGGCTCTGGGCCACGCTTTACAGATCTCCAAGGGTCCTAGTCCGTGGATCCTCCTTTGCTTGGACTCAGTGGTGACCACTGTCTGCGCTGGTGCCATCTTTCTTAGGACAGGCGACCGCGCAGTTCCCCAGGCCAGAGCTTTCTTATATGGTCGGCCACATTCTCCTATGAGGACGCTCAATTGTCTTGGCCGGTTGGGAGTCTCCAGCTCTTGCAGGGGGAGCGGAGGGGTGGGGGGGAGCTCCAGGGCCCACCACCGCCCCCTCCCCCTGCCCTCGCCACTCTAGGAAGTCTAAGGTGCCCTTGGTAGTCGCCTGTGGACTGTGCCCCCCCTTCTTCCTGCCCTTCACCAGGTCTAATGCCCAATGGCTCCCAGCCACCCTACCAGGAGCCCACCAAGTGCCAGGCTGGGGAGCTCAGAAGCATCTGGGCCCCAAGGCCGCTCACTCTCTTCCACGCTCGCTCTGCCTCACTCTGTGGTTGCGAGTGTGTGTGTGTGTGTTTTGTTCCACTAACTTGCTGGGAACAAGGGGAAAACACAACAAACCCCACGCCTCACTCCAGCTCCGGAGCACCCGCGCTGGGCTGCATGGGGACTGGCCGGAGGGGGAGGGCCAGGGGAGGGGGAGGCAGAGCTTCGGGAGGAGATGAGGTGAAAGTAATTGATGCTGCCCAGGCGGCAGTGGGAGAGGCAGGGATGCGTCAGTGTGGCCCGGAGCTGGCAGAGGTGTGAATGAGCAGCAGAGACACGCGCTCCGCTCTGAGGGCTCATCCTGGGATGGCCTCGGCTCGTGGACCTGTGGCCCCCTCCTCCCCAGAACAGGTCAGTCACCTTCCAAAAGGTTGAGCGCCCCCCCACCCCTGCACTGGAGCCAGGCGGTCTGGGAGGCTGGGCTGGGGGTGGGGAGAGGGGCTGAGTGGTCAGTGCTAGGGAGGGGCAGGCACGGCCAGCCAGGGAGACAGACACCAGCAGAAGTGACCCAGAAAGTCGCAACTTTGCAAAGGAGTGCAGGAAGAGTTAGCTGTGTGGTGGGGGCCTGGGGGAGGAGAGTGGGGGGGGGTGCAGGCTCCCCCAGCCCAAGGACCTGCTGAGAATCTGCTCTGTGTATCAAAGCTGCATTGTCCTAGCTCCCGGGGAGACGGGCCGGAGGTGCCCAGGAATTGTACTAATCAATACAGCGCCATTGTCCGTGCCACGGCAGTTACTCCTATGGGGAGAGTGAGCGAGGGGGCAGGGGGACGTGGTACATGGACTCAGCAGTGACGGTGGGGGAAGAGGAGGGCATGGGGGTCTCCGCTGGGAGGAGAGAGACCCCAGAGAACATTCACCAGTGTCCACGGCAAGTGCCCGCACGGGGTGGGCACCCGAGTCGCCTCTTCCCTAGAAGCCGGGGATGGGCAAAGATGTCGGGGACAATGGGGCTGATGGCAGCAAGGGTGAGGGGGACAGAGAGAGCCATCCTTCCCACCCTGTAGAGCATCCTGATTTGACCTTCAGAAGGCAAGAGGAGGAATGTCTTCTGGCAAGACACAGGTTGGGTCCGGGCGAAGCATTATGCAGAGCTGCCCTCAGACCTCAGAACTGCCAGGGTCACAGACCAGAGCCACTTCCCAGAGTGCCAGCCCCACTGCCGACTGCCTGGGGTAGAGACTGCCCACAGCCGCCGGGTGTGAGGCTGGGCCGCCGGGCTTCTCCAGGCCCACCCAGTGTTCCCCACCACTGCTCCCCGGGGCCTGGCGCGGAGCCGGGCATGCCTGGGGGGTGCCCCTTCTGTCTGCTCTCCATAGTGCTGGCATGTCTGTCTCCACCAATCAGGGCCCTGGGCGAGACACCACAGGGCATCCCCTTGCCTCCCTCACCTGCTCTACGAAGGCTTGGACTCCTGACGGGTGCCCAGAGCTTTCTCTGAAGCTCTCCTGGAGGCCAGAGGCACGCACCACCCCTGGGTACCTCTCGGGCCTTGGATGGATTTTCCCATAGTCCCCCCCCTCCACCTCTGGCCCCTCTTTCCCGGATCTGGATCAGCGAGGCCAGATGAAGGACAGAAGTCTCTGTCATTGCAGGGCGGTGCTACCTAAGGGCCAGCATGGCCCCTGGACCGAGGGGAGAGAACTTGGGGGAACAAGAATCTAGGGGTGCGAGGAGGTCGTGAGGTCTTTTAAGGCGGCCACCATTTACTGTCATGGCTTTCCTGCCTGAATTCCCCGATGGGGCTCAGAGAAAGTTGCCAGTGATCTGGATTTGGCTCAAGGTCAGTCTGGGATGTGGGGTCTTGTCTGTCCTCCTCCATAAAGTTTGTCTTGGATGAGACTTCATCCCATGAGCAAACCCCAGGGCTGCAGAGTTCTGAACAAGAGGCCTGCTGGATCCCAGCGGGGCCCGCCCAGCCAGGCGGCTCCAGGATTCCTCAGTGTCCACGGAGAGCAGGAGGAGGGAGCTCACAATTCACAAAAATATCCAGTGGACACTGGTCTGGGAGGGCGGGAGTCAGGAGCCAGAGGAGAGCCGTAGCCCAGGGTAGAAATCCGGGAGTCTGTGCATGGAGAAAGGAGGGGTGCCTCCCGTAGCGGTGGTTACCTCTGGGAGGGGGCTCTGTGGCTTTGTTTCCTCTTTACTCCTTGGCGTAGGTTCCCTTTTTTTTTGGTGATAAGCTTATAATGCTTTTATAATTAGAAGAAGAACATCAACTTTTTTTTTACATCATTTAGAAAGATAGTGGGAACTAATGGGAGATTCAGAAGAGAGTCAGAAATAGGAAAATTCTGGGCAAGGCAGAACTACAGAGATTAGTAGATCTACTGAGGTGGCCTAGTCTGTGCACTGATTTCATAGTTAAGGACGCTGACTTGCAGGGAGTGGAAATGACTTGCCCAGAGTCACTGGGAGAGCAGGCTCTAGAATGCTGGGGTTCTCACGTCCGGTGCAGGGTCCTGCCCTGTCAAGCCCAAGGCACGGTGGGGAGAACTGGATTCTGCCCTAGAAGCTGAATGCCGCTCATTCCACGGGCTGATCCAGCAGGGGCTAGGCCAGGCACAGAGCTATGTAAAGGACTTATGTAAGTGATTGCTCCGTATGGCTCACCTGGCTAGGCAGGCACGTGGTGGGAGGTCAAAAGTCCTGGCGTGGGACTGGACCCTGCTGCCTCGAGGACTCTCCTAAGGGGAAGGGCATCTGCGCATGCGTGGTCTTATGTGAGGGTCTTACGTGCGTGTTTCTGTGTATAGTGGGCATCGTGGAGGGTGATCGGCCAGCCCACCGTGGCTCTCAACCACGGAAAGAAAGCCTCAGAGCCTGCTTTCTACTGAACGTGGGGAGCTCGGGCGCAGGGCAGGGCTGTCCCTATCCTGGGGACCAGCGATCAGTCCCATCAGGTGAGGGTGGGGGCTATCCAGGGAGCCTGGGGAGGAAGCATCAGCCCACTATGGTTTAATTCATCACCGAGGTGTGAGCAGGGGAGGAAGGGAGAGCAGTGAGGGGCAGAGAGTGAATGAGGGGTGATGGGCAGGGGAAGCCTGGAGCCCAGCCAGTTGGCAGGGCTGAGCTGGGTCAGGCAGACGGGCCGCCGGTCTGGGTGAAACTGTGAGCACGAAGGGGTTCTTTCGTGGGCAGCCGAGAGCCGACGTCCTGCAGGGACAGGTCTGATCAGTGACACAGGTGTCTACCCAGCAGATCAAGAAAATGAGCGGCTTAGGCTAGGGAAGCAGATGCAAGGAGAACAAAATCGAGGCGAGTACTGGAAAAGGCTCGCCAGCTGTGGGCCTCGCTTGTGGAGGAAGGAAGCAGCCGGGAGTGCCCAGAGGAGAGCAGAGACGGGACCCAGAGCCCCCGGAAGCCTCGGGGAACATGCATTTTGGAGATCCCTTCCTCTAGCATACTTGGAGAAAGGGGGGCTTGCTGTGTCCTCTGCAGAGAGCCAAGCTCTCACCAGCCAAGTCCCCTGAACGCAGCTCGCTCTAGCACGGAAGTCAGAGGCCTAGTCGCGGCTCCCACCGTGACCTCCCAGCCACGGCTCCGGGAGTCACCCCCACGGTGCTGAGCCGCGGGGCCGGGGATCCAGGGCGGGTGCTGCGTCTGTGGGGCACTTCTCACGGGGCCTCCAGAGTGTCTCTGACCCCCAGCTCCTTCTGCACCGCAGACCCCTAGCGTTGTCAGGAACTCACACCAGAGAGCCCCGCCCCTGGCTCCCTGCCCCCGGCCCGGGTCCCAGGGCCCCCGCCTCCCCGAGTCGTGGGTTGCGGTCAGCATGGCCAAAGTGCTTAGCGCGGGGCCCAGTGGCGTGTGTCTCATTAACTGAACGGCACTGGCTCCTGAGGGCTCAATCAAGCGGCGGCCTGGGGCACGTGGCTGGGGAGCACCCCACCCTCCCTGTGCCCCCTCGATGCCAGGGAAGGAGCAGACCTCAGAAATCCCAGTCGGGTCCCGCTGTACTTGGTTGGGGGGCTGGGGCCAGGAGCGACGCCCCAGCCTTCCAGCCTTGGGGACCTCGGTCTCTGCCCCGTGAAACACTCCTGGCCCCTCGGCTGTCTCTTCTACAGCTGTGAGCACTGCTTCGTGACCCCACCCCTGTTCTCGGCAGCTGCCACAGTCTCCCATTGTGCCCCTAAGTAAACAAGCCTTGGACAGAATAGAACTGTTATTGTAGGGTCAACATGTAGGAGCCCTATTTGGCCCAGATTTGTTTGGGAACGCGGAAACTGTCCCCAAGCCGGCCTCACATCCTCCAAAAAAATGCCCACCCCCCCGGACTGTGCAGAATTGCTAGGCCTGTCCCCAGGAAGGCCCTCGGAGGTGGTGACAGCCTTAGGCACGGGCCTGTCCCCGGGGGCACCCTCAGGCTGTGAGTCACCCTCTCCCAGGGCACACTGGCCCTCAAGCCCCTTCTTCAGGGAAGCCCTCCCGACCTCACCCTGCGTGCCTCCCGCCTGGCCTCCTTCCAGATTCTTGTGCCCTGAGAACTTCTGCTTTGTGGTCACCTTGCGGCTGCGATATAAAAATCATGGATTTGCTTCTGCCATTGCTGGCTTACTCTGCCACTAGATTTCGAGCTCTGAGTGCATTGGTTTGCTGCTGGGTTCCCAGTGCCTGGGGCGGGGCCTGGCACACGGTGGGTGTTAGTAAGTCTCCGCGGTTGCAGGAAGAATGTATTCGGGCTCTTCCAGCCTGTCAGTCTGCTCTGGGCCCTCCTCAAAGGGGACCGGACCCCCGTTCTCGGTGCCGCGTCCCCAAACTTCCCTGGAGGGTATGACGGTCAGCATCTCCTCTGGGGTCAATGCCAGTTTGGGTGTGCAGGACGGTCGCCCCACAAGGGGGTCTGTGTTGTAGTGGTCAGGGTATGCAAGCCGAAGTGTGCCCACCGTGGGAGCAGGGGGTCCACGGCTGGGGCCTCCACTGGCCCCTGGTGCCTCCCGTGTCTGCATTCCCAAATGGGCCTTTCTGGAAAGCGCGCAGGTCCCCATGAAGCCATTCCTACCCTCTGCATTTGTCGGGCAGTGTCAGGCTCCGACAGCATTTCAGAGCACCAGACCTCTTTGTTTAGGGGCCAGTGTCACTGTTGTCCTTGACTATGTCTCTTTCACGCTGGGGGTCGGTGTCACTTCAGCCACATCCCTCAGAAGCCAGGCTGCCCTGTCTCCAATCCTGGTGTCTTCCAGGGACTCTCCTGTCTGTTTCTCCCAAGGGAATAGCCCATCTCCGAGAGGCCGTCTCTGTCTGTCCAGGGCTCTGTGCTTCTCTGCTGGTGATCCTCAGGGTCCCTAGTCTCCTAGGGAGACCCCCGCCCCCCGACCCTTCAGGCTCTCGCTCAGGGTGGCTTGATTTCCTGTCACCCTGGGAGGGAGTGGAAGGGGCATGGCATGGGGAAGGGGCATATTTACACTTGTAAAGGGACTTACTGAGCTAGTTCCAACTGTGGGGTTGGGGTTCAAAAGGAACTGTCCTCAGTGGGGCCTCAGGCCACCCAGCCCGGCCCTGCAGCTCCCCCAGGCAGCTCCCCCGGGCAGGCCTGGCTTCCTCTCCCTGGGGCGAACCCCCTCATCGGCCCCTCCTGGTCAGCCTCCTGCTCTGCAGCCCAGCCCCTCTCAGCTCAGAGACCTTTTTCCAGAGTCCCTCCTCTGTTTCCCCTAGCAGAGTCTGTCTTCCAAGTCTGGCGTGGTGCCTACAACTCTGGTCTCCCGCCCCCTACTCATGGCCAGCACCACCCAGCCCGGTCAGCTTCCCCCGGCCCCCTCCCCAGCTATGGGCAGTACAGGCAGCTCCCCTGCGTCCTCCCATCCCGCGTCCCAGAACACCCTCCCTGAGTCTGGCCCAGCTCAGTTGCTCCCTCATCTCCCACCTCGTGGCCCTGCCCGTCCTGTGCCCCCAGGAAAGCGCCTTCAGCTGGGGGAGGGGTCGGGCATCCCCTCCCCCGCACCTCCTGCCCGTGGGCGGGCGTGCTCAGCCTGGTGATGTGGTCACGGCGGGTGGGGGGGGCTGTCTGGACACAGGCCCCTTTGTGCCCAGCCCGACTTGGCTGCTTGGTATGAGGCTCAGCTGCTCCCAGATCCTCACCCAGAGGGGAGAGGGGAGGCTTTGGAGGGGCTGGGGCTGGGGGGCTCTGGACTTGAGCTCCCTCTCCGCGTCCCACCTCTCAGATGTTGGGAGCAGCTGCTCAGGTGGGCTGGCGCCCCTGGCACAGGGTGCTGGGGGGCCGGTGAGGGAGGCCCCGCTTGGCACCCTCCGGCAGCCGCTCCTCCCTTCTCCCCTTCTCTGCCAGGCCCGCCAGCAGCTCCTGCCAGCAGACGGGAAGCCCAGGGTGGGGGTGGGGGCTTGGAGGGTCCATGGTGTCCCCGCTGGGAGAGGCCCAGAGGGTCAGGCACGGGAGCACAAATGCCTTTCTGATGGTAGCTTCTCTCCTGTCCCCACAGAATGGTGCTGTGCCCAGCGAGGCCACCAAGAGGGACCAGAACCTCAAACGGGGCAACTGGGGCAACCAGATCGAGTTTGTACTGACGAGCGTGGGCTATGCCGTGGGCCTGGGCAATGTCTGGCGCTTCCCATACCTCTGCTATCGCAACGGGGGAGGTACCCAGCGGGCACAGGGCAGGGACCACCCCCTTGGATAGAGCCTACCCACCAAGGCCCGGGCTCCCCCCTCCCTGGCACAGACCCCTCTCCAGACCGGCTGGCCTCTGGCTCTCATCTCCTTCGCCCCAATCCCTGGCTTAGGTACCCTTTACCTAAGTCACAGATCACCCTCTGACCCCAGCTGTCTGCTGTTTGGGCCTGACCCTGCTAGCCTGCTCCCTTGAAGTCGAGAGAGGTAGAGAGAGGCGCCCCAACCTCCCGAGGCTCCCCAACCTCCTGAGGCTCCCTGTCTTATACCCCTGTGTGTCAACAGCCCCCTAAATGGTTTGGGGAATTTGAGGATCCCAGCGACTTACGTTTGTGACTTTGCTTGGGGAAGACATCAAATCCCACCCTAACATGGTGGGTCTGGGGCCTGAGTTCTGTTCAGGAAGCCTCTGCCAAGTTCAAAGGTGGGCTGTGGGTAGGATACCTCAAGATCCAGGCTCCTGCTCAGTGTGTGGCCCACCCTCCTCGGGTCTTAGCCGATCGCAAGGTTTTGCTGTTGGGTTCTCAGCAGGAAGAGGGTGGGACCCCCCAAGCCCGCCCTGAGCCAGCCATTTCCCTGCCTGCCAGGAGCCTTCATGTTCCCCTACTTCATCATGCTGATTTTCTGCGGGATTCCCCTCTTCTTCATGGAGCTGTCCTTTGGCCAGTTTGCAAGTCAGGGCTGCCTGGGGGTCTGGAGGATCAGCCCCATGTTCAAAGGTGAGGCCTGGGGGTGGGTACACTGCCCCCCCCCACATGACACACGCACGGGCCTCTGGGGGCCCACTCACCCATCTGTACAAACACTGCCAGCGCCCCCGGAGCCCTGGTGCTGACCCCAAGCCCTACATCAATGGCCGAGGCCACGGACGCATGCAGGGATCCATGTTTACTTGGCCTCCACCCTCCCCACCTACCACGTGTATCCACAAAGCCCCTGCGCCCCCCAGCACAGCCCTGCTAAGGGCCTATCCCTTCGATGTTCCTCCGAAAAAGCCTGCCCCCCGGGGTAGGGCGGGGCGAGGCCCTTCAACAGTAACCTTGCCTCCTTCGGCTAGATTCGTGAGGCTGCCCCCTTCCCTCCCTCTCCCAGGTGTGGGCTATGGCATGATGGTGGTGTCCACGTATATCGGCATCTACTACAACGTGGTCATCTGCATCGCCTTCTACTACTTCTTCTCGTCCATGACGCACGTGCTGCCCTGGGCCTACTGCGGTAACCCCTGGAACACGGCCGACTGCGCTGGGGTGCTGGACGCCTCCAACCTCACCAACGGCTCCCGGCCCGCCGCCCCGCCCAGCAACCTCTCCCACCTGCTCAACCACTCCCTCCAGCGGACCAGCCCCAGCGAGGAGTACTGGAGGTGAGGCCCCCGCTGGCCCCGGGCTAGGCAGAGGGGGGACACCTGGCACCAAGCCTTGACTCTCCCCCCTCCCATCCCCCCTCCCTGCCCGCCCCCTCCAGCCTTCGGGCAACTTTCTGCCGACCAGGTAGGGGGCCGGGCCGGGGCCGGGCCGGAGCCGGAGCCGGGCAGAGGGGTGCGAAGAGGCCTCAGGAGCTTACAGATGAGCTCAGGAGAGGAGGCTGACCCAGCCGAGAGTGATGGAGGGCTAGACGCTGAGTTGAGCGTCCTGATGGGGTGCAGTGACGGAGGGCTCCAGCAGTCGAGCGTGGCAGCAGAGCGGAGTGGGGACGGCGGGGTGCCTTCCCCGTGAGAACAGCGTGAGGGAAGGCCTTGGGTCCCAGAGGGGCAGAGGCTGGCCCTGACCCTGAGGGGAAGCTCTCCTGCTGCGACTCACCAGTGTGTGGGAAACTCCTGGGCCGTAAGGGAGCCTAGGAGGGGCCGCCAGCCTTCTTGGAGAACCTCTATGAATTCAGCATAGACGTACCGCTGCAGGGCGAGGGCAGCTGTAGAAGTTTCCTGAGCCCAGGGCTGTCATCATCAAGCCTTAGGAAAGACAGCCTGGCACTAGTGTGATGACAAGAGACGGGAGTCTCAGGCTGCTGCTGGAGGTTCTAGAACACCTCGTCCCCACGGGGTAGGAGCGAGGGCGCAGGGGCATATCCTGAAGGCAACTCCCTGTGTCCTGTGGGGGAACTGGTGGGAAGAGAGTGTTGGGGGCCTGTGGGGGGGCACATTAATTCACTCCACATCTACGGGGTCTGCTCTGCCGGGCCCTGAGTACCCAGGGGGTCTGAAGAGCCCAGAGCCCCTCGCCTGAGGAGTCCACAGCCCTGAGGGGGGTCATATTAGGGCAGAGGTGTGGTAGCGGCACAAAGAGGGGGTGGTCAGTTCTGAAAGGATGGGGGGCAAGAGGAGGTGGTCCAGAAGGCTTCCCTAGGAGGGGGGAGGGGGGTGTAGAAGGGTTAGGAGAGACACAGGAAGGTCGGTGGTGGCTGCGAGGTGGCGAACTAGAGACAGGTGGGACAGGAGCGGCCAGAGGCCTCATGAGGCACAGGGCTTCCCTTGCCAGGCTGAGGTTTGAAGTCTCTCCACCAAGTGGCAGAGAGCCATGGGTGAGGGGGCCGAGGCCCCGGGGAGCCTGGAAGTCTTCGCAGGTCGGTATCCTCTGGTCCCAGCCTGATCCCGGTGCTCCGACCCCGCAGGGCCCGGCTTCCCTGCACCAGCCACTATGCTGTGCCACTGATGTTCCAAGACAGCTAAGATGTGGTCACTACCCACGGAGCTCGCAGTGTAGACAACAGCACTGCCGCCTCCCAGCGAGGGGCAGGCAAAATTACCGCGAGGCCGACTCAGTCCCTCCGTGGCTGGACAGATCATTTCTTGAGCACCTAGTGGGTACCAGACACTGGCCTCGGAAGGGAGACAGTGTGAGGACTGAGACCCTCGGCTCCTGCCCTCGTGGAGGTCCCATCTACTGAGAGGAATAGGCGGTTTACTGCCCAGTTGGGTATTCTGCTATGTTTGAGGCACAGTGTGGGCCGGGCAGCTTGAGCTAGACTTGGAGGGGGGAGCAGAAAGCCTCACCCACACCCACGGGGCTGCTCCAAAAGCCCTCGCCCCAGCAGCTATCTGCCAGGGAGGCCCAGCTGGCTAGGGCCAGCCAGGTCGAAGTTCTGGAGATTTTATCCTGAGGGGAATAGTCCTCAAAGAAAACTTGGTCATGCGTTGGGGGGGCCCACTGGGTGGCCCACTGAACTCTCCTCAGTCAAGGCGGGAGGCACGCCTGCCTCACTAGCTGCAGCCTCGGCAGGACTCCTTCCCTGCAGGATGGCTCCCTGCTGCCCCCTTCTGGAAGTCCTGGGAAAATGACCTTTGAGAGGCCTGCCAAGGCTGACTTCAGCAAGGAAGTGGGGAAAGCAAGCACCCCCATTTCCTGGGCCCCTACTATGTGCCAGGCATATTATCTCCTGTCCTAGTATCCCTGGTTTTCAGATTCAGAGGCTGATGTTCAGAGGTGAAGGAACTAGGCGGCAGTGCTGGGTCAGGATACGTGCGTTCCCCTGGGTATGAATCAGGCCAATGGTATGAAGCAGGCCATTGAGACTCGGCAGGTGCTCTTGGCCCACGCTCTCCACACCCCTTCGGAAAGCTGTGTGATCACATTTGAGCCCCACCACAACCTCGTTTGCTAGCTCGTGCAGGTAATATAAAATAGTCCCACTTTACAGAGGAGGGAAGCAAGTCAGAAAAAAGATTAGGAGATGCTTCTAAAGCAAGAGAAGTGCAGAGGACAGATGTCTGAGTCCCAGTCTGCCTCCTGCCCACCCTCTGGCCCACGGCCTCCCCTCTCCCACCAGCCCTCCAGTCTTGTTTCACGATCATCTGTGTGCTGCTCTGATTCCGGCCCGTAGGCCCTAAGTAATGACCAGGCCCTCACCTCCACGGCCCGTGGAGCCCAGCAGAGCACCCGAAACCCAGTGGGACTCGGGCCCCAGCACCCTGATCCCATCTTCACGGCAGCTCTGGAGTCACTCAGACCTCCCTCAGATCGTGGCAGCTGTCTGGCCTTGGGGGATCACCCAACCTCTCGAAGTCATAGCTGTTCATCCATTAAATGGGAGGGTCACAGCACCTACCTTGTTGTAAAGAGGAGATGAGATCACACAGCTTGACTGCAAAGGACAGGGACAGGCGCTCGGGTAGCACAGTGATGCCTGCCGACGAGCTCCAGCCACTGCTGGAGACGCAAAGAAACAGATTGGGCTGTTTTGTTCTCAAGGAGCTGATCGGCGGCCTGGGGCAATTAAAACATAATGCAGAATAATTCCAGAGATGTGATGCATCGAGAGCCAACTTGTAAAGATGTTGGGTTCCAAGAGTTCTTAGGTTAATTGATCTCAAAAGCACATGGTCCCAAAACAAAACGAAAAACTAAATAAGGTGCCATAAAAAAGAGAGGTAGAATTCACTACTTGGTACCCAGGCTAGCATTGTAAACTTTGTTAACCCCCCGGCATTGTAATGCTGCGCCCTTGCAAATCATATAAATGATTAAACATAATCATATAAAACACTACCGGTTGAAAATATATGATTAGAAAAAGTTAAAAAAAAATCTTTTGGACAAGAAATGGTTTCTTTACGTAGAATGCTGTTGCTTGAAGTAAGGCAGCCGTGAGTAGTACCAGCAGCAGGACCCTGCAGCTGTTCTGGAGGGCAGAGCTTCCCAGCACGAGTGTGCCCCAAGTAGGTGTGCCGGGTTGGGTGGGGCCTGGGCAGCCCAGAGCCCCCAGCCCACCTGCCTTCAGCTTTGAATGACTTCGTCTGTTTACCCCAATAGCCCCCACAATACTTTTTCTGCGTGCTATGAAGGAAAAGATTGAAAGCACTGTCAAAGGGGACCAGGTGCCTCTTGGTGGTGGTCCCACAGCTCCTGAACTTCTGCCATCCCCTTGCCTTTGGTTCCCACGGTGACCAAGAGCTTGGAGTTGGGCGGGAGAGGGATGTGCTGGACAGTGCCCTCTGCGGGTGGCGGTGCAAAGGGCGGCCTCCGGAGAATTTCTACAGCTGCGAAGAGGCCGGCCTGCCTTGAAACACCAAACCCGGGGCCTGGCAACATTGTCCCATGAGGGAACAGAGCAACGTCGCGTCACAAGGTATTAAAAATGTCGCCGTGAGGTTTGAGAACTGACTTGGAAAAAGAAAGTGAGAATAGCTGAGAACGATAGAGGACAGCCTATGAGCTATCCTGAGAGGTCCTAGCTGTGAGAGGGGACAGAAGGGAGCCTGTATTTACCTGAATCCAGGTACAAATTATGCTAGGTTGGTGTTATTATGCCCATTTTACAGACGAGGAAACTGTGGCTCAAGAGCTTGCCTCTTGCTCATCTCTTCTAGCCTGGACGACTGCAGTACCAGGCTGGTCCCCGCTCCCAGGTTCTCTCCTTTCTATTTCCAGATCCCTTTACCACAGTGTTCACTTACTCATTCACTCATTCAACAAATATCTTTTGAGTATTGCTCCGTGCCCAGCACTTTGCTAGGCACTGGGGGTGCTGGGTACTCCTGCCTTCCTAGAAAATGGATGACAAACAAAATAAATTAGGTTCAAAACAAAAAGGGGGGGAGATATGTGCTGTGGAGAAAAATCTAGCAAAGGGAGTAAGGGGTGCTGGGCGGGGCCAGGGCTGCCATTTTAAGTAGGGTCGCTAGAAAAGGTCCCCTTGCAAAGAGGGTACCCAGAGTAAGTACTTGAAGGAGCTGAGGAGGGAGAAGGCGATGCCGACAAACTCAGCTGTGTAATTTGTGGGGCCCAGAGTGAAATGGACATATGGGGCCCCTTGTTCAAATGCAGTCAGAATTTCCAGATGTCAATGGCAGAGCGTTAAGCCCAGCACAATGCCCTTCTAAGCAGGGGGCCCTGTGTGACCGCACACGCCTCACACCCATGTGTCCATATGGATGTCTGGGGAAAGAGCACTCCGGACAGAGGGAAAGCTCGTGCGTGCAAAGGCCCTGAGGGAGGGGCGTGCCTGGCATGATTCAGGAACTACGCGGGGCCCCGTGTAGCTGGGGCAGGGAGTGGGGCGTCGAGTGGGAGGACAGGAGACCAGAGGGGTGGCAGGCTGGGGGCAACGGACCACGTCGGGCCTTGCAGCTACTGTAAGGACTTGAGTTTTTCCCTGGTGGGAGATGGGAGCCGCTGCAGAGTTTTGAGCCAAGGAGAGACCCTGAAAGTGCTCTTATAAAAACCTTTCAGAAACTTCCCATTGGTCGCAGGATAAAATTCAAACTTCTCAGCCTTGCCTTTCGTGGCTTCTTATAATCTGACTTCTTCCTCTCCTTCATCCTTCTCTCTTCCCTTTACCTTCTTCTCCAGCCTTGCCGAGCTACTGACAGACCCAGGCTAGGCCACGTTCTTTCGCGATCCCCTGTCCTACTGCGAGCTGCGCCCTCAGCCTGGCATGCGCTTCCTCTTCTCTTCACCCACCTGCTCCCTTCCTCACACCTTAGCTCAAACCTCACCTCTTCTGGGAAGCCCTCCAGGGTGCCCCTCCGCCTGGGATCGAGATGCCCTTCCTTGGTGCCCACGTGCCTGATCCGGTCTCTATCCCCAGCACCTAGCACAGGGCCCAGCCCATAAGTGTCCAGTTGATTGAAAAGGCACTGCTGGGGAGACATAAGGTGCCAGATAGAGTCGCACATACGTAGGGGAGGAATTTGGGTTCAAGCCTCGGCCTGCGTGCTCCAGACCCTCCAATCTTTACTCAGCACTCCACCACCTCCCTTGGCTCATCAGGGTTGGAGAAGGTGGTGTAGGTGAAGAGTTCCCAGAAGGCTTCCTGGAGGAGGTGACACCTGATAGGATGTGTGCAGTCTAGAGGAGAGGGCATTACTAAAGGGAGAAATGCACAAGCCAGGGTCTAGGATAGGCCTGAATAGGGGCAGGGAAATTTCAACACCCCCAGGGCTGAGGAGGCTGGTCCAGGCTCAGGGCGTAACCTCCAGGCACCTTTGAGGGTTCCGGAGGGGCTACGAGCAGTGGAGTCTCCGGGCAGTGGGCAGAAGGGGTGGGGTGGGGCCTCCCAGTGGCCCCCTCCTTCCATATGCCGGGACCTCATGAGAAAGCAGAAACCTGCCAGGCTGCGCCCTGGGCCTTGGGAATCAGTTGCTGGGCATGAGAGGCCCACGCCTCAATAGCAGAGTGTCCCCTTCCCCAGGCTCTACGTGCTGAAGCTCTCAGATGACATCGGGAACTTCGGGGAGGTGCGACTGCCCCTCCTCGGCTGCCTCGGTGTCTCTTGGGTGGTGGTCTTCCTCTGCCTCATCCGAGGGGTCAAGTCGTCAGGGAAAGTAAGTACCCCTCCCCCAGCAGGTGTGCGCCCACCCAGGAAGTCCCTGCCTCCCCTGCTGGGGTTTAGTGTGTAGGGCTTGGGGGCAAGCAGTGATGAGGGGACATGGGAGAGGAGGAGGGGCCAGAGAGCCAGTGGTGGCTGGGGGGCCAGGCAGGGGGTGCCCAGGGCAGGAAGCACTGGGAGGAGGCCAACGGATCCTGTCTCGCGCGCAGGTGGTGTATTTCACAGCCACGTTTCCCTACGTGGTGCTGACCATCCTGTTCGTCCGAGGCGTGACCCTGGAAGGTGCCTTCACCGGAATCATGTACTACCTGACCCCCCAGTGGGACAAGATCCTGGAGGCCAAGGTGGGCCATGGGGTGTGGCCTGGAAGGGGCGGGGAGGGGCCAAGAGGTGCCCGCCTCTGACCCCGGCTGCTCTGCCCATCCTGCCCCACAGGTGTGGGGGGATGCTGCCTCCCAGATATTCTACTCGCTGGGCTGTGCCTGGGGAGGCCTCATCACCATGGCTTCCTACAACAAATTCCACAATAACTGCTACCGGTGAGACACCTCCCCGCGCCCCCCACCCCCGCCAGCTCTGGGCTGCCCCCTCTACCCTGCAGCCTTCCCCAGGCTTTCTCAGATCCCCAGACGAAGTGCAATCTCCTGGGCCTCCCCCGAGGGCCATCCGTTCCACGCACGGCCTGGAGATCCTGGGAGCGCTGGGTCTGGACCGGGTCACTGGAGAACCCCAAGAGAAGAGGGTGGGGAATGGTGATGCCCCAGGGGTCTGTGGGGACTCAAGAGCCTCAGCCCACTTAAAAAGGCCCAGAGCAGACCAGAAAAGAGGTTGAGGGGGCCTCCATTCCTAGAACGTTCCTTCTCAGGTCTCCTCCCTGCCCGACTGGGCACAGGAAAGCCAGCTGCACATCTTGAAGCCTGTTTCCCTCCCTCCCCCCCAGGGACAGCATCATCATTAGCATCACTAACTGTGCCACCAGCGTCTACGCCGGCTTCGTCATCTTCTCCATCCTGGGCTTCATGGCCAATCACCTGGGTGTGGACGTGTCCCGTGTGGCTGACCATGGCCCTGGCCTAGCCTTTGTGGCTTACCCCGAGGCCCTCACCCTGCTGCCCATCTCCCCGCTCTGGTCCCTGCTCTTCTTCTTCATGCTCATCTTGCTGGGGCTGGGCACTCAGGTAGGAGGCGCGGGACGTGGGCCAGGGGCCCCGTGAGGGAAGAGGCGGGGCCAGCGGCCAGACCCCTGCTCTGACGGCCACACCCTGCAGTTCTGCCTCCTAGAGACGCTGGTCACAGCCATTGTGGACGAGGTAGGAAATGAGTGGATCCTGCAGAAAAAGACCTATGTGACCTTGGGTGTGGCCATGGCTGGCTTCCTGCTGGGCATCCCCCTCACCAGCCAGGTAAGACCTGAGGGAAAGGCTGGGCTGGAGTGGCCAGGGTAGGGGGGCCTCCGGGGCGGGGGAGCCGGGCCTCGGGCACTCCTGACTCAGCTACCCACTGGCCCATAGGCAGGCATCTACTGGCTGCTGTTAATGGACAACTATGCGGCCAGCTTCTCCTTGGTCGTCATCTCCTGCATCATGTGTGTGTCCATCATGTACATCTATGGTAAGTGCCCAAGCTTCTGTGGCCTCTTGTGTCCCAGCCCCTGGCCTGCCCACGCTGCCCTGCCAAGCTTGCTGACACCCCTCTCTCAGGGCACCGGAACTACTTCCAGGACATCCAGATGATGCTGGGCTTCCCACCACCCCTCTTCTTCCAGATCTGCTGGCGCTTTGTGTCTCCAGCCATCATCTTTGTAAGTTTCTCGGCTGGCCCCTCCCTCCTTGCTGCCCCCTGGCAAGTGTCCTTCTCTTGGGAACCAGTAGAGGGAGCACGGGAGCCCATGCGTCTGGCCAGAGCTCCCCCATGGGGTCTCAGCACCCACCACTCTGGCCACCAGGAGTCTGAGAGAGGTTGCATAGAGTCAGGTGGAGACTCAGAACCACCCAGGCACCGGCCTCAGTGTAGGAAGGGAGCTTAGAGCCCTTATTCCACTGAAGACGGTGCCCAGCCTCAGCAGGGGAAAGCAGGCTGGCCGTCGTCGCTGAGCGCTGGCCCTCCTCCCTCCTGCCTGCTATCCCCAGAGGGGCCTCAGGAACAATTAGTGACATCGGTGTCAGCCTCTGTCGGCCTGGCTGAGGGCCCATCTCCAATCCCTCTTAGCCGGGGTGCTCGGGGTACGCGGTGTGAATGCATGGGTGTTCCAGAAGCGGGTTGTGCAAGTCAGATGTCAGCTCCAGATCAGAGGCAACCTCCTAAGCCTTCCAGGCACCGGAGTGGCCTGGCTCTGGAGAGGGAATGCTCTCGTTCCACCGATATTCAACACCCGGGAGACTCCCACCAGGGAGCGGAATTGGTGGTGGGAGCCGACCACCCCCTTCCCCTCTCCCCTCCCCCGGCCAGGAACCAGGCACTTTCTGCACGTTGTTCATGTATCAACTCATGTGATCCGACTCTCCAAGGTATCGTTGTCATTCCCACTTGACAGAGGAGGAAACTGGAGGCACAGAGATGTTCGGTCATTGACCCAAGTTGACACAGCTAATAAAGGACAGAGTTGCAGTCGGAAGCAGGTCATCCCGTCTGGAGCCTGCGTGCTGGGCCAGGCTACACCAGAAACGCCTGCAGGAAGGTGGACTGGTCCACAGGCTAAAAACCATCTGATTTTGCTCCTTTATGCCCAGGGTGGAGGGAGGAGGCACAGAGTGTTTGACGGTGGAACAGTCGCTCCACAGAGAAGAGGCAGGGCCACCTGAGTGACAGAAGGGTGAGCCTAGTGGCAGGGGCAGCAGTATGCAGTCATGTCCCTGTCATGCGCAGCCTCTCTGGGCCACAAGGAGCTCAGCACCGGATTTCCACTTGGGCTCCTATTTCTGGGGGGAGGGAAAAGGCCCCCGAGGGCTAAAGCCTTCCCCATGTGGGGTGTGGGATCTTCCCCGAGGCTGGCACAGCCACCGGCTCTGGCCAGTGGCCCAGCTGTGAAACGGGAGCAACGGAAGCCTCCATAAGTGGTGGGAGGCGGGGGAGGCCAGGCACCGCGGCCAAGCGCCGTGCCCTCTGGGCGCTGTGGCCCGGGACCCTCCTGAGGGGAGCTCACCCTCCGGAGCTCCAAAGAGGCTGCCACCCTGGGCAGAGACCTGGGGTACCAGCCAAGGCAGAGCAGGAGGCAGGGAGGAGACAGACACGGGAAGGCTCCCGACTGGAGGGGTGGGGGATGGCAGGCTGGGCCCGGGTCCCATGTCTCTGCGAGATTGAGGCAAAGTGGGCAGTGCCCTCTCTGAGCTCAGAAAGCCAGGCCGGAGTCGCCCTAAGCTGAGGACTCCAGGCCCCGTGGACCCATGTTTCTGGGCTGTCATGTCTTTTTGGGGGGCTTTACTTCTTTATATTTCTGAAAGGCTCTTTTTGACCAATCGTCTTTCTGTCAGCTGAGATAAGGGACTTGTTTACACCTTGATCAGCATCTAGTTCCATTCAGGAAACTTGTCATAAGCTCCTACTATGCGCAGCATCCCAGGAGGGGCCCCCTAGTGGATGTGGGTCTTGCCCTCCTGAATTTGGTCACCAGGACGCCGCTGAGGGCTCGGGAGGCCGCTGCTGAGCCCCCCTGGGGAATGGCCCATGAGCCGCCGGCCCATCTTTCTGCTTCCTTAGTTTGTTGTCGTTGCTGTGGCCCCGGGCTTCACTTCCCACCCCACTCCTCTTTTTCCAAAACGGTTCCCGGTCCCCAGCCTGCCATTTACTATTTCTAGCCTTTGGAGCCTCCCCTGTGGCTCCACAGCTGTAGACAGGCAGGGCTTGGCCCTCTCCTCTCCTGCATCGCTCCCATCTCTGTGCACAAAGTACGTTCAAATCAGCAAGTGAAGTTGTGCCAGGCACTGTGCCGGGCACTAGAGACCCTGATGCAATCCCAGGAGGCCCCAAGTCTATGGGAAACATGAAACAAATGCTTAGCAGTTGGAAAATGCCATTGAAAGCCCTTTTAGGAAGAGGGATGAGAAATCTGGAAAGTCTTCTTGAAGGAGGTGGCATTTGCATAGGGTCTGACCAGAAAATGGAGAGCATTCCCCAGAATAAATGAAGAGGGAGGAAAATGCTGGGTGCAGCCGAGACATTGAGACCAGGTTGATGTGACCAGGGGGATAAGTGAGGTCTCGGAGTGAGACGGTAAGAGCCCTAAGGCCCAGGATTTGGCAAAAGGGAGCCATCGCGAGTCTCCGAGCAGAACTGACTGACTGCAGAGGTGATTATCAGTTGTTCCCTGGCGGGTTCGGGATGATGGCACAGACAGACCTCTCCTCTTCCACGATGCCTGATGCTTACCTGCCCCCCAGGCCCTGGAGCCCTGATTCCACCTCCTTCTTCCACCACCCAAACCTTGACATTGCCCGTCCTGCCCCAAATGCCTCTTCCTAGTTGGGGAGACTGGAGAGGAAGGGGAGGGGTGCTGGGCAGAGGACGGAGGCCTGGAGAAGGGCAGGGATGGAGGGGCAGTGCTGGGCCAGCCTCACGTGCACTCCCTTCCCCTACTGTCTGTAGTTCATTCTCGTCTTCACGGTGATCCAGTACCGGCCAATCACCTACAACCACTACCAGTACCCAGGCTGGGCTGTGGCCATTGGCTTCCTGATGGCACTGTCCTCCGTCATTTGCATCCCTCTCTATGCCCTGTTCCAGCTCTGCCGCACAGATGGGGACACCCTCCTCCAGGTGAGGGGTGGGAGCGGGCCGCAGCCAGGTGAACCGGGAGGGGGTGGGTGGATAGGGCTTCATGGCCCCCTTCTGAAGCGCCCACCCACCCTCCATGTCTCCCTCTCCTGCAGCGTTTGAAAAATGCCACAAAGCCAAGCAGAGACTGGGGCCCCGCCCTCCTGGAGCACCAGACTGGGCGCTATGCCCCCGCCATCCCACCCTCTCCCGAAGATGGGCTTGAGGTCCAGCCGCTGCACCCGGACAAGGCCCAGATCCCCATGGTGGGCAGTAACGGCTCTAGCCGCCTGCAGGACTCCCGGATATGAGCACAGCTGCCCGGGGAGGGCCCCAGCCCCGCCCGTGCTCCTACCACAGAGACTGGGGAGGCAGGGGACGGGTGTCACCTTGGTCACCACTGGTAGCGTGGTCATTTGTGCTCGTGTCCCCAGTGTTTACAGGTCCTTTGGATGCCAAGATGGCAGCTGGGGATGGGTGTGGGCGATGGGAGGGTTGCTGGGGGGCGGGGGCCCAAAGCACTTTGGAGGGGGTCTCAGGCCAGGTCTCCAGAGATCTGCTGGGCTTTACATGGCCTCTGAGGCCCCCACACTCTGTCCTGAGCTGCGGTTCTAGGTGGGCCCCCTACCTGTCCCCCTCCTCGGGCCTCCAGCCTCCTGACCAGTGTTCCAGCCCTCAGAGCAGACCCCAGCCTCTGCCCAGGCAAATTTGGGTCTTCCTGTCCAGGGGCAGGGTGAGGGGCTAAGGGGCTGTACAGTGTTAGTCGTCAGGCTGTGCCACCCAGCCCTGTTTGTCTGTGTAATTATTTTTGTAAAACTCGTATTATCTGTGGTTGCCACTCCCGTGCCCCCAGCCTTGGGCCCCCTCTGTCTTCCAGGCGTGCCTGCACCTCACTCGGCTGCTGTGGGGTCTCTGCACCTCATTCCAGCCCTGGCTGTCAGGCCCAGCCAGCAGAGGCCCATGACCCAGCAGCCTGCCCAAAGCACTAGTTTCTGGGGGGTAGGGGTGGGGTGCTGCTCAGCAGGAGGTTTGAGCCCAGAGCCCTGGGGAAGGGGACCTTACATGAAACCCCCTTGCCCTCCCTCCACCAGGCGAAAGGTCCAGTCCTCCCAGACTGGGCTGCCCATGTTCATGTGCCAAATGGCCCCAGCCCGCGTGCCCCATCCCCTCTCTGGAGGCAGAGCTCCTCCCCCCCGCCCCGCAGTGTCTGTCTGTCCGTCCTCTGTGCCCCTCTGTGCAGTGACAGCCCCGAAGAGCCGCCTCTAATCGTCTGTAGCAATAACGGTGCACCACCCACCCCTACCCATCCGTGCACCACTAGGATTTTAAAGTCCATAGATTTTAATGAAATTTCTATTCCTGTCTCTGAGCTGCTGCTGTGCTTTGTCTGAGTCCCCTAGGGGGACAAGAGTCGGGGCCAGGATGAGACCTCTGCCTGCCAGGCCTTTGTGGAGGATTGGGAGAAGAAAGGCCAAAGGCTCTGATGGTCAGAACCAGACACCAGGGGCTCGGCGAGTGGGTGGGGCAAGAAGGGCCAGACAGACGGACGGCCTTGCGTCCTGGCGCGGGCGTCCAAGACTAGATCTGAAGCAGGCCGGGCCACAGCAGCTGAGAGGTGGGCAGAAGCGGACCGGGTGAGTTCCAGCAGACGCCGAGGCCTACCTGACGACCAGCCCTTCAGGTGGGGGCCTGGGGTGCTGCGCTGGACACTGGAGTGGACGCTGGCCTTTCCCCAGGGCTGCCCTGAAGCTTCCGGCCCCAGCGGCAGGTGGTAGCCAGGCGCGGGGGGCGGGGGCAGCGCTCTGGAGGAGGGGCGGGCCGGCGGCGCTGGCCAGGCCCCGCCCAAGCCCCAGCTGCCCCCCGGGGGCAAGGCTGGGGTCTGAGACCCTGGCTGGAGGACCCCACGGGCTGCTGCCTGAACGGGAAAGAGCAGCCGTGAGCGAGCAGCGGCCTGACCCTGCGGCCACCCTGTCCCGCCGGCCCGCTGCTGCTGCTCGGGTTGACCTGTGGCTGGAGGAGACACGGGAGGGCCTCGGAGGTGCCTGCAGCTCCCGGCGCATGGCCGCCTTCTGTTCCTTCAGCTCTGCGGGAGAGGCGCCTCTGACACACAGCGCCCAGCAGCTCTGGGCTGTGCACCAGTGTGGGGTGGGGAGCGGGAGGCTGCGTGCTCCAGGGCCTCCTTGGGGTCCTCACCTGCCAGGGTGGGCTCCAGGCTTGCCTCGGAGGGCTGGGGTGTCCCTGTGTACTCGTCTTCCAGGCAGCGCTGCAGGGAGAGCTGGCTCAGTGCCCCCACCTGAGGCAGCGGTCCAGCAGGGCGGGGTGCAGAGGCCAAGATCCCCATGGCAGTCCCCCACAACTGGCTCAGGCAGTCTCTGGAGGTGGGGGAACACTAGCCCCCCTGAAAAGCCCAGCTTAGTGAGGTGGTGGCTGGCTTGGACTCAGACTTAGGGAAAGGAAGGAGGCAAAGACAGGGGACAATTCAGCAAGTTAATCTGAAAGTGCTGACCTTGGGCTAAGGGGCTCCACCAGAACCTTCTGGGTTCACTCGCACAGGGACATACACATGTGAGAAATGGCCGCAGCACCCACACACACCTTTCCGTGCACATGTGCACCCAGACACACATGCACGTGGTTCTCCCGTGCCAGGTGAGAGGCCTCGGTGTCTATCGGCAGAAGGGCTCTGGGCAGGGAGGCCCGGGGCTGCCACTCACCTGCAGGACGGGGATCATCCTCTCCAAGGTGTGACACTCCTCCTCCAGGAGGCTCCTGGGACACACGGGAGTATGGCAGCCGCGGCCAGCTCCACGGGACCCAGTCTTAGCCGAGCCCTCCGCCCTGCCCCTAACCTCCAGCCTCCCCGCCACCAGGCAGCTCCTGCCTCAGCTGACCCTGCTCTTGGGGGCCGGGCACTGGCCACAGCCTTCCACCCCTGCCAGCCTCTGCCAAGGCAGGATGTGTCCTCCCCGTGCCTATGTCACAGCGCCCACCAGCCTCCCTTCTGCATTCCTGCAGGGGCCTCCTCCAGCCTCCCTTCTCCCCCACATCCCAGCCCCTCCCCGGCTTAAAACCCTGCCATGGTTCCACCACAGTGGCCCTGCAGCAACCCGCCCTTTCCACCTGTCAGCCTTTCCCTCCAGGTCCTCACCAGGTGTGTGGCTCCCTTCTCCTCTCCTGCAGTCCAGTCCCGGTACTTCGAGACCTGTCCCAGCCCCATCCTCCCTGTGTCCACCCCCACCACGCACACTCGGGGGCCTCACCGCAGGCGGCTAGCAACCTGGTCAATGCCGGACACATTCAGTTGGTTCTTGATGACGCTGAGGTCCCTCTGACCGCTGCTGGCAGAGATGAGGTCACTGTCACTCTCCCCATGTTGCCTCACCCCAGGCCTTCGGGACACAAATGCCACTTCTCCTAGACAGTTCTGTGCCTTTTCTTGCAAAGGCAACATAATAGAGTGCAAAGGGGAGGAGTTCTGGAGCCTGGGTTAGCAAATGGGCTCTGCCACCCTTCAGTATGCATGACCTTGGGCAAATGGATTATCCCTTCTGAGTTTTAGTTCCTCGTCGGTAAATGGGGGCCATCATTCCCCAAAGGCTTCTGTGAGAACGAGAAATAAGCGGCTGCTTACACACTTGTGAACACGCTCCTGCTCCTTTATCTCAGTCAGTCCCCAGCGCTTTCCAGCCCAGCTCTCTTGGGTCCCTACGTGTGGTTGTAGGAGTTCCAGCTCCAGGCCAGAAACTTCTCCGTGGCGCCGGGTGGAACCCACCAGCGGGCTGGGGTCCTCTGCCAAGCAGGGACAGATCCCTCCTCTCCTACCACCACTTTACCTGGGTTCGCCAGCTCTCATCTGCAGTACCTCCTCTGGCAAATCACACCTAGGCTCCTCCAAGGCAAAGCGCAGGACCCTGGGGCTATACTGGACCCAAGCCTGGGTCTGGTCCCTGCAGAAGGTGCACTGAAGGTAATTTAGGGGCTCCTTCCAGGAACCATCAAAGGCAATCCTGGCCCCTTATCAGGCGCAGGGCTAACCCCTCTTAGTTCTGCCTCCGGGCCTAGGTCTGAGGTTCCCACCTGCCCTCGCAGATGGCCTTCTGACGGAGCCCTACGAGCAGCTGCCTCAGTTCTTGGCGCACGAGGTCTCTTAGAAGGGGCGGTGGTGCCAGAAGGCAGGAGGGCTCAGAGGTGGGGCGGGAGCCAGAGGTTTGGGAGGATCGAGCCTCTTGGAGCAGGGACTGTAGCATCACCACCTGCAAGGAGAACTGGGACACCTTGCGACTGGGGAGAGAAGTGACGGGAGTGAAGGGGGCTGGGGGACTGAGGGACAGAGCGGAGTCAAGAGGGCTGGGAGGACAGTGAGATCAGGCAAGATCTCGAGAGCTATCGGGCAGGACCGGGGACCCAGAGGAGGTGGGGAAAATCACCAGAGTCGTGGGACAGGCCTGGAGTGTGGCTCATCTGCCCACTCCCCACCTCTGCTCGCAGCTCCAGGCTCAGGTCCACCGTCGTCTCCCCCAGAATTCTCTTCACTTCGGGCCGCTCCGGGAGCGGAACGTGCTCCTCTACCAGCTCCCACAGAGACGGGGAGTCCCGGAGCATGGCCCGCCCGCGCCGCCGCCCCGGGACGAGAGGCCCGGGGCTCGCACCTGCGAGAGAGCAGGTGGCCCCGCCGTGTTACCGGGAGTAGGCCGGTCGCCCAAGGCTGGGCCCCGCCCACGCGCGCCCCGCCCCTTCCTGGCCTCACGGGCCACGCCCCCAGCCCGTCGCGCTCCCCAGCCTCTCCCACGCCCCACCCTTGTTCTGCAGCCAGTCTCAGCGACTGGAATTACTCGGTCCGGAGCCGCCGGTCTCTGGCGCTGTCCCTTCTGTCCCGCTTCTGGCTGACTCTCGGGGGGCCGCGGTTCCCGGTCACTGCCCCCAGAAGCCGGGCAGTGGGGACCAGGGCCCTAGCCCCGCCTCTTCCGCGCGGCCGTCACCCGGGAAACCGCGCCGCTCCCCAGGCTCCGCCCCCAGCCATTCCAGGTGGAGTGGGCGGTGCCAGCTAGCCGGGAGTCGGACCCGCCGACGAGGTAAGCGATCTGGGAGTCCGAACCATCCAGAGTCCTGATGCCAAGCCCTCTGCGCTCGTCTCTAGGCAGCTTTCGGCTTCGGGGCAGGTGGGAAGAACCGAGAAATCGGAGCCCGCTGGGATTGTTACTACTTCGTTGCCTCTCCTGGCCTGGAGGCAGCGGCAGGGTAAACCTTTCCTCTTAGAGTCGGCAAAGTCTCGCGAGCGACTGCGCTCGCCTGGGCCTGGGGAACCAGGACAGCCCGGGCCAGACAGACGGGTTAGGCCAGGTGCCCTCCCACAAGACAAACGGGGTCTGGAATCTGGGCCCAGATTCCCTAACCCCAAGCAGACAAAGGGGCTGCTCCATTCACGTTTTTTACTAAAGCACCCACACAAGTTTCTGTGCAATGTACAAACAACGAGCCGGCCCTGGGGCTACTGCCTTCTCTCTGAGACAGGGAGGCGGGAACCAGACTGACTGATCTAAGCCCCACCCGCCCCCCATGCAAAAGCCCAACCCCAAGATCCCAGGCAGCGACACAGCACCCCCTCTGGCCCCCTCCTGGGGCTGCTCCTCAGCAGGGGGCGCACCAGAGTTTGCCCCTACAATGTTGAATGAAAAAGGTTTCCCCTCCCCTGGGAGCACGGGGGATCCCCAGGTCTGAGAATTCCCCCTGGAAGCGACACTGCCCCCTAGTTGTACCTCCCACTCTTCCAGGCCCTAGGGGACTCAAGGGGGGAGAAACTGAGGCACAGAGAGGTGGAGTGACCTAGCCCAGGCCACTCGGTGAG
The DNA here is from genome assembly GCA_028534135.1 of Potos flavus. NCBI lineage: Eukaryota > Metazoa > Chordata > Mammalia > Carnivora > Procyonidae > Potos > Potos flavus. Next base: position 136,062,804 of record CM052900.1, read on the forward strand.
GCAGTGCAGGGGCTGGCCCGACCCTGACAGTGAGGGAGGGCTGGGCTGGGGAGGGAGGGGCAGGAAGAAGAGTTGACCCCAGAGAGGGCCACACTGGAGGGGTTTGCCCAGGTTGGAAGTCCCCCAAAGTAGGTTCTGAAACTTCCAGGTGCAGCTGGGGAGGGGCTATGGAAGACCCTCCGAAACAGAGCCCACAGTCTCAGTCCTGGGGGGGTCCCCCACAGAGTAGCCGCCAGCCAGGCTATATAGGTCAGTCCTCTGGCAGGTAATCCTTGGCACTGGGAGCCTTTGTCGTTAGTATCAGCCCCGGGGGGGCCATGACGGGGGCCGCCCAATGTCCACTGTGATATTGGTGAAGAGTGGTTGCCGAGACACCTCCAAGACCTGGTAGCGCACTGACCCGATGCCATCCCGCTTCATGGTCAGCTTCGTGTTTTGAATCTTGGTAAACCTAGAAAGGATGGAAGTGGGTCCAGATCAGGGCTACCCAACAGACCCAATATGGGATCTCTGGGGCTAAGGCTCAAGCCACCCTGGCATCTTCCAGGGATGGCTCAGTTCTCGCCAAACCCTCTGCCCATCACCTGCTTGCAGCCCTTTTGCTCTGGCATCTGCCTTCAAAACAGAGATCTTATCCCCTTGAGGCCAGAATTCTGACACCCTCGCAAATCTCTCTCTGATCTCAGACTTTTCTCCTAAGCCTCAGACCCAGACGTGGGCATCCCATAGGCACCTCAAACGCAATGGGTCCTGTGTCGAGTCATCATCTGTACTCCCCAAGCCCCTCTTCTCTTTGCTGTCTTCTCTGTCCCTCACCACTTACTTACTAAGCAGTCCCCCAGCGCCAGGCTCTGCTCTTAAGTACCGGGGACACAGCCAGGAACCGGACCCTAAGTCCTTCCTCTCATGGCAAGTCCGTCCCACTTGATGTGATAAGAGGCACATCAGAATGCTAAGGGCGACAGGGCAGACAGATCAAGATGGCTGCCTTGGGAGGGTTGAGCGCATGACACCAAAGCTGACAGCAGGGGGAAGGGCATTCCAGGCGGAGGTAAGCACATGCGGACTCTACACTGGAAATGAGACTTTGCACAGCCAGTGGTTCGAGCTAGATGGGCCAAGGGCGTAAGAACAGTTTGGAGGCTGGAGCGGGTAGGGATGGGGCTCTGTAAGTCAGACGATGCAGGTTTTTTTATTCTAGGAGTGAGAAGACGGATTTTTAGCCCAGTGGGAGGCAAGTGGGGAGGGCCAGAGGACAGGAACAATACAAGGACGAGGGGGAAACAGGGAAACTAGTGAGAGGCGACTGCAGGAGTCCAGACAAGACGACAGAGGCGGTGCTGGGGCAGAGGGGGTGAAGGGAAAAGCGGATGGCACTCAGAGATGTTTTGGGAGTGGCACGGACACAGCCTGCTGACGGTTTAGACACGTAGGGTGAGCGAAAGAAGAATCCAGAACTAGATTTGAGGCAATAGCAACTAGGTGGATGGAATCATTCCTTTCTTTAAGCCAGAAATGCCTTGCTGTCTTGCCACTTCCTCACCCAAGGCCGACATCACTAATTCATGAGGACACCGGGACCTGAAACAGGACCAAGGCTCCTGGCATGTGCTTCAAGAGCTCCACTCCCACCCTTACTGCAACTGTTTTGATCTTCCTGGTCCTTCTGAGCTCAGCTCACATCCCTCTCCAGAGCCACCCCAACACCAAGCACTCTCCCTCAGATGCCCTGCAGCCCCTCTTCTCCCTTCCCTGCTCGCCCTGCTTTTCATCTGAACTGCTTTTTCATCAGCTCCCTAGACGCCCAGCGCTTCACGCTCCTGCCAAAGGCCAGCCCGCCATTGGTGCTGCACCTACCCCCCCACACACACACCCTGCCTGCACAGCAGAACAACCCTACTTTTCCACCTGGGCATGCAGCAGCCTCGCGCCCAGCACACCCCTGGGTCCCATGATTCCGCCAAGCCTGGTCAGCTTCCTTCCTGGCCCACCGGCAGCTCTGCCCGCCCTCCTTCACCTTCTTCAAACCAAAGGGTGATCCTTTCAAACCCAAATCTGGTCCTGCCCCTTCCCTGCTTAAAGCCCTCCCATGACTCCCCAGTGCCCCTGAGACAAAAGAGAAACTCCCAACCTGGGAGCCGAGACCCCAGACATCCAGCACTGACCCCACTGTCGTCACTCCCAGCCCTCAGCGACTGTAATACCAGAGTCCCAGACTCTTAACTTGTGCCACGCACGTTCACATTCCAGACTTCTCCAAATACCATTCCTTTTCTCCAAACTGGCCTCTTCCACTAGCCTGGTGAATACAGCACTGGGCCCAAGGCAGGTGTGTGACAAACACCTGCTGAATGCATGATCTTTCCAACTCGGGTTTACTGTCACCTCCTCCAGGAGGCCTCCCACCATCACTCCCTCTTCTGCCGGGACAGCACCTTGCCCTGATCACCCGGTGCTGTAGCTGCCAGTCTCCCTCGCTAGAGTGAACTTCCCATGGGCTGTCCAGCAGGGACTGGCTCCAGGCTCCCTCGACCCGCTCCCCCAGGTTAGAGCAGTGCCAGGAAGCCCTCGTCTACCCTGCACATGCCCTCGGGGGCCTCTCCCCGCAGGCACCAGCACCAAACGTCGCTACGTCCTCAGGGACGGAATGGCCTGCTCCAGTCTCAGAGGGGTCAGCACTGTCTGTCCGCGCCCGGCCCCATGTTGCTCAGGCCACCTTCATTGGGTCCCCAGGCCCAGGAGCTGTGCCTGGTGCCCACTACCTCTGGTCCTGTCTGCTCTGGCACAAGGGAGGTCTATGGGGAGACCAACGGGAATGTAATCTACTCAGGGAAGGTCTGACCCCTGCCTTTACATTTTTGTCACCTCTAGGAATTAGGCCAGGGATGACAGAAGTCTGGGGTGAGGGTGAGCTAGGGGTTGGGGAACAGGGATCAGGGGCATGGGAGTCCTCTCTAGGAGTCAAAGGGTCAGGGGCCTTGGGAATCACGTCTAGGGATCAGTGGCACTGGGGAGTCCCTTCTAGGGAGTAAGGGATTAGGGGCACTTGGGGTCACCTCTGCGGGTTGGGCTCGTTATGCTTGTCCCGGTCGTGCTTGATCATGCGGTAGCGGCCTATGCGGATGTCTGGGCGCGAGATCTTCATCCCAGTCAGGGAGATCCTGGGGATGGGGACAGACGGGCTGGAGCAGGCACCAGGAAGGGCAAGGAGCCTCGCCCGGTCTGCGCTGCACCTGCTGCACCCAGTCTACTCCCCGGCCCGCCCCGCCCCGACTCACCGGTTGAAGATGTCGTCATCCTCGCCACCCCAGCCCCAGTACTCGTTGGGGAAGCCGTTGATTCTCAGAAACTGGGCTTTACTCAGGCCTGACACACCTCCAAAGTAGCCAGCATAGGGCAGCCTGTGGCATGGAAGGGCAGGTGTCAGCCAAGGGGCCTGAGGGGATTCCAGGGGGGAAGCCAGAGATGGGGTGAGGGGCCGGGAGCAAGGGGGCACTGGGTGCGGTACCGACCGTCGGGGCAGGAGTCTGGGTCCAGCGAGAAGGGAGCCCTCACCGGAAACCGAACTTGTCCATGGCAATGGCAAAGTGGCGGGGCTGGTCACCACAGCGGTACAGGTTGCGGTCATCCATGGGGACCAGGTCCACATCACTGAAGATGAAGCAGTCGTAGGTGGCATCCTCCTTCAGCGCCTCCAGAAAGCCTACGTTGAGCAGCTTGGCCCGGTTAAAGGTGTCCTCACCGTGCTGGGGGTGGTGCAGGGGACAAGTCAGCTCTGGGCCTATGACTGGCAGGCACCGGCCACTTTACCACTGTCCAGAGCGCTCTCTGAGGGGCTCCTACTCCCCTGCCTCCCCCCGACCCCACTCTGAGTGGCTCCCCTAAGTCCTGCCTTCCAAGGCCTTCCAGGACTTGGCTCCGGGCTCCTCTCCCGCCGTTGCCCTCAGACCCCAAGGCCCAGCTGCACTATGTTCCTCAGCAGCCCGGAACATCGCCAGACTCTTCACTGCCTCGAGGACTTGCTGTTAGCTCTAGAATGCTCTCCTCTGATGGTCTAGCTGATGTGTGGACAGGCATCCTTGATCCCAGCCCCTTGCCTCCGCGTCATCATTCATTCTGTCCTGTGAGCTTCACTTAGTGTCCGGTTACACCGTGACTTAGAGCGCTCGTTTCATTCATTCTTTCACCCCTTCATCCCAGCATGCCCTGTGCCCTGTCCTGGGTGCTGGGCATCTTCCCTGGGCCGGCGGGAGCCTTCAAAAAGAGCAGCCCAGAGCCCACTGCATCCCTGCAGGGCACACTTGCAACAGGAGATGAACAGTGAGTGCCCCAAATGACCAGTGTCGAAGACAAAGAAACCATGGGGACTGAGCCACTGAGCCTCCGCCACCTGGCCCCTCTGGCTCGTCTGGATCCACATCCAACTCCCCGGGCAGCCTCTGAACCCAGGACAGGACCTGGCTAGATTCCCCAGCCTCCCCCGCAAAATGCCAAGCACAGGTTTACAAGCAGTCATGACCCAGTGAGCCGGGGGTCCCCTGAGCAATGGGGCTGCAGGGCCAGGCCTCCTTGAGGCTGGGTTCCTGGCCATGCATGCCCACGCTCCAAATTCTAGCCAGAGCAAGGAGGATCCTGTGGAAGGAGCTGGCCGCTGAGCCCCCTCTCCCAACCCATCATCTCTAGGCTGGAGCTGGACAGGCCCTCTGGAGAGGGGTCTTTAGGCGGGCTTCTCCGGAGGGAGAGGAGGACTCACGGCCCCTCCTTCCCACCAGCCAGCCTGGGCCCGACGGGGTGGGAGCGGCCAGCCCCGCTTGCTCTCTCTCCTTGCCCTGCACCTTCCCTCCCACCAGCCCTTGCAGCAATTGTGCATTTTCTCCTGGCTCATCGGCTCTCCTTTCTGACCTTTCTCACCAGCCAGGAGCCCTGAGTTATCTCCCACGCGGCTCATAAACACGCCTGATTTTACCCCATCTGAAAAAGAAACCTCTCCAGCCACCGCCCTACCTTTGCCTCCCCTTCTCGGCAGAGTGTTGTTTTTTTTTTTAAAGAGTTGCCTCCAATTGGCTATTTCCATTTTGTCAAATCTGATTCCTTCTTCAACCCACTGCAATCTGCTTCCGCCCCCACCATGCCCCTGAAATGGTTCTCGCTGGGCCCACCTTGTTGCTAAATCCACTGGACGCTTCTTAGTCCACATCCTTCCTCCCCCGGCAGTGCTCACGTAGCTGCTATGTTTCCTTCTGGACACTTATTCCTGGCCTTCTGGGACACCACACTCTCCTGGGCCTCCTCGAACCTCTCTGGCCAACCTTCTTCCACCCATCCCTGACATGCGGGCTTTCCCCTCTCAGGCCCCGAGCTCCCCGGGCCGGGTGGACGTTGTTGGGTTTGGGGGCCATCCGTGTGCTGGTGGCTCCCAGATCCCTCTCTGCACCTGGACCTCGCTGCTGGGAGGACTCATTGGTCCAACTGCCGGCTGAACATTCCTCTCATACTTCACGCGGACACTCAAACTCAGCCCATGCAAAAAAAGAATTCAGGGTCAGGCTCTCCCCCAGACCTGGCCCCGCTCCTCTGTTCCGTCTCACTCACAGGCGCAGCTAACCACACAGCAAATGGCCAGGAAGAACCCTCGAGGTGTCCAGGTGTCTCCCTTCCCTTACTCTCTACCGTGTCACGTCTCTCCCTTCGTGGCCACCACTGCTGCCGACCCACACACAGGTTCACTGTCTCTGTACTGAACGTCGTACCTCTTCGCAACTGGTCGCCCTGCCGCCAGTCTCCCCGCTCCATCCCATCCCCCACACGCAACCAGAGCGCACTTCCCAAGAAGCAAGCGGACATGCTACTCGTCGCTTAAAACCTTCCAGTGGTGCCCCACCACCTTTAGGCTGGAAGTCAACCGCTTCACATGCCTCCAGAGACCTTTCTGGATTTGGTCTCTGTCAGCAACTCTGGGCTCATCTTTGCTACCCGCCCTGCACATTGGACCACACACCTTGGCCAACGGTTCCCGAACACACGAGACCAGCTCTCTGGATGGGGCCTGAGGCCTCCGGTTCGTCTGTGGGCTGATCCCTACTCATCCCTCAAGACCCATCTCAACCGTCACTTCTCCACCCCAGGGCTATTCAAGGCCCCTCTGTGCCCCCACAGCCCCCCGCTCCAACTCATCCCACACCGTCGTCTTGGAGTCTATGGGGATCCAAATCCAAGTATGGGAGTCCCAAGTACGGGAAAGAGGACCCACATCAGATCCTCCCCAGGTGCCAGGAGCCAGGCCTTGCCAGGCCCAGGGCAGGGTTTGGACCCCGAGCTGAGTTCCCGGGGCCTCTGCTGTGGCCGTGGCCCTCTCACAGATTTCGTGCCTCTTTCAGGCTCTAACCCCTCCCTCCAAGGGCTTCTCCACAGCCCCTCACAGCCAGCAGACCCTAGGTCTCCACACGGGGCCCGCCAAGGGTAGACTATGGGGCTCATCCCCACTGAGACTACATACACGGCCGTCAGCATGCGTGCTGGCGTTCATGTACACTCCCCGTCACGCACCCGCAAACCCTCCCACGTGAGCAGGGAAGTACACGGAGCCCCGCACCTACGTGCACACATCCGCACGACCTCAGGCAGACAAGGAGCCACGAATGCTCCCACCCCCACTAATGCACCTCGAGCCACACGGGTCCCCATGGCCACAGGTGCTCATAGTGCCCAGCCCAGGGTCCCAGGCAGCACACCTGGTTGATGACGTAGACGCCATAGCGCAGCCGCTGTCGCCTCAGGATGGGGTGCAGGTAGTGGAGCCAGTAGCGCAGGTGGTGCTCCCGGTGCCGGAAGGGGATGATGACGGCCACCGTCTGGGCCGGCGTGCAGTCGGGGGGCGCGTAGCGGCCGCCCAGGAGCACGCCCGGGTTCTCCCTCTGCACCCGCTCCAGCGGCATGGGCGAGGTGAACTCAATCAGCAGTCGGCCCACTGCAGGCGGGACGGTAGCAGGAATCAGGCCGCCGTCGGAGGCCGGGGATGCCGGCCCTCTCGCTCAGCCCCGGGGGAGGCCAGGGAAGCCCAGGAATGGCCCTCTCCCAACAGACCCGGACCTCCCGCACCCCCGTGGGTCAAACCACTCCGGTCTTCTGCCCACCCCTGGAGGCCGGCCCTACCCTGCAGGCTCACCAAGGCCCGGCGGCGAGTCAGGACAGGGAGGCAGGACGGGAGCCGTGGGGCCGGGCCGGGCACTGGGAGCCTCGGGGAGCCCCGAGCTGGGGGCGGTGGCGTTGGGCCGAGAGAAGTTGGTGCTGCTGCTGGCAGCAGGGTGGAGGGCCCGGGCAGGGCCGCGGGCACTGAAGCGGCTGAAGAAGGCCAGGTGCTGGGCATAGACGTCAAAGTAGAGGATGACGGCCACGAGAAAGTGCAGCAGGCAGAGGAGGAGCACAGCCTTGCACACGCGCTCCAGCGTCCCCCCCAGCAGTCTGCTCATCCCGCAGGCGGCCGCCGGCCCGCCCAATGGGCCCGGGCATCCGGCTGCCGGCCTGAGCAGGGGGAAGAGAGAAACAGACCCAGCGGGTCAGGGCCCAATGGGCCAGGCTTCCCACCCTGCCCTCCTGCCGGCTGCTCACCCTCACAGACCCGCATCCTCACACTTATTACCTGCTCACACCCTGTGACACTCACGGACTCCCATTCTACCTGCAAATAGACACACGGACACAGTCCCTGGCAACTCACTACTCGCACAGCCTCACACACCTGAGTACTAACCCACAGACGCGCACAATCCTCATTCTCGCTGACACACATACACAAAAGCACAACCTCATGCTCCCTCACACTCAGGTGCACGCCCTTATTGCATGACTCGACACACACCTGTGTGTCCCTCAGAAACATGAACATATGACCTCTGATCACGGTGGTTCATACCTCCCAACAGAAACACATTTACTTGCAGACCTACATGTGCAGCTGTGCCCCAGAGAACAGACACCCCACAGGGCGGCGTCCTTCACCCAGGACTCCTGGTCTGGGGAGGGGCGACCATTTACTGAGTACCTAGCATGCAGGAGCCCTTGCGACTCGCGACTTCAGTTAGTCCTCCTAGGAGCATGGTGGGCAGTGGTGTGGTCGGACAGGTACCAGGGACAAGTAGGCGGGGCCAACTAGGACCAGGCTAGGAAGCGGCACTCAGCATTCAGGAGGACCAAATACGAAGATATTTATGGGATTCCTGCCCTCCGGAGCGGGAGGTCAAAATACAGGGCGGGGCATAAGACCCCCCTCCTTTAAGACCTCAAGGATTGGGATGAACTTTCTGGAGTCTGGCCAGCACTTGCTGGTTCTGATTCCAGGAAGAAGGAACGTCTGGGCCCCGGAGACGGGTCCAGCACCAGCATGGCAGGGAAGGGTCTCCCCTGGGCCATGGCTCCAGCTGGGGTTCCAACAGAGCAGCACTTCTGGGGGCTGGGTCTCACTCAGAGATACACAGCACCACACAACCACAGCCGCCGTGGGTCCCAGCCAAAGTCACCTGCACTCACACACACTGAGAACTACATAGAGAGTCACAGACACACCCCAGTGACAGTTACAGTAACAGTAACGCAGAGTCACACACTCACAAACAAAGCCGCTGCTCCTCGACGTACACAGCCATGCATGCAGGCTCCCGGGCGGCTCGGACGCCCGGCCCCACGTGCAAACATTCCCACCCCTCCCTCTGGGCCAGGGGTTCTGGGTCAGGCTGGCGGCCAGGCTGCGAGGTGCCTTAGGGCGGGGCTGCAAGGTAGACCGGCCTGAACACGTGGCTCCCCGGGGCGGGGGAGGCAGTGAGGACCGGGTGGGTGTGGAGTCGGGGGGGGGCGGCGTGGACTGGGGGAGTGGATGTGGGGCGGGGGCCGAGGCCAGGGGGAAACGTGAGTGGAGCGTCTCCCCGCGCCACGAGGCCAGGGCGAGCGAGGACAATAAGGGAGGCTGGCAGGGGGCGGGCAAGAGGAGCCCGGGGCGGGGGGTGGGGAGGTAGTGGAGGGAAGAGCCGAGGGGGAGGGATGGGGGAGGGATGGGGGTGGGGTGGGGAAACGCCAGGCCGGGGTCTGGCCGCCGGCGCCTCTCACCGGATCCTGGGCGGGGATCGCGGGGCCGCGCTCGGGGCGCTCCTCGCGGGGTCGGGTCTGGAATGTCGGGGCCCTGGGCTGGGGGCCGCGCGCGCACCCCTCTCACCCGGCGCTCGGGGCTCAGCAGGGGGCACCGCTCCAGCTTGGGCTGGGTTCCCGGCTCCCGTGGCTGCGGACGGCTCCGTCCCCCATGGCCCGGCCCCGCCGCCTCCCGCCGCCCGGTCAGCGGCCCCCGCGGCCCCCGGGCCGCCTCCCGCCGCCGCCGCGGGCCATGGAGCCGAGCCGCCCCGGGGGGCAGGGCGGGGCCGGGCGGCCGGGCAGACCCACGGACCCGCGGACCGATGGACCACAGCGACTCCGCCTCCCTCCCGCGCTACGGCGCCTCGGAGGGGCAGGCCCGGCCGGCGCGCCCGCACGCGCGCCCCCGCGGCCCCCGCCTCCAGCGCGCCCGCACCCGCCGCGCGCCTCCGCCGTCCGCCCCTGCCGGCGGCCAAGCGCGGCGGAGCGAGGGGACATAGGTGGCACGGGACCAGAGAGGGGCGGAAGAAATCGATAAGGCTCGTCCCAGAGCCTTGGATTCGGGGTCCGGACTGAGGAGGTTGTGGGTGTGGGCTGGAGCGCGAACTCCGCCAAAGAAGGGGGCCTGGAAGTTAGGCGACTCTAGCAGGGAGGTTAGGGATTTGTCATCTCATTGATGGGAACAGGATCGAAGGTCTGCCAGCGGCCAGGAGGGGTTGCTGGTTGGACAGGACCCTTAAAGGTGTGAGAAGCGTGTGGCAGGGGCTTCTAGGGCAACAGGAGATTGGTAAAAGATTGCACAGAAGAGGGAGGAGCTGGACAAGGCCCTGGGAACAAGGGCTCAAATTAGTTACTGGCAGGGGATGGCGCCTGGGATAGGCAGAGGCAAATGAATGGGCTCCAAGCCCCACAGGGATAGAGGGTGATGGATGCCTGAGGGTAGAGCGAGATAGAAGTGGCCCATCTGGGCTTAGTAGACAGAACCTTGAAGATGTGGGACTGGGAGGCTAGCCCCCTCCCCTGCACAAACACCTGGGTCCATTTATCCCTAGAGTCCCTTGCTCCTTTCAATAGAGATATTCAAGGCTAGAGTCCCCAGCCCAGCACCCTTCCTCTCCACCCAGGAACCAGCTCTGTCCAAAGCAAAGACAGTGTGTATGAGACAGAAAGGTGCCAAGAAGCTGGCATTAGGTTGAGTCCTATGGGTCGGTTTACCCTCCCTCCATGAAAGAATGTAGCAAAGGAGGGCAACAGAAGCAGCACTGACCCAGACAAAAACCACGTTTATTTCACAAACACTGGGAAGATGGGTTGGGGGTAGAGGTGGGACACAGGTGCACAGCTGCACATGGTCATCAGCGACCCACTCCCCACACTGAGGCTCCAGCCAGGTAGTGCCTCCAAGTTGATGGGCAGCGAGAAGCCAAGTGCAGGAAGGGCCCTGAACACCAAGCCCCCTGAAAGGCCAAGGGTGACAGCTCCAGCTGTCCTGGGAAAACCACAAATAAATAAGGGTGAGACACGGCCCCACCCAAACAGATCATCTAGTCACCCATCTTCACTCTGGAGGTCTGCAAAAGAAGAACAAGGAGAAATCAGGCAGTGACAGAGGAAAAGATAAGACAGTGACAAATGACATGAGGTCAGCTCTAGCAAACCCATGGTGGGATGGATAGACCACAACAGATGGATGACTGGACCAAGATGGACATGCTGTGACAAACACAGATGAACAGGGACAGTCAGACAACTACAGAGTTAGGCTGTGGGACAGAGATGGAGAAGTGGCATATGGACAGGACCCGTTACCAAGAGTCAATCCAGCTAAGCACTCACATTCAGACCATCAGGCTGACCCTCAGCCACACATACACGTTGTCAGACAAGATGCACACAATTCAGACATACTGTCCTACTGACAGTATAGATACACACAGGCCCTGAGACACATAGTCAAACACACCAAGACAGACTGACACACAGACAAGAGCCCAATCCAGGCTAGACTACAAATAAACAAAGACCAAAAAAATAATACAACAGAAAGCCCCAATGAAAGACCTATAGACACAAAGCAGCAGGGAAATACACATTACACTTAGTCAATGATACTAGTTGGAAAGCTTCAAAAGGGGAAAACCAAAAAATGGGAATAAAGTGGCGGGAGCTGCTCAGGAGTTCTTCTCCATCTACAGATGGAGAAGGGGACACCATGGCTCCTCTGGAAAGAGTGTGAAGCTGGGTTGGGGACAAGGACACAGGCTCCCCAGGGGATTCATCACCTGAAGGATTGCAACAATGACGCCAAAGAGGCCAATGGCACTGCCAAAGATCTCCACGATGAGAATCTTTACAAAGAGGCTGGGGTTCTGTGCATCAGCCAGGGCAGCTCCACTGCCCACGATGCCCACGCAGACTCCACAGAAGAGGTTGGACAGGCCCACTGTGAGGCCAGCTCCAAACATGGAGTAGCCTGAAGGGATGGAAAGAGAGTATTGAGGCCATGCCAGGCACAAGGGGAGAGGACAAGGGCCCAACATGGACTAATGAGGCTAGTCACCACTCCCAATTCCGCAAAGCAGGCCAAACAAATGGAGTGAATATTGAAATGATGGGCCTAAGCTGGGGCATGGAAGTGGGGAACCCGACATGAAGCCCCAGCTTTTTTCCTTCACACATCCACCTACCTGCATGGTAGTTTCGATGCCCAATGGCCTGGGGGTCAGTGGCACTGAAAGGCTGCAGGAGGCAGAGAAGTAATCAGAAGCCACTCCCCCTCCTCCAGTATCACTAAGCACTGTATGGAACACACTGGAATAGATACCCACCCCACTGTGGTTCTCCATACCTCAGCCATGTTGCTGATCACAATTGCCATGATGATGCCATAAATAGCCACAGCCTCACAGAAGATGATGCTAGTTGTGGGCATGGGGGTGGAGAGGAGAAAAAGATGAGAAAGAAACGAATCTTCCTCCCTCAGAGTCCCCAGCCATTTCCTCCACTGACATCCCACCCCATCAGGAGGCTGGTCAGATGCAGCATGTCAGGTCAAACAGACAGGGAGCTCCCGATGCAGGTGGTCTGACAACCCTCCAAAGGCCCTACATTTACCTGACCAGGTTCTTGGTCTTGATCCTGGGGGCCTTCACCCCTCCCCCAATGATAGAAGAGCCAGTAATATAGATGCCCCTGATGAAAGGATAAAAAAACCAATGAGCAGAGCCCAGGCTTGTCACTGCCCCCAAGATGACTAAGGACCCACTGACACCACCTGCTATGACTCACCCCTCTCCCCAGTCCCACCATCCCAACACTCACCATGCTGCCCCAACCACAGACAGGGAGATAGCTAGACCGATGCCCAAGTTTGACCACATGAAGGGGGAAGTCTCAGTCAGGAACCTGGTGTGGAAACAGGGAGGAAGGTAATTTCAGCCTTGGTGGAGAAGTGAGCACAAAATCCATATCCCAACCCTCCAAGCCCACCAGCCCTAACGTTGAGATAAACTACATCATATGTCCCAAAAGTCCATATCCCAGGCACCTGGGGATGGGGTGGAGAAGGGGCTTAGATCAGTGAAGAAAAGCTGCAAAGAAGCTCCTAGGGGAATCCTCTCCCTGCAGTCCCTTACCATGCCACATCAAAGCGGAAACCCAAGTCAAAAATGGTGTAGCAGATTCCTGCAGGAGTGAGGAAAAAAGGGTTAGAGGCGGTTCTCTAGAGAAACTTCCCAAGAAATCGCTGCCCAGCTGTAACGTCCCCAAAGGTCTGCCTACAGGCAAGTCAAGGGAGACTTGTCAGGCTGGCCTCCATGTGAAAGCACGGCTATCTATTCGGATTTCTTGGCTCAGCCCTCCATTTTCTGCCACTCCCTCAGTAACCTATCTTCCCCCAGTGACACCACCTCCCAGACCAAGACCCTCCATGGCCAGCTACTAGTAGGCCTGAATACCCTGAGCAAGGGAGAGCGCACCGGATCCCACCAGCCCGATCTGAGCCGCTGTTTACCCAACAAGCTGTGGGTGGGGGGAGGGCAAAACGACCGGGAAAAGAGGAACTGGAACGGCCGGCTCGTGACCCAAGCAGGCCCCTCTGGAGCAAGCGAGGGATCGCAACAGTGAGATGGGGGGGGCGGCAGTGACAGAGAAGTACCGAGCTGCTCTCGCGGCCCCCACCTCCCCCCGTCCGCGCCCCTCCTCAAGGGGCTAGAGATCCTGGTCTCCTCCGTCAGGGTCAGAAGCCCCGACAGGCGTGAGGCAAGTCCTAAAACCCCGGGCACAGGGCCCAAGCTGGGGTCCAGCATTCCCGGAACCCCACTTCTCCCGCTGGGCTCCAGCCCTGCCAGCGGGGCCCGGATGCTGGCCCCGCCCGCTAGGGCCCGGCCTCACCCACGACGAGCATGCAGGCCCAAAAGGCCACGAAGACCCCGGAGTAGAGCAGCGCTAGCCCCGTCATGGCGGCAACGACGGCGGGGCTCGGGTCCGTGGGGCCACAGCTAAACCCGCGTCCCTGCGTCCACCGTCCGCCCCGCAGTCTGTCCGCCCGCCCCGCAGCGTCACCTGACTCACCCACGTGACGCGCCGGCAGCACGTGACCCCGCGCCCAGCCCTGCGCCGCTGTCCGCCCAGAACTTTGGCGACGCCGAAACTGCAAGCGCTGAGGATTGTGGTTGCTGTAGTCCCTCGCTTCAGAAGAGGCTCCGGCTGTCCTTAGTACGTCGACCTCTAGCGGGTCACTCTCGTCTCTCTCCAAACCGCTCCTTCTCAGCCCCGATAGTCAGCTGCACTTGGGCTCACCAGCCCTGCTTTACACCAGAGCCTCCTCGCAGGCCTACCTAGCTTAGCCTCCAAGCCAGTGCTGATTCCATGGGCCTCTTCCCTTGCTGTGCTCCCCGGTTCAGTGAGGGTGTCTTGCTCTCTTCCTAACTTTGCTCGAGCTCTTCCTTCTGCCTGAAGCACGCTTCTTCGTGTCCATCCCGTTGCCCAGCTAACACCAATTGGTCCCCAGAAAACACTCTTTTAGGAAGCCTTCCTTAACCCAGAGGCAGGGCGATGAGCCTGCTCTGGGCTCCCCTGCTGTCCTGGTGATCCTTATGACACTTAAGATCATGTCACTCTTTGGTTTAAAATGCCATTTCAGGGGCGCCTGGGTGGCTCAGTCAGTTAAGCCTCTGCCTTCGGCTCAGGTCATGATCTCAGGGTCCTGGGATGGAGCCCTGCATCGGGCTCCCTGCTCAGTGGGGAGCCTGCTTCTCCTTCTCCCTCTCCCCCTGCTTGTGCTTTCTCTCTCAAATAAATAAAATCTTTAATAAAATCCCATTTCACTCAGACTAAAAGCCACAGTTCCAACTAATAATGGCCTATTACTAAGCCTCTTCCGATGCAGCTTCCCATGCCCCTTACCGGATCTCATCTAACACTCCCCCACGAACTGCACTGGCCTCCTTGCTATTCCTTGAACATACCAGCCATACCCCCACTACATCACTCTTGCATTTGTTCCCTCTGCTTCTACTTATCCATGTGGCTCACTCCGTAACTTCCTTTCAGTCTTTGCTCACCTTCTTCAAAAGGCCGTCCCTAGCCATCTTAATATTGCAATCCACTGTCCCTTACACTTCTTCCCAGCTTTATAGTTCTCCACAGTACTTATCACCATTTCGCATACTAAGTATTTTATTTTGTCCATCTCTTCCTCCACCCCCCATGAGAATGTAAGCACCATGAAAGGGTTTCTGTATTTCCAGTGCCCTGGCACACAGTGGGTGCTCCATATATATTTGTAAAATACACGACTGGTGCCCATTTTTTCCGCTGCCACAGTCAGTTTACAGATCTGCCTCTACCAGTAGACTGGGCACTCCCTGAGAGCAGGGATCACATCTCCCTGTTTACCTGCTTCTTCAACACCTTGGACAGTGCCAGTATGCCAAGAGTCTGGGTAATGAAGAAGTGCCCCCAGGGGCTTCCCTCCTCACAGAAAGTAGTTTCACTGTCTAATTGCTTATTTAACTGCCTCTCTTCCTAACTACACTGTGAGGACAGGAATCCAGTTAAATACAGTTCAGATCTCCAGTCAGGACCTGTAGTGTTTGATAAATAAAAAGAAACAGAAGGAGAAAAAGTATCTAGTATATTCAAGTTTCTGTGATCTCCCTTGAGAAACAAAATTAGAATCAGTACAGACCAGCAGTGTCCAACAGAACCTTCTGCAATAATGCAAACGTCCTATAGCTGCAGTGTCCGCTCATGTGACTAAACGACCACTGAAATGTGATGAGGGTGACTGAGAAACTGAGTTTTTATTTTTTATTTTTTAAGTTTACCTTTTTAGCAATCTGTTCACCCACCATGGGGCTTGAACTCATGACCCCGAGATCAAGAGCTGCATGCTTTTCCAGCTGAGCCAGCCAGGCACCCTGAGAAACTGAGTTTTTAATTTTAACTAATTCAAATTCATGTTTAATAGCCACATGTGTCTGGTGGTTACTTTATTGGACAACACAGGTCTAGACCAGTGGTTCTCAACTAGGGGCAGTTTTTTCGTTTTGTTTTGTTTTTTGTTTTTTTAAACTAGGGGCACTTTTGCCCCTACGGAAAACATTTGTCAATGTCTGGAGGCATTTTTGGTTATCACAATTGGGGAGGGGTATGTTGGGGGCATCTAGTGGGTGGGCAGAAGCTAAATGCTAAACATACTACAGTGTACAGAACAGCCCCTCACAGCAAAGAATTATATGGCCCAAAACGTCAATAGTACCAAAGTTAGGAAACCCTGGTCTAGACCATCTAGGACCTTTGACAAGGGCAAACCTTCAATTGCACATCAGAAACTGGGACTGGCCAGCGGTCCTGGGCTGTTCCCAGGAGGACAGATGGGCCCATAAGACTTCAGGAAAGCCCCAAATCAGTCCCATCAGTCCAACAGGTATTTATTAAGCCACTCTATGCTAAGCCTTGTGCCAGGGCCAGGACAGGGACAGAGCAGGGTTCCCTTCCTCAGTGAGGGGTGTCCGCCCTTCCCTGCATCCAGGCACCTTCAAGGATCCTGGCAGAGGAGGCTGATGCAGGAAGCATTAAAGGTCTTTGCAGCAATTCTTAAGTCCATCTGTGTCTCTGGCCCCACATGGTATCAGATGCTTCCCTCATCCTCGTAGGCGATGGCAATCCCTCGTCTTCCACTCACAGCTCCTGTCACCGGTGTCTGACCCAGATGGGGCTGCAGCCCCTGCCAGCTCCGCGAACTAAGGAACAAGGCTGCAGAGAGAGGGGACTGAGGCCAAGTGGGCTGAATCTGGGGAAAGAGTTCACCTGGGAGCAGAGACTTGGCACACTTACCTGCAGGGCTGCTCTCCACCAGCTCTAGCTGGGGCCGCAAGGACAGGGCCAAACACCCAGGATCATCTGATGGCTTCCGCGCAGGTAGGGGTCGGAGTTCCCCAGTAATGAGTGACACGTCTGGGGTGTCCCACAGTTCCGAGTCAGGTGGGGGGAGGGGCACGTGGAAGGGAGAGCCTAGGAGGGAGAAAGGGGATCCATACTGGCCCGATTCCATGCCCCAAGTGTTTCCCGCTCAGGCAGTACCCCAGCACTCACCAGGTAATAAATCCGCGTAATGTGTGAGGTGGGGAGCCAGGCCTGCAGGTGGCCAGGCGGGGTTGCAGGCAGCTTCCAGCTCACATGGTGCCAAAACAGGCCGGAAGAAGCCACCAGAAGACTGTGGAGCTAAAGCACCAAGAGGACAGGCCAACAGCACAAAGACATCCACCTCAGGGAAGTTGGCAAGCTTGGGAGGGGTGGGCCGCCCTAGGGCCAACACATAGCTACGCTTGCCTGCAGCCTGAGCCAGGTTCCGCAAGTGTGCCAGCGCCTCATGGTGTCGGGCCACACCCAGTGTCCCTGCCAACAGCCCTACCACACGGGCATCTCTGGCCCTTTCTACCAGATAGTGTCTACGTGCCCTTAGTCGCCCAACCCGGACACCTTCATCCTGAGTCCGCCCTGTATCCGGGCAGCAGGTGAAGAAGGGCTGCCCTGGTGCCCAGCCCAAGAGCAGCCGGCTCAGGTCTGGGTCAAGGTCAAGGTCAGCACTGGCTTCAGAGCCCCCCACATAGAAGGCACCATATTCTTCCAGACACCTCCCTGGAGCCAGGGGGAAGCGGCGCCCAAAACGCTCCAGGGGCTCAGGCTCTGGACTACAGGAGCCCACTGGCAATGGAAGAGCTGGGCTGGAGACAAGCAGGTCCAGGTACCGCGGGCGCAGGAGAGTGGCCAAGGCCTCTGGAAGAAGGAGGTGGTGTCAGAGTTGGGGTCTGTCAAAGGAGGAACCCCATCATCCCCAGGAGACTGAATGTGACCTAAAAGCAAAGACTGGGATCAAGCCCATATCAAGAGCTCTGTGGGAGTGTACTGAAATGGGACTGTCAAGCCACAAAGTAGTTGGCCCACCCTTCTTGCATACCCAGGCAAAAACCCTCACCCAAGGCGTGGGCACAGGCTGGCTCACTTAGCAGCACCACAGGCGTTTTGGGGTCTGGGTTCTGGGCCTCAAAGGCCTTGGCGCAGAGCTCCAAGTGCACAGAACGTTGACCAAGGACGAAGGCCACAGGCAGTGGGCGGGCTGGAGGGCTTAAGCAGGCAGGGCCAAAATGTACAAGGGCCTGGGCTCCAGCCTGCTCGGCACCCAGTACATCCACACAGCAGCTGCAGGGAAGATACCATTAGCGAGAAGAGTTCTCATCAGGAAAACAGTTGCTGTCCTTCATGGGAAATGTGAAGCCTGAAATGTGGTCAGGGAAGTAAACGATGTTATAAACAAAGACCCTGTCATTCAGGGGAGCACGTATCAGAAGAGGGGGCATCACCATCAAGGAAAAACGCAGCCACTGGGGGCAGGCACTGTCATGAAGGGAAACACCAAGAGCCTTGAATCACTAGACCTGCTCCCCAAACCCAATCCTCAAGCTCAAATTCATACCTGCCATAGGCCGTGTCGCCCAAAATGAACATCTTCGACCCTGTGGTCTCCTCCAGTCGTGCAGCCACGGCCCCAGCATCTCCCAAGAGCTTGTCAGGGAACTGCAAGGCCACCTGTAAGTACAAGCCATAGAGTCAGGAACAGCCTCTCCTCCACCCTCTTCCTCTTCAAGGAAACCTTCCAGGAGTCCCTACCTAACCTTCAAAGCCTCTCCTCCCAGAGAAGCAACTTCCCCCGTCCACCAACCCCCATCCTCACAAAATTATCCCAATATCCCGATCTTTTGGACGACCCATCCCGAGGTGAGCCACCCCTCCCTAACCTGCCCTCACCCGCTGACACCCCACGTCGCGGACAAATTCAGCGACTCGCTCCAGCTCGTACACGCGGTGCAGGTCCTCCGGGGGAGTGAGCAGCCCCGCGGGGCCCGCCTCTCGCTGCAGCGCTGCCTCAGCGGGGCTGCTGAAGGTAGACTCCATGAGGCACCGCTTGGGTGGCGGGAAGCAGCGGTGACCTCCCTCGCTCAGCTTCAGGCCTCGCGTCCTCAAAAGCAGCCCTCAATAAGTCAGAGTCACTTAATGAGAGCGGCGGGGCTGGGGAGTGGGTATGCAGCGCTCGGACCATCCCTCCACGCATCCAAATTCGCGTTTCTCTGCTACACCAGTACACCAGGACCTGAGGGATTACTTCCGGGTTTTGAGGCGGGGCTGGCAGTAGTTTCGCCAATCTTAAACTAGCTCTGCTCCCGCCTTCCAATCCTCGCCAGGCCGCCCTCAGAGAACCAATGATCTGCCCCAGAGCCCAAGTCGATCGAGAGTACCTCAGAGGAAGGCGCGGAGCCTTGTGGGTGTTGTAGTTCCCCTGACCCTCTTTTGCTTCCGCCAGTTTTCCTGTTCAGCCTGCCAATGGCACTCAGAAAAAGTGACTCCCCGGTGCCTGGCTGGCTCAGTCAGAAGAGCATGTGACTCTTGATCGCAGGGTTGTGAGTTGGAGCTCCACGATGGGGGTACAGATTAAATAAATAAACTTAGGTGAAAAAAAGCGCGACCCCCTGAAAATACTCGCTTGAGCAGCTCCCATCGCGGTATACTGTTAAGCACTTCATTGCACTCTATCATGTAGGAGGTAGCATTGCATAATTTTCAATTCAGATGCCCAACTGCCTGGGTTTGGATATTGTGCTTTGCCATTGCTACTTATTCAAGTCTCTGTGGTTGTTTCTTCATCTGCAAGTGGGGATTGTAACAAGAGGATTCCTAATAGGATTGCTGGTCAAATGAATTTAGATACAAAACTTTACAAAGTAGTCCTTTGCATATCATATATACTGAAAGCATCGCTGTTATCCTCACACTAGTCTGTTAATCAGGTAAATATTGAGTACTTATTGTTCAGGTACTAGGTTCTTAAAGTTAACAGTTTTTGGAGTATCACTTGCCCCAAGAGCGCCTGGCTTGCTCAGTTGGCAGAGCATGGGACTCTTGATCTTAGGGTTGTGAGTTTGGGCCCCATGGTGGGTATAGAGATTACTTAAAAAAATGAAATCTTAGGGGCGCCTGGGTGGCTCAGGGGGTTAAAGCCTCTGCCTTCCGCTCGGGTCACGATCTCAGGGTCCTGGGATAGAGCCCCACATCAGGCTCTCTGCTCGGCAGGGAGTCTGCTTCTCCCTCTCTCTCTGCCTGCCTCTCTGCCTACTTGTGATCTCTCTCTCTCTCTCTGTCGAATAAATAAATCTTAAAAAAAATAAAATAAAATCTTATATATAAAAAAATTGTCCCATTTTATGGATGAGGAACTAGTAAGACACAGCAAGTCAGTGGCACAATCAATATCAAACCCAGATTTGACTTCGGAAACTAGGCTTTACCTCCCTCATTCTCCTAGCTTATATATGCTACATTTGACCATGAGGGATGGCAGAGGAAGACACTTGGATACCATGTAGTAGGAGAAAAAGACTAAAAGAAACACTTCCACATACTTCAGGAGAAGTGAGAAATCAAGAGTAAGTGAGAATGGGACTGAAGAAGGGCCTCGGGATGGCATATGAAATGGGGACTGATGCTGGCTGGCATGGAAAGAGAATGAATGAGGATGTGCCTCCATTCTTGTACAAAAAGGGGAAAAGAACAGGGGAAGGAGTGAGACAAACACGGGAGTAACCAGTTCTCCTATCACCTCCAAGGAGACACAAGGTTCAGGAATGGAAATGGGGAGATCCAAACTCTGCTCTTCAGATCTTACTGAGGAGAAAGCCGGGGTGTCTAAGAAGAAACACTGGTGGAGCTATGGCTGAGGAGACAGAAAGGGAGGGAACCCTGCTAAGGGAGGAGAGCAACAGCCATCCAGTGAGCCCTGACTATCAAGAGCAGGTCGGGTACCACAGAGGTGGGGAGCTCTGGCTATGAAGACAGCTCTAGGTCCTGCATTCCTCTTCCTCTGGGGGCTGCCACGCTTTCTCCCACACATGTTCAGCCCCGCTTTCTATACCTTTTCTCAACCATGTGCAAGTTTGTCCTCCATAACCCCATGTAAGAAACCTATCCTGGGACTTAAAACCACTCTCCAATTTTTTCCTCCAAGCTGAACCCTGCCCCACCTCACTTCCGGCCAAAGGCCCCAAGTCCTCTATCTAGGAAACCATCCATTTCCATCAGAAATGAAAGTCTGGGATGCCTGGCTGCCTCAGTCAGTTAAGAGTCTGCCTTTGGCTCAGGTCATGATCCCAGGGTCCTGGGATCGAGTCCTACACTGGGCTCCTTGCTCAGTGGGGAGCCTGCTTCTCCCTCTGCCTGCCACTCCCCCTGCTTGTGCGTGCTCATGCTCTCTCTCTCTCTCTCTCTTACAAATAAATAAATAAAATCTTAAAAAGAAAAAATGAAAATTCCTCCATGCAGCCTTCCCTCACTGGTCGCATTCTCCCAGCTTAACATGGTGGCTATGGAGTAGATCAGCCTTTGTTCAGAAGGAACAAAGCAAGGCAGAACTAGGGGGCTAGTACTCGGCATTGTTGATTTAATAAATGTATGCATGCACAAATGCTGGGACTAATTTAATGGGTGGCAGTGGGGGTAGGGGGAAGGTTGCTGACACTACTGCAGTACCATTCCAACCCAAGGGCAATGGCAATATTATGAACGGCTCTAGCCTAGGAGGCTTGGCTAGAGCGGACCCCTTCCACTCTAGGAGCTCGAAGTTGGCCCCACAACTCCCGACTAAGGCCTGGATCCAAACATTCTCCCATTGTCCCCCAGGCCTTCGCGCAGTTAGGTGGTGGTGGCAGAGGAAAGGAAGCCGAGACAGCAATGCAGTGAAGATCCAGGTTTACTCTTTGGGGATAGGGAGGGGTGAGGAGGTGTGGGTGGGACGGGGGCGCCCCTCAGTAGTCAGCTGTATAATCTGTGCCATGAAGCCCTCGGCACAGCAGTGTGAATTCCTTCACCATCTCCTTCACCCGCCTCTTGTTCACTCGCTCACTGAAGACGGAAAGGGAGATCAGGTTAGTACCATCCACCACCGCCGCCCTCTCCTCTGGACCCAAGCCCAGGCCCCACCAGCTCTGCTCACCGAAGGATCTGCTGGCTGAAGGTGTCCTTCTGTTCAGGGCTGAGGCGGGCAGAGGGAAAACCAGGCGGCTGCAGTGCCTCCTTGATCCACATGCTCAGGAGGCTGAAGCAGTGTTTGTTCAGAGCAAATAGGATGTCGGCAAAGCAGTCCATGAGGCTGCGGGAGGCCTGGCCCCCAATGGCCTGAGGGAGATGGGTTCTCAGCACACCAGGGCCTTGCCCCTTTTTTGGCAAGCGTGCCTAGCCACACCCCACCCACTCCCGGACAGTTCCTCAGCCAAACTGCACATGGCAAGTGACTGCTGTTTTCTGAGAGCCAGCTGATCCTCACAGCAACCCTAACAACTGTCAGCCATTTAACTGATGAAGAAACAGAGTCAGAGAGTTTAGGGAACCGAAGGCTCAAGCTTCCCAGAAGGGCAGCTGCCTTGGCAGTGAGGGCCGCCCCACCCCCCTCAAACACTGGCTCCATCTCACCTCCAGGACTGCTATGAGCAGCATACGGCCATCCTCTTGAACCACTTTCCCCACGGGTTCTACTTCCCCACACCGAGGCAGCAGTTCTGTCTACAGAGGATGGAGAGGCCTGTCAGCCTCAGCTCTTTCCCCACTCTCCCTGGGGACAAGACTGGCACACCACACCCCTACCCTCTGGAGTCCTGAGCAGGGCTGGGTATAGGGGTGGTGGGTGGTCAGGACTCAGCGTGGGACTCACAAAGAAGCCACAGGAGGCCTTGACAGTAGGTGCCTCGGGGAACTTGAGGGCCAGCACAGCTGTGGGAGAGGCAGAGGCAGATCAGATAGGGCCTAAGGATCCTCCCAAGGGGGCCCCCAGGCCCTCCTGTCCACCTGGCCCCACTTACCACACTGGAACACAGCTTTGACATCCAATCGTTCACACAGGAACAAATCTGGCTTCCGCTTCAGAGCCTGCAGGAGGTGGAGCTGGTAAGCCCAGCCCCAACCAGCTCCAAGGACCAACCCCTCTTGCCCCCCACTCACCTGCCACCCCAGGCGCCAACCTCACGCACCATAGGTCACAGGCTGCCAAAATCAGCCACCCAGCCATCTCTGAGGGACCCACCCCACCCCACAGTTCAGTGGGTCAGGAGGGGAGCAGCCAGGGGATACTATGTACATGTATGTGTACATGAATGCACTGGTGTGTGTGAGAGGTGGGGGAGGGGGTGTCACAATACAGAAAGCTTGGGTCCCAAGTCACTCCCTAAGCAAACACTGTTATTCTCCCCTCCATCAAGGCCAGATCTCCTGCAGGTTCCAGGTAGCCAGCAGTGACTGCTTTGATGCAGAGGCAGTCAAAGGCCCCTGGATTTGTTAACAGGATAGCAGACAGAAGAGATGGCAGCTGGATGTGAAGCCCAGTCCAAAAGCTCCCCCTCCCACATCCCACCTGCATTCCTCAGACACCCTCCAGCTTAGAAAGAGGAAAAGTAGGGTAGGAGCCTTGGAGCCATGGCCCCACCATTCAACCAGGATACCCTGCGTCCAGGCCCTTCTCAGCCACACCCAGCCCAGGAGTCAGTGCTGCCACGTGGGGGGAATGGAAGGAGTACAGGGGGCAGAGAGCCCATCCCAAGTGGTACCAGGACACGAATGGCAGGCACATCCTCAGGTCACAGGAGATGCTCTGCACAGCTCCAGCGGTCATCAAACACTGCTGTTCTCCAGCAGCCCCCCAACACATACCATGTAGACGCCTAACCCCCCAGCCCCGCACATACCTTCCACTCCCCCAGGTTCACTCATGTGCAAACACCCCCACACGTGCCCTCTCTGGGAACACCCTACTTACCCTCAAACACACCTCTACCACATCCCTTATACATACTTTCCCACATTTGCACACCCTGCTACATGGTCACATCCCCAAACGTCCCCACATCCCCCAGCCATGTCCACATACCGACACCGTCAAGCTACCCAGTCCTCTAGCACATGGACTCTCCCAACACTCCCATCCACAAACACACATGCAAGTGCCCTCACCCCCAGGGATGCACCCTCACAGATACCCACACACATGTCCATCCAGGCCCAGAACACACTCCCTATTCCCCACTCTTCCTGCGCCCCACCCCCTCTACTTAGACTTGAGTTCTAAGAGAGTAGAACTGTGCCTGCTTTTGCTTACCATTACATCCTCAGCATCCAGCAGAGTACCAAACATGTATTACGCACTCAATAAATACTTGTGGAATGATTAAGTAAAGACACATCATTTGCCCCAACCCACAGGAACCTCCCCATCAACCCCACACTAACCCCATGTCCCCACAGCTCAACACATGTATCTTCCGCAACCTACATCCCCTAATATAGACATACTGATACCACAAAATATACTCCTCCATCAAAATACACACTCCCACAGCCCAACACACACACCTCCACCACATATCACTGTCCAAAACCCATCCATGCCTAATGCACATCAACATACAACACGCATCAGCACACACGCCCACACTTCAACTACGCATTTATCCCAGCACAACACACATACTATTTAGAGCAGCTACATGATTTCTGTTTCCAGACCAAACTAAAGTCAAAACACACAAATAAGGTCCAACACACTTAAACACACACCAAACACAAACACATCCCAATGCGGTCTCACAATGGAGCCAGCACCCGCCTCCCAGCAGCAGCAAACCCAACTGCCAGCCCGACTCAGGGCTCCATCCCAGCGCATTCATCTTTAGCCCCTCCCTTCAGAGCTCCTCCCAGCCACCTCTCCAGAGCAAGCTGGGGGCACTGAGGCAGGCAGTTCCCGGCAGGAGCACGGGGACAATGAACCCCAGGCCCTTTAACTCCAATCTTACTTCTCGGGCACCCCAGCTGCACAGGAGCTGCTGGGCACAGTGACTCCCCCTCCCCCACCCAGGCCAGCCCAGCTCCCTCCCTTCAGGATCGCCTCTCCCTGGTCTTGGTGGAAGAATGAGCTAGTTGAGGCAAAGGGGCACTAAAGGAGGATGTTGGGTTGTCAACTTCCACGGAAACAGATGAAGAAACTCTATTCAACTGAACAGAAAAAAAATTTGTCAACAGAAAGCTAAAAATAGGCTTAAATTGAATTTCAACATAAGAGAAAGAGAAAGAGAGAGAACAGAACGTGAATGAATAAAACTAAAACACACCTGTGCCAGGAGTTGCATAAATGAATCAACAATATCAGGATGATCCCTGGGCCCTAAAATATAATAAAGATGGAACTTAAGAAAAAATTATACAAACAGCAACTCAACCTCATATAGTTATGTGGGACTGAGAGCCTGCAGGGAGACAGCGTGGGGGCACATGAGCAGCAGGAAGCAAGATAAAGAAACAAAACATACAAAAACCATGAACTGGGAGAAGCCCAACAGAAAGAGACGGCAAAGTGAAGGACGGGCCTGCCCCAGCTCCCTCCCAAGGGGCCTTCCACCTACTCCCCAGTCCTCCTCAGGCCAGTCCCCCAAGTGATCCTTTGGTGCTGGAGCAATGTTTGACTCCACAGAGCTGAACGAACAACCCCCACACTCTTGCTGCGGCCCCTGGCTGGCTGGGGTGGCCCTACACTGCCTCCTAGCACATACATCTCCAACACTAGCCATCAAAGAGGAGGGCAGGGCTGGTGAGAGGTCAGTCCTTGGTAACTCCCGCGGATGCCTGGCTGAAGGCCCCAGAAAGGTGAGGGCATCAGGGCCTGAGCAGGTACCCTCTCCCTTCCGAGGCCTTAGGGCTCTGGGTCTGGCCAAGGAAAGGAAGCCCTTGGGTCCACTTAAACCAGAGGACTCCTCCTTGGCTAGGGTAGAGCCCAGTATGCTGTGGAGATGGCTGGGCAAGCCACCGGCAGGGTCTGGGGGAAGAAACTATCATGAGGCCCAAAATGAGAGCCCCACCCAGCAAAGTCCCTCCACATGGACACCGACTCAGCAGAGAGCCAGGCTAAGGGCTGAAGACCAGCTCCCACCATCTGGACACACAAAGAAAGAGGGAAACCAGTCAACACGTCGCCCCATGGTGCAGTGGGAGGGCAGAGGCTGAGAAAGGAATGGCAACACTGGGACAACGTAACAGGTACGGGGGCCATCCTGTCCTGCAAGACAACCAACAAGGCCAACAAATATGATTGCCGTTGGATGCTACTCTGCTTCCGGTGCTGTTGACACCTGCGGCAAGGATAGGGCATGTGTCCGGAGCTGCTGCTTGGGCTGCTCCACCTTGAGGAGGAGGCGCTGCACGAACACCTGCCTGAAACACCACTAAGGAGCTGTGTGATCTTGTGCAAGCCACAAATGCCCAGTTTCCCCAACCATAAAGTAGGTAATGAGCTCTTTCCTGCTTCCCTCTCCAGGCTATGAGGAGCCACTGAGAAAGCCCATCTCCTTCACACCTGAGCTCCGAGTTACTCAAGTCCTGTAAGGAACTCAAGTTACTCAAGTCCCAATGTGCCCCATGCCTGGGTCCCCTACGGACAGCATGTTCGACATTCAACAAACGCCCTGCTAGCGGTGGGCTCCAGACGGTGGAGGAGAAAGGCTCCAAGGGCAGGGAGACCTCACCCTCCTCTCTTCAACAGCATCTGATACCTGCTCTAAGCTGGCCTTGTTCTGGGCACTGAGGAGGCAGAGAGAAGAGCCTCAACCCTGCCCTTGAGGGGCTTAGTCTAGGGAGAGAGGCAAACACAGGAAAGCGGATTACTGAGCAGGACTGGTGCTGTGTCGGCAGTGTGTACACGATGCAGTTTCAGCCCAAAGTCAGAAACACCCAATTCTGCCCCAAAGAACCTTCTGAGGACTGATGCATGGGTAAGGCATGGAGGAGTGAAGCTCACCCAGTAAAGGGCACAGGGCGTTCCAGTTAGAGGATCAAATGGGACACAGGAAGGGAGAAGTCAGTGTGGCTGGACTGCTGGTATCCTGGGGACGCTGGCAGGAGAAGGCACTGAGGAGTAAGCAGGAGCTGCATCGTGTGGGTGGGAGTGGGATGAGAACCTGAGGCAATGGAGAACAACTAAAGGGTTTCCAGCCAGGGAGAGAAATTACTCAGATGTGTGTTTCCTAAAGAACATTACAACTGTAGGGTGCAGGAGTGGCCTGGGGGAGAAAGGCAGATGTCAGGGAAAGCAGTCAGAGGACTGTTGAGGTGATCCAGACACCCCACACAGAGGTGTGGTCATGGAGGGAGGGGAGAGGTAGGCAGACTGTGGGATAATCAGGAGCCAGGACCACCCAGACTTGCTCCTGGCTGGATATGAGGAGTGGGACAGGTGGAGTTAAGGATGGCCACGCCTGGTTTCTGGCTCAAGTTTCTGCCCACTTTGCACCTACCCACAGCCCACTGGAGCAGAGGCTAGCATCATGGGACCACACACTGAGGATATGAGCAGAGAGCACTCCGGCTCCAGCTGAAACCCCTGGTGAGCCTCCAGCCTGCGACCACAAATCCAGGCAAGGCTCATGAGGCTGGCGGAGCAGCACCATTTCTTTTCCAAGTTAGAAGCCTGGGGTAGACAGCGGGGGAAGCCTGGAGCCCCCTGCTCCCAGCTCTCTCCGGCAGAGGGCCACAGAGAATAGTGCGTTGGGGCCACAGCCAAAGCGTTTCGGCCTAGAATGCAGAGAAAGGAACCAGCACTCCCTGAGTACTTCATGTGCAAAAAACCCCAAGCCAGGGGACCAAAGGACACTACTTTCATCCCTATAACAACCCTATCAAGTACATGAAATCTCCATTCCACAGACATGGAAACAAAGGCTCCACAAAGGTAAGTGACTTGCCCAAGGTCACACAACTAGTTGGTGGTGATGAGCTTAGAATCTAGGTCTATCTGACTCCAAAGCCCATGCTCTTTCCCCTTTTCATTATATCCCAAAGAAAAGGAGCCAGCCTAGTGCCCCAAGTCCCTCAGAGCTCTGGCCCCACCTTCCCCCACATCAAAATTGGCCTTGAGCACAGCAGGCCAGTAGAAGACATCATTCACTCTCTTATCCACTTCAACCTAAGGTGTCAGCTATTTGTAGGGTGACAATTGTGCTGTGCTTGATCCTGTAAGTTTCCCATTGAGTTCCATGTGCAACTCAGGGGACAGAGGAGAACAGAGTGGGCAGCTTTGGCTCCCCAGTCGGGGAAGCAGAGGCAGTGGCAGTGGCGGCAGCAGCAGAGACCCTGGTCAGGACCTACCTTGCTGGAAGAGAGTGAGTGTGACGGAGGTGACGAGCAGGAAGAGGGCCTCAATTGGGGGAAAGTGAGCAGGTTCATGAGCAAAGATGTGGACCAGCTATAACAAAGCAGGGAATGCTGGTCAGCTAAGGTCCTGTCTCACCAAGAACTGGCCAGCATCCCTAGAATGCAGGTCAGAACCCCTGCCAGGGCAGCCATTCACCCCACTCCACCCATCCACCCCATCCCAGGGTCAGATGAAATCTAGAACACTGCTACCTCAGTCAGAAGGCCCACCTGTCGAGTGAGGTCAAGAGCAGAGGCCTGGGGGATGGTGCTGTACATCCGACCCAGCATCTCACACAGCTGTGGCACCATGGGCGCAAAGTCATCCAGCAGGGTCTTAACGGACTTCTCAAAGATGGCGCACACCGCCTTGGGAAGGAAGCAAAGGGGTCCATGAAATAGACAACAGTATTATGATCATCAAACTTGCCAAGAGACTAGATCTTAATCATTCCAACCACTAAAAAGAAACTATAATTATGGGATGTGATAGGGGTGCCAATTATCATACAGTGGCAATCACATTATAACATAGAAATGTATCAAATCCACATGCCATACACCTAAATTTATACAATGTTAAACGTCAAATATATTTCAATTCAAAAGAAAGAAAGAAAGAAAGCCAGAAAGCAAAGGGGCCCTGGTTAGCAGTTCACAATCAGCCGGAACAGAACTGAGGCCCTGCACAGAGGAGGCCTAAGGAGGGACCCTTACCTATAAGCCTGGCCTGGCCCTGCAAGTCAAGGAAGGTAAACAAGTCTCACCTTCACCCTGAAAGGCAGGAGGCAAAAAGGCCCTTCTAAAAGGGGCAAAGGATGGAACTTTGCAACTCAAGTCTTGCTACTTACATCTCCACCATTTCCTCTCACAGAGCAGCAATAGCAAGAAAATCCTGAATCGAAAAGGGACCAAAGGCAGGTCTCTGATTACAAAGTGGACCCCTGACTGTCACTCAGCCCCAACATCATAGTTCTTTGGTCAAGCACTTTTTGTGATATTGGGAAGTTCTGAACGTCTTCCCAAAAGATTCCTTGTACCTGTGGGGCAAGATTCACCTCCTCTATTTCCTCCAGACCACTGCAAGCCGAGATGGGGCAGCAACACCTTCCTCCTGCTCCATATCTAAGCACAGTCACCATGGGGGTAGAGAGCAAGGACTGGGGCTCACCTCCACCACCTGGGCATCATTCAGCCATTTGCTCAGCACCTTCTGGATAAGCTGGAAGACCTGCTGCAACACCACAACCACCTGAAGACACAGGAAGAAGTGAGGTGCCCCCACCACCACTCTCACACACCCAAGATGGACATGGTAATACAAAGCAGGTTGGAAGTTCAAACCTATTACCCCAGACTAGACATTGAGGACTCAGTAGATGGGACCTTGGGGGAAGGAGTGGTTTGTCGAATCCCCCATGGATGAAAGAGGATATCCTGAATTCTAAGGATCATTTTAGAGGAAGCCTCAAAGTGCAAAGCAGGGATATCATGAGGGCTTCAGAAAATTAGCAAAACTCTGTACCCTTTAAAAAAAATCACTCTCTATCCATTTCTGCTCAGAAAAATCCTTTTAGTGCCAAAAGCCTAAGGGCTAGCCCCTGAAGAAGTGGAGATGCTGTGTCACCCAAACAGGCCTAGGGTGGAGAGCCCCAAGGGATACACATATATGGCAGCTTTTGGAGGAGCAGAGAGCACACTGAGGTCCTGGGAGGTGAGGGAAGGCAGGACAATGACTACCATGGAAGGAGAAGGGGCTCTGTTGGAGAATGCTGGCCCAAGTTTGGTCTAGAGCCAAAAGGGAACTTGAAACTAAGGTGAGGAGAGGAGCCAGGATACTGTGACTTCCTTTTCTCCAGGGAAACTCTGGGAACAATGATCCAAGCAGTCTCTCACATTTATACAGAACTTTACAGTATGCAAAGTACTTTCACTCAAGACCACATATGGTACCCAGCACGGTTCTATGAGATGAGCAAGCCAGATAGTCTGACAATCATGGTTTTGAATGGGAAGCTGAGGCTGGCCCAGATCAAACAGCTTATAAGTGGTCACCCCAACCCCCCTGTGCCTAAGCTTACCACAGTACTCGTCACATTGCTTTGCAACAATCTGTTTATATGTATTTCCTCTAGACTGGGAGCAACTCAAAGTCAAGAACTATTACATGTAGAGCATGTAAGTATCCCCAGTGCCCACAGGGGACAGTGAATAGTGAAGTAGAAGTTGGGGGCTAAACAGAGGTCCATAATTACATCACTTAGGAGGTTGAAGGATAATGCCAGTGTCCCCCATGGGGTGAAGGAACCACAATGACATCACCCCGGTTGGGCTGGGGACAGACAGCATCACCCACAGGGTCGGACGAGACAATGATATCACTCTCTGCAGAGTGAAGGGCAATGATAAGGTCATTCACAGGGTCAGAGGACCAAATGCATCATGTCCCATGGAGCCAAGGGAATAATGACAATATTACCCATAAAGTTGGGGAGAAACAATGACATTCCCACAGGGTGTGTGGTGGGGGGGACAATGGCAACATCACCCACGGGGTTGGGTCCCTGTGGCACTGGCAGCTTCCGGAGCTCAGGGCCTTCATGATCGTCCTCGTGATGACTGACATCCAGCGTGGTGAAGAGGTTGGAGAGAAGCCCCAAGATGTGGACAATGGCCAGCTTGTTGGAAGGATTAGGCTATGGGGAGAATCAAACCGAGCTCTGGATCTCCCAGCCCCAGCTTGGCCCCTGACCCCAGCCCAGATGGCCAACTCCAACCCCACCCCCCAGCAGCCACAGCCCACACAAAGGGAAGCCCATCCCTGCCCTCTGGCCACACACACACACATACACATGCACACACACACCCACATAGACACACACACCAGCTCACTCACTATCTCCTCTGCTAGCTTCTCCAGCTGCTGGATATACGGCGAGATAAGTGAGTGCAGGTTCTTAAGGATCTCCTCCACCTGCAGGGCTGACAGCAGGAAGCCCAGTGCCTGCATCAGCCACATGCACTGGCTCGTCTGTGGGGCAGAACATGGAGAGTCAATCCTGGACATATCTGGTCGTGGGTAGGAAGAATGAACCTCTTAGGGAAGGTTCCAAGAACAGAGAATAAAATACAAGGGGTAGGAAAAGGCAGAAGAGGATTTCCGCAGATTTCCGCAATATCCCCAAGGACCCCTAGAAACTTCTGGGCTCACCTTGTGGATCTGTTTCATCAACACATCCTGGATATAAACAGAAGGAATAGGGGATCAGTGGAGTGCAATGTGCCCTGAGACCTAGCCCCACCCAGGCCCCCACATACCTGGGAGACGGCCACGATGTTAGCAGCATAGGGTGGCAGGTCATACTTGCATTCTCGGCAGATCTTCTTGAGGGTGGACACAGAAGAGACAGAGAGCTCAGGATTGCCTAGGGCATGCAGTACAAGGGGCAGAACACTGTTGATCATGACAGGGTGGTCAGCCAGCCATTCAGACAGAGCTCCTGGGGGAAGAAGGAAGAGGGAAGGATATTTGAGGCAGGCCGGGCTGGCCTTGTACCATGTTCCTGTGAGGCAGGCAGAGCTTTTGGCAGGATCAGGTTACAGCCCTAGTACTGAATAGGGAAATACACATGCACATGCTCGGACAGGAGCCTTACAGCAGAAGCAGGAAGGAGTTACTCAGAAGAGGCCTAGCAGCGCTGTTCCATTGACAGCAAACTAGTCTCACTGAATTGCAGCTCAGAACACTGTAGGAAGGACCCCTAGATGTGCCAGGACAGTCTGTTGGCTGCAATGCTGATTGTGTGTGTGGGCATGTGTGTCTCTCCCATCCTGGACAGGAACCAGCAGGCTGACTGTGGCTGGGGATGGCTGCCTGTGGCTCTGGAAATGTGCTCATGGGTGTGTGCCAGGTCTCACCGATGGTGAACATGACAGTATCCGCCAGCTGCACATTGCTGATGCTGATCCGTGGAATGAGGCCAATGAGCCCAGGCACCACATCAGAATAATTGACATCGATGGTCTCTGCGATGGATTGGAAGCCATAGAGCAGGGCCTCTGTGTGCTGAGGAAAGAGGGTGCCACTGGCTTGGCTGAGGAGGAGGTTATGACAGTTCTGGGAGGGCTGAGGGAATCAGGCTTGGGAGGTACCTGCCAGGAGTAGGGCTCCTCCGAGCTCGTGAGCAAACGGCCCAGCTTGTCATAGAGGTTGCTGAGCAGCTCGGCCCCCAGCATCTCATACACATACATGAGCGTATCTGAGATGTCCACCCTAAGAAGCAGATGAAGACCTTATACACTGCCCGGATCCTGCCCCCAAGCCCAGGAGCCCACCCCACTTCCCTCACAACCCCACAAAAGAGCCTAGAGAATAGAGAAAGGAGCCCCAGGATTCAGGAAGGCTGGCCTTGGGCTCCTTTCCTTATTGCCTTCATTAGTTCAGGACTCTATTTAGAGGAAGGACTGGCCCGCTACCATCACCTGTAAATCCGGAACTGCTCCTTCTCATCTGAGGACCAAAATCCATATTCCTCGTCAGAAGGGAACTGGGCCTTGTGCAGAAGCACATCCACCAGCTGGAAGTAGACTGGCCGGTACACCTGCTGGTACACAGCCTGCTTCTCTGCCTCGAAGGACAGAATGTCATCCTGAGAGAGCCAGGGAAGGAAGTTAGCCATCTAGGCACCAGGCCCAGAAGTCCATGATCTACCTTCTATCATTACAGCTCAATGCTACTAGAGGTCACACAGACACACCTGCAGCGTGTACCAGAAGGTGAGGGTCAGGGAACTGGTGGTCTCGTTGACAGGGTAGTGGCCAGGGATGCCAGTACAGAACATAATCATGTTGACAAGGGCCAGGAAACTCTGCCAGTGCTCCACTTGATCCAGCAAGGCCCTTGGGAGGAGGACGTATAGTAAGGTCATTTCACCTCCACCAGTAGGGCTTCATAACTCCACCTCTTAGAGGGCCCTGCTATCCCCCACCCCCCGACCCACTGCCCCCCGCCAGCTGCCCCACTCCTCACCGGGAGTGGTTCTCGCCCAGGGCCACAGCAATGCGACAGATGCCATGGGAGGTCTCCATGTCCCCATTCTGCACTGCCTGTCGTAGTTGATCTTGCAGTCCCAGCACCAGCGGGATGAGTTTCAGGAGTGTGTTCACATACCTGGAGGCATGAGGGTAAGGAGACCCATCAGAGCTGCCTGCCCATCCCCCACTAGCTTTGAGAAAGAGGCACATTCTCTCTGTCTTCCAGTAAGTCCCCTCCCCCACATTAAACCCAAAGCAAAAAAGAGGTCGGGGCCTACATGGTAGCTTTGATGCTGCCCAGGACGGGAAAAACCTAAGGTCAGGGACCTACCTCCAGAAGAACTCTGGAAAGGAAGTATGAGAAGGTCAGTGTTGAATGGGTCGAATTACATCCTCTAACTAGACTTACAGTTGATGCTGGCATGGGTTAAGACTTCTGGGGAAGTTGAAATGAGAGGCATGTATTTTGTATGTGGGAAGGACATAAAT
This sequence comes from Potos flavus, assembly GCA_028534135.1. Lineage (NCBI taxonomy): Eukaryota > Metazoa > Chordata > Mammalia > Carnivora > Procyonidae > Potos > Potos flavus. The sequence continues at coordinate 136,096,221 of CM052900.1, forward strand.
TTGGGGGGCTAGAGGGCAGACTGTTATGGGCTGAATTGTATTCCCTCCCCAAAATATGCTGAGGTCTTAATCTCTAATACCTCTGAATGTAATCTTATTTGGAAACAGGGTTATTGCAGATGAGGTCATAGAGTAGGGGGGAGCTCTAATACAATACAGCGGGTATCCCTATAAGAAGACAACCACATGAAGACAGACTTACAAGGGAGAATGACATGTGATGACAAAGGTAAAGATGGAGTCATGCAACTGCAAGCCAAGGAACAAGACTGCCAGCAAACCACCAGAAGCTAGGGGGAGGTTAGGAAGTGTTCTCCTATAGGTTTTTAGAGGAAGTCAACACCTTGACTTTGGACTTCAAACCTCTGCAACAGTGAGACAATAAATTTCTGTTGTTTAAAGCTACCCAGTGTACTTTACTTACAGTGGTACTCTATTGCGGCCCCTCTAGGAAACTAATCTAGACAGTGTTAAGGGAGACTGAACAAGGATAGGAAAGGGGAGTTCATACAGGCTCGGGAGCCCTGTCAAAGATTTCAGGAGACGCCGACAGCATCAATCCGCACTGTCCACTCCACTCCCTACCACCAAATCCGAACTCCTATGTACTCTGGTGGCAGTAGGAAGGGAGAGCAGTAGATGATGAACCCGGAGACAGCTAAGTGGCAAAATGGTCAGGACTTGATGACTGCCTGGATACAACAATGGGGAAGAGTTAAACTCTCAGGTTACTGGCTGAACAACTACTAAGTAGGCGGCGGAGCTATTTACTGAGGTCAGGAGGAGTGGGTGGAGGGGGATAGTAATAAATTTAAAGGGAGGCCAGAAGGTGATAAGTTCAGCATTAGGCATGTTGAATCAGAGGTTCCTGGTGAGATCTGTAAACAGAAGTGTCCAGAGAGTTGGGTATGAAACCCTAAAGCCCAAGGGAGAAGTTGGAGCAGAGACAGTCATGGGCAAACTGATAATTGAAGCTACGGCAGTAGATGAGCACTGGCCAGGGAGAAAGCACTGAGTGAGAGAAAAGAGGGTCCAAGTCAGAGTCGTGAGGCACAATGATCTTAAAGGGGGAGCAGGGGAAGCACAGTATACAAAGGAGACAGAGAACACTAGCTCCACTCACTGTACCCCTCCCCAGCAGCCTGCTGTGTGGAGATCAGACTAATCAGAGGAAGTGATACTCTTGGCAGGGGTAGGGGGAGATCAGATGCTTGAGACCTCTCTGTTACCAATCATAATGTCACCAGAACAATCTATGGAGAGGCAGGGGGACTGATGGACCACAGGATCTCTATTTGTATTTGCCCTAAGCAGGCTGCTAGGCAGGCAGGTAGCCTCATAACCAGGGGTAGGATGCAAACAAGAGGCAACCAGCCCCAGATGTTGGCTTCCTCCAAATCCCCATTCTGGTGGGACAAGGTGTCCATGCCAGGATACCCCCAACCCACAGACAGCCCTAGAGGGTGCTGCCTGGAGACAGCTGGGATAGCTTCAGTCTCATGACCCTGACACAGGCTGCACCACCAGACAATGAGCACCTTCAGGCCAGACTCTGGCACAAAGAGCAGGGGCAGGGCCAAAGCCCTGGACTTTGAGCTTCCCTGCAGCTGAGATGGGGGCAGGATGTAGTGCTCTATCCCCAAAGCATCCCTACCAAGGCTCTCTCACACTTGCCAAAGTTCATGTACACACCAGGTACTCAATCTTCACTGGGTTCTTGATTTGTCATATTTGAGTTGCATAATAGGCTCAATCACAGACAATATGGTCCAGAAGGGCTCCAAGTATTACTCAAGGTCATATAGCAACTTAGAAACAAATGCCAGGCTGGGTCAGCCGCTTCTACTGCAGCAGCACAGCTCTTTCAGGGCCCAACCTGAATGTCTCCAAAGGATCTATGCAAATCTGAGTCCATATCTCAAATTCTAACTGATGAGAGCCCCCAAGAGCCTGTCTAATTTCACCTCCTCTCTTCCCCCAGGCCCCAGTGAAAAGCTTTTCTCGGATTAAAAACACATTTCAAGAAAAAGAAAATCAAGCGAGAGAGAGCCAAGCAACCAGTAGCAGCTTCTGGAAGAGTGGGAAAGAGGGGACCTGAGTGCAAGCTCAGCCAAGGGGACAGCCAACGTCAGGATACCTGGGGAAAACAGTGGCCGAATGACCCATGAGTCAAAACCACAGGTGATTTTCTCAAGCCAGAGTGTAGGAAACTAGACTAAACAGAGCAAGGCCCAAACTCTGATACCAGGCTGGGTGCAGACCACCAACAGGGGAAACCCTTGTTTAGATTTCCTACCACCTGGGCACCTATTCCTGAGACCTGTGAGTAGACAGAAGAACAGGTCTGAGGCTTCCAGAGGTTTGTAGATTTAGGGGAGGGAGGTAGAGAGGGTATCTTTAAGGCCATGGCTGAGACTGGGTTCAAGAGGCCTAGTTCCATTGGTCAGCTCGAGCTGCCGGGGCAGAGCTGCTGGGACTTGCTGGCTGCCACTCACACTGAGCTCAGCCCAGACCTGCAATTAGAGCTCCGGGAGGAGAGCTGAGAAAATGGGGAGAGTTGCTAAGCAACCATGGGGGCTGCAGCCAATGCGCGCTCAGGAGGCTGTGGGTTCCCTCACTGGCTCCTTGTTCGCTCATTCGTTCAGAGGAGAGGAGGCATCAATTACCTGCCAAAGCCCTCGAGACTGGCTGGGCGGGTAAACCTGGGTGTATCCAAGGACACCCCACATCACCCATGCAGTGGCCCCGGGCAATTCCCCTTAGCCACCAACTGTCCGAGCCCAGCCAGCACCTGAGCTTCAGGCTGCTGAGGAAGGCTAGACCTGGGACTCGGTACCCACCTTGAGTTGGAAAACCTGGGAAACCACGGGAAAGAGAGACTAACTGCCAATGCAGTAACAAGACCAAATACTAGCAAGTACCGTTTATGGTGTGTACAGGACCCACGCGAAACCTTTCACAGACCTTCTCTTCTTTGATCCTCATACCAAAATATTCTTTATAGAGCACCAGGAGCCCTGTGCACATTATCCTGTTTAAGCCTTTACAACTCTGTGAGGTTGATATGATCACACCCATTTTACTGATGAGGAAACTGAGGCTTAAAAATGACTTACCCGAGGTCTCAGATCTAGCCGGCGGACCCTCTGCGATTCAAACTCAGACGTGACTAATGGCAAGGCTGGAGCCATTAACCACTCTCTGATGCTCTCTTTCAGTGTTTATCCCTCCAACTCTGCTAAAGGTTTCTAAAACCCCATCTCTCATTCTTCTTTTTTTTTTAAGTAGGCTCCATGCCCAATGTGGAGCCCAACTCAGGGCTTGAACTCACGACCCTGAGATCAAGACCTGAGCTGAGATCAAGAGTTAGACACTTAACCGACTGAGCCACCCAGGCGCTCCAAAAGTCCTATCGCTGAAGTGTTAGTGTCTCCAGTCTTTCCCTGGCCAATCCAACTCATACTAAAAATCTTATTATGCCATTTTCTCTGCTTGAAATCCTTTAGTATCTTTACATCCTCCTTGGGATGAAGACCAAAATCTTAAGCCTGGCTGACAAGGTCTTGCATGATCTGGGCCCAGACCTCCCACAACTGGCCCTTAAATCCGGCTGTTCAATCACCTCCACTCACAAGGCTCTCGCAACACCTTTTCCTTGCTCAGACTCTTTAAAGCACACCACCTCTGGGAAGCCTTCCGCAACCCCAAGATGGGGTTAAATGCCTCCTCTGGGCTCTCACAGCCTCCCCCGCTTTCTCCATTATAGAATTCATCTCATTGACCATACTTGCCCCTTCAGACTGTGAGCTCCTGGCTTGCTGAAGTCAATCCATTCATCTTTGTGCACTGGGTGCTCAGCAGAGGGCCCAAGACACAAATAGGTGCTCAGCAAACATCTGCACAAACTGCTCACTACACTCACCTTCTTTCAGGTCCCTGTGGGTACTACGGTGCTGCCCACCACGGGCCTTTGCCCCTGCTGTAGTTCCTGAAGCTCGGAACACTCACTCTTCCCCTGATCTCCCCCACCCAACTCCCGCTTCTCACCACTCAGGCAACTCCTACTTCTCATCTGTTCAAAAAATACTGAATGCTACCAAATGCTGCCAGGCACGGTGTGACAAAATAAAATGACACAGTGCCTGTCCTCACAGAGCTGAGAGGCCAATGGGGAGACATAGGTTAATTTACAATGAAACTGCGTTATAGGCTAAGAAGGAAAAACACTAGGAGCTCTGAGATGAAATAATTAAGTAGACCAAACTAAAGTCTTAAAAATCACTGATGGCTTTCCTAAGAAAGTGAAGTTTCAGCTGAGGTAGAGATGATGTGCCAAGTACATGGGATGGTTCAGAGGCTACAAGGAGCATGGGACAGTCAAGGAACTGAAAAGATCATGTGAGAGTGAAGAAAGAAGCATGGCATGAGAAGAGGCTGGAGATTATTCACAGTGTGCAGCACCTTTGTGAATCACATTAAGGATTCTGAACTTCGTCCTAAGAACTGTAAAAAGCCACTGAAGGGTTCTGAGCAGAAAGGACAAACTGGATCCTCATTTTCAAAAGATCACTCTGGCTGCTGGGTGTGCAATAAAAGGTACAAGAGTAAAAACCAGGGGACTAGTGAAAAAGCTCTGCAGTAATTTGGGGAGAGAGACGATGACAGCTTGGACTAGGGTGGTGGCAGTGGAGATGGAAAAAATAGATTTGCAATATGGTCAAGAGCAGAACAGCCAGGACTTGGAGACTGATTGGTGGAGAGAAAGAGAAGAAAGAGTCAAATACTGTAATGAATAATTCGTTGGATGGTTAGTTGTCTGTCCCTTCTCTGAACCATAAGGACCATGTCTTGTTTGCTTCCTTGTGTACCACCAGCATAGGACCACGTATGCAGTAGGCACTCAAATAGTGTTTACTGAATGGATGGATGGATGTTTACTGAATTGGACGGATGGCCAAGCAAGCTGTCCTTCTCTGGGAAGATGGGGACCAGCTCACCTCTGGGCATCAGGCTGCGAGATGGCATTGACAATGGCCTCCACACTGCTGTCGAAGAGCTCCGAGTCCTGCAGAGCAGCAAAGGCAGCCTGAATGAGCGCCTCGCAGTCCTGCAATGGCACCTCCAGCTGCACCCAGCTGGAAAAGCACTTGAGCACCTTCTGACGCACACAGCTGGGTGAGCTGGGCTGCTGTAGCAGCTGCTCTAGCAACGGGAAGACAGCCCCGCACTCCACTGCCAGGCTGGCCCGCACCAGGCCTTTGCGATACTGGGGCAGACGGCTTGTCTGGAACTCCTCCGGCAGCACTGTCAGCAGCTCAAGTAGGGCCAGGCAGCGGCCCTGACCATCCACCGGTGAGTCCTCAGCCTGGAAGAGCCGTACCATATCTGCCACAGCACACGGCCAAGCGTCAGGCATCATGCTGAGAGCCAGGGAGGCCAGGGCCACACACAGCCGAGTCAGCACAATCTTGGAGCTGCTAGCAAAGTGGGTGATCTGGGTGAAGAGCTGTGCCTTTAGACTTTCATACTGGTCAGTGGGTATGTCACTCCAGTAGCGAGAGATCTTGATGTGCAGGGCACTGGCCCCAAAGTACTGGATCTCAGGCACCTTGTCGGGCTGCAGTAGCTGCCAGCTGAAGTGCCAGGCCTGTGGGGAGACCTGGGCCTGCATCAGCCACTTCTGAGCCAGGTTCTTGTTCTCAATGTTGGGATCGTAGTAGAGCTGGTGCAGCGCCTGCAGGACGGCACAGGACTGAGCAGGTGCTGGGCACTCTGGATCCTGCCAGAGCCCAGAACAGAGGGCATGACTCGGTCCTGCAAGTCTGCTCTCTCTGACTGAGGGGCTGAACAGGAAGAGCCCAGGGCTCTACAGCGCTTCCTGGGCCCAGGGTCCTACTGATATCTTGAGAGCCTGAACTGTGCCCATGCTGTACCATATTCTCTTCTCCTTATAGCAAAACGCTATAGGTTCGGAGCGTGAACCTCCACAGGAAAGCAGAAAAAGAGGAGGCTGAGCTCCCCAAAAGGGAGGCACTTGAGGTAAAGGGCAAGGCCCAGGTTGAAGGAATGGCTCCACAGGGATGAAGCTAAGGCTGAGAAGAACATGGAACAGCCTGAGGGGCCTTGACCCTCCCAGGCACAGCTGCTCCCATCAACTCCAAGAGTTCTATTCAGCTCCGCCAGGATCAACCCTAGGTCACTCCAGATGCTGGCACCAAAGCCAGTGTGAAATCTGAGCAGGACTAAGACTTTGCCAGGCAGCCATAGGCCAGAGACATACTGGAAGGGAGGGTGAGAATACCCCTCTGAGAGCACACGTGAGGCTCCAAAAAGCTGGTCAAGAAGTCTTGGCCGGCAGCCCTGGCAAATGCCTCGTCTGGAGCTCTCAACTAGCCAAATCCCCAGGGTCCCAATTCCATGGGGACTTCACACAGTAAGAAAACTGGTTTGTCTCCCTGGTAGCACATGGAAGAGTGCGCCACCATGCCAACACCGCCCAGCCCCAGGGGGTGGAACAGTCAGGTCGGGACTCTGACCCCCTAAGCAGGATCCATTCAAGTAGGCTTAGCCCAATCTGTACTTCTGACAGCAAGTTCTAGCTACTGTCCCTTGTTTGGCCCCTCCAGGATGCTGAGGCAGGCAAAGAAAAGAAGCAGAAGGGTTGCATTCTTAGCATTTGGTATGGCAAAAAGGGCTCAAGAATAACAAATGAGTATCTGCAACCATTCCTTGCTTTCTGGCAAGGTAGCCTCATCTCCCCATTTATCACAGTGAGAGGCATTTCTGCATCCCGGGCCTCTGGGGCAAAACACAGAAAACAACCAGAGAAGCAGTTCAAAAAAGATGGCCTGGGCAATGGGAGAAACTGGGAAGGCCATGGCAGGAAGCTGTGTGGGCAGGAGAGCAGGGAAAGGACACTGAGGCTGCCAGCAGGACTGAAACCCTTGGACCCAGCACAAAACAAAGGGGGCCAGCCCTTCCTGCCTGCACAGGACTGGTCTGGCCTCCATCCAATATAAGAAGGACCCTTCTGTAAGAAAGAGTGAAGACTGTTTTAGTTTCAGGTTATTTTCTGAGCCCCTCGGTCACAAAACAGGTCCAGGATGGCTCAGCATCTGTATGGTTCCTGGGGACTGAGCTGTAGGTCTCCTGGGTTCCTGGTTTCTTACTGCACTGCTCATGCAGTTCCCATGGAGCTGGAGAATAGCCAGTCTGGCTGTAGGTCTAGCCCATCAGCACTCTGGAGGAACCATCCCAAGACCCTAGAGTATCCACAGAGAACCCCCGCCTAAAGAAAGCCAAAAATAGCCCATTAGGACACCACTACACTGCTGTCCATGCCTGCCCAGAGAGACAGCAAATGCCAGGTGCTCTGGGGGCACCAGTCCAGCGGGCACCCAGCCCAAGCCTGGGCTCTGGCATTGGTGTCAGTCCCCAGAACTTCTGCTCTGTCACTGGACCGCCCACCCCAGGGCCCTCGTACCTTCTCCACGTTCTCCACAGTGAAGTCCAAGGCTGGTGCTGCTCCAGCCCCTGCAGCCCCCGGCTGCTCCTCCCGCCGCTCCATCTTTGCTCCCTCCCCAGCAGGGAGGTGGACCCTGACCTGTCTCCTGCCCCAGCCCCTTGGCTGCTGGCCCCCTGCTAGACCCCGGCTTGGGTCCCCAGGAAGTGGTGGGGTGACAGGGGGCCCAGGGCGGGCATGGCTGCCGAGGCCTCCCCACCTCGGTCGGGGATGGGGGGCTTGCCAGAGGCCAAAAAGGGTGCTCTTAAGAGGAGGCCAACTGAGGGGGACTCCGAGGAGGGAGCCGTCAGTGAAGAGTTCGCAGGCGGGGGTCCCGGTGGTAGGTTACGGCTCTGTCCCCAGAATCTCTGAGGAAGGAGTCATAGGGAAGGCAGGCCTGTGGGGGAAACCGAGTCCCTGGCCCGTGAGAGGTCACAGGGTCGATGGCCTGTACCCACAACACCCTCGTCTGAGTGAGCTCTCGGGTCCTACGAGGAGGTCACGGGGTAGGGGGTGACGAGGGAGAGAGCCCTTCGCGGGTTACGGAGGCGTCCGACGAGGCGCAGGGGTGCAGCTTCGCGAGTCTGGGGCGAGGAGTACGTAGAGTTGAGGGGCTGTGGCAGGTCCCCTCCGCTCGGCCTGGCCCGCGCTCTTCTCACCGCCGGCTCCGGCCCCGCTACCGCCGCCGCCGCCGCCCCAGTGACTGACAGGCGAGCCGGCCCGGCCGGGACGGGGCGGGGACCTCAGCGAGGCGCGGGCTGCCCCCAGCGCCTGTTCCCGGCACCGCCGACTCAGGCGCCGCCCTCCCCCCGCGCCTGCCCTGACCCGGCCCGGCCCGGCACAGCCCGACACGGCCCAGCGGAACTGCGCAGAAACTCATTCCGGGTCCCTGGTCCCGTCCTCGCGCCGGCCCGCGCGCCCCCGAGCAGGCGACGGAGCGGCGCGCCGCTCGAGGCCCCCGCTGAGCCAAGGCCCCGCCGCTGCGTACCCTGGGAAACGTAGTCCGCATTGCGCCTAGCGGGAGGGCGGCGCCTTGCGGCAGAGGTCGGGAGCACGTGGGCTGGGGACCCGCGGAGCGCCCCCGGCCCCAGACCTACTGCCGGCCACAGGGTCAGGCCGCGGGAGGCGCTAATGAGCAGCTCCCTAGGAGGATGTGACCGAGGGGGCGGGTAGTTGGAGCTGGGAATGCAGGCTAGAGGATAAGGTGTGCGTTGGGGGTTGGTGGGGAGAAACAGGTCACTCCGGTGCCGCGCTGCCGACGCCTCCTGGGGTCCAGGAAGGGGGCGGTCTGGGCAGAAGGCATCAGCACCGCCTAAGGAAGAAAGAGGGCTTGGCGCGCCCCAGAAATAAAAAAGGACGGCTCTCCGGAGTGCCCAGTGAACAACCAGGAAACCACATACCATGGACAGTACTCGGAGAATTTCTTAAGGTGCTTGGAAGCAACTTCTCCTTATGAGTAATTAGAATAAGAATAGCTCACATTTAAGTGCTAGGGACAAGCAGTACTTTGCATACCTTGGTCCGATTCTCTGGACAAGTCTGAGGTGGGTTTTTTAGTCACCATTTTCCCATGAGGAAACAGGTTGAGCAAGGTTGAGCTTTTCTTGTCCAGGGACACACAGCTAGTGTAGCAGAGACCAGCCACAGATCTGGTCGGGACCAGACCCCAGCAGCCCCCACTCCTTACACTTCCACTTGCCCTTATATTAACTCTTATTTTTAAAGTTTATTTATTTAAGTAATCTCTACACCCAACGTGGGGCCCAAACTCACAACCCTGAGATCAAGAGTCCCCTGCTCTTCCGACTGAGCCAGCCAGGCACCCCGATCTTTTATTAACTCTTGCCAGTTATCCCAGCAGGGGGAAAAATAATCAAAAGGGAAAGGAGAACCTCTGTATTGGGTGGAGGAAGCTGACATTGGCAATGTCAGCTTGGCTGCTAAGGCTGAAGAAGGTGAGTAGGCTTTCCTGAGGAGGAGAAACTTGGTCAGGGCTTGAAGAATAAAGAGAAAGGGGTGAGGAGGTGAGGGGGGAGGCTCGATGAGCCCGGAAGCAAAATCTAGGTGGGAGTCTAGTCATTCAACAAATCTCAAGTGGGGTTTCAAGTGGGCAGTGATGATTGGATTTGCATTTTAGAACAACCTGTCCGTAGGTTGTAGGATAAATTGAAGGAGTTGTCTTTTCATCATTGGGGGTGTGTGCAGGGAGAGAACCCCTGTATTTCATCAGAGTTTCTAAGGACTCTACAACCCCAAAACAGGTTAAGAACCACTCCTGTGAACAAGAAAGGTGATCTCACGTGGTGCAGACTCTTCTAGATCTTTTCTCTGATCCCTCAGCTTTCTACACATCCTCTCCTTTCCCGGATGAGACCTCAGTGAGTCGGCCGGTGCACATACGCTCTGTCACAGGGGAAACAGGACCATCCTTGGACCAGAGAGGAGGAAAGCCATTGGCAAATGCAGGGGGCAGCACATGGAACCCCGCAACTCGGTTTCTGGATGAACCAAATGTTCAGGGAAGTTTTGTGCACTCCCTGAAGCTGGAAAAACTGCCATTTCAAAGCCGCCTGTAGTTTTCCATCTTACAAGAGTGGGTGACTTGATAGCCCTTTGGAGGAGACCATACCTTGGTTCTGGCCGGACCACTCAAAGGGGCAATGTAGTTTTGCAAATGTGAAATGAAGACTTCAGTCAAGAATGGAAATACCAGAACCACCTGTGGCTCCCGGGAGCGGAAAGTGCTCTGCCTGGTGAGGTCACATGCCAGTGACCTCTGCTAACTTGTAGGCGGAGAACTGCCGCTCTGGAGCTTGTTCCTTTGGTGGAAAGGAGCTTTATTTTATTTTATTTTCTAAGAGGGATTTGGGTTCTTGTGGGATTGTGTTCTTCTTCGAGAAGGTACAGTTTCAGCTGGGACTTTGTAAGATGTTGGGCACAATCTATCTGGGGCCCAGAATGCAGCCTTGAGTTGGAGGGACCCTACTTGCTCAAGGACTGGCAATCAGGACTATTGAGAGCCAGCACCTTTGGCTTGGGTTCTGACCTCGCTCTCTTGCTGTGAGCAGTGTTAGAGGCAGCTTCAGTCTGTCTCCTTTGAGTGGCTCTGAGAGCTGAGATGACCACTGAAGGGTGGGGTCTGGAGGGCTTGGGGGCTAGGCCAGGTTTTCAAGTCTTTCCAGCAGGGGCTCCCTGGGCCCAATGACCCTGCTTGACGGGACGTCCCCCTTCATCCCCAAGCAGGGCCGGGGCCCAGGCCTCCATGGTGTGTCTGCAAACTGTATGGCACTAGTGCCATTTTCTTCGGGTGGGGGTGGGAAGGGCTGGAGATCGAGGATCCTCAATCAGTTTGGAGGCAGAGAGAGGGGGCCACGGGGTGTTTGAAGGCAGTGTGAGAGCACCAGAGTTTGGGGAGCAGCTAGAAGTGGGGCAGTGAACACGGAAGAGTAGAAGCACAGCCCCTCCTCCTTGACCCAGAATGCACACAGCCCTCACGGTTGCCTGCTCGTCACTCTGGCCCCAGGTGAAGGGGGCAACTGTGCCAAAGCAGCCAGGCGCTTAGACAGTTGGGAAGGAATTTTGGTTGGCAGTGGCAGATGCCGGAGGGGTCCCACCCTCAGCCAGCTCACTCCCACGGGGCTCTCACGCACCCCTGGCTGCAGCCACTGCCCTTGTGTTCGCAGCTGCCAAATCCATCTCCAGCCCGGACCTCCCTCCTCAGCTCCAGACTGCATATCCCTTCCTCCCAACGGCCCCTCTGGACGTCCCGTGCTTCCTTAGACCAGCATCCTTTCCAAATGCAGGCCCTCATCTTATTTCCAAAGAAGAGCATCATATCGGCAAATTCCTAGGACCCAGGAAATGGGGTTTCACAGGGACATGCAGGAAAGCTCAGAGGGATTGCACTGACTTTTGAGAGATGACTTGGGAACACTGTGGAAGGCCGGGGTCAGCACTAACCTCTCCTTCCTTCCGGAAGCAGGTGTGTACCTCTTAGCTTCTTGTCCTTTTTCATACTATCTGTCAAACTGAACTTCCGTAATTATTTATTGTCTGTCTCTCCTGAGTTAAGCTTAAGGGCAGCGATCGTGTCCCTTTCGCTTCTGTATCTCTGGTGTCTACCTCGTGTCTGACATATAATAGGTAATTAATAAATATTTGTTGAATGAATAAATTAATATCCTTGTTCATCTCTCAAAATGCAGGTCCCTCTGGGGGGCCCCTTAGTCCTTTCCGGCCCTTTTATTCCCTTGATGCTGTCTGCTTCATTCCCCCCAAAACCAGCTGCACCTTCTTCCCCACCTGCAGCCTTTTCAGATGCTCGTTTGCCCTGGCCTGCTTCATGGAACGTGGGCAGTGAGCTCCCCGTGCTGGATTGTCTACAAGTAGAGGCAGTGTATGCACCTGTCAGGGTGCCCTGGAGGGTAGGACACAGATGAGTGACCATGGGGTGGGGCAGTGTGTGGTTCTCTGTGTCATTGCACATTAAGTGAGGCCCCCGGAATGCCTGACGTGGCAAGGGTAGGGTTCTCTCCGCCCGTAACTCCGCATCCCAAGGGCTGGGGACGGTGCAGGTTGAGTGTGAGCTGGCCTGTCGGGACTGGAGAACAGACCTGTGCCACCCACTCTGCCTGTATTCCATGCCCCATGTCCCAGAGCTGCTGGCTGGAGGCAAGCAATGGAAAATCTGGCCGAGCCTGTGATTGCTGAGTCAGCCTGAAGGGAGTGGGATGGCCAGCCCTTGACCCCCATCCAGCTGCTGTTACCCGTCCAGCCCCACTGTCCAGGAAACTGACAAACCACGAAAGTAAATAAATAACTTAGGAATAATAAATAGGGGTCCAGCCTCCACAAGTGAGTCCAGGCCCTCGTGGGCAATGCAACTGCAGTGTGTCTCCTCCGATTCCGCTGCCCCAGGGCCTGGTATGAGGCTTGGGATGTCAGGCACTGCTGGTTCTCCAGAGGAGGAATCCGGGGCCGCGGCTGAGTCAGCGCCAGTCTGTGAGTAGCGGGTCCTAAGGTCTCCGCAGCTGCGGTGTCTGGTGTCTGCAGGACCAGGACCCTGGGGCCGCAGGTCCGTCGTCCCTCCATCTGTCGGGGGGCTCATGGCCATCCCTCACCCGGCCGAGGCCTCCGTTTCGGGCTGAGGCCCCCGGCCCCCTCCGGGCTCTCCTGCGAGAGGGGCCCCGGGCGCGAGAAGCCACAGGTAAGGGTGCAGTCCGCCAACCCCCAGAGCGAGGCGTCAGCCCAGGCAGCCGCAGGCAGTGGCCGACAGGCGGTCCACGGTCCTCCAGGTGCTGTTGACGTCCATGAAGGAGACCGCCTCGTAGCGCGTGGGGCGGCAGCACGGCTGGCTGACCGGCCGCGAGCCCGGGGGCGGCCGCAGGGCCCCGGCGCCCAGCAGGCTGGCCAGGCTGAGGTCGTGCGGGGAGCGCGCGCGGCGGCAGGAGCCGCTGCAGAAGCGGAAACGCACCAGCTCGTCGGAGCTGTGGCCCAGGCCGAGCGCGCGCACCGGCACCAGCTGCGAGCGCAGGCTGCAGCCCCGCGCCCCCGCAGTCCGCGCGCGGCTCCCCCGGCTCGCTCGGCCCCCGCGGGCGGGCGCCGGCGAGGGTGCGGGCGGCGGGGGCGCGGGCCGGGGCGGATGGGGCGGCTGCCGCCGGGCTCTTCCGCCGCACGTGCGGGCCGCACGGCCCCCTGCAAGGAGACTGAGTCACGCTCCGGATCCCGGGCCAGCCCCGCCCCGCCCCGCCCCCTCGCCCTCTCACCTACCGGGCAGGTGGCCGGTGGGGGGCGCCGGGGCCGGAGCGGGGCCGAGGCGCGGGGCGGGACTGCGGGGCGCGGGGCCCAGGGAGGCCTCGGCGACGCTGCTCAGCAGGGCCAGAGCGGCCAGGGTTGGCCACAGGGCCGGCTGCGCAGAGACAGCAGTGGAGCCTCAGAGAGGAATAGGGCCCCCAGGTCCCAGGTCGGCTCGGGGTGGAGGGAACTCAGGAAGGGGCTGGGACAGCGGGGATCAGAGAGAGGATGGGCTCTTAGTTGGGTGGGGGGAGCTCCCGAAGGGTTTAGGTTGGAGGACAGTGGGTCCGCTGCCTCAGGGATCCCAGCGGAGAGATCACTGACGTTCCTCCTTACTCCTGGTCCCTCCTTGACCGTTTCCCCTACCTCTTCTGTCGCCTGCCCAGGCCAAGCCCCGCGCTTCCTCCCCAGTCAGACCACGTTCCAACTCCAGGAGGCAGTCACTGGGAGACTCACCTGCCGTCTAGGCTGGGGCCACTGGGGCAGCACAGAAGGGCTTCCACATCCGGGCTCCATCTCTGTCAATAGCAGGAGCGTCCATCAGCCCTAGGTGACCGCTCCCCCCCGCCCCCCCACTCCTCTTGAGGCAGCTTAGAACATTAAGAGATGAGCTATCCTTTGCGTAGGTCATCCCTCCACTTCAGTGTTTCCAGACGAAGTACAAGGGGCTTGGGTAGCTAGACTCAACCCAGGAGGAGAAATAACTGCATTGAGAACCTAACTTTGTGTTGGGGCTTTGCACCTGTTCCCTCTTTCAGTCCTCACAACTCCATGAGGTAGCTGGCATAATCCTCGTTTTCCACCTGTGACTGCCTCACATCCCAAGGTCTCTTGCCCCGGAACCTCACTGCTCTGTGCTGCAGGGCTGGAGCTGCCAGGAGCGGCTAGAGAAGGGAGTAGCTGGACACGCTGGGCCCCACAGAGACCTTTGTCTCCATGGCACAGAGAAGGAAGATGTGGCCTAGAGAAGTTTCAGGGTGTTTGCTGTTGACCTATCCGATGTCGGCGATGCCCCCGGCCTCAGCCCATGTTGCCCACCCAGCGCCGCTGCACCTTGCTCCTCTGTGATCTCTGTCTGGACCCAGAGCCGCCAGAGTTCTCTCTTCTCACCACGGATGTCCCTCAAGAGCCAGAGGATGATGGGGGCTGATGGGCCTTCTAACATGGGGCCTAGGCATGGCTCCCTGTGGCCACCAGGGGGCAGCATTGCCAAGCCTGCAGACTCAAAGGGGGGGTGGGCTTTTTGAGGCACTCAAAGAGACTCAGGCCTGAGCAACTCCCAGGAGGGCCAGCTAGGCCTCCACTTCAACCTGGTCTTTGAGAGCTGGTCCAGGTCTGTCCCCCTTTCAGCTTCCTGTGGGAAGGGCAGCCTGGCCCTGGTCCTCTAAGTTCTCCCTACGAGCCATCCTTCCTGAGCCCAGCCAGCCTTTCTGAGCCTCACCAAGCCTTTGGTGAACCCACCCTGGTTGGCATTCCCAAACACCTCTCTGGGGCCCTAGAGCCCTCACTAGCTGGTCTGCCCTTGGGTCCCACCCCACAGCACACAGAACACCTGCCTACCTGTGGACCAGACCTCCCCAGGCCTCCCCGGTGTGCTCCTAACTGAATCAGGCCTTGAGGGGCCAGGCCAGTGACTGTTCTCATTGATGGAGGGCAGGCCGGGGCCAGGCAGCCTCAGTGACCCCATGCGCTAGGGGGAGCGCAGGAGCAGGTCTCTGGAGGGCAGGGCAGGCCCAGTCTCCCTCCTGGTGGCCTGGGGGCCATTTGGTCCTCCAGTCCTTGCTTCCCCGCCTGCCAGCCAGATACTCACCACAGGGGTCCTCCTCCGTGGTCTTCTAGGCACCTTTCCTGGGACCAGTGCTGAGCTTTCCCCCGCAGCTTAAAAGGCTCATGCCCAGGGCTGTGCACCTGGCAGTGCCTCTTTTAGCCAAAAGCGTGGCCTTGGCAGCCAGTCCGAGCCCTGTAGTGGCAGCGGGAGCCTCACGTTACGGCGGGCTAGCGCAGTCCGACCAGCCACAGGGGGACTGAGGGGGCTGGGAGGGGCGGAGAGCTGTGCCTCCGGCCCAGGAGAGGGAGGATGTGAGAAAGGAATGGAGGGAAACTCTCCCGCCCGCTCCCTCTAGCCCCAGGGCTGGGCCAACAGGTCGGCTTACCGAGGTGCGGGGCTCTGGGTCCGGGACGTAGTGAGGGCTGGGGCCCGAGGGACCTGCTGCTGGCGGAGCCCGTGGGCCGTGTCTGGGGGCCGGGCCCAACTCCATCCCTTAGCAGCCTCATGCCCGCCGCCATCCGGTGTCAAATTCCAGCCCCGGCGTCACCGGATCCCGGGGTGGGGCCCGGAGCGCCCCCGCCCAGCCCCACCTTTCAGGGCTCACCTGGCCGCTCCACCTGCTGGGATCCGTTCCCCCCGGGCTACGCTAGGTCCCCTAAGCTGGGCTGGGAGGGAGGAGACGCTGGGAAGGGACCCTGGGGATGCAGAGCGGAGAACCCGGGCGGCGGAGAGGCGCGGGAACTGGGCGTTCAGAGTTTGTAGACACGCGAAGTAGGGAGTTGGGAGGCTGGGCGGAGGGCGGGCAGGAAGGGGACAGGCTGGTCGCTGCCTCGGCTGTGGGCCCTGAGATTGGCGCGGGCTCCGGGGTCCCGG
This sequence comes from Potos flavus, assembly GCA_028534135.1. Taxonomy (NCBI): domain Eukaryota; kingdom Metazoa; phylum Chordata; class Mammalia; order Carnivora; family Procyonidae; genus Potos; species Potos flavus. The sequence goes on from CM052900.1 coordinate 136,112,156, forward strand.
CTGGCCGAGCCACCGCGGCTGCTCTCCGCCCTCTGGCCCACCGCAAGCTTCTTCTCTCCGCAGACCCATGGACTTGTCGGGTCGGTGAGGTGCTGCGCCGGGGCTCCGGAGGCCCGACCCTGCTCCAGCCGCCCTGCCACCTGCCCGGCAAACACTGGGCTGTGCGGGGCCCCGGCGGGGCAGCGCTGGTAGGAGCGGGAGCCGGGGCTGCAGAAGGGAGGGTCACAGAGGAGAGACGCATGCACGGAGGCTTTGAGGTAGGAGCTGGAGGGTAGTGTTTCAGGTGCCTAATTACAGCAATTGGGCAGGTGAGGTGGAGGTCGAGTAACACGGCTAGAGGTAAGGAAAAGCCAGATCCTGTGTGTCATACTGGGGAGTCTAGACTTTATACCAGTGGCCCTGGGGACCACTGAAGGGTTGCAGGCAGGAGAATGGTGCGACCAGACATGCGTTGCTGTGACGTCGGGGGGGAGACGTAGGGAGGCCGCTGGGGAGAGAGGAGTCTGAGGCAGAGACGTGGGGGGAGCAGAGGGCCGCAAGGCTTTTCAGACCGCACCTTCTTGAAGACTCAGTTGGTGCCTGATTGGATGGGATGAAGAGGTAAGACAAGCGAAGGTGTGCCTCTGGCCTGGGTGACCAGATGGAGGGGCTGCATGCTGGCAGCGGGCCTCCCTCGAGGGGAACGGCTTGGAGACAGGAGCTCATGAGTTCGGTGTCGGACGAGTGGCTTTGGAAGGACCTGTGGATTACCCTGGTGGCAATGTTCAGGAAGTAGCCAAACGCGTAGCCTGGGGCAAAGTGGAGAGAGCTGGGCTGAAGAGGGCAATTCTGGAATTGTCGGCCAGCTGACAACTGGGGCCGTGGGTGGGGAGGAAAGTGCTCAGGGGACGTGTGTGGACCAGCTAGGCCTTGTCTATGCATCAGAATCACCTGTGGACCTTTAAAAACCACCCACGTCTGGGCCCCACCCCAGACCTGAATCAGAATCTTGGGGTGGGCATGTGCAGGTTTTCCAGCTTGCACGGGTTGGCCTGGTGCGTGGCCAGGGCCGAGAACCACAGCCTTGTGACAGCAGGTTCCGTGTGTGCGGTGGAAGCCAGACCACAGAGGATTGCCGGGGTGGCGGGTGGGCGCCGGGGGCTGTCCGCAGGCCTGACAGGACCCCTGGGGGACAGGGGACTGAGCAGGGAATAGCTCCTCCCTTTGCTGGTTCCTGCAACCTGGGGCTTTATCGGCCATGGCTGCCTCTTGTGGGCCTGCCGCCTAGGCCCCGTACAACTCCAGGGGGCGCCATTCCCGTAGAATACGGGAACTCATCGGAGTTGTGCCCTGTTTCCAGCAGCATCCCAAGGGAGTTCTGGGTGTGCCTCTCCCTCTGTCAGGGCCTGGCTTTCCCCCCAGCAGCGGCGGCTTCTGCCTGAGGACCAACTACAGGAGTTAAGGGGGCATGTGGGACGCTGGCGGCCCTTGGGACGGCAGGCGAGAGGGAAGGGGGCCGGCCAGACTCACTTACTGCCACAGTGGCAGCTCTGGCAGGAAGCTTGCCCCGTGCCTCAGATGTGGGTGTGGGTTTGCCCCGATCTCAGGCCTGCCTGGGGATGCTGGGAGGGGAGCCATCGGATTCCAGGGCTCTCGGGGTGGGGGTGTCCTTTCCCAGGTTCATCTGGGGGAAGGCTCTGCCTTCCTGTTCTGCGTGGATGGAGGGGGGCCTGCGGGGAGGGGGTGTGCCTTTGTGCTCTGGGTGGGGATGGGGCATATTCCCTCCGGAGCTCAGCCCTGAGTGCCAGGAGCAAGTGTGGTCTGTGAGCCTCTCTGTGTCGGGGGCTCGGCACATGGCTTTCCTGTGCTTGCAGGAACCTCTGTCCCTGATAAGTGGGGGTCTGGGGCCCTATGGACTTCAACCCCCTCCCCTCTGGCTCCTTCAGGGCAGGGCAGACTCTGGGGCATGCCCCCATACTTCCGGTCGGCCTCTCTTAAGGCGAAGAGAGTGTGGGACTGTGAGGGATGGGAGAGGCTTCAGAAGGAGAAGAGGAAGGACCCAGGAATCCGTGGGCTAGAGAGATGGCCCTTGGGCTTCATGTAGTTGCCAAGGCCCCAGGGTCCTGCTTCTTTCAGGAGAGTCAGAGAAAGCACAGGAGGCCAGATTCAGGGAAGACCTTTATTGCTTCCAGGATGGCTGCCCAGGATGGCGCCCCAGCCTGGGCAAGGTCCTTGAGCCTCACTTCCCTCTGGTCCAGGCTAAAGGCAGAACCCAAGGACCTGACAGTCTCAGTGCTGAAATCCAGAACGGCTGCCAGGTTGGTCAGTCCAGGCTGGGGCACTGTCCTACGGATCAGCTGGGGGGCGGGGGGCATTTCCATCAGGCCAGGCCGGGCCTCGCCTCCCGAGCTGTCAAGTTCTCTCTGCTTAAGCCAGGGTCTGTCTTGTTGGCTTAAATGATGGCTCCAGGGTTTCCCTGTGGGGTAGTTAGGGGCTGGTGAATGGGAGCACCCCATCTTCTCCTCGAGAAAGGCCAAACAGTGTCAGGAGCTGGAGGGGGCTCCCATCAGATCCTGCCCACCTCCTCTGAGCTCCGAGCACCTCCACTCTACAGGGAGCCCGCCGGTACCACCCCCCCCCGCAGGCCCCCTGGTGGGCCTCTTTCTGCATGGCAAGTGGACCAAACTTGACATCTCCAACCTTATTTAAAAATAAATTATCCCTCCCCTCCCCCCCACCCAAATTCACAAAATGATAATACACCAAACACTGATTGGAGAAATGATTCCAGCAGCAGCCTTGCTGCCTGACGTCCGCTCCTGCATGTTGGGCCTGCTGGGCACGGCCAGTGGCCTCCCAGCCCTCCGGCTTCAAGGACCCAGGCTGAGCGTGAGGCTAAGTGCTGGTCTCTGAGGCTGGCCTCCGTGCAGACACAGCTCTGGCTGCCCTGCCGAGGCCTCCCCATCCCTGGAACCACTTGGCACTGTCCTCTCTGGGTCCGAAGACTCCTGCACCTTCCGGGCAGAGCCAGACCGAGGCCAATGGGGTGGGCGGGTGGCGGTGGCTGCTGCTTCCTCTTGGCGCCGCCAGGACCTCCGTGGCTATTTGCTGGGCCCACGTCAGATGCCGCTGGTTAGGTCGGTGATGACGCGTGCTTTCACCAGCTTCCGCAGAAACTCTTTCTCTCGCTGGATATTGTGCGTCCAGGACTGAAAGGCAAGGCACAGGGAAGGGATGAGTGGAGCTCGGTGCTCTCCTCTGCTCACCACTCTCCCAGTGCTCTGTGACTGTGGGAAATCTGCTCATCATCCTCCCTTTGCAGAACCCCTTTCCCTGCCCTACGAGAACTCTGCCTCTCCTCTCCTTCCAAGACGGAGGCCTTCCCACTCTGTTCCCACAGACGTCACCTCCCTGTCCGGCCGCACATCCAGGGCACCTAGGTCCTAGGCACCCTGCGGGTAGGCCACGTGAGTCAGGGAGAGCTGGCCCAGGCCTGGGGGGTGCGCCCTGCTGGAAGGAGGACCGCGTGGGGTGGCTTAGTCATCCTCCGGCCTGATGCAACGCGGTCTCCAGGCTGATGAAATCCTGCCTCCCAGATCAGGGCAGCTGGGGGGCCTGAGGACAAGAGGCTCGCCTTTCTGTGAATGTGGAAATTACAGGGAAGATGCCGCCTTCTGGGGCTTTCCTGGGCGAAGGCTGAGCCCGGGCTCAGGCTCTCTCCTGTCCCTGGTACTCGCACCAGGAGGCTCTGGTGGCTAAGTCTCTCAAAGAATGAAAAAGGACGGACTGACTGGCTCAGGGAAAGTGGACAGCCTCTTTGTAGTTTGTACGCACCTGACTGCGCTGCGGGAGCCCGACCGCGGTGTTCACGGGCACTGCTGGCTGGTGCTGAGGACCCGGGACTCCGGCCTGGCCCTAGTCTCATCCAGCCCACCTTTTCCAGCCTGCCAAATCTTTTCAGTCGGAAACGCAGGCCAAATTCCCTGTATCCTCTGACTATGCCCTTCGACGTCATGGGCTAACCACAAACCCAGCTGCCCCTAAGGACGGTGTCCCCCCACCCCCACATCTCAAATGGTGACTGTTTCTTCTCCGCCACTCCACACTCCATGGCGCCTGGAAGGTCTGCAGGGTCTGCCTCTCTCAATCGCTGCATCTACACCACTGTCCCTCCAAACTCCCTAAAACCTCTGGCTCCCCTGAGGCTCCTGTCAGGTCACCCTGCCGTCCGTGCCCTGTCCCCTCCTGTTGCAGACCCCCAGCGCGATCTGCCCTCATCCCTCGAAGAGTCACTCATCCGGCACTGTCTCTCTTTGAAGGCAGGGGCTGTTTGGCACACAGTAGGTGCTCAATAAAGATGTGCTGAATGAAATTAGATTTTGTGGGTAAGAACACAGAGGCCTGAAGGAAAGGCAGGGCCAGGATCCGAACAAATGTGTACATTTGTTATATGGCTCTTATGCTGCTCTTTCCTTATGCCTCCCCTCCATCGCCCCCAGGAAGAAGCAGTCAATCTGATGGGGTCGTTTCAAGAACACCCACCGGGAGGCACCGATGGTTGAAAGCTCGGGGGAAGAATGGACGCTTTTTTAAAAGCTTGTTTATTTATTTTTACTCGTCTCCACACCCATCGTGGGGCTTGCACTCACGAACCTGAGACCAAGACTTGCATGCTTTTCTGAGCCAGCCAGGCACCCCAAGATTGGACATTTTTTATGATATTAAGAAACTGTTAAGTTTTTTAGGTGTGATAATGGTATTGTGATAATTTTTAAAAAGTGCTTATCTTTTAAGAGAAAGTTACTGTAATATTTATGGTTGGAATGATATGATATCTGAGACTCGTTTCCAAACAATCAGTGGGGAGGGGTGCACGAGACGAAGGACAGGTGACCACTGGCCACGCACTGATAATCGAGGGAGGTCGGTGACAGGTGCCTGAGCGTTCCTTACATTGCTGTCTACATTGATGAATATGTTTGACAGGGTCCATAATGAAATAGTAAACACAAAGGTTGGCCCCAGGCTGTAGCTCTTAGGCCAGGCAATGCCTCCTCATTCTCCCCTCCATGCTGACGGCACAGGAGCTTACCAGAGCTGTCTACACTGGGTTGTCTACACCGTCTACAGGCTGAGGCAGAATTCTGGCAGTCCTGGGTCCCCAGCCTCAGCAGGACCCCCGATTCTGGACGCAGCTGTCCTTCTGACAGTTCTTTTTCTTCCTCCATCTCTGGTTCCTCGTCCCTCACCCAGTCATTAAACCCTGGGGCCACGCCGACCGCCGGCGCTCTGTGGCGACCGCTTCCCTCCCTGCCGGCCGCGGACCTCCGCAGGCAGCCGTGCTCCCAACTCACACATGGATAGTTCCAGCCCGAGCTTCTCCGCTGGGTCGCACAGTCCTGTGTGAGCCCACGTCAGCCCTGAGCGAGCTGCTGCTCCGTCCCCCTCCTCCCACTCCTCTCCCCTGCTTCCCAGGAGCAGGCACTGGGCACCGTGCCTGCCTCTCCGCACTGCCTTTACTCCCTGCTCAGCCACCGGCCCTCGAGGCTGCTCTCCCTGCTGTCCACGGGGCCCCCTCACTGCTGCAGCCCCTGGCCGTTTCCCAGGGCTCCTCTCATCGGACTTCTCGACAGCGCTGGACGTGGCAGACGGTCCCTGCACGCTGCTCCCTTGGTCTCCACGACCCCTCACCTCCCTAACTCCTCCCTGCTTTTGCTCTGTCTCCTCTCCGAACTCCTCTGACGTGCCTCGTAGATCCTCCAGCATGGAACCTCGGCGGCCCGCCCCTTCCTGCTGGGCCTGGAGAATGGGCCCAAGGGCCCAGCGGAGGGGAGCAGTGCCGGGGCCAGGGGGCTGAACGGTTCGCGTGCTTCCTGCAGACACTCAAGGTGGACAGCGGGGATCCCAAACCCGGGCACCGGCATTCCAGTGAATCCTCGGCCAGGATATTGGGATGTTAACAGTGATAAGTACGGATAAAACTTTAATAATAACGGTTAACATTATGAATGCTTACTGGGTGCCAGGCTTTTTTTTTTTTTAAAACACATTATCATGTCTAATCTTCCCCAAACCTAGGGGCTAGGTGCTATCGTTACCCCCTTACTGGGAAGGAAAGAAAGGTACAGAGCCAGGTTCTAAACCCAGGCCATTTGATCTCCTAGCTTGAAGTCCCCAGCACCCTGCATGGAGCGGGGGCAGCCGGTGCCATGAGCCTCAAGGCAGCCCGTTTCAGAGGGTAATGGGGGTGGGGGTGGGGGGCGGTTTGGCCCGGACACTGAGATCTGGCATGCTGACTAAGAAAGGGAACAGGCTCCGCCAGGGGGCTTCAGGGAAGGTGCAGCCCTTCTCCCTCATTCCCCTCTGTTTCATGCCGCAGCCAGAGTGACCTACTATGTGCTGACCTACAGCCCGAAACCCTCCCGTGGCTCCTCATGGCCGACAGAGTGGACTCCAAACTCCTCACCGCGGTGCATGAAGCCCTGCGTGAGTTGGCTACAGCCTCCCACCCTCTGCCTGGAACCCGGACACAAAGTTTGCATGAAAGAAGTATGTAAGAGGCCAAGATATCAAGGAAACAGAAGCCAGGAGACAGGAGAAAGCTGTGTTAGTGATTCTGAGTGGGTGCAGGCAGGGGCCAAAAAGGCAAGAAGATACACGAAGAGACACACATGGAAAGACCAACGGGCTCCTGGCAACAAGGAGGCAGGCCTGGAACCACTGCTGAGGGGGATGGCATCAGTCTGGAGCTGCCCTAGCCCCGGGGCGGGCCCCGCACTCCTGAACCCCACTCCAGGCAATAGGGGGCCCGCCGTAAGGCTGCTCCTAGTTTCCCAAGGTGCTCTTAAATTCCTGCGATAGGGGCGCCTGGGTGGCTTAGTGGGTTAAGGCCTCTGCCTTCGGCTCAGGTCATGCTCTCAGGGTCCTGGGATTGAGCCCCACATTGGGCTCTCTGCTCAGCAGGAGCCTGCTTCCCCCTCTCTCTCTGCCTGCCTCTCTGCCTACTTGTGATCTCTCTCTGTCAAATAAATAAATAAAATATTTTAAAAAATAATAATAAAAATAAATTCCTGCGATAACTTCTCATGGCTTGAGGTGGCCTGAGCGAACAGCACGCATGAAATCACACAGAAGGGAACTCGAGCCACGGACGGGGAGGTCAAGCTCCTGGAGAACATGGAGCGTGAGAAGACCGTCCGGGACGGAGCCCTTGTGAATGCTGACTCTTTCGGGACGGAATGAAATCAAGGACGCTGAGGAAGAGAATGAGAGGGACTGGCAAGTGAAATGAAAGGAACACCCGAGATCACGGACTCGCAAGTCTGAGCAGGAAAAGTTTCAAAGAGGAAGGAGTGGTCAACTTAAGCGTTTCTGAGAGGTCAGGAAAGATGAGGCTTACACGTGCCCACTGGATCTGGCAGCCTTGCACTGAGTCACTGGTGACCTTCGTGGAAGTCATGGCAGGGGAAGGGGGAAGCCAGGCCTTGAGGGAGTGAGGAGCGCAGAGGGGGACGAGCCCACAGGAGCTGCCGGAGTCTCCGCGGCAGCCGGTTCTCCCACAGGACATGGGGATGGGGTGGGGGGAGGGGGAGATTTCAGGGAGTCCAGGGCTCGGGGTGGGAGGGAGGCATGTGAAAGGCGCCGAGCAGGAAGGAGGGCTGGCTGAGATGGGAGCAGAGGGGTCCTCCAACACCCCCTCCACCCCAGCCCCCCGTGTGGAAGCAGAGAAGCTGCTCAAAGCGTGGGCCCAAGATGTGCAGGTCCCCGGCCGGCGTCCGTGGAGGGCCGGTGGCGGCAGTGAGGGGACTGGGAGAGGGATTCATGCGGGCTCTGAATGTTAAGTCAGAGATGCCATCAGAAGAGGCCGGCTGCCGGCCCGGACACCCGGAATGCTTCTTGAACATGAAGGCACCTGGACATGTGCACCGCCTGGGAAGCTGTTCTGGGTAACTGGGAGCTTCACAGGGGAGGGCCGAGGGGTACAGGGACTGTCCCGGCACCGAGAGGCGATGTCTCTGGGTGGTCCGAGGGGGCACGGAAGTCTGCTGCGGGGAAGATGGCCCTGAGCTGGTGCCAGGATTAGCATATGGCAGTTGGGAGGAGCAAGGAGGAGGCAGGTGCAGGACCAGGGCAGGGAGAGGGCCAGGGAGGGAACGTTCGGGGAGAGAAGGGCGGGGAAGGGGGCGCTAGGTTCAGGGACACAGAGGATGCTTGGTGATCAGAGACCCAAAGGCAGGGATGGACCGCCTGTGACCCAACTTAGCTAAGGGCAGGGCTCCGGGCAGCCGGAGCAGCCACTGGCTCATCCCCTCCGTCTGTCTGTGCTGGGAGCACCCCCCCTCAGCCCTGCAAGGGACCGCCCCCGCCCAGGCCGCACCTCTTTGATGGCCGCCATGCGCACGGTCTCATAGTAGTGCAGGGGTGCGTTGGGCGTGCTCATGTCGTAGCCAAAGCCTGCGACTGCCACCTCATCACAGCCGTGTAGTGCCATGGTCACTGCTACGCTGCCAAGGGTTGGGATGTTCTGGAAGGGATGCAGGAGGGGCAGAATTCAGCTGGAGAACTGACCCAGGCTGACATCCTTAACCACACTCACCAGAGCTGAGCTCCATGTCCCAGGACTGGGCCCCCTGCCCCCCATCCTGACACCCTGTCCACCCCTCCCAAGGCATCCCTGGCCCAGATCCCCTCTGCCCTCTCCCAGGGCCCTGCAGTCTCACCCCGCGGCCCATGAGGCCATTGTTGAAGGGCAGTCCGATGAGGGTGAAGGCGGCCTCCTGGATGAAGTACGGGTTGAGAATGCGAATCTCAGGGGGCTCCTTGGGCACTCGCGTGGCCACAGATTTCCAGAAGCCATCAGACGCACTCTGCAGACACAGCATAAGTAGGCGTGAGCTGGGCACACAGCTTGTCAGGGGACCGTGGGGGGGTTGCCCAAGTGTGAACAGGCAAACGAGAAACAAGGCGGGGCCGTGATGTATATTCTGGGGAACCCGGGGCATGGGGAATGGACACCCTGGTAGAGGAATGAGCTGGTGTGCTGGGGTCGGGGGTGGGGGCCACGACACAGGTGCATGACAGAGACAAGAGTATGTGTGGGGGACAGCGAGCGCATGGTAGGGCCGCAGCGTGTAAGGGAGTACACAGAGTGAATCGTGGGGCAGGGGCACTGCAGGGAGTGGCCCTGAGGTGTGCTGTTCTGGTTCCAGGGGATTCTTGGATGAGCAGGAGGACCCAGCAGCCCAGCTATGCCCTCCCCTTTGCAGCTAACTGAGGGGCCCACGAGGAGCCTGCCCCCTCTCTCCTAGCTGCTCTGCGGGGCTCGCCTCCTTTCCCTTCTGCTGTCTCTCCTTGCTTTCAGTCAACTGTTCTAAAGTGGACCTGAAGAATAAGGACAGAACATGAGCTAGTGAGGCACAGCGGAGCACAGTATGCCACGGATTAGCAGTGGGTGACTTTAGGCAAGTGACAAGCTCTCAGAGCTTTAGCGTCTCTAACTGCAAAGTGGAGATCTCAGGGAGCCCAGTCCCGCATGGGAAAGGCGTCAGCTCTCAAACCTGATATCCCAGCATCCATTCCAGGGCCACAACGCCCTCTCCTGACTCTCTCCCTTCCTCCAGGCCCCAGCCGTACCTTTCTGTCCAGTCCACGAGCCCTTTCTGGTCTAGTCCCTGAAGTCGGTCACCGTAGGGAGCACAAAGGAGAGCTCACAGCCCCCTGCCCCCGGCCCTTCTATTGCCCCAGCCTCAGGAACCCAGGAACTTGGGCTCGACCCATTCATCCACCTTTTCGACCCTTACAGCTGGGCTCCGACTACTGCTGGAGAGAATCGCACCAACCCTGCAGACTGGAGGCATTATCAAGCCATGGACTCCAACCTGGTATCTCAGGGTGTTTGTTATTTGCCTAGAAAACCTAAGAAAAACAGCTAAACTTAGAATGGACAGAATAATTTAGTGATGGGACGTGCATTCCAACAGGAACGAATCACCGATATACTACAAAGGAGAACCCATTTGCAATCCTAACAAAAAATATCAACTACTGAGCCCCAGACTTAAAGATGTGACCTGTAATAATAATTAAAAAAAACAAACCTATAATCCTTTATTGAGAGATATAAAAGGATGACTTAAAAAAAAA
>CM052900.1:136122777-136182384 GCA_028534135.1 Potos flavus
CCGGGAGAGACAAACTATGTTTTTGGGTGGGAAGGCTGAATATTAACGCAATGCCAAGTCTGCCCAGATTCATGTAGGCTTAACAGAAGTCTACGAAAAATCCCAATAGGACTTTTGAAATTTACCAAAAGGAATAAAAAAACCCACCCAAAACATTTAACAGGTAAAATAGCCCCCAAATTTACAAATTAGATATTAGAGTATATTATGAATTTGCCATTATTAAGACATTGATAAGTGTATAAGAATCAACACAAAGAGCAATGAAGCAAGAGAGCCCAGAATCAGAGCCATACGTGGGTATATATGTATTCAGCTTAGGTTATGGTAAAGGAAGCTTCACCGTCGGGCACAAGACAATTTTCTCAGCAAGTGGTATTTGAAAATCTGCTCTGTATTAAAAAGATCCTTTTACTTCCTCTCCTCATACCGTACACAAAATAACTAAATACTGAAAAAGCAAAACTAAAAGAAAATTGAGGTGCATATTTTATCACTGGACTTTTGACATGTTAATGCAATGTTAGAAATAAACTAAAAAAAAACAGATTTTGACTCTGTAAACATTTTTAAGGGTTTTGGTATATCAAAAATAGAATAAGTAAAATTATGAGGGGAACAAAAAAGCAAGAAAGATTTTGTCACAGATAAGGGGCGCCTGGGTGGCTCAGTGGGTTAAAGCCTCTGCCTTCGGCTCAGGTCATGATCTCAGGAACCTAGGATCGAGCCCCGCATCAGGCTCTCTGCTCAGTGGGGAGCCTGCTTCCCCCTCTCCCTCTGCCTGCCTCTCTGCCTACTTGTGATCTCTCTCTCTGTGTCAAGTAAATAAATAATATCTTAAAAAAACTTTCATGAAAAAATTAATGGGATACCTTAAAATAGGGAAGAACATAAAATAAGATTAATAAGCATAAAAAACCCTATAGTGACAAAGAGACGCAAATTAAAATAAGATGTTCGTTGTTATTCTCTAACATATGTGTACGTGTGTGCCTGTGTCTCTGGTTACGTATCTTGGTGCTGCGGCGGTCAGCACACCCAGGGGGGATTCTCTTGCACTCTGCTATTGGAGTAACATTGGTAGAACTTTCTAAAAAGCAATCTAACAATATGTACCAAAAGCCTCAAGGCTGTTTTTATATCTGACGACTGCAACCTTTCTCTTCTAAAAGTAATCAGAATGGTAAAGACCTTTGTAAAAAGCTGTTTATTTCAGTGTTATTTATAAAAGCGCAATTCGAACCAGAAGAAAATCCAGAAGTATACAGCAGAGGTTTGGCTAAATGATACATCTACATAACTGAACGTTATAGACATCAAAAACACGTTTTCTAAGCACCCTGTCACCAGGATGCCTCATAACTTACTGAACCAATCCGCTGTTGCTGGATGTGGACGTGGTTTCTGGTTTCTCCAGATCTGCTCTGTCTTCTCTTCTACTATCTGCGTGTTCTTCTATTTCTTCTACTACCTGTTCTCTCTCTTCTACTATCCACCCCATTTCCAAGCCAGAAACCCGGGAATCCGCGCCGGATTCTTCATCTCTCCAGCCCATCCTGGCTTACTGGTCATCTGCTTCTTTCGATTCTATCTTCTCAGAATCCCACACACCCAAAGGCAGGGACCACAGGACCCGGCAGGAAAGGGAAGGGAGGAGATGGCCGAGATCTTATGCAGACCTGGGGAGGAGCCTCTGCTGAGAGGGCCACGTGTGGACTGAAAGGAATGCAGGTGCCAGCCTGTGCCAGGCCCCTGTCCCGTCCGCGGAGCCTGGCAGGCCCCAACAGTTCCCCACCTGGGGTTCCCGCCCATGCCTTCCCCCCCACACACACACCTGAAGAGCAGGAGGCACAGGGGCTGCTCGGCAGAGCCGGGAACGGGTGTGCGAGGCTCCTGGCTAGTTTTCACGGCTTTTTCCTGGCTTGTTTACATCTCCTCCACTTTCACCCATTTCGCAGGTACAGACCCCAAGATGAAGCAACACACTCGATCAAGGTCACCCAGGTGGCTGGGCCAATATTCAAACGCGAGTGTCATGAGGCCAAGATAGGTGTTCTGCCACACCAGTGACCGTCATCACTACTGTTCCCGCCTCCGGAAGTCTGGGGCCTGGAGGTAAGGGGGAATGAGACCTCCCCTCTGCCCTCCAGCAGCTCCGAAGTGAGGAGGGGTCGCCTGGCACGTGCCCCACGTCCCATTTCACGGAGGCAACTGGGGCTCAGAGAGGCGAGGGGAGAATCTGGCTGGATCCAACTTCAGAATCTGGTGCTCTCCATGACCTGAGGTGTCCTCTCTGAAACAACGTCTGAAGTCCCGTACGTGACTACTACGCAAAACTGTCAGAAATTAGCTTATTGGCTCTACCCTCTGTGAGATTCCGACCAAAGCTTCGGTGGGGAGGAGAAGCAGCTGATCTGGCTTAGGTTTGAGGGTACTGAGTGTCAAGAAGTCTTTCTCTCTCTCTCTCTCACACACACACACACACCCTTAGCTTCCTGCTGTCATACGGCAGCGGGTCCAGCTTCTGATCGTGGCCTCTGGTCCCTGCCTCTGGGGAGAGGAGGCCCGCGCGTGGGTCTCGAGTCCCAGGGAGCCCTGCTGGAGGGCCCCAGAACTGGCGCACCCAACAGTTGAGGGGCTCTAGTTCCTTTTCCCCCACCTGTCACTGTCCTGAGGCAGAGACTCCTCAGGAATTTCGGGGAAAGGAGAAATAAGACCAAGACATGATTTGGGCATGTCGGGGTTTTCCCAGCCATAAAAATACCAAGTACCAACAAACCCCCAGCCTGCCTCCTAAAGTAAAAGCCATGGCTTCTCTTCTCAGAATAAAACACACACAGGGACATGCACATTACATTCTGCACACCGATGCGGGGGGGGTCTCGGGATCCCCAAGTCGAGGGATCTGCGGACCTCCACTGAAGAATCTCTGGGGTCGGGGTGGGGGAAACAGGTGACGGGCACGGAGCGGGGCGCCTGTTGTGAGGAGCACCAGGTGTTGTACGGAAGGACTGAATCCCTAAATTCTACACCGGAAACTAAACAGACTATTGTGTATGTGAACTAACTGACATTTAAATAAAAACTCAGAAAGAAAAAAAAAAAAAAGAATCTCTGGTAATCAGGTGAGAGAGGATGAGAAGCCTGCAGCCATCAGCACCGAAGGGGCAGGTGGAAGCCGAGGCCCCAGAGACTGACGGGAGCCATGAGAGAGATGGGGTGCCGGGCGGGAATGGGGGGGCTGGGGCCCAGGAAACGGAGCTTCACGTCCCAACTGCACACGTGTGTGACCTGGGGCAGTCACGTCATCTCCTCCAGCCTCAACGCCCTCGTGCATAACGGGGGTGACGGGACCCACTTCCCAGAGAGTTGGGAGGACTGCATGGATTGTAGGGCCAGATGCCCCACAGGCCAGGACACAGACATCCAGACATCCAAAGTCGGGGCGGGTGGGGGGGCAGGGGGAGTGTTCCCTCTGGCTCCTGTAGGAGGGCAGTGGGCGATGGAGCCTTCCCCCGCTAGGTGACACCACCAAGCCCACCATCACAACACAGCCCTGTCCCAGAAAGGCCTACCCAAATGTGGCCCCAGGCCTCTCACGGCTCCTTTCCCTGCCCCACAGGACATAACGCAGAGGCCTACAGAATGGTCCAACCTCTCCTCAAGGCCAGCTGGGGGCTGCCTTCCTTCCTTGTCGAGTCCCTCCCCCTCCAGGAAGGTCCCTGCCTCAGTCAGTCAGGACCCTGCTTGTTGATGTGCGGTGTGCGGCCGCCGCGGTGTGCCATCCCCTGCTGATGCACCTCGCCCTGCTCTCCGGCACAGCCAAGAGCAACGGGGAAAGCTTCCAGGACGAAAGTGCCTCTCCAGCCAGGGCTGTGGCTTCCCCGTGCCCTCGCGGAGTCTCCTCCTGCAGCCCCTTCCTTCCTCCCCTTGTCCCCCAGGAGGGGAGAGGTCTGGGAGTGGAGAGGCTGGCCATGGGCTGGCTCTCTGCGGCCCAGAGCAGGGCAGATGTGCTCCCTCCTGCTCGCTGCTGCTCCTGCCTCGGGACAGGGCACCACCTCTCCCTGGGGGCACCCCAAAGGCCACCACGTCTCCCCACCTCCGCCTTCAGTTCTTTCACGTCCCTGCACAAATCTGATCCTCACGCTCTCAGGACTACAGCGTTCCGTGGCTTTCCGATGCCCACTGGGACAGCTTGGCAGGGTAATTAAAAGCGTGGGTCTGGTTTTTGTTTTCGTAATCCAGCAGGAGTCTGCAACGCAGTGGAAAAGACAGGGCGGTATATAAATCCCTCAGTACATGGTAGGGGTGTATAATGTGAGAAAGAGCCAAAGAAAGGTTTAAAATATCTGCTACACTTACTTAAAATATATACAGAGAAGACACATCCAAAAAACCTTCACGCGCATGGCACATAAAATGGGAGGGACAGCAAAGGGACACACTAACAAAACCACACGCGAAATGAAGAGCTCGAGGCACACCTGGGAGCCTCGGTCAGCTGAGTGCCCGACTCTTGATTTTGGATCAAGTCATGATCTCAAGGTCATGGGTGAGCCCCGCATCAGGCTCCACAGATTCTCTCTCTCCCTCTGTCCCTCCCCGCTTAAAAAGCTCAAAAAGAAGGCTATATACAGATGCAAATATCTCAGAGCTATGATTAACCCAGATCAACCAGTCAGTGAATACTTGAGGACCTGTTATATATAAATCATGTACTTTTTGTACAAACAGATTCTCTAACATTTTGGACAACCAACGACCCTCAAAACACGGATTACAATCATACAAAAAGAGACCTTTAATAGCATCTGGTCCAGTCCCCTGCTAAAGAAACCAAGGCCCAAGAGGCCTGTTTTCTTCTCTGATACATTTTCCCCGAGGATCCACCACCGTCATTCTTTCCCAACAAGCCAGACATGAGTCCTCCACCTCCCTTGAACTTTCCCTCTCTCTCACCCCAGGAATCAAGCAACTACCAAATCTGTGGCTTCTGGGCAGACCCATCAGACAACTACATGCTTCCCACCTTCACACTGTCCGTCAGCCCACCCCAGCTGACGGCCTGGGTTGCCCCCATGATTCCGTAGGTCTGTCTTTGAACCCTGACACCCTAACTACCAGCCCTGTGTCCCAGTCACTTTATTTGCCCTAAGTTGTCTTATCCTCATCTATAAAATAAGGAAAATAAGACTAGTTCCTCCTTCACCGTGGTTCGTGCTACGACAAGTCAGTCCCGCATGTTTGGCAACGAGTCGGCTCGCTGGCTTTGGCTATTGTTTATACCACAGGATGGAGTCCAAGCTCCTTGATGTGACCCTTTACCTTCTCTCCCCTGCCTACCCAGCCTCATCTGCAGCCCTTGCCCCCACATCCACGCAGGCCACCCCCCAACGCGTGCAGGGCCAGGGACAAAATTGCAAATGGATTCCACGTACCACAGGTCTAAATTTTAGATCCTAAATATTTGAAAGTTACAGATTAAGCTTTCAAGCTGTTCAATAAAGTACATTCTATTTTCCCTTGAAAACCCACCCGGAAATCCAGGTTTGCATTTAGAATCCGGACTCCTGCAGATCTGGGCCGGGCCATGGTGGTGTCAGGAGAGCCCGCCCGGGCCCACCTCCCTCCTCTCCCCACGCCCGCTCCCCCTGCCCCTCTGTGAGAAGTGCTGTGCACACGTGCGCCGACTCCCCAGCCCGCACATCCACCTTCTGCTCCGGCTTCTGCACACAGCCCCCGCCGGGCTTCCAGGTCTGCACACGGAGGCATAGCCTGTCTTCAGGAGGACAGAGGTAGTCTTGGCCCTGTTAGTGCAAGAAACTCTGAGGTCTCTAGTTGCTGGTAATGGTCTGCCAGGTGAGGACGGGCCTGCGGGAGGCAGCTCCCTCTTCACTCCACGGCAAACAGTGTGGCCAGAGGAGAGCCAGGCGCCCTCTTGGCCAGGTCTCGGGGCACAACCGCACTCATGCCACATGCCAGTTATATCAAGTCACCGAATATACCACACTCGTCGCCCATGCTCTTCTCTGTGCCCCCAACTTCATCCAGCATCTAGAGAGGCTGGGGCAGGCAGCTGGTTAGGGTCCTGGGCTTCAAGTGTCTCGGAGGCCAAGACATGGGGTGGTGGGACCTTCCTGACCAGGTGGCCCTTACCCTGTGCCCAGGGCCCGCTGCCCTCCCTGACGCACTCATTCCTGGGCCCCTGCCTGGCCGAGTCTCACTTCTCAGAAGGCGATGGTCGTCCGCGGGCCGAGGCAGAGGAACCATCCATTCCCAACAAGGAATCCAGCACCACTTCGCTGACCTTGCCCGCACGGAAGCAAGCAGGGGCGGGGGCGGCCGAGACAACGTGCATGCTTGACCTGGCTTCAGGGTCGGCCCCCTACCCCCACTGCAGGGTCGCTGACATTCCTCCCCGTCGCTAAACTACAATTTACGTAATGAACCCCTTTGGGTTTGGCCGTTATAAATAAATATAAATTATAGCATTATAAATAACACTATAATAAAAATCATTGCGTGCACATTTGTCCTTCCTTTGGATAATGGCTATTGGTGCCAAATGTCATTTCCTTTCCAAAAACCTTGTCCCCATTTACACGCTGACCAGCAGCCTCTGAGAGCACCTGTCACCGCGCTCTTGCCAGCATCATGTATTATAATTCGAACACGTTCTTTAAAGATGTGGTAGGTGATAAAGACATCCTACTGCCTTCGTGTGGATTTCGCTGACTCCTAGAAAGTTAAGCATATTTTTATTGTTCCCAGTTATATTTCCTTCTGTGTGATCTGTTCAGTCTCCTGCCCTTTTATCTGCTGGGGTCCTACTGCTTTTCTTGTCATCTTTCATAACAATAACCATTGGTCTGTCATATTTCCCAAATACACTTTTTCAAAGTTTCATGGTATCTCCAGTCTTTTCGTTGTTAATGCGGTATAAATTTTCATGTATTATTAAATCTGATTTCTCCTAGCACGTCTATCCCTTGAAAGTTCTTTCCCCTCCAGGGATCTGATTTCTATTCTACTTACTTCAAAGTTCCCTTTGGTCGTGTTTTTATATTTTTACTTTTTAGTCCATTTGGAATTTACCTTGATGTGTGCTATGAGGAGAGGGTCAGAAGACCTTTTTGAAAGCTATATCTGGAAAAAGCGATGAACAGAAATAGGAGTCGGCGTGGGGCCAGCTCCGTGAGGCTGACAGACAAGGGAAAGACACAGAGTGCCAGGGATGGGGCAAGTCTCATTTCTTCATCAAGCAGAGCGATCTTGACCCGCAAAGGAAGATCAAACATAGCTACGGGAAAGAGATGCTCAGGAGAGGCACGAGGAGAGCAAGGGTCTGGATCTAAAAGAACGACCTCCCAGGGCCATGAAACAGGGAGACACCCCGAAGGAGAGGAAGGAGCCCTGACTGAGGGTCAGAAGACTTGGGTTGGAATCCTGACTCTGCCAGAAGTTCCCGCCTTACTCTGCGCCTCAGTTTCCACACATACTGATTCACTTATGTGTGGCCTACTATGTTTAAGACACGGCTGGAGGTGATGGACTTGGAGAGACAAACATGACCGTTCCCGTCCTCTGGGGGCTTCTAAGAGCCGACAGAGAAGCAAACCCTCAAGTGGAACAGGGCGAGGAGCGTTTCACTGTGGACTCTGACGATGGCCTCGAGAAGGGGAGCAGCTGAGGCGTGGAGGCGGGAAACAGGATATCGGTGCTGGCACAGCCAGAGTGGAGGGTGTGCGTTGGGTGCAAGAAAGAGGCGCAAAGACAAGGAAGGGCTTGGCAGGGGCCAGGTCAAGGGCACTGTGCCACGGAGTCTGCTTGTATCCCAGCTGAGCCCGTCCCCAAACCTCCTGGACGGCTCCTGACAACAGACTGCTGGGCCCGCCCCCACAGCTTCTCATTCACAAGGCCGAAGGGGGGCCCCCAAATGCATTTCTGACACGTTTCCAGGTGATACCCATGCTGAGGGCACGGGACGGCCCTTTGAGAGCTGCGACGTGTAGGCAGTGGGAAGTGTGAAGCAGAAGGAAGCACCCAGACGGACGCCTGAGGAGGACTCTTTTGGATAGAGATGTGGAGAATGGATGGAGGGGGACCTGACAGGATGCAGGGAAGCTGCTGAGATGGTGTGAGCGAGGCATTCTTAAAGGCAGAAATCCCGGATTTGGAGACTGGATGAGTCCAGAGGGCGAAGGAGACGGGGAATCAGGCATGCCAACCCCCCTGTCCCACCCCGGCGTCTGGCCAGGAGCTAGTAAGGCCGGGGGCTATCCCCACAACTCAGCGCTGAGCCCCCTTCACAGTGAGTGCTTGCTGGGGGCCTACCGACAAGCTGTTTCTCTTAAGGGAGGAAGAGGTTGAGTCGGCTGGATTTGGAATCAGGCCACGGCCAGCCCAGAGACAGGTCTGGAAGCTGGCCTGTAGAGGGTTGAGAGATAGAAGGGGAAGGCAGGGAGATGCATCAGGGACGAGTGAGGACTCTTTCCAGAAACCTGAAAAGGAGGGAAGGAGAGAGGAACACAGAGTAAAGAGGGCCTTCATATGTAAGGTGAGGGAGACCCGAATGAAATTACATATGTGAGAGGAGGATCCAGGAAGACGTGAGAAAAGAAGAAAGACAGTCCCTGAGGAGGCTGGAGAAGAGGGCGTCCAGAGCCTGGGAGAAAAGTGACCTTGAACGGGAGAGGCACAAAGAGGATGGTGAGGAGCGAGGCCAGGATGGATGGGGATGCCGCCAAGCTGGGAGACCGGGGGCTGGGAAGTCCAGAGCTCCTGACTGCTGATGACCTTTGTTTTCCCTGTGGAGCGGGGTGTGAGACTTCTGCTTAGAACGGGGGTGGGGGTGTCACACAGAACTGCAGACCGTGGCAGGTAGGTTCTGAGAGGAACAATGACCAGGGACAGGACACAGGGGTGGCAAGCAGCATCACCACCGTCTCAGCTGGAGTGCACTGGCTGGAGGCAGAGACAGTGGGGGGACACGTTGAGGGAGCTGTCAGGTGAGGGAGACAGCATCTGAAGCCTGGGGCTCCGTGTGACTTTTTTTTTTTTTTTTAAAGATGTTATTTATTTATTTGACAGAGGGAAAGAGATCACAAGTAGGCAGAGAGGAAGGAAGAGAAGAGGGGGAAGCAGGCTCCCCGCTGAGCAGAGAGCCCGATGCGGGGCTCGATCCCAGGACCCTGAGATCAGGACCTGAGCTGAAGGCAGAGGCTTAACCTACTGAGCCACCCAGGCGGCCCTCCGTGTGACTTGCTGACTGATTTGGACTGGCTGAATGAATGAACCAATGAATCAGTAAGAGGTATTACAGTGCAATGGTGATGCAAGACCCATCTGGTTCCAAACGCTACTCTTCCACTTACTACTGCATCGTCTGGCTGTGGAGGGGGCTCAGTAAACCGCAGCTCTTATTCTCGTGGGCCATGCCAGGAGGGGAGCTGACGGACGGAGGATTCTAAGCAGCAGGGGGATGTGGTCAGGCTTCTTTCTTAGGAAGACCCCAGAAGCAGTCAGAGCTGGGTGTGAGTTCAGCTCTCCCACTTAGCCAGTTGTGGGAGCTTGAGCAAGCAACTCATTCTCCCTGTGCCTCAGTTTCCCAATCCCCCAAACGGGGATAGTAACAGAAGTGATCTAACAGGATCATTGTGAGAACCGAATGAAGGAATTCCAAGAAGGCTGGCAAAACTGAAGAGCTTCATACATGCCAGCTACGATGAGGATGCTGGAAGGAGGAGGCGGAAGCAGAGGAAGAGGAGGAGGGGGACGAGGAGGAGGGAGAGAGGCAGGAAGAGGGGGAAGAGGAGGCAGCACGGATAATACTGATTATGAGGCACAGTAACCACGAGGTCGTAGATGACAGTGATGAGAGGAGCAGGGGGCGGGGGCGGCATGACCCCAATCCGTGAGCACTTTTTATCTGAGGGTGGAGGGGCAGCGGTTAGGATACGGCTATGGGGATGAGCACGGAGGCCTCCCGGCCCTCCCAGGGGAGAAAAGGAACGAGCCATGTCCACCCGAGTGGCTGCAAAGGAAACGGTGTCCCCGGACAGCTTGTCTCCGAGGCCTGGGGAGCAGTTGGTGGGGGTGGGGGTGGGGACCCACAGATGCTGACTCAGCAGAAGCCTCGTCACGTGGGCAGAGGACACGGCATGTGCTGGCTCAGCGCCCTTTCCAGGTACCCTGCCCTGAGTGTCTCTTGGGATGAGGCGATGTCCACCCTGAGCTCCTACGACTCTGCGTCCCTCCCCAGCCTGGTCCAGTAAGGCCTCATATACAGGGACCTGGTGGCCCCGGTGACTTCCCGGACTGTGAGCCCACCCCTGCTGTCTCTCCCAGGAGGAGCCCCTTCCTCTAGGCCTGGCCTCTGGCTCCTGCTTGAGGTCACCTCCTAGGTCAGACCCTACAGACAATCCTTCATTCCCTAGTGTCACCGGGCTGTTCTAACAGCACTAATAATGATAATAATAGGGACGCCTGGGTGGCTCGGTGGGTTAAAGCCTCTGCCTTCGGCTCAGGTCATGATCTCAGGGTCCTGGGATCGAGCCCCGCATTGGGCTCTCTGCTCAGCAGGGAACCTGCTTCCCCCTCTCTCTCTGCCTGCCTCTCTGCGTACTTGTGATCTCTCTGTCAAATAAAATAAAATCTTTAAAAAACAATAATGATAAATGGCATTAATCATTGCCACAGACAGCACATACTAAGTGTCAAGCACCATGCCAGGTGCTTCTGTATTTCGCCTGGCTTATTTTCTAAAACAATCCCAAACCACGGGTAGTATTACTCCTGTTTAGTGGACGAGACTAAATCTAAGGGGCCTGGGTAATTTGCCTAAGGTAACCCAGCCAACAAGTGACAGAGTCTAAATTTAAACCCAAGTCTGTATGACTCCAAGGCCTGATCTGTGTTCCCCTCTTAAACTATGTTGTCTTCCCAAATTCTGGGGCCCGGTCGGCTCGCGTGCCACGAATGCAGGGGCTCCGGCTGGCGTTAGACTGCTCCCTCCTTCCTCAAGGCCTGAGCTACCGCCGGGAGGTTAGGCCTGTGTCAAGGCTGTCCAGGGGCCAACCCCAGCCCCTGTCGTCTCCTGTCCCCCCGCTGGGCTGGAACCATACCCATCCCAGCGCAGGCCAGGTCTCTGGGCCTCATGGAACTAACAACCGGTCAGAGGCCCGACAGCAACGAGGCCAGCCTCCCAGTCTCAGGAGTGAGGATGAGATGCGAGGATGAGGAGGAGGAGTTGGCCAGGAGGACTAGGAGGACAGCTCCCTTCTGGGTTGCCCGGCATCGTGGAGCACAGGGAGGGGAGGCTGGTGGTGGCAGGAGGAACGGGGCCTGAGTGGCCGTGTGGGAAGCTCTGCCTCGCACATGTCCTGTCCTCTCCAGGGCCCAGGGACAATGGATGGAGTGTCTCCAGCCTTCAGCAAACATCAGGAGGAGGACACTCAGCCACAGGACCTACCATTTGAGGTGGCTGCGTCATACTCTGGTTTCGGGACTGTCGCTCCCACTAGACTGTGAGAGACTTCGGGTCAGGAGCGGGGGGCAGCACCACGCCGGCACCCACACGTCAGCGACCCCCGGCAAGCTGAGTGAGCGCGTGGAGACACGCAGTGAGATGTGTCTCCGAGGATGTCACGAGAGCCGGAGGCTGCCCTGTCCCACCGCAGATTTCCACACACCTCCACCTGCATGCCCCGGCTCCGCTTCCCTCCCCTTGACCTCGGCTCAACAGTCCCCTGGTGCTCCCCCGAGCTGCCCCGGACACATATGGCTGGCTGGGAACTCCTCCAAGCTTGCCGCCCAGCTCAGGGCTCCCGGGGCCTGGGAGACAACGAGCCTCTGGGTAATTTGTTTGGAGTCATCTGTGCAGCTGTCCAGTGAGTCAGGGAACCAAATGGCCACAAATGGTGACAGTTAGAGCCCCCATATGGATGAAGAAAGTATGGCTGGCTGGCCTTAGCACAGGCTGTCTTTTGAGTTATTCCGTCTTCCTTTCCCATCTTTCCCCTTTCCAGATCCCATCAGGGCTCCCTGGTACCAGAAAGGGACACCCAATGAGCTCCCCAGCAGCCCAAGGCTGCAAGGTTGGAAACAGCGCTGCAGGAGCAGGACAAGCCTGAGATTGGCACCAGAGAGGAAGGGCCTGGAGAAGCAGCCTCCCCCACATATGCCTGGGTCTCAGATGCCAGAGAACTGAAGTAGAGCAGGGGAGAAGGCCTGTGAAGGCATCAGCCCTGGGCTTCGGGTAGGGAAGGGTTCTAAAGGACAGGCTTCTGGGGTCGCCAAGAAGGGCTAGGGTTGGGGAGGCCATGGGCACCGCTGGCTCTCCTCTGGCAGCTCACTCTAAAGGCCCAAGTTATCTTTGACTTGGGAGCCAGGGAAGGCTCGTGGAATTACAAAGGACTCCTCCCAGTCCCCTCTCTCTCCTCACTCACCCCTACCAGCCCTGGGAAGGAGTTCTCACTAACACAAGGCCGGTCCTACATCCCCGGGCATGGCCAGGCCACGACACAGACATCCACATGGGTGAGCGCGTGCCTGAGCACAGCTCCTAATTCCTCATGACAACTGCTCCAGTACCTTCGGTCAAGCCTGCAGCCAGGGGGGAGCTCCTCAGTCTTCCCGGGAATAGTGAGGCCTGCTGTCTACTCCCCCAGTGGCCGGAGCACGGGGAGTCTCCCGACCCTAGCTGACTGCCCTCCTTTTCTGCCTTCTTTCCTTACTTCCTTCGATGAGCTATAAGAGCCTTGAATGGACTGACCTTGGTGTTCTCGGAAGGAATGTGCGAGAGCATCCCCCTGGCTGTCCTGATCCAGCCCCCTCGCCTGCCTATTCGGTCCCGGGCTGCCCGACAGGAAGCACAATCTGGTGTTTGAGCCAACTCCGGTCATTTAAGATGACTGGGCATTGAGGGGTTTTAGAAAAGCCAATGGGATGAGGATCCTGCCCTCCAGGAGCTCCTCTGACAGGTGTCTGTGCGCAGAGGAGAGGGTGCGCCAGGAGGGGGTGGGCAGGTGGGCAAGAGGCCAGGGTGAGAAAGCAGCCCGCAGGCTCCCTGGCCTTCACCAAGGCAGACCCCATTCCCTCCCATTTCCCCTGAGAAGTGCCGACCTGTGATCCCACTTCTTGCCTTCAAGGCAGAGAGAAGGGCGGGCCCTGGGGATACCGGTGTTCAGGCCATGGTTCTAAAAACAGAGGGGTGCTCCCTCAGCCTGCATTCTCTCCCTGGTTTGCATGGGCGGTGGGTCTTCCTGCAGCTGGAGCTGACTGAAGCCAACCCCCTCCCTGCCCTTTGGGGAGCCAAGTTGGACTCAGTGGAGCCTGGCTGCCTCGTTCAGCTTGGCTCTGGGTGGGTTCCCCTTCCCCGCTGTCCCACCTACCTGAATTTCTGGACCTGACTTCTGTCTTCTCTCTCGCTTGCTACCTACTTGACACTGCCTGCACTTGGCACTGCTTGGGAAAGGGCTGTGGAGTTAAACCAAATTGCACTGAGACCTCCATAGGCAGGTTAAGCTGTTCCCACCCCTGAACTCGCCTCTAAACCTCCAGGAAGAACAACGAGCTCCTTACTGTAGGCAGAGGCCATCTGTCATCATTCTCCTCTAGTAAGAGGCTCGGGTATTGGAAGACAAATGGCCTGAACTCTGCAATACCCGTCCCCTGGGGTGGCTGGTGACAGCTGCTTGAGGGGAGAAGGGGGAATGGGCCTGGACACGTTGGCGGGTATCCCCGTGGGCCCAGAGCTGAGAAAAAGAGAACTCAGGAGGGGGACTCAGCGGGTGGTCCACCGAGAAGCAGTCACCCTGCTCGGCCACACAACCTCCCTAGAGCAATGGTCCCAGGCCCTTGCCCGCCTAGAGCAATGAGGACAGAATCTGATCCTTGCCGGAGTGCACCCAGACTCAGTGGCAGCCA
Source organism: Potos flavus (assembly GCA_028534135.1). Classification (NCBI taxonomy): domain Eukaryota; kingdom Metazoa; phylum Chordata; class Mammalia; order Carnivora; family Procyonidae; genus Potos; species Potos flavus. Next base: position 136,136,704 of record CM052900.1, read on the forward strand.
GGAATCCAGCTGTAGGTCAGGAGTAAAAGTACAAAGTGGGGAGAGGCCAGGACTTACGGGCTTGGGAACTGGCCTCTTCAAGCACACTGAGGGGTCTACAATCCCTGCAGGATGGCCCCAGGGTCCAGATAAGGCTTTCCTCCCCTGGCTGGCAAGGAGGGTGGATCCACATGGGAGTCGGAGAGGCCTCGCAGGGGGTAAGGAGCTTGGAGAGGCCACTACAAGGTCAGGGCAGGGCAGTATGAAGGTTAGGAGTGATGCAGAGGCTAGCCAGAGAAAAGCTTTCCTTCCAGGGGCACCTGAGGCCAGGGAAAGGGCTGCAGGGGCTGCTGGGGAGGGACTCAGGGTCTGGCTAGAGAAGGCTGAAAGAGAACGTGCGGTCTGGGCATCTGGGCGGGTGGCAGATGTCAGGCAGAGCAGCTCCAGGAGCCCACACCGGTGCCCCTTGGCATCCCCTGGCCTCTCCGTCCCTTGGTTGAGTTTGGGTGTCTTTCAGCGTTGGGTCATTAATGCTGCTTTTGAAAGGTTCCTACTTGTTCTTTGCTGGGTTCGGGGGAAGGGGCTCACATGGAAGCCGGGCAAGGCCAGGGCAAGAGGGGAAGGAGCTGGTGCACGGGGAGCTCACCACTCTCTCCTTGTAGACGATGTACTTCAACCACTTGAAGTCCTGCCACTTGAAGCCAGCGAGGACAAACAAAGAGTCGCGTTCGTACTGCTCGGGCCGCTGCATGGCGCCCTCGGGGTAGGTGATGCGCAGCGTGGTTTTGCTGCCCACGTCCTTCTCAAAGCCTTTCACTGGTGCTGAGTTCAGTCTACAGAGAGCAGGCCCAGTCAGAGCCTGCCTTGGGCTCACGGCACGTAGCCCAGGCTTGTGTTCGGGGAGGCACTAGGACCCCAGAGTTCCCCAGGTCAAGCCCTCCACACCACAGTTCTTCTCTAGGCTTCTGCTGACCTCCAGCCCAACTGGCCAGACGGATAGACAGTTCTCAGTGGACTTGGGGATGAGGGTTTGGGCCAGGACACTCAGGTGCGCGAGGCACTGCTTTGGGGGGCTCACCTGACCACAATGTCATAGTCATCGATTCGGGCCCCCAGAGACTTGTTGGCAAGGACACCTCCGTTGCCCACGATGATGCAGCGGCGGCAGCTGAGGCTGAGGGGAAAGAGGCAGAGACCTCTGGAGAGCTGTCCGCCAGGGCTCCTTCTCCCCACCCCTCTGGCCCTTGACCTCATGCCTTTGGCCAGGTGCGATGGGGGAAGACCAATGGGCTTCCAGCAGCATTCTGAGGCCAAAGCCACACTGTGGGCAGCGGGGCTCTCCACTGGGAGAGCGTGGCTATGCAAGGGGCAAGGGCACTCGTTCAGGGGTGGTGAGGAAGGAGCTTCTGGTAAGACGGCATTCCGGACTACGGGCTTCCCAAGGGTTAGTGGAGTTCAAGAGAGAGGGCAAAGTGGGCTGAGTTTGAAGGCTGTGCCAGAGAAGCAAGCAGAGAGGACAGGCCTGGAGGCTCCAGGACCCAAAGCTGGGCTTATATTCAGCTCAGAAGCCCCCATGCTCCCATTGGCCACTGGAAAGCCCTATGCATCTCACTCCTTCCATCTGGGGCCTCTCCCTCTCCAGGCTCCGTTGGCTTCAGAGCGGTCACTGCCTCCTGCATTTAAGCCCTGGGCCCCTCACCTGCCTTGACCACCCAGTCCCTCAGTCCCAGTGCTCGGCTGATCTCAGCCCGGTGTCTTCTGTCCTTACCCTCGACCTCTACCAGCTGAGGACCGAAAAAGCTCACCAAGTGCTCACAGCCCGGGGGGTGCAGGCCAGCTGGATGCCCCCCCCCCCTTATCTTACATGCTCACCACCCCCGCGTGTGCGCTGTGCATGTGTCTGTGGACACGCTGGAGAATCTGCTCGCGTCCAGCCAGGGCTGGAGGGGCCTCGATACCTCTGTGCATGCCAGGCAGCCGAGGGACGGGGGGCTGGGTAGCAAGTGGCTCACCTGTCCAAGGCAGGGGTCAGGCGGTACTCTTTGGTGACGGACAAGATGGCTTTGATCAGATTGTCTGTGGACAGAGGAGGGGGGTTACCGTTAGAGGGTCCCTGGCATGCCTGTGCAGTGTTAGCGGACGATGCTCCCGTGGGAGGCCGAGGCTCCTGCGCAGGGTGAAGGCAGATGTGAGGGTGGGAGAGGGAGCTCTGGGCACAGGGTCGGGCTGGGCCACTGGCTTTCTCCCCGAGGAACGGGGACAGAGGCAGGGAGCAAGCAGGCATGCTCGGCTCTGCCTGGAGCCAGTCCCTCCCAGGGCTCCCCAGCCCTTCCTGGGAGGTCTCCTCTGGCTTTCAGAGGCTCTGCAGTCAGGCCCCAGGACCTGGATCCCCAGGCCCAGGACCACGCTGGGCGTGGAGGCCACCAATGATGAAGACTCGAGTGGGCTCGCCAGCTCCCACCTCAGACCCCTCTGCCTCACTCTCTGATCCCATCTTCCCCTCACTTCCCCCGCCAACACTGCCGATCTCCAGTCTTGGTCATGCCAGCCTGTGTCTGCCTCCTTCCATCTCCAACCCCCGAGGCCTGGCCTCTGTCCACCTGCACTCCGCTCAGGCGGCCCTCAGCAAGGGCCCAGGACCTGTGTGTCCTCAGATCCCGTGACCACTACTCAGACCTCATCCTTCTTGGCCTCTCTCTGGCTTTGGCGATGGGAACTGCTCTCCTTTCAAACTCTGGCATAATGAGAACATTATAACATATAATGATACTGGCTTTGGAGCCAAATCCTGGCTGTGCGCCGATAAATCACTTCCTTTCTTTGCGCTTTAGTTCCCCATCTTTCAAATGAAGATGGCAATTCCTATGCTGCAGAGTCGTGAGGAAGAGGAAAAGATAACGTATATAAGATCTGGAGATAAAGGAAGTAAATCAGTGCAGCCATAGTGGAGAGCATCTTAATAACATGAAGCAAAGATACAGATTTGCATAGACTAAGATAGTTCAACTCTCTTCCCAGGAAGACAGCATCTGAACGCTCACACATTTGTTTCAGGAGACTTGTACCAGAAGGTTCACTGCGGACCTTTGTGTAATAGCAAAATGTTGAACGCAACCTAAAGGTTCGCCGAAGGAAGACAGATTAAATGTGGTACACGGACTACTACACAGAGGTAAAAACAAATAAAGAAGTGACCTTGGGCTATGTGTACTCATTCAGATAAGCCTGAAAAGCAGAAGCAAAAAAATCAATTTGAAACAACACACACAATATTATTTGTAAAATGTAAAAACATGCAAAAACAATACCGTATTTTCAATGGATATATAAATATGTCACGGAAATAGATACACAGGCATTGGAACGGTAACTCCAAACCACACTGACGGTCTTCTGGAGAAGGAGGGGAATGGAACGGGAAGGGCTACACGGAGCTTTAATTGTATCTCGTGTTTTATTCCTGAAGCTGGGCACACAGTACACGGGTGCTCGCTGTACTCGTCTTCATTCTTTTTTATATGCCTGAAGTATTCCATGTAAAGAAAGAATGCCTCCCAACTTAAAAATAACCACCCCATCGTTTTTATAAGAGACGGGGTGGACAACACTGTCAGATGCAGCCAAGAGGTCAAGTGAGGGACTGAAACGGACCCTCTGGATTTCATGGGGGCACTGAGCAGTGTCACTGGGATGGTGGGGGGGAAGAGAGTGCTCAGGACTAAATGGTGAGAAAGAGGAGGCAGCAGGCAGTGAATCTTCCCCGGAGGTGAAGGAGAATGGGTAAGGAATAGATCTTTAAGGAGCATTCTAGACTCAGTGCCTTCAGGTATGCCTTCTGGAGGACTTCAGGGAAGGCCATAGAACCCCTCCTTTTCCCACCTCCCATTTCACCTCGAAGGAAAAGCATATTGCTACTCATTGGCCAGAGTCAAGGCTACGGCTTGGGTTCCTGTTTTCTAGGAGGGGACTTCAGCAGAAAGGGTATAAACGAGCAGGTGTTCTCTTCTCTCTGGCCAGCGGGCTGTGTACCAGCCTTTCCAGGCCTTCATAGCTTAGTAGGATCGGAGTCTTAAGCAAGAATTTAGGAGAAGAGTAGGCTGCTTAGCTACCTGCACCCAGTAAAAAGGAGTTCTTCACACAGTTTAGCCCTACCCATTAGATTTGTCCTTGGGGATCTGAGGTCAAAACTCCCGTTCTAGAGAGTTCTTTTGCCAGTCCCTATATTCTTTTCAGGGAGGGATGGACTCACTGAGTGGAGGATTCAGTTATTTTTGAGTCCCCTGGCCAAATGATATCACTCACGCCTTTAATGGTGATCTTACTTCATTCTGACCACAACCTAATACAATGGTATTATTTTCTCCATCTAACTGACGAAGAAACGAATGCACAGACAGGTTAAGCAACCTGTCCGAGGTCACAGCTAGTAAAGAAGTAGTACTGAGATTGGATCCTTCAATGTCTGACCCTAAAGCCCAAACTCTACCATGCCATGAAACCGTGCAGGCACTTGATACGGCAACAGAACTGTTAAACCGTCAGGGGTGGGAAAGTCTTAAGTCAGGAGGGAGCTGCATGGGCAAGGTCCCTAAGGCAATGGAAGGGGACAGTTCTGAGGGCACAGGGGACAGATGAGCCTTGGACAGGATACGAAAGGACTGGAGGGGAGACCAGGGTAATGAAGAGGGGATGATGGAGGTGGCTGGGGTCTGGGTGGGGGATAGCCTCTGTCTTCTCAGGGATTTCCTCCTCGTATCTGGTCCTCCGGCAAGGCTGTCCCTGGCATCCTGTCCTGTGATCTCGCTGTGCTTTCCCTGTCAGAGCCCTTACCGTCCGGCCCTCTAAGTATCTGTGTCTCCACTAGACTGGAGCCTTTTTAAGAGCAGGACGATATTGTCTACTCCACTGCTGTCTGCCTGGCCCTGGCCAAGTGGTGGGCTCTGAGTAAACAGTCCATTGAAGGCGGAAGACAGAAAGGAGGGGGAAGCAGGAAGGAGAGGGGTGGATCCCCAGCATGGGGACTTCTGAGGGTACAGCCCTGTCCTGAGTGCAGGGAAGCAGGCTGAGGGATCTCACATTAATACAGAGTGGGCCAGGGCTCCCAACCTACCTTGACCTTTGATCCCAAAAGGCGGCACAAATTCCCGAATCCTAGCCCACTTGCGGAAAGAGTCATCCAGGAACATGGGTGCTGGCTTGGAGAACCTGGAAGACAAAGGGCTGTTGAGGGTCCCCAAAAGCCACAAGCAGGAGTGCAAAGGGCTCTTCGGCACGTCTGTCTGGGCAGTGCATCTGCCGGAAGCACCTTCTTGCTCCAGCACGCCCTCCCTGGCCCCGGTCAGTGGGGAGCTGCTGTGCAGCATCTGACGCAGCTTGTCCGGTGGAGTCTGAGTTTGAAGGGGCAGGTATGGCCAGGCCTCGTGCGGCCGGCTACAGGGGTGGAGAGGCAGGACCGTTCGGTCCGGACGGAGGTGCTGCACGGCAAGCTCCCTGGCAGGCGCCCACACGGTCCCTGCACTCTGGGAACACAGAGGTGACACGCTGACCAGGTGAGCAGAAAGAGACCCAAAGACAGCTAGTGCACAGAGACCGAGGTTTGCAGAAGATTCTGGGAGGTGGACCACCCAGGGTGAGGGGGAAGGAGAATTTGGGGTGAGGGGGAGAAAAGCCACAGGAGGCTGGACGTTTGGGAGAGAAGAGAAAAACCGGAGCATCCTGTGGCTGGGAGGCAGGGCTGGGGGAGGCCTCCCACAGGTAGGAGCCCGGCAGAGCCCAGGATGGAAGGAACCCGAAGCTCTTCAGGAGGTGGGGGAGGGGCACGGGCACAAGGGGAAGGGGTAATTTTGGCCTGGAGGAAAGATGGGAGGGAAAGGGGGAGAGAAGGAAGGGCCGGATGATGCTGAGTTGAGAAGGGAAAATTAAGTTTTACTTGCCAGGGTTCAGGCTTTGGGAGGTGGGGACAAAGTCAGTAGGGATGGAGACGGCAGTGAGGGGAGAGCAAAGGGAGAAACCAGGCTCTTCAGGGATGCGGGGAACCTAGCACCCAGTTCTGAGACCTTTCTTGGGGCACCTGGCGGCCCAGAAGACGGCCAGCTCCTGGTTATTCCCTGTGTGTTGATTCTCGCTGCGGGGCCTGCTTGGGGCTTTGCTGGCCAAGAGTGAAGGGGTGGAGGCATAGGCCTTGGCTCCATCCCTATGTGTCCACCTCAACCTGAATCAGCCCCTGAAAACCCGAAGACCAGAGGAGAGGCCCTCCAAGCCCAGGAGGGAGAACTTAGCCGCTGAATGTACTCCAACTCAAGCAAACCTTTCTCACTTCCATCCTCGATGGCCACTGTGATCACCCTACCCAGGAGGAATAATACCAGTAATCACTTGGAGGCTGAATATTATCAGAGATTTTGAAGTGACCTTGAGAGAGGCAGGAAACTTGCCATCCTGCCCCCTCGCCCCCATTACTCCTGGCTGGGAGGAAGTCGTCAACTCTTGATGGCACAGGAAGGCCATTCCCTGCAGGGCAGCTTCCCTTCTGTGTACAGGGGTCATGCGTGTTTCTCATACCTGGTAAATGAAATCGAACTACACTAATATATCTGATGTTCTCCCGGAGGCACTGAGGGTCCTGGCCACAGCCTATGCGTAACAGCAAAGGGAACAAGGTCCCTGGATATGCCCGCACCAAGAACCTCTCCTCTTGTGTCAGGACTGAGCTTATAAAATGTTTGCGAAGTTTCTCAGTTGGGCTTGGACAAGATTTTATGTGCTTCCCAGTATGCACTGGATGTCATATGCTAATAAAATCTCTTGAGATCTGGCCAAACGTTCTCAACACATTTTTCTCCTTTTCTTCTTTTCCCTGTGTTATTCTGCTGATTAGAAAGTTCATTATGTTAATTTTTACTTTTCAAAAAAAACTTATTTTTGGTGTAGCTTGTAAGAAGTGTTAGTTTTGGAAAAAAAAAAAAAAGGGATGGGTGCACACACAAACACGAATAAGCCAAAAATACCCAGAATCCTGAAACACAAAGGCCATTAACCTTTCGGTATATATCTGCACTGAGCTCTGTAGACTCTTTTTTTCACTTTATAATAATGAAAACATCGCCCTGCAAATGGGCAAAACTCTCCCCCAATACACAAAGACTGGATCAAACAACAAAAACAATAAGCTGCTGGTAACCTGACCCAAGTCGACTCCCAACAATCAAATGTACGTGGATACACAAGTGAAAATATGACCCAAAAAAGCATGGGTTCCAATATTAGTGTTACAGCCTGAAGGTCTGTGTTCCCTCGAATTCTTTTTTTTTTTTTTTTAAGATTTTATTTATTTATTTGACAGAGAGAGAGATCACAAGTAGGCAGAGAGGCAGGCAGAGAGAGAGAGAGGGGGAAGCAGGCTGCCCGCTGAACAGAGAGCCTGATGCGGGGCTCGATCCCAGGACCCTGAGACCATGACCTGAGCCGAAGGCAGATGCTAACCATCTGAGCCACGCAGGTGCCCCCTTCCCTCAAATTCTTATGTTGAAATTTCATCCCCAGTGTGATGGTGCTCGGAGGTGAGGGCCTTTGGGAGGTAATCGGGTCATAAGAGTAGAGCCTTCATGAGTGGGATTAGTGCCCTTCTAAGAAGAGGCCAGGGAGCTAACCAGCTCTCCTTCCACCATCTGCGGATACAAGGAGAAGGTGGCCATCGGAACCTGAGGGTGGCTCTCACCAGAACCCGACCCTGCTGGCACCGTGATCTCAGACTTTGGCCTCCGGAACTGCGAGAAACACATTTCTGTTGTCGAGAAGCCACCCAGCTTATGGTAGTCTGTTAGAGCAGCTAGAGCTGAAGAAGGCCCTAAGTAATGAACAAAAATAATTCCTGGGAGAGATCCTGGCAAAAAGCATGATATGGATCTGATAAGCGTTTCTTAAAAATCTTTGCTGCTAGTATAGAGCCCATTTATTTCTTATTTTTATTATCTGTTTCTCCTCATTCTTTTTTTTTTTTTTTTTAAGATTTTATTTATTTATTTGACAGAGAGATCACAAGTAGGCAGAGAGGCAGGCAGAGAGGGGGAAGCAGGCTCCCCACTGAGCAGAGAGCCCGATGCGGGGCTCAATCGCAAGACGCTGGGATCATGACCTGAGCTGAAGGCAGAGGCTTTAACCCACTGAGCCACCCAGGCACCCCTCTCCTCGTTCTTTTATTGGATCTTCGTGTTTTAGCTGTGCATTTTGTAGCCCCTCTTTATTCCTTGACAGATGGAGCCAGCCTCCTCAAACATTTCTTTCTGCTAGTTGGGTGCACCTTTTTTCCTCCTGGGGATATATTTTTAAAACTCTTTATTATGGGAGATCTCAAACATGCACAAAAGTTGAAGAACAAAACAGTGAACCTTCACGGACTCATTACCCAGATCCCAGCAATGATCAGCCATGGTCAATTTTGTTTCTCTTAGCCCCCTTCCACTCTCTTTCTGTATTATTTTGGAAACTCCCAAAAATCATGCTATTTTATCCATAAAATACTTTAGCATTAATTTCTAAAAGGTAAGGCCACCTTAAAAACCATAACCACACCTGAACAACTCCTCTCAAAGCCATTATCAATCTGAAACTCTATAATTTCTTAAGAGCAACAAATAATTTCAGATTCCTCCTATTCTCTCATTAATATTTGCTGTTGTTGCTTATTTTAATAGTTATTTAGGTCAGAATGAAAGCATGGTCCACACATTCAATTGGGCTGATCTCTAGTCTCTTTTAAATCCATAGGTTTCCTCCCCTCTCTTCTTCTCCCTTTGGCCTTTTCATCTTGGCTCCTGAATCCTTCTGACACACCCCAGGAATCTTAGAAAACCACCTTGCTGTCTAGTAGGTAAAGATGTCCCAGGTTCGTCCTGTACATTTCTTGCTTCCACATGGAGTCGGTCATCTTCCAAGGAGTCCTGGTTCCTTTTCATTGGAAATGGTATTTAGACACCACCATCTCGATGGCTAGGTTGCTCATGTTGCTAGGGTTAGCCATTTTCCCCATGCCTTTTCAAGGGGACAAAGCAGGAAATAATTTTTTAAAGAGAAAATACAGGGGCATCTGGGTGGCTCAGTGGGTTAAAGCCTCTGCCTTTGGCTCAGGTCCTGATCTCAGGATCCTGCCATCGAGCCCTGCATCGGGCTCTCTGCTTGGCAGGGAGCCTGCTTCCCCCCTAACCTGCCCCCCCCCCCGCCCCGCCTGCGTCTCTGCCTACTTGTGATCTCTCTCACTCTCTATCAAACAAACAAATAAATAAGAAAATACATCATCCATTTATACTAGCATCCCCAATCCAAATTCAGGATGACAAGATTTATACTTTCTTTCTCTTGTGTCACAGCTTTGCTGAGATATAATTCACATACCATAAACGTCATCTATGTAAGCTTCCTTTATTTTATATTTGTATCTCTTTTCAATTCAGTAGACATTCTTGTTTATAGTGATATTAACACAATTGCTTACTCGCTTTATCTTAACATATACACACATATAAGTACATAGAGAAAATACAATAGTTTCAGAATAACATTACTAACACTATCATTACTAAAAACAATTTAAAGTTTCTTTATAGTTGTTTCTGCCTTTGGGTATACGCTACTAGAGAAGTAGAGACAAATGACTTTGCTTCTGCCATTTGAAATAATTCTGCTGGCTTTAATTCATCAATGATACATAGTTAAGTTCATTTGTTTCATTTTGCTTTTGCTTTTTAGGGGTTGCTTATACTTCATTTTAATTTAATTTTGTTTTATGATGATATAAAACTTTACGCAATGCCAAAACTAAACTCACAAAACGAGATATATTTAGAGGAGTCTAACATGTATCTCTGGGTCGGACTCCTGTTGGTTCTATTCCCATATAGTATTTATTTTTTACTTTTAAATTCATTTTATTTTTGTTTTATTCAGATTAGTATTATTCCTATAATGAATTCATTTTTATTTTCTCCTTCCTTTATTTTTTTGATGTGAGCAAATATATAATACCTATGTGTGTGTGCAGAGTGTGTATTACTAGTCCCTTCTTTATTCGATAAAAATATAGCATATTTAAATACACTGTTTTGCCTACTGAGTTTTGTTTTGTTTTCCACCTACAATATATTGCGGTGATCACTCCACAGTAGTATACAGAATTATATACTTGATAGCATTATTCAGTCCCCTGGGCTGTTGCAGTCTTTTGTAAAGTAGCTTCTACCAACAGCAGTTACAATGAATGACTACATGTATCTGTCTTTTCTCTTTGGCAATATATCTTTGGAATGGATTCCTTGAAGTGGATGGGTTGGGTCAAAGGGAAAAGGCATAGAAGTAATTTTCCTCCATATTGCCAAATTGCCCTCCATGGGGATTGTGCCATCGCAGTACCCGCCAGCGATATTTGAGAACACACTGTCAAACGTTTCAGCTCTGCCAGTCTGATGGGAGACAGACGGAATCTGTGTTGTTTTAATTTGTATTTCTCTTATTATAAGTGAAATTGCACATTGTTAGATACATAAAGGGGTCATTGGTACTTCTTTTTCTGTTACCTTTGTTCCTATCTTCTGCCCATTGTTCTACAGGGTTATCGCGGTCTCTTTCTTCTTTTCTCCCAGCTTTTTTGACATGTAATTGACGTCTAAGTTACGTCGCTGTGTAAGGCGTACAGCGTGTTAATCTGATACACTTCTATGCTGCGCTTTGATCACCACCATAGCCTTAGTTAACCATCTTCTATTTTTTTGAAGCTCTGCATATATTAAATATATAAACCCTCGGAGGAACAATTACAAATATTTCTCCTCGTTATTTATTTAATATTTACTTGGCTTATGGTGTTTTCTTGCTTTCTTTTCCCCCCTCATTTTTTGCAACAGATTTTTATAAAACAATCAAATTTATCAACCTTTTATCCTTATTATTTCTGGATTCTGAGTCTTAGTTAGAAAAGTTCTTCTCATTCCCAGGTTACATCTCTTTCCTGGCTAGAATCCCACCCGTGTCTTTCTTCTTTCTTGCCAGGACCCCGTACCCTCAGATCCACTGTCTTTCTGTCCCACGCATTAGGCAAAACCTACTCAGGAGATTAATCTAATCCTACACTCTTGTATTCTTTGTACTTTAAGTGCTGCTAGAACACACACACACACTCGCACTCATACACACACACACACACACTAACATGAACTGATGCCACTATAAATTCATGGGCTTGAACTTTAGTTGGACCCTCAACTTTGCTCAGTAGCTATTTCAAACCTTCTCCAAGCTTCGCAAACGCTCTATCCTTTCCAACTTTCTCTAAGCAGATTACCTCTTCTCTCACTTCATGGTCCAAACCAGGACATTCAGATAGGAACTCGTTCTGCTTCTCACTTCCTTAACTCCCCCTCCCCCCAGGCCCACCCAAGCTGATCTGTCCAGCATGCTACGGTTCCCTTTACTGTTTGCTTCCCCCAAGCATAAATCAAACTCAGGTCTCTCTTATGTGAAAACAAACCCACAAACCCACCCAACAAACTTTCCTGATCACGTACCCCCTTAGCTACCCATCTCTCTATCCTTTTGTGGCAAAACCTCTAGAAAGAGCAACGGATATGCTGTCTCGACTCCCTCAATCTAATGTCATTGGGATTCACACTCTTCTGAGACTTCCGTTACATTCCGCTGACAGTGCTCCCTATTTGTAGCTCCCTGAACACGCCGGTCAGCACGTGCTCACACGGGCAGTGTTGTTGCCTGAAATGTACCCCCAAAGGCACACGCTCTATACCCCGATCCCCTTTGGACTCTCTCTGCTGGGAAAATCCCTTCTTACTCTTTCAGTTCAAACGGTGTTTCCTCTGCACAGCCGTCCCCGATGCCCCCAGGAAGGCTCGTCCTCTTCCTGCAGTGTTTGCACTGTACTGTGCTCAGCCTCCATGAAGTGGCTCAGTGCCCGCAGAGGCTTTGGAAGCGGAGCCGGGGGCCATAAACAACAGGAAATGGGGTGGGGTGATGGTAGCGGTGATGTCTGCATGTGTGTTTGTGTTAATTCTGCAGGTGGCCTGGGCAGAGCCTCATGCTACACCTGGAAGAGAACCAAGGCCTTCTGTCCGGGGACCAGTGTGCCAGTCTGGGGGCCTGGCCGGGGTGGAGGCGGCCTCCGAGGTACGGAATGACTGGTCAGACTGGCCGGGGGTGTGGGACGCCTGACCTGCTTGCCCTGGCCTGGGGGGTAGCAGGGGAGGGTGGGGCAGGCTCAGGCAGACGGGCCCCAGCCTGCCAGCCCAGGGCTCCAGCACGCGAGGCAGCTCTAGGATCAGGTTTCAGTAGGGTGTGTGAGTGCGTGAGAAGGACGTGGGGAAGGAGGAGAGGGAAGTTGCACTGGAACCTGTCCCTCTTGGCTCCTGAGATCCTAGACCTCAGGAGAGCACGTGATGAGGGCAGGTCGGAGACCCCTCTGCCTCTCGAAGCAAGGCTGTGACCCCAGGGCCCACAGGCTGCCCTGTCCACAGACTCTGACCAGCTAGGAAGGGCAACCCGGGACCCTGAAAGATATCTCTCAGCTCACTTCATGCCCAGTGGTGGGACTGAGTGCAGTGTAGAAGGTGACTGTCCCCAGCAACCTAAACCACTACTGAGGGCCCAGCACTTCAGCCTGTCACCCGGGGCCCGCAGGAGAGGGGACCAGGTCTTATCAGGGGTGGGGAGTGGCTATCTGTGGGCACCAGCAGACCCAGGGTAGGGTCTTCCTCCCAGTTCCCACCAACCCAACGGAAAAAGTGCCTCCAGATGTGGGTCTGCTGGAGTAGGGCAACACACCCCTTCGGCTCTCCACCTGTGCCTGTTTAGGCTTCTGGCTACTCACCGCAGTAACAAGTGTGAGCAGCTCAAGCACCCGCGGGACAAAGGGAAAGCAGACCCCAGTAATGGGTCCTGAGGACCAGGGCCCAGAACACATCAGTCTGTTAGATTCAACCACAGGCCTTGGCCCCCCACAAGTGAGACTGTCATCCAGCAGGGTGAAAGCAAAACCCCACAGATCCACCGTCCTCGACCCTGTTCTGGGAAGTGGTGAGCTGGACAAAGCAGAGGGACACGAGTTCTCTAGAATTTTCCTGATTTTGTTGGGGATCTTGCTGCAGCAGCAGTGCCCCCATAAGTGGTACATATCCGTGCAGGCAAGATGAGCATTCCCCAAATGCCTTGTCAAACTTACGTCTGCCTGTGTATTTCCCTTGCTGACCACCTGAGTGGGTCCCCTGAGAGAGCAGCCGAGCAGGAGGACAAAGGACGATACATCTGTAGGGCAGGTGGACATACGCCCGGGAAGTGGTGCAGAGGGAGAGGAGACAGCAGCGGGGAACAACCCCGCTCCCCGTATCCTGCATGGGATGAGGCAGAGTGGAGAAGGCAGCCCCGTCCAACAGCTACTTCCCTCCTCGCTGCCAGCTCCCTGTGCCGAGTGCTGGCGGGGGACCTAAAGGAAAATTAGCCCCGGTCCTTCCCTTTGGGAGGAAATAGTGGACACAGGTAAACAGATGATCATAAAATACATGTGCGCATCGTGTGTTCTATAATAGGTAGGGGTACAAAGGTCTTAGACCAATTTAGGGGGCCAGGAGAATCTTCTCGAAGGAGATGACAACAAAACTGAGCTGAGCCTTGAAAGACAATGAGCCCGGGGGAGAATGTCGGGAAGGGTGCTCCGGGAGAAGGGGAGTGGAGGCAAAGGCACAAGAGAGGAGAGAATCTTCCCTGCAAGACAAGGTGAGGGATTGCTGAGGCCAGAGTGAAGCAGTGCCCTCCGAAAGGCCGAGCTCAGCCCGGAGCCCCCTCCCAGTGAATCTGCCCTGCCGTCCCAGCCTGCAGGGGGAGCCGTGTGTGAGGAAGGAAGGAGTGGGCAAGCGCATTCCGACTGGTGTAAAGACAGCCGCTGAGGGACAAACTCTGCAGGGAGGGAAGAGGCCAGGGCAGGGTGCACAGCAGCACCCCTGGGGCCGGCCTGGATCCCCGACGCTGGGTCAGGACTGATTCCAAGCCGCATCACCGCTGGTGACTTCAGGCACCCGGTTCATGCTCTTTCGTGTGGACACCTTGCAGTATCTGCATTCCTTCCCCCTTCTCCTCGAAGCCCATCCTACTGTCAGTCTGTGTGGTCCTACTGAGCTGACCCCACCACTGCTCCTGGGACGAGCGCATGTCCCAGGCTGGCCAGTCAGGGTTCTTCAACTACCCCCCCCCCAACCCGATTCCTGATTCAAGTGGGATGAATTCATATTCAAGTGGGATGAATCATATTCTTCTCTGAGGTCTAATATGTGGACACTGGGGGATAAAGGAGTCTCTCTTAGAAATAGTGAGTTGTCACGACCACGTAAGCCAAGAGGAGGGCTTATACGGGGGCGCCTTGGTGGCTCAGTCAGTTAAGTGGCTGCCTTCAGCTCAGGTCATGATCCCAGGGTCCTGAGATCGAGCCTCACGGCGGACTCCCTGCTCGGTGAGGTCTGCTTCTCCCTCTCCCCTTCCCCCTCCTCATTCTCTCTCTCTCTCTCTCTCTCTCTCCTCTTTCTCTCGTAGGCACATGTGCGCACACACGCTCTCATATAAATAGATAAAATCTTCAAAATGCTTTAAAAAAAACTGAACAGGGCTTGTACAAACTGCAGCCTATAGACCAGCAGTCTGTTTCTATAAATAAAGTTTTATTAAACCACAGCCATGCTCGTTCATTTACCTAAAGTCTGCGGCTGCTTTCGCGCTTTGACAGCAGAGTCGAGCAGTTGCGGCAGTAGTCTGTGGCCTGCAGAACCAAAATATCTACTGTCTGGAGTTTTAAGAAAAAACTGGCTGACCCCGGGCCTCGGGCTGCTGGAGCCATCTCCATGGCTAACAGAGGAAAGAGTCCACGGAACGGGCAAGCCAAGATGGACACAGAGCCAAAACACCGGGACAGAGACACGGCTTGGGTCCTCTGCTCAGGCGGGCCTGAAGACAGTCCAGCCCCTGCACTTAAGTTACATAAACCAGTACATTTTCTCTGTGCTCGAATTAGTTTGACACGGTTTCTACCGACAGCAGCTGCTCACCGGAGGAAACATTCTAAGCTGCTTAGTCCCTGGGATCTGACTCCTGTCTACCTGCCTTAGACAAGCCCTCTCTTCTTCTCCCTCCCCCTGAGCACCAGCCATTCCCAACTATTTAGAGTTTCTACCACCCGCCAGACTCTTTAATGCCTCCCTGATTTTATACCCGCCATTCCCTTTGCCTGGAATTCTCTTCCCTTTCTCATTCACAGGCTCTATTTCCGCTCATTCTTCAACCGGACTCCAGCATCTCTACCTTCTCGAAGTGAGAGTCTTCCCGGAGCCACAGAGGGCTGATGGAGGCTCTTCTGGTCGCCACGGTTCTCTGTGTGCTCTGTCCCCAGGGCACTCCCTGCTAGTGTCACCGCCCGCTTCCCTGCCAGGCTGTGAGGTACCCCGAGCACACGGCCGAGCACACGGCCGGGTTCGGCAAATGCCTGCCGGCTAGAAGCAGAGCAGCAGCTTGGCGGGAGGACTCCCCAGTGTCGATCCTGCGGGGCCAGTCTGGGCCAAATTCCTGCTCCGCTGTGGAGGTCTGGGGGCTGCCTTCGTGGGGCTCCTCATGGACACTTGGCTCTCCCTGTTCCAGAGGGTCAGGCTTCCAGCGAAGTCTCTGTTGTTTCACAGCAAACCCCTCCTGAGCCTGCAATTCTGCCAGCTACTGCCCCTCGGCCTGCTTAGGAACCGTGGCCACAGACAGCCTGGAGCCACACGCATGACATGTGTGACAGGCAGGGAGGCCTGTGCTGAAGGGCAGGGGCCCTCGAGGAGGCAGTGCCCGGGCTCCTGCTGACAGGGCTCCCACTGACTGTGCTGACAGCCCGTGCCTAGTGTGGACGAAGGAGGGAGAGGAGGGGCCCGGCCTTCCTCGTGAGGGGAGGGAGGCATGGGGAGACGGAGGGGAGAGTTGTGAGCTGAGAAGCTGCTGAGAGGCAAGCACTCCTCCCCCTGTGAGAGCATGGGTGATGGCCAGACTGTCCGCAGGGGCCACCTAAGCCAGAGTTCAAGGGCACGGTCCCATGTGCCCTTGGTGCCCGCCATCCATCTCAACAACATGTGATAAGCCCCAGCTTATCCCAGCCCCTGCGCGAGTCATCAGGAACATGACAGTACACAGCTTGGAGTCCCTATCTTTGAGGATGATGGGTAAAGCAGCCAAGTACAGACAGAGGCAGTGGGAAATATCTGATAAAGGCCCCGATCATCACTACAGTAATGACAGCAGTTTACGGTTAGAGCCCTTCCACGTTCTGGACACTGCTCTAAGTGCTCTGTGCACCTGACCTGATCACAGCCTCACCACAACCCAAGGACTGGCACTCCTCGCGCCCGTATCTTCACTGATCACACCACCTTTGGGAACACAGGAAAGCCACTTGCCTCTTTGAGAAGCACACTGTCGGAGATGGAGAGAGGATGGAGCCGGACTGCAGGAGGTCGAGGAGGGACAAAGTACGAAAGTGTTCAGAGTTCAACTTCTACAGAAACTTGGTGGTGAAGGAGAGGATGGAATGCAGTGGTGGCTGCAGGGTCAAAGCCAGGAGCAGGCAATGAGCGTGTTTGTATTTGGGCTGGAAGGATTCAAGCAGAAGTGAGGGCAAGAGACAGGGCAGGGGGACAGGGGAATGAGGCCCAAGGAGGGAAGGGGATAGGATCCAGAGTAGGATGGGAGGGACACAGAGGCAGGATACCTTCTCCCGGCAAATGGGGACCGGGGGGGGGGGGGATGTGAAGATGGCTTCTCCGACAGGTGTGGCTGGCGGGAGGGGAACCTGAGCAAATGCTCACCAGACAGAATCCCCTCTGGGAAACACCTGGGCCTGGGGATTTGGGGGACTGTGGGCGTGAAGGTGGAGACTTCGGTAATTGATGAATGGTGAAGGTCTGGAATGGTTACCCCGATAGGTCCGCCAGGGACAAGGAGTGCTGAGCAGTGCTGAGCGCTCGGCAGAGGCGGGAGACCGTGGGAGACCCATGGGGCACGTGCATGTGCTGTGCTGTGTTCTCCATCAGCAGCTCAGTGGCCCCGAGGCAGAGGCAGAGAAGTGGCTGGACGAACTCAATCATGGGCATTGCTGTATCAGGTCCGTTGGCAGAACAGGAACGTAATGGAACTCAGAGAAGTGATGAGAGCACCAATGATGCCTAGGTCCATGGAGCTGGGGGCGGTTTGGGCTTCGATGGTGAGGAAGGCCAGGTCGGGCCAATGCAGCTGACCAGGAAAAACCCAAGAGTCCCCCTCTTTTCCATTCTAGTGCCACTGACCTAGGATCAGCACATTCTACAAAGGGGAACGCCGATTTTACAAACAAACCTCTATCTTGCCAACTGGACAGTCTCCCTCGGAGTCATTCTTGACTCACCTCTTTTTCCTGGTTGCCTCTCATCCAGTAGATCAGGAAATCCTGTTAATCTCTGAACGTCCTGGAAATCTATCCATGCATCTCCCTCTCTGCTGCTTCCATCCAGGGCTAAATCATCACGTCTTGACTAGGGCAATGGTCGGCGACCAGCTTCCACTCCCGCCCCTCAATCCATTCTCTAGAAAGGCCAGAACGATACTCCTCAATTAGCAACCATCTCACACCATTCCTCTGCTTTAGACCTTTCCAGTGCCCTCTGGATAAAACCAAACCACAGGTAACAAGGCCAAGCCCTCACCTATGTCTCATGCCATTTTAGGCCTCCTCCTTTCTCGCCCTCCTACAGTGCATTGGCTTTCTGTCCCAGCTCTTGGATACAACATACTTTTTTCTGTGTCTGGAATTTTCCAAAACACTCTGAATCTTCCCAAGGCCAGCTCTTCATTTTCATTCAGATCCGTTCATAGGCCTCGGGCTCAGAGAGGTCTCCTCTGACTCCTGCGCCCTAAGGGGGTTCCTCCTCCTGCCACTATCATTCAGCTTGCTTGATTTTCTTCTTTCTTTTATTTAGCACTGTGTAAAATCACCTTGTTATTTGCTTATTCTTTCTGGTGTGTACCAGTTTATCATAATATGGAGAGTACAAGCTCTATGGGACCAGGGATCTGCCTATTTGGTTCACTACCATATCCCCCGGCCCCTAGAAGCGTGCCTGGCATGGTAGGTGCTGACTCAGCATGTGCAAAGTGAGGTCAGAGATCTGCCTCCCACCAAATCGACAAAGCCACGTGCGTCTGCCCCACCACCTCCTCCGTCCTTCGTGGTAAAGCTGAGGAAGTGTTCATTCGCCTACCAGAGATCAATCTCCCCACATGGGCAATGTCTTCCTACCTCAGTCACAGTAAAGGGTGAAATCCTTGCAGTGGCCAACAAGGTCATCCATGATCCCTGATACTCCCCCTCCCCCACTTCCTCTCCTGCTACATTGCCCTGCTCACTGCACCACAGTCAAATTCCCTGCTGCCTTAGGGCCTTTACTTGAGCTGTTTCCTCTGCCCAGAACGTTCTTCCTCCAGAGTTTCATTTGGCTTACTCCTTCACCTCTCTCCAGTCTTTATTCAAATCTCACCTCTCCCACAGGTGACCTCTGACCATCCTATTGAACCCTTCGACCTGCTCCTACCATGCTGTCATGCCCTTTCTTTTCCCCATTTACCTTGTTCTGATTTACGAAGTAATTTACTTATTAGTTATTTAGTGTCCAGGCTTCCCTGCGAGAATGGAAACCTCATGAAGGTAGAACTTTGAGATGAGGAGATTATCCTAGATTATCCAAGCGGGCTCTGAGGCACTCACAGGTGTCCTCAGAGGAGAGGTGGAGAGAGATTTCACCACATACAGAAGAAGAGGCAATGTGACCACGGGGGCAGAGACTGGAGTGATGTGGCCACAAGCCAGGGAACGCCAGCAGCCACCAGAAGCTGGAAGAGGAGAGGCACAGACAATCTCCCAGAGCACCCTGCGCGTGACCCTGCTGATGCTCTGATTTGGGCCAGGGATGCGGACTTTGACCTTCTGGCTTCCAGAACTGTGAGAGAATTGTTTGTTATAGCGACTACAGGAAACTCACACAGGTACGTTGTTTTCTGAGCCCCACAGAGAAGTGAAATTCTCACAAGAAGGCTGCAGCCATTTTTCTCCTTCTGCTTAGGAATGAGACAGGACGGTGAGCGAGCAGAAGCTGTCTCGTCAGATGAGACCTGCCCTGGGAGGAGGGGGCCGGGGAAGGCAGCCCGGGAGAGGGACGCAAGGACAGCTGCTGCTGACCACCACCCGCTCTGCATCCCACCACTGCTTACAGGCTCAGGAAGGACTGGGAAGAAAAGACTGAAAAATACAACTGTTTTAAGAGGGTTCAAGTTCCAAACGCCCAGACGCTTACGCCCAACTGGTGGCGTTATCTCTAATTCAGACCTCTGTCCTGTGCTTAAGACTTACTATCCAAATGCACTGGGAGCATCTTGGCCAAGATCTCTCGCTGGCATCTGGGTTCGACATGCACGGAAAACACAGATGCTGCTACTCCCACTCCTTGCACCATTCTTCGCCTCTACACGGATGTCCTGGCCCCCACAAACCCAAGAGGTCCTCCATCTGAACAACAGGTGGAGGGGTGCCCTCATCACCATGTCCTATACTTACCACCACATCCCTGATCCTTAGAAGACCACCTAGCAGATTGCAGTTAATCAGTGAACAATGAATGACCAGCCACAACACATGGGCCCTGCACAGGGGGCAGGGATCTGTCACAGCCACACACCACCGAGCTGCAGCGTTCAGTTTCCCCTTTCACACCCACCCACCCCGCGCTCCCCTACGTCCTGCTGCACTCAGCTCTGCATGGCCGGCCAGCCGGCCAGCCAACCCCCAGGAAGGGGGACCAGAGACCTGCTGTAGTCATTCTAGGTACCTTCCCAACACCTGGCATTGCTAACACCTGCTAGAATAAGCAGTCCCGGAGACAAACAGGCCGCAGCCCGTCCTGCCCTTCCTTGGAAGATCTTCAGAAGGTTCCTATCGTTGATATCACTGACTTAGGCTCTAATCCCTAATCTTACCTACTGATACTTAAAAGGGTCTCTGTGACTTAATCTCTTACACTTGCCAGCCAAGACCTTCAGTTCTTTTTTATAAAAGATTTTTATTTATCTGTCAGAGAGAGAGAGCACAAGCAGGGGGAGTGGCAGGCAGAGGGAGAAGCAAGCTCCCCTCTGAGCAAGGAGCCCGACGTGGGACTCAATCCTAGGACCCTGGAATCATGACCTGAGCCGAAGGCTTAACCACTTAACCGACTGAGCCACCCAGACGCCCTGCAAGACCCTCAGTTCTGATGCTCGACTGGCTGTCCTCCCCTTATGACCTCTGCTGCCTTTCTGATCTCGGCCAGCCTTGACTGTGGCCATAGACTGGTCCCCACACTTGTTGACATCTACTACCACCTTCTTTATTAGCAGGCTCCTGTCCCCTCAACTTCAGTCTCAGTCCAAAATAAAGTGCAGAAGAGAAACCCTAAAGCAGTTATCATCAGTCTCAACACCTGTAGCATATTCCTTCCTCCCCAAGTAAGAAATAGGACCGATGAGCTTCCTTCTAAATTAGAAGCTGGTAAACTCCAAGGCGGGCCTGGCTTGACCTCCCCTCCTCCCATGGTGATGTTATTCTCTACCCTCCCTCACTTATTTACTCCTAAATCACACTCCAGACCGGGTCATTGCTAACAACTAAAGCCCTCTCTAATCCCAATCTCAAATTGGTTCTCTGGCCTCCACCTCTTGAGGTATCTACAACTCATCTACTCTCGGGGCTAAACTCCAATCCTTCAACTCAGGAGATCTTCAGGCCACAGGTCCAATCATTTTTTAACTGTCTTTCACCTCCTTCTGTTCATACTGCAATTCTCACGCATCTGAAATTCCACATCAATCATAACAATCACTTCCTTAATTCACCCTCAGCTTCTTCGCTCCTCTCTCATTCGGCTAAAACACAATGGTGGTTAAATCCCACTTCCTACCTAGTCGGGACACGTGCCTGAACAGATGAAGGATGCGGGCCAGAGAAAGATGCACACTGGTTTGGCTCCCGTGAAATGTTACTAGCTCAGCCATTCTCCCATTCTCCTAGATGACTAGTCACACTCTCTCCTCCTCCCAACACCTCCTCCCTCATCCTTACTGACCACAGATGGCCTTGCTTACCATGGCTTGGAAAGAGCGGAGACAAAACAGGATTTCCACAAGCTCCATACCAATATTCGCCTGCATTTGTGCCCACTGTCTCTACTTTCTTTCCTGTTTCAAGAGTCCATACTTCTCACTGGGCCGACTTGTGTTCCCTAGATCTTATCCCTTCCCATGGGCTACAGGAAATTGCTCTGGGAAGTCTCCACTCCCGCATCATCTCATTTCTGGATTATTCCTATCAGCATGCAACGATATCTTCCCCACAATGAGCTCTCCCACCCCCTCTTTCTTCCAAAGTTTTAACATTCTTGTTTTTTCCAACTCTGTACTAGGAAAAAAGTCAAACATAAGAAAAGTTGAGAGAACAGTACAATGACCACCTATATAACCATCATCTGGATTGAGCTACCGTGCATTCCTTTCTTTCTCTCTACAGAAACACACCTTGAAAGGGTGACCTACACTTGCCATCCCTGTCTCTCCTCCCATTTCTCCTGAATCCATTCTAATGACCCCTAAATTCATCATTCAAAGTCACCAATTATTTTCATGTTGCTATATCCAATGGTGAATTCCACCGACCTATCAGTAGAGTGACCACACAACATTCTGATTTTCCTGGGATGATCTTGGATTGTGTGCCTTATCGATTACTAAGTGTCCTAGTTTGGGTGTGCCTGAGTGGCTCAGTTGGTTAAGTGTCTGACTCTTGATTCCAGCTTAGGTCATGATCTCAGGGTTGTGAGATCAAGCCCCAAGTTGGGCTCTGCACTGGGCATGGAACCTGCTTGGAATTCTCTCTCTCCCTCTCTCTCTGTTCCTCCCCCTCTCCCTTTCTTAAAAAAAAAAAAAAAAGTGTCCTAGTTTGGACAACAACTTATAGGAGCTACATACAGAAGAATGAAACTGGACCATTATCTTACACCATACATGAAGATAAACTCACAATGGATGAGCGACCTCAATGTGAGATAAGAATCCATCAAAATCCTAGAGAAGAACACAGGCAGTAACCTCTTTGACATCAGCCACAGCAACTTCTTTCAAGACGTGTATCCAAAGGCAAGGGAAACAAAAGCAAAAATGAACTTTTGGGATTTCATCAAGATAAAAAGTTTCTGCACAGCAAAGGAAACAGTCAACAAAACTAAGGGACAACCCACGGAATGGGAGAAGATATTTGTAAATGACACTACAGGCAAAGGGCTGATATCCAAGATCCATAAAGAACTCCTCAAACTCAACACCCAAAAAACAAATAATCGAGTAAAAAAACGGGCAGAAGATATGAACGGACACTTCTCAAAAGAAGACATACAAATGGCCAACAGACACATGAAAAAATGTTTAACATCACTAGCCATCAGGGAAATTCAAATCAAAACCACAACGAGATATGACCTTACACTAGTTAGAATGGCAAAAGTCCACAAGGCAGGAAACAACAAATGTTGGTGAGGATGTGGAGAAAGGGGAACCCTCCTATACTGTTGGTGGGAATGAAAGCTGGTACAGCCACTCTGGAAAACAGTATGGTGGTTCCTCAATGACCCAGCAATTGCCCTACTAGGTATTTACCCCAAAGATACAGATGTAGAGAAAAAAAGGGGCACGTGCACCACAAAGTTCATAGCAGCAATGTCCACAATAGCCAAACTATGGAAGGAGCTGAGATGCCCTTCAATAGATGAATGGATAAAGAAGATGTGGTCCATAAACACAATGGAATATTATTCAGCCATCAGAAAAGATGAATATCCACCATTTGCATCAACATGGATGGAACTGGAGGGAATTATGCTAAGTGAAGTAAGTCAAGCAGAGAAAGACAATTATCATATGGTTTCATTCATTTGTGGAACATAAGCAATAGCAGGGAGAACCATAGGGGAAGGAAGGGAAAACTGAAGTGAGGGGAAATCAGAGGAAATCAGAGACAAACCATAAGAGACTCTGGACTCCGGGAAACAAACTGAGGGTTTCAGAGGGGCGGGGGGTGGGGGGATGGGGGACCCGGGTGATGGGTATTAAGGAGGGCATGTGTTGTGATGAGCACTGAGTGTGATACGCAACTAATGAATCACTGATCACTACATCAGAAACTAATGCTACACTAAATGGTGGCTAACTGAACACAATAAAAAAAAATAAAAAATAAAATAAAGTGGCAGTGGCAGCCTCTCCCTAACTTTCTGGTCCCCATTCTCTCTGGCACCGCCCCCTCCCCCCTCCCCAGCCTCGTCTCACATCCTATACATTTTACTTCTATATGTTGGGTGTCTGGCCTGCTTCCACTAGAACGTGAGCTCGAGGAAGGCAGGGACGCTTGTCTCCTTCCTTTGCTCACTGCCGTGTCTCCAGCACCCGGAGCAGCACCTGATGCCTAGCAGGCACACCATAAATATTTGTTGAATAAATGAATGTAAAGTGGGGGGAACACCTCCACCATACGGATTACCGCGAAGATGAGAGGAGATAAAGCATGAAAAATTCCTGGCACGCCATGTTGCTTTATGACTGTCAGATTCCTTCCCCTCCCTCCCCTCCCAGTTTTGGCATCAGCCATGCCCTCCCTCTCCCTCGGGCAGTGCCGGGTCAGAGGTAGGGGTGACGGCAGGAGCCGCCCTACTGCGACTCCCTCGGCCCCAAGGCGCAGCCTGGCTCCCGGACACGGATTTCTCTGGTTGGATGTGAGCCCCCTTGCTTTACCTTGGGAAGCTGAAGGCTCTGGAAGGACGCAGTGAGGCTTTCAGAAGTCCCCCATGCGACCAGATCTTTGTACCAAAGGCCCAGGGACTGTTGACTGCCCTGGCCTCTCGCACACACATCAACGCTGCTCCACCACCCTCACCCCTGGGCTAATGTCTTAGTCTCGCAGGTTCCTGCAGTGACGCTCCCTCACTGTCTCCCCAGCCCCTCTCCAGAATTCTCCACCACACTTCCTCTGGGCCCCTCCACGTTACAGTGCACAACCTGTTAGACTTTGCCCACCTCATTCCAGGAAGGCCGGGGTTCTCTGCCCTCCAGTGACCACTGCTGTCCCCCCACACAGCATGGGGGGGGCGGTCCTGGTAACTAACCGTCCTCAGCCAGCTACTTGCCTGGCACAATCCACTCTGGCCATGGCTTCTCCCTTCTGGAGTGGCCGGAGTCCTGTCCCTGCCCCAACTCTGGGCACCTTTCTCTTCACTTCAGGAACAAAGGCTATTTCCTACAGATGAGCCCCTGGTGTGGGGTTACCTCTTTTAGGATCCCTGCCCCTCTACTTGGGATGACTCAGCCAGCTGGAGAAAACCCTCACAAGCACACCAACTGGTGTCGCAGCAGAGACCCGGTCCCCCACGTGGCTTTCTCTGCTGCTTGGTGGTCTCTGGGTTGTCCATTCTCCACAGTGGCCTCATCGGCGTTCTCCACTCATCCCAAACCTCTATCCTAGCACCCCGCCCTCATGCGCAGCACGGGAACCCATCTCCCGCTTTCTAGGGAAAATTAAAGCCACCAGCAGGGAACCCCCTCACCTTTGTACTGCACTTACCAGCCCATCTACGTTTCTACCACTGTCCCCTCTTGAGATCAAAGGCCAGTCCCTCCTCTCGCTGTCCTCAGGGACCTGGCGGTATCACCCACCCCGTCATTCCCTCCTGTGTTCCCACCACTCCTCTCTGTGTACAGGAGGCCCTCTTTACCTTCTTTACCCTCTTGGGTAACTTTCGACACCCTCTCTACCCTCATGGCCACACCCTCCCCGGCTGCACACACCTGTTCCCTCCCTCACAAGCACGTTGCCTAGAAGAGTCCATACACACTGACCACAGGTCCTGCCTCACACTTTTCAGCCTGATGTGTAGCTCACAAGGACTTCTCTGTCTCTAGTTCCAGCCGCTGGGGCCCCTTTTCTGCCTTGCTCCCCACAGGTTTCAAGCCTCTTCTTCTTCAAACCTGTGTCCTGACACTGGACCAGAATAAGAGAAGGCTGACCATTCTCAGCCTGATCTCAGACCTTCTTGGGAAACCCTTCCGCTGCCTTGTCTCGGGTCCCTGAGCACTGACCTCCCCTGATCCCAGCTCTGGCTCCCTTGTTTCTGGCACAGACTGGGGGCATACCCAAACCTGCTGGATCAACATTCAGCAGGGCTCCTGTGGTTCCTACTTGGGTCTGGTTTGGTGCATCCATATTGGTAGGTCTTTGACACGTGTGTATGAAATGATATCATCACCTTACTCTTACCTATTGTTTTGCATTATAATATAATCCTTTTATCCTCACCAAAGCCACTGGAAGGAAGCAGGGTGGGCATTCCCTCCCATTTACAAATGAGGAAACTGAGGTTCTAAGAGTTTAAGTGATTTGTCCACAGTGAGAAGGTGCTAAGCCAGGTCTGAAACCTGGGATTTCTGGTTCCAAAGTCGGTGTGCCTCCTAGGGCCCTGCAGGGCTCCTTTCCAGCATGAGTCTTGTGCGTGGAGCTCTCGGACACCACATGTGGGTTGTGACAAGGTCCCAGAAGAGCATGTGGCCCACGTCCTCTCAGGTGGCCCAGCCAGGTATGAGACATGGACAGCAAAGTGGGCGAGGTGGCAGGACGGTTCAAGAGTCTGGGAGCTGGTGAGCAGCTCTGCTCAGGCGCACAGGTCCTTGGCCAGATTCTGCTGGAGGCTTATCTTGGTCACTGTTTTTATGTATATTGTTTGGAAAGGAGATAGAATGGCTTAAGCCTCAAATCCACGGAGGACAAAGAAAGGAAAGAGCGAGTTTATGCTGGAGGTCTAAGGAGGATCCAAAAAGCTTCAGACAGGTGGCTACAGGGCTGGGCCGGGTTTGGGCCCATAAATCCCATCACACACACAGAGTGGGACAGGGACCGGGCCGTGGCCACAGCTTGTGTGGAGCCGGCTGACAGTCTATGAGACGTGCCCGCTAACGCAGCGTCTGCTGGAGCTCAGTCACTACGGCGAGCATCAAGAGGGAGATGCTCCCCCCGCTATCCTCTCTGCCTACCAGGCTACCTCTGAGCGAGCCCGAGCACCACTCCAGGTGTCTCCCAAGGGAATGGCAATAAAGTGGACCTGCCTGAGACAGGAGGATGACCATGACAGCCAAGGGGCCTTCGGTACCTCTTGAGAGCTGGGCTGTCTGGCCAGAGGGGGCTGAGGGCTCATGATCACCACCCTCGACTCTCTGACCGTCTGATGGAGGGGATCAGATTTGTTCTGTGGCTCTGGCAGGCACAATTAGGCCCACAGGGAGAAGTTACAGAAAGGCAGAGTTTGCCTTTTCTTAGTTAAAACTCGCCAGTTACGGAGTATCTTGAAATGGATGGGCTGTTTCTGCAGGCTGAGCGCCTCTGGCTATTGGGAACGGGGGATGGACCAGGTAATCTCCGTGGGTCAGAGACAAAGGAGTTCTAGACCCCCCAAGCCCAGGGAGAGGGCGGGAATCATCTCCTCCCTGGGCCCCCCTGGGCTGAAGTGGGTGGCAGGTCCGGCCTCTAGTCCCACCTCTGTGGTGGAGGCTGCAAGTTCAGTCACTCAGTGCCACTGTCTGGGGACTTTCTTGGTAGGGCTGTCTACAGTTTTGGATAACTTGTTTTCTCTCTTTATATGGAAAAACTTTAGGAAGGGGGGAGGCTGCGGGAGACTATTTCCATCTCGGGTGTCTATTCCAAAGCTCTGGTGTTTTGCCAGGATTTAAGCATGGTATACACAACACTGTTAAAAATAACCCCTTGATTGAACAGAAGGCGTGGGAGAGAGGGGACGGCCAGGCAATTTGACTGGAGGGTCGGGAGGTGGATGTGGAAATGAAAATGGTACCCGGAGACCCTGGGAAGGGTTTTATTCCAGAAGAGTTATGTAGACTCAAAGAGCCTAAGGACCACGGAAATACTCTCCCTAAGTGCTCCTTTCCAGAGACTCGCCCAGCCAGTGCCCTGCTTTGGACGCGCCTAGGACATAAACAAGCTGCCAGTTTTGAAAGGCTCTCCCAAGATCGAGTCTGCCATTTTTCAGTCCCGATTGCCAGCCTATGAGACAAAGGTCAGGGAATAACAACAAGGAGTAGGAGCCAAGAAAGGCTAATAATGTCAAAAGCCACAGAGAGGTCAAAGCCACCGAGCCCAGAGAGAGGTCTACTAGATTTAGCTATTGGGAACGATTGTATGTGAAAGCTTCCAGACTTTTCCTTCTATAACCAGACACTTAGCATAAGCAGGATTATCTTATACGTACTGTTCCGTAATTTGCTTTTGAAAAACTGAACAATAAATTGTGGGGTCGTGACAGTAAATATAATCTGACATCATTTTTTATGACTACCTAATATTTCATCAGACAGACATACTGTATTAATCATTCTCAACCAAGAGACACTTATGTTGTTTCCATTTTTTTGCTGTTATAAACATGCTGCAACAAGCTTCATATTACAATGACTTGCATGCACAGACATGATTATGTCCTTATGTTAAATATTTAATGGAATTGCTGGATCAAATGGAATCCACATTTTATGTTTTATCACACATTGCCTACATTGCCCTCGATAATTCTGGAAAGAACAAAGTGCTGTTCTCATGACTTCCTCCAGTCTCTTGGGCCATTCTTCTCCCTATTCATCCCTTATGTGTTGGTATTCCCCAGAGTTATGTCCTTCTGTTTTCTTCTTCTTCCTCCCCCAATTACAAACTCAAATGCCTGTAAGAGCCAAGAAGGTGCTATAAATATATGCATTGGGCCAGATGTGAGACAATAAGAAGTGACAGGATTTTGGCGGGCTGGAGCATACACACTGCCTAACGGCATTCACATTACCTGAAAACACTGTGCCAGCGACACAAAGTGTGTCTGCAGGTGGATTTAGCTGGTAAGCAGTCAGTTTGGGGCCCAGTCTACACACTCATCTTACACTATGTCATCCACTGCCAAACCTCCATCTATATGCTAAGAGCTCCCACTGTGTCATCTCCAGCCCTGACCTCTCCTCCTGGACTCCATGCTCACACACGCAAGTGACTGCTCTATCTATATCTCCCCAGTACCCTCAAGACATCTCAAAGTCATTATGTCCACAACCAAGTTCATGATCTTCACCCCTTCCTCTCCCCTTGACAAAGGCCAGAAATCTAAAACCAGAAACAATTGCCCTTCTTTTGGGTTCCCTATCTCAATGAATGGCACCCTCATTTTTCCTATCTTTGAAGCCAGAAACTTGGGAATCCTTCTAGATTCTTCTCTCTGGCTAGCCTTCCAAATTATCAGATCAATTCAATAGGCATACTAAGCACTTGCTTGATTGAGTACCTTATCAGTGCCAGGTACTCTTAGGTGCTAGGGTTGGCCTCAAAGAGGGATGATATGCAGTCCCTGTCCTGGAGGGGGAGACAGATAACAATGTCATGGTCAGCTGCAGGGGTGGTGGTGGTGTGAGAAACGCCATCCAAGATGTTCTGGGAGGAGAGAAGGGACACTTTGATTCTGTTTCCTAAGTGTTCCTCCAACAGTCCCTGTTCTCTGTCTTCAGAGAACTGCCAATTAGCAGCTACTGCAACAGTGTTCTAACTGATCACACTTCCAGGTTTCCTCCTCCCATTCATCTTCCATACGGGATCAGAGCGATCTTTCCAAATAGCAAATCTAAGCCATGCCATTCTCTTGTCTCTTGTCTAAAACATGTCAGTAATTCCCCATGTTCTTTGGGATAGAATCAAAACTCTTGCAGAATGACTTGTGAGGTCTCCCAGGATATGGCCCTGGATGACTTCTTCCAGCATCCTAGGACATAACACTATACTCCAACCCTACCAAACAATTTGCAATTCTCTGAATATCCTTCTGTGCCTCATGCTCTTAGTTATGCATTCCCTCTGTCTAGAACACCTGTCCTATCATTTCTCAATTGTCTAATTCCTATGCAATCTTTAAGACTTGGATAAAATATCACCTCCTTCAAAAACCCTACTCTGACCACTTCACTCATAAAAAATGACTTCTTCAGATGTTTCTCATTAGACACCCTCCCAGTCCTGCAGGCTCATCGCAGGGGAGGGAAAGGAACTTCTAAGACATTTTGCCCGGGCTGCTGATGGGGACCATGACGTGTCCTTACCTGGAGCTCTCTGAGAACAGACAGCGTTAAGAAAATACGGGAGTGTGGGGCAGATAGTGAGTGATTCCACAGGAGGTCAGGAGACCAGAAAAAAGGCACAGCTTTTTGGTCCTGGTTGGACATGGCCTTGAGGCGCCCATGAATATTTTAGGTCTGCAGACCACATATTTTGAGGAGCTACTGACATGACCTATCCTACCCACTGACACTTAAAGCACCCACTCCTGCCAAATACAAAACAACATAATGGGGGAAGGAGTCAAAGGGAATTTAGGCAAACAGATTTCAAGTGGAGAAGTCTGGTGATAAAAAGAGAGATATACAATGAATCAGTGTGGTATCAAGAAAAAATGTCTTTTATCATGTTAGAGACACAAGGAAATTGTCAAGGAACTGCATAAAGACCTCATTTTAAGAATATTGTTCATAGTAATGTTGTTCAAAATAGAAAGAATTAGAAAAAAAGAAAAACAGGGGCACCTGGCTAGCTCAGTTGATAGAGCACACGACTCTTGCCCTCAGGGTTGTGAGTTCGAGCCCCATGTTGGGTGTTGAGATTACTTAAAAACAAAATGTTGGGGCACCTGGATGGCTCAGTCGGTTAAGCATCTGCTTTTGGCTCAGGTCATGATCTTAGGGTCCTGGATCGACTCCCGCATCGGGCTCCTTGCTCAACGAGGAGCCTGCTTCTCCTTCTGCCTGCTCTGCCTTCCACTCCCCCTGCTTGTGCTCTCTCTCTCTCTCTCTCAAATAAATAAAATCTTTTAAAAAAGAAAAAGAAAAGGACATGGGTGCTCCACATCTCTACTGGATGTTCATTGGAAGTTCAAGGTCAGCATTTTCCCAAATGAACTTAATAGCTGCCCCCAAACTTGCATTCTCTTGGTTAGGAAGTGATGCCAGCATCTCCCCAGCTGCGTGGAACAGAAGTGGGGCTGTTTTCACTTCTTCGTCCACCACCCACCTACTGTCCCCATTGCTTCTCCTTTAACATCTCACCAACATCTCACTCTGTCCCATCACTGCCTCCAGAGTGTTGCCCTCATTCTCACCTCCTCTGCCCACTCCCTCCACCCCCATTTCTGCTAATGACCTTTCTTTTTTTAAAAGATTTATTTATTTATTTCAGAGAGAGAGTGACAGCGCAAGGGAGAGTCGGGGGAGGGGCGGAGGGAGAGACTACTCAAGCAGATTTCCTGCTGAGCGCGGAGGAGCACTCAGGGGCTTGATCCCAGGACCCTGCGATCACAACCTGAGCTGAAACCAAAAGTCGGACACTTACCCGACTGAGCCAGCCAGGCGCCCCAGGTAATGACCTTTCCAAAGCACAGATCCAATGCTACTTCCCTCCCTGCTTGAAACCTTCACTGAGCACATCATAAACTCCTTAGCACGGCATTCAGGGCCTGTTCCCACCCCACAGCCTCTACTCCAGGCAGTCCAAATGACTTGCCAGGGAGCCTCCCTCCCTCAGGATGAGTACCCTTCCCAGGCTCTTTGCCTGGCCAGCTGCTAATGTCCCCCAACAGTCAGCACGGGTGGCACCTCCTCTAGGAAGCCCTTCCAGCTTGCCTGACCTTGTTTGGTTAGATGTCCCTAATCTGCTTGGCTTGCTCGTTCCTTGCAGTCACCCCGTTGTCCTGCTTGTCACCCACTCACCATAAACTCCTGGGAGGCAGTGACTCCTTCTTATCACTGTCCTCCAAAGCTCTGCACAAGACTTGGCAGAGAGGGGCTGCTCAGGGGCTGGGAAAGAGGCAGGATCTACCCTGGGTCCCTGGGGGTCAGGAGTGGAGGAAGAAGCAGTCTCCATGGGCAGGGTCCAGAGGGAGCTCTGTGAGACCTGGACCGGTCCTGGGGACACAGGAGGCTCTCTTACATGCTGAGGGCACTCCCTGTCTCTGGCTGGAGTCTCTCCGGGGGGCTCTGGCAGAGGAGACCACATGCTGTGCAGACATGCCCAATTCCAGGGGGCAGACAGTGGCTTGGTGACGGAGCCCCGCTCTCCCCAAGCCATTCTTCATTCTTTATGGTCTCTGAATTGCAGAAGCAAAAATTGCTCACCCTCAGTCTGAAGCTTTTCGTGACTTGTGCTGAAGAAATGTCATCAACGGCCTTTTGTTTAGGCTTGACTTGGGTGAACATGCCAAGAAGACTTGCTCAGAAGAGTCTTTTCAGATGTCATTTGTCTCCCTAAAGCCGTGCTCCATGAAAGCCATTCACAAGCCAGTTTTTCTGCGGCTCCAAAGCTGTCATCCCCTCAGTCCTGCCGCAGCTCAGAGAGCTACTGTGTGACCTCACTTTGCAACGGTCTATGCTGTCGCCACACCCAGGCCCCGTGTGGGAGGCGGCGGGGAGGAGGCTCTCAGACAACCCGGTCTGAATGTCACTGGAACCCCGAGGTACAACCTCAACTTACATTCCCCACACGGTGATCTGGCACCACGCCTGCCTTATTCAAAACCATTTTCCCAGTGTCCAACATAGGCGCGCAATAAAAATGCATCCACTGAATAAATAAACAAATAAGCAATTCTCAATTATCTGGGCTGAGGGAGACCATCAAACTCAGTGTTTTGAGGGGAGAATTACCTAGAAATTAATATATTCTCAGAATCATTTTAGACTCTTCTCACCGTTGATGCTGGCGGCGTGGCTGCCGGGAAGGAAGCCCAGAGCTCCGGGTCCAGCGACACGGTGGGTCTGGATGTTGCACAAGAAGATCAGCAGTCTTCCCCTGCTTCCATTTCCCTCTCCGAGCCAAAGCTAGCTGTGACAACTGTGCTGAGGACGGACGAGGGCCTGGGGCATGGGAGCCATCCCCAAGTCATTCCCAGCAAGTGGTGACACAGGATGAATTAAAGTGAACATCAGACCAGCATTAGCGGAGGACCCAGGAGGGCACTACAGAACGATGTGTGGAGTGTTACCGACAGAGACGCACAAAGCTGTGGGAGCCCCCAAACCAACTCTGCTTGGGGACCCAGGGAAGAGCTCCGCAGAGGAGGTGACACGTGAGTTGGAGTCTGAGAAGTGGAGAGCATGAGGAGGAAACTCTGGAGACCAGGTGCGTGGGGCCAGCCCCCCAGGCTGAGAGCACGCCCCGTCCGGGCCCCTCCTGAGGCTGAAGCTGCCACAAGCAGCTCCTGGAGTAGAGATCACTGTGCACCGAGCCAGGGACGTTAGGGCTCCTTGCTGAGTGAAAGTAGTGCTTCTATGGGCAGAGAGCTTGCAGAAGAGTGTTCCAGGCTGGGGGAACAGCATGTGCGGCACAAAGGTGAAAAGACTACGGCTTAGCAGGGCGAGGCCACCCCAGGGTTATGGCACCAGGAGGCCTCAGCTCCCTGGTGCTCTGACAGCTCTGAGAAGCCTTCTCACTAAATTACAAGTTATCAGTTGCATCCTGTGTGGCTGGAGTTGCCCAAAGCCACACTTCCTGATACGTGGAGGCATTCCTGTATCAACAAACGCCAATCAGCCAGGTTTGTATACACAGTCTGTGCAAGTCCCGACGGCGCCCGGCCGAGAAGCATTACTGGAAGGCTTCACGGACAGCCGAAGCATCCGGGCTGTCAGGACAGCCCAGCAGCAGCAACTACTGCCACGGCCCAGGTGTGCACAGCCGGGCGCTCACCGTCGTGTCGGCCAGCACGAGGCCACCAGCCACACGGACGTGGACCCCTCACAACGGCCCACGGGGCGGGGCTGTTCCCCCACTTCGCAGATGAGGGAGCTGAAACTGGCATGACTAACGGAACTTGTTCAAGGTCACGTAGCCAGCCGAGTGTCAATGCTGGCCTTCACACCCGGTCTGCTTGACACCAACACCAAGCTCTTCTTACTTGCGCAGCCCTAGGCAGGGGACCCCCAAGCCCCGTGCAGTCTCTGTTGGGACAGCATGAATGAGATGCCGACGGGGCCCCGACCTCAAGCGATCATTGGCCCTGTGGTGAAGTCAGGCGGCAATGACGCCCCTCCCCATAGCCCCTAACCAACTCCGCCCCGGCGCCGAGTCACGACAGTCTGAATATGGTCGGACGGCTGCTGTCCCAGCTACAAAGCTCTCTGCTTCCCAAAATCCAGGCCAACCCCCAGGAAAAGGCTGAAATACAGCCAGTAGCTCCGTGCAGTTGTGGCCTGGGAAGAAAATGAGTAGAATCCGGCTAGAGGGAGAGTAGGGGCTGCGTGGAGCCCGTGTTCCTGCCCTCCTCTCTCTGCCTGCATCTAGCCCCCAGGCCCCGGCTGGAGAGGGCTCATGGCTGCACAAGGACCAGCGCTGCTACTCACAGGGGTGGGCCCTGGGGCCCCTGGGGCTCCGGAGGCGGGGCTGAGCAAGGGCAGTCTGTCCTTCCTTCCTTCAGCAAGTGCTCCCCCACAGGAGTCTCTGTGGGGGTCACAGCACAGATGGAGGGAGCCAGGCTCAATCCTGACCCTGCACCCTCTAAGCAGCGGTGTCCGTGCTGCCAGCTCTCCCTGGCCAGACTATAGTCCCCAAACCCTTTGCTTCCTCCTGATAACCTGAGCAGCAAAGGAATGTATTTTCATGCATGTCCGAGACTTTGCTGGAGGCTGCTGGAGACGGGGCTGGGTCAAAGGCCCAAGTGTCCTGGATGAGCAGTCCTTCCCCACAGCCTCGAGCCTGGGGGCACTGCGTTCAACCTCAGGACTAGGCCGCCAGCAGGCCTGGCTCCACCAGAGGAAGCCACTGCCCATATTTAAAAAAAGGTTACCGCTTCTGAGGAAGGATTCCTTCCATCAGGGGAACCACATGGGCTCCCAGGACCCAATCGAACCAGGGGTCACGCTCACTGCACCCTCCCTCAGGGGCAGGGGACGAGTGGAGCCCCAAGCCCACTGAGGGGGAAAGGACCTGGATCTGAGGGACACCTGTGCATGCGTTAGCTTCTGAGCAGGAAGAGAAAGGCCCAGGTGTATAAGCAGCGGCCAAGGGCAAACACAAAGCTGGGCCAAGTCCTGCCCTAATCCCCCTTGCGGGTTCTGGGGGTGTGCAGCAGGGTAGAGGGGGGAGACAGGGAGTCAGGTGGAGACACCCCTCTCCCTGGCCAGAACTGCACCGGTCACAGCCACAGAACCGTCACTAGGCTCCACAGAGCTGGTTTCGGAGCCCAGGCCCGGGCACCATTGCCTTGCCCCATATGGGGGTCTTCTTCCATTTGGGGATATGCTTCTTGGGCAAACTCTGCATCTGGCCTCTGGCCTAGACCCTCTTTCTTGAGGGCCTGAGCAAAAGAGCGCAGAGTGTCCTCTTTCTTCCAACCACCCATTTTCAAGCTTCTCAAGTGGTCCTGCTGCAGGGAACTTCCCAGACTAAGCGCCTGGAACTCAGGGAAGGAGGGTGGGTCTGACCCAACACAAGAAGCTCGGAGAGGTCACAGGGCCAGCTGTCAGCGGGCCTGCCTTTGTGAGGCCATGGGTCAGGCTTGTGTCTTCCTCATCAGGGTCTCCCAAGAGCAGAGACCCCATCGTCTGGGACAATCTCGCCCACCCTCTGAGGTTCGTGTATGAGTCACCTCCCAACTGTTCCTCCAGCCCAGACCTCTCTGCCGAGCGGGTCACTGAACTCGAACTATCTGGGTAGGGCTGTGGCTTCCCTCAGGCTACTTCATGTGCCTCGGCCCGGACTCCACGCAGGGCTCTGGCAGGCAGGAGAAAGCTCTCGGGACCCGAGGGCAGGCACGGTGGGCTGGCGTCCTGCCTGCCCCCGGGGAGAGATGAGGCTTCAGCACGGCTTCTCCCCTCCCGCCCTGGCTATTTCTCTGAGGAGGCCAGTCACCCAGCGACCACCCCCGTTCCCCGAAATGCTGACAGTCAGGAGGGCAGGACCCAGGCCTGACAGTGCCGGCAGCCTCCTCTCCGCCCACCTTCTACCTGGGCCCTGGGACAGATGTGAGAGGAGCTCGGACAGGAGCCCTCCCTCTCACTGCAGAGACGGAGAGACGGAGAGACGGAGAGATGGAGAGACAGCAGGGCTGTTCAGGGCCTGGAGCCGCTCGGCTTGGGAGAAGGGCCAGGATCACGTTTTGTGCTTTCACCAGCTTTCGCTCTCCACGAGCAGCACAGCTCCCCACGTGGGGATCTTGTACCTCAACCAAGAAAAGCAAAGCCGCTAATCTGACAAGATCAATCCTCAAATACCACAGGAATGCAGCCGGCCTGCCCGCCTGCTCTCCCCAGGGACTGCACTTGTAAGCACCTCCAGGCTTCCTGCCGCCCCGCAGAGCCTGCTGCGGGGTCTGCCGCCGAGGCCCCATCCTTCCAGGCACAGCTGCTCAGGGATCACCGGCCCCAGGGATACTGCTCACGCGTCCCTCGCCAGCCCCTCCTGCCTGCGGGCCTCCTCTGGGCCTCCACAGCCCTCCGTTCTCCCAGGTTTCCAAGCACAGATTCCGGGTCTGTGCTGGTGTCTGTGTGCTGCCTCCCTTCATCTTGAGGTTAGCAGGTCCAGATGAGGAAAGGGAGGGCCAGCCCTACTCAGTTCCAAAGCCTGGGCTCTTAGCACTACAGTCCGTGCTTCTCAAGCCATCTGTTAAGAAGAACTAGTTTGTTTTGTTTTTGAAACTTCAAGTCTGTCACAGAGTGATACTTTTATAAAGTGTAATAGAAATGGGGGCGACTGGGTGGCTCAGTCAGTTAAGTGTCTGACCTTTGATTTCAGCTCAGGTCTTGAGCTCAGGGGCATGAATTCAAGCCCTGCGTTAGGGCTTGTGGAGCCTACTTAAAAAACAATGGGTTGTGGAGCCTACTTAAAAAAACAAAAATAAAAATAAAAATAAAAAGGGCTCCTGGGTGGCTCACTCAGTTAAAGGTCTGTCTTTGGCTCAGGTCATGATCTCGGAGTCCTGGGATCGAGCCCTGTGTTGGGCTCCCTGTTCAGAGGGGAGTCTGCTTCTTCCTTTCCCACTGTGTGCTCGCTCGCTCTCTAATAAATAAAAATCTTTGGGGCACCTGGGTGGCTCAGTGGGCTAAAGCCTCTGCCTTCGGCTCAGGTCATGGTCTCAGGGTCCTGGAATCGAGCCCCACATCAGGCTCTCTGCTCAGCGGGGAGCCTGCTTCCCCCTCTCTCTCTGCCTGCCTCTCTGCCTACTTGTGATCTCTCTCTCTCTGTCAAATAAATAAATAAAATCTCTAAAAAAAAAAATAAAATGTTCTGGCTTAGGGGTCAAAAATAAATAAATAAATAATAAAAATAAATAAATAAAAATCTTTTTAAATAAATAAAATGAATCATCAGCAAAGTTAAAACATATATAAAATATAAGCTCCATTTTTTAATTTTCAGATTTAACTGACATAAACTTACTCTAGTTACTACGGACATTTCTAAAACTTTACTATCCATTTCTCAAAAATCTGGTTGCAGACCAGCCCACATCACTTTTGATTCCATAGCACACAACAGGCTCCCACCTGACTGATACCCAAGGTTTCTACCTGGCATTCACCTTGAGGAGAAGTTGGAGAGGGGACAAGACATGGCTCCTCAGGTCCCGAACCTGGCAGGAGAAAGACACTGACATCGTCCGCGGCCATTAGCAGACTGAGGCCTAGTCCCTCATCTGCAGCAGATGAATTCAGAACCAGGGAAACCCAGCAGGTTTTCTGCAGCGGTCACCAGTGCAAAGAAGTATGGGTCCCCAGTCATCTAGGGAAGGAGATTTTCCCCACAGAAAACAACTTCTGGCCACTCACCACAGACTCGCCTATAAGGGTTAGCGTACAGAGCAAAGAGGAAGGAGATGGAATTCCCAGCTCTAGGGTACAGGGCGGGGATGGGAGGGCTGGGGGGCCTGAATTCCTTGAAGGGTGGGGGAGGCAGAAGGGGGAGGCTGACACAGGAGTGGTGTTAATTTTTTTTTAAGATTTGATTTATTTATTTGACAGAGTGGGAGAGCGAGAGAAAGCACAAGCAGGGAGCAGCAGAGGGAGAGGGAGAAGCAGGCTCCCTGCTGAGCAGAGAGCCTGATGCGGGGCTCGATTCCAGGACCCTGAGATCATGACCTGAGCCGAAGGCAGACGCCTAACAACTAAGTCACCCAGGCGCCCCTGGAGTGATGTTAATTTAAAAGCAGATCAAGGATTGGTTCCCAGAGTTCAGAGCAACTGACACTGAGGAATATATAAAGGAAAGACTGACAGCAGAGAAACCAAAAGGACACAGCTGGCAACTCCTCCAGCTTCAAGCTGGAGTCCAGGTCAAGGATGGGCATTTAGCCTGCCTAGCTCACACAGGGCTGCAGACCCTTGGACACTATGCAGAGAAGCTTGAGTTCTGTGCTTCCCAGAAAGGCCCAGCACCCAGGGATTTCCCTGCAGCAGTACCCACTGAAAATATTTAAAACGCTCTCCAATCAAAAGGAAGCTGCATTCCCCTACAGGCTCATGGTTCAGGCCCAGGACTCAGGACATAAGGTGGGGCTGGTGGGTTTTTGCTTCCTGGGTCTGTGCTACTGGGACTGTGGCCAAGTTAAAGCTTTTTCATCTGTAAAATGGGCCTAGATTACACTTATTCCAAAGGGTTACTGCAAAGACTAAGTGAAATAATGAATATATAATGTTTAGCACAGAGGCTGGCACATAGTAAGTGCTCTATAAAACTGTGTGACCTTTTATACACACAGGCTGTGTATGTCTGCAGATGGAAAGTAAGGTCTCTGAGGGATGGATTATATGTATCTTATACAATGCTGAAGCTCTAGCACCTAGGAAAGTGGCAGGCACATAGGAGGTGCTCATTAAAGATTTGTTGAACAAATGAAATGGGAGCTATTACCATTAGCTTTACAGGATAGTAGAGCCAATGTAGCAACTTTTTTTTTTTTTTTTTTTTTTTAAAGATTTATTTATTTTAGAGAGACAGGGAGCATGAGTTGGGGCAGGGGTAGAGGGAGAGAATCTTCAAGCAGACCCCCTGCTGAGCGCAGAGTCCGACGCAGGGCTTGATCCCACAACCCATGAGATCATGACCTGAGCTGAAACCAAGAGTCAGACCCTCAACCAACTGAGCCACCCAGGTGCCCAATGTGGCATTTTTTTAAGGGATACAAGAGACTTCAGTATGATAAAACAGTGGTATGAAGAAGTCAGTAAAGAGAATGAAGATCCAGGTTCCTGGGTTTTGCTCCAAGATCTAGGAGAGGGTGAAGAACCAGGGCATAGGAGAAAGGACTGACCTCAAAGAAGAGATATTATAGAGGGCAGAAGTGTCAGGACACGATGACCAACTGGATATTTGGCTGAGAGAAGGAGAAAGAAGAACTCTCAGATTTCCTGCTCAGGTGACACTCAGGTGGACACTGGTGTCATTCACTGAAAGAGGCAATACGGACTGATTAGCTTTAACAGAAATTCAGTGAGTTGGGCACACCGAGTTTGAGAGTCATCCAAGTGGAGCTGTCCAGCAGGGAGTTGGGTATCTGAGTCCAGAGATCAGGAGTTGAGAGTCACTGGCACACAGGTTTTAGCTGATGCAGTCAAGCAAGAAGTAAATAAGACCATAACTGAGCCCTGGCAGACATCAGCATTTAAAGATGGGCACAGGAAAAAAGGCTGCTTGCAAGAGAGACTGAGAAGGAACAATCAGAGAAGTAGGAGGAGAACTGGGAGTTTGGACAAAGATTACTGAGAGGAGAGAGTTTCAAAATGGGGGAAGTGATCAATACTGACAACTACTTCAAAGAGGTCAGAAAAAGAGAAGGTCTACCCTTGGATTTGTCAGTTAGTCCTTTCAAGTAATCTGAGAAGAGCATTTCAGGGAGGGAAGCGGTGGCAACAGAGAAAGCAACTGTAATGAGTCTCTGCACACCCTTGGTTGAGGGGTATTCAACTTGCTCCCAGGAAGGACAATAATTTTGTAGAAGTGGATGGTGCTCTATTCTCCTTTGTAACTTATGGTAAGCGACAAAGCTTAGCAGGGATGCCTTTCAATCCCGCCATCCCTCCCTGGTATCGTAGTAATAAGAATCCCAGGATCCTTTTTGGAAGAGCAGAGAGGGAGGAGCTTTGGAATGTGGGGATATCAGGTACCCAGGTAAGGAGCCCACAAGCTTTCAAAACCCCCGAAGGCAGTGCAATAGGCTGCTTCTTCTTTTTTTTTTTCTTAAAGATTTTATTTATTTATTTGACAGAGAGGAGAGAGATCACAAGTTGGCAGAGAGGCAGACAGAGAGAGAGGGGGAAGCAGGCTCCCTGCTGAGCAGAGAGCCTGATGAGGGGATCGATACCAGGACCCTGAGATCATGACCTGAGCCAAAGGCAGAGGCTTTAACCCACTGAGCCACCCAGGCGCCCCAGTGCAACAGGCTTCTTGTATCTTCTCACACAAGGGTCCCAAAACATGCAGCTGGGACTCTAGTCAATATTCCAGACTTCCTGCCTCAGAGAGCTCAGCAAGGTTTCAAAGGCCATCCCTACACTCTTGGGAATTCAGCCAGCTTGGACCATGGCAATAATTTCTTAGTGGTATGAAAATCACAGATAGACACCATGCACCTTGGCCTTTCTAAAGCAAAGTGGATCTCAAGAGAAATGAAGTTTTCCTCTGTAGAGCTGGGCAAGAGGGTGATTTCTACACCAGTACCTCATCAGCCAGCACCAGACATCTGGTAGACCTCTGTACTTTGGCCACTAAGCCAGCCTGTCCATGAGACAGCAGCTAGGAGAGGAAGCAGCATGTGGCAGGTAAGCTGGTGGACTCTGTGGTCAGATGCTTGGGTTTGAAACTTGGCTTCATCATTTCCTATCTTTATGACCTTAAGCAAACTGGAGATCCATTCTCTCCACCCCCATCTTCCCATACTTAAAACTGGATTAATTTCAACACCTATCTCATAAGATTGTTGGGAGGATTAAAACAGGAAAGATGGGAAAAAGTCTCATCAGATGACCTGATACATCAAGAGGCGTCAGCTATCGCTGCCGCTGGAGCATGGCCATGGCCTAGACTTGGCTTCTGCTTTCTGCTGAAACTGTTTGCTCCAGGCTATGCTTGCTCCCCATGCTGAGTGGCTCCATTGGCCACCATCTAAAAGACATGATATTGGGGCGCCTGGGTGGCTCAGTGGATTAAGCCTCAGAGGCCTTCGGCTCAGGTCATGATCTCAGGGTCCTGGGATCGAGCCCCGCATTGGGCTCTCTGCTCAGCGGGGAGCCTGATTCCCCCTTTCTCTCTGCCTGCCTCTCTGCCTACTTGTGATCTCTCTCTGTCAAATAAATAAACAAAATTTTTAAAAAAATAAAAACTTAAAAAAAAAAAAGACATGATATTAAGTCTTTCGCCAAGGAGTGCTTGGTTGGCTTGGTTAGTTAAGTGTCTGACTCTTGATTTTGGCTCAAGTCATGATTCAGAATCGTGAGATTGAGCCCGAAGTTGGGCTCTGTGGTGGGTGTGGAGCCTGCTTAAAATTCTTCTCTCCCTCTGCCCCACCAAAAATAAATTTAAAAATTAAAAAAAAACAAAAAACAAAAAACTTTCACCAAAGCACAAAAGGTGACTCAAACGTACGTAGCAAAGGATTGCCAGGAAAATGGGGTGTGCCAAGTAAGGTTTCATCGGTTATACTTTTTGCTTTAAAAACATATATTTCCTACCCTGCTCATAAAACCTAGATTTTAAATGTTTATCATGATCTATTCTGGGATCTTTATTCCTTCCTGAAAAAAAACTTATCTGATCATGATAAAAGTCATTGAGAAAATGGGAATTCACTTAGTAAGCGTCTAACATTAAAATGTTCTGGAATGATCAACATTTATAGCCCTAAGACACATCATTTCATTTCATTCTCTTGACTTAATGAGACAAGTAATACTCAGACTTTTCCAAGATCACACAGTATGTTAAGTGAGAAAGCTGTGAGAACTTTCTGTCTCATCTCATCTCTTTCCAATCTTTCATGTATTAGTATATGTCAAAGTAATTCTTCTACATCAAAATAATTATTCTCTTCACTCTTTCCATTAGAAGAGTATTTTACCACATGCCTCGTACCCTTGGTCTCTCCATTTCCTGAGGGCACCCCCTCTTCCCTGTCTCTCTCATTAGCAGAAGATATCTCCAGGCAGGCAAGTCTCAGGGAAAGAAAGGAAGACTTCCTAGCAGACAGCACAAAGGGTTATGAGGGAACAGTCTGGCTTCCCTGAGAAGCAGGACTCTGTTGGCAGAACGGGCTGGCACATTGGCGTCCCTTCCATTTCCACCGCCTGCTCCCCCATATGTACCCGGGTGTGGGAGTCAGTGACTGGATGGGCTCCGGGAGGAGCAAGGAGTAGGAACAGAGTAAGAATATATGTTTCACACAGCACTTGGTTTAAAAATAAATAAACAAAAAAATATTTAATGGTTTAGACTGTGTCAAAACTACCACATCGAAACCATTAAGACCTTCTGTGTCAATTTTTGATGCCATAGTGGTGCCTGGATGGCTTGGTTGGTTAAGCATCTGCCTTCCGCTCAGGTCACAACTGTGGGGTCGTGGGATCAGGCCCCACGCTGGGTTCCCTGCTCAGTGGGGAGCCTGCTTCTCCCGCTCCCCCTGCCCCCTGCTCGTGCTCTCTCTCTCTCTCGCTCTCTAGCTCAAATAAATTTTTAAAAAGTTGATGCTGTAAAAATCAAAATCCTGATTTTTACTTAGTACATTTGGTCAAAATATCAAGAAATGCTAGGTACCCACAAGGAAAAAAGTAAACAAACCTAAGTTACAATACCAGGGATCACTCCTAACACCAAAACAGCACAAAACAACAACCGCAACAAAAACCCTGATGGGTTAATTCAAATATAAATAATAAAGTTATAAAAGAACTGGAAGAAAGCACAGAGGAAGACACCTTCACGGACTACTATGCACGGATGTAAATCCAAAAACTGTTTACTGAGGGCAATTTGCCAGTAACTTTCAAAGTTGCAAATGCCTATAATTGTGATCCAGAAATATTTTTCTTTATTCTAGGTGACCTCACATGTGTAGGAAATGATGTACAGAAAAGGTTATTCAGTGATGTAATAATATTTGTAATAGTAAAGATTAGAAATTGCCTAAATGTCCATCAATAGGGAATTACCTAATTAAACTATTGTACATCTGCACAATGGAATGCCATGTAAAACAGAATAAGGTATTTCTGTTTCTAGCCATGATGGAATAACAGGGATGCGATTTAACCTCTTACCTTAAACAACTAGAAAACAAGTCAAAATACGTGAAACACCCAGTTTTCAGACCAGTACAGGGATGAGGAACCTAAAGAGAGCCCAGTGGTCTTTCAGAGTTGAGAAAACAAGTCACAATTTAGAAGACCAAAAGGGCTAGAACTCGTGGAGAAGACCGATATAGAAGATAGAGCTGCACAGAAAGCTCTAGAGATCTGCAAAGGGGCTGCCTCAGATCTTTGGCCAAGCACTTCTCTGTGTCTGTATGAGAGGGAAAATCTGAGGCTGAGAAAAGACCACCAGGAAGCAGCAGACCAAACAATTCCTGATGCTCATACAGGGCTGGGAATTGTTAGTATTCACACAAACCTGAGTGGAAATAAATCAGAGTGGAAATACCTCATAAAGCACAAGGCCTGGGGTTGAGTCCTCAGAATGGTACCATATTCAAAATGGGGATAAGTTAGCCCCAGACAAAAGACTGCTTACAACCTGCACTAACAATGTTAAAAGCAAGCCTCAAAGGACTACAACTGATTCCAAGTAACTCAACCACATGCCCAAGCAAAATCAAGCACTCTTTAAAAGAATACGACAAAAATCGAGCCCAGGAAAATGTAAACTTTGCTATGTCTGGAATCTAATAAAAAATTACCAGGGAGGAAAAAAAAAAAAAAAGTTACCAGGCAGGAATACAAAGAGCCAAAAAATATGGACCAGAACTGGGAGAGAAATCATCAAATAGAAACCATCCCAGAAATGACAGAGATGATGGAATTAGCAGACAAGGATGTGAAAACAGCTATTGTAAATTATTCCACATGTTTAAGAAGGTAGGGGAACACATGAACGTAACAAGGAATGAAATGGAAGATATAAAAAGACCTGAATGGAACTCGAGAGATTAAAAACTCAATATCTGGAATGAAAATACACCAGATGGGATAAACAGCTGACTGGACACTACAAAAGAAAACCCAGTGGATGTGAAGACTTAGCAATGTCAACTACCCACAATGAGGCACAGAGAGAAATAAGATTGGGGGGCAGTGGGGGAAGAGCATCAGTGGCCTGTGGGATTCCCTAGACTCCTGGGAAGAGAGGTGGGGTAGGAAAAACATTTGAAAAAAAAATAAGGACAAGAAAAAGTCCAAATTTGATCTTTAAATAAAACAACAACTATGAACCCACAGGTCTAAGGAGCTGAGAAAAAATCCCAAACTAAATTAAAGAAAACCGTAATAAGGCACATCATAATCAAATTGTTGAAAATCAGTGACAAAGAGAAAAATCTCAAAAAGCAGCCAGAGGAAGATAAAGACATTATATATGAGGTAAAACAAGATAAGAATGACAGAGACTTTCATTAGAAACTATGCAAGCTAAAAGAAAACGAAGTTATAACTTTGAAGTACTTGGCGTGTGTGAAACCCTCAACCTAGAATTATATACCCAGTCCCCTGCCCCCACCAAAAAAAAACTTTCAAAACTTAATGTAAGGGATGCCTAGGTGGCTCAGTCAGTTAAGCATCTGCCTTTAGCTCAGGTCATGATCCCAGGGTCCCGGGATCGAGCCCCGCATTGGGCTTCTTGCTCAGCGGGGAGTCTGCTTCTCCCTCTGCCTGCCCCCCCACCATTTGTGCTCTCTCCCTCTCTCTCTGACAAATAAATAAATAAAATCTTTGAAAAGGAAAAAAAACCTTAATGTAAAATAAAGACTTTATCAGAGATACCGAAGCTGAAAGACTGCATTGCCATTAAACCTGACTC
The DNA here is from genome assembly GCA_028534135.1 of Potos flavus. Classification (NCBI taxonomy): domain Eukaryota; kingdom Metazoa; phylum Chordata; class Mammalia; order Carnivora; family Procyonidae; genus Potos; species Potos flavus. The sequence goes on from CM052900.1 coordinate 136,180,919, forward strand.
ATAGGAATCATTACAAGAAGTTCTTCAGGCAGATGAAAAGGGAAACCATATGGAAATATGTATCTATACAAAGGAAGAAAAACCCACAGTAAAAATAAGTTTGTGGATAACTATAATAGACTTTCCTCTCATTAAAAATTTTTTTAAAAATTGGGGGTACCTGGCTGGCTCAGTTGGTAGAGCATGCAACTGACCCTTGGTTTCTGGATTGTGAGTTCAAGCCCCATGTTGGGTGTAGAGATCACGTAAAAATTGTGGTAACATAGACATAACATGAAATTTACCATCTTAAACTTTTTTTAAAAAATTTATTTATTTGAGAGAGAGACCATGTAAGCACAGGGAAGGACAGAGGGAGAGGAAGAGACAGAATCCTCAAGCAGCCTCCCCTCTGAGCATGGAGCCTGATGCAGGGCTTGACCCCAGGACCCTGAGATCATGACCCGAGCCAAAATCAAGAGTCAGGCACTTGACTAAGTCACCCAGGTGTCCCCATCTTAACCATTTTTTTATAGTAAGCTCTATGTCCAACATGGGGCTCAAACTCATGACCCCAAGATCAAGAGTCGCATGCAACGTCTTCCCGTCTTCCCGTCGGCGGAGGGCGAGGCGGCGTGGACAGCGGCCCCGGCACCCCGCGCCCTGCCGCCCGCAGCCGCGCGCCCGCCCGTCCGCCGCGCCCCGAGTCCGCCGCTTCTCGCCTCAGCGCCCGGCCGCCGCCGCGGCCCAGCGAGCGGCCCAGATGCAGGCCATCAAGTGTGTGGTGGTGGGAGACGGAGCTGTAGGTAAAACTTGCCTACTGATCAGTTACACAACCAATGCATTTCCTGGAGAATACATCCCCACTGTCTTTGACAACTACTCTGCGAATGTTATGGTAGATGGAAAACCAGTGAATCTGGGCTTATGGGATACAGCTGGACAAGAAGATTATGACCGATTACGTCCCTTATCCTATCCGCAAACAGATGTATTCTTAATTTGCATTTCTCTCGTGAGTCCTGCATCATTTGAAAATGTTCGAGCGAAGTGGTACCCTGAAGTGCGACACCACTGTCCCAACACCCCCATCATCTTGGTGGGGACTAAACTTGATCTCAGGGACGACAAAGACACGATCGAGAAGCTGAAGGAGAAGAAGCTGACTCCCATCACCTACCCGCAGGGTCTGGCCATGGCTAAGGAGATTGGTGCGGTAAAATACCTGGAGTGCTCGGCGCTCACGCAGCGAGGCCTCAAGACAGTGTTTGATGAAGCGATCCGAGCGGTTCTCTGCCCGCCTCCCGTCAAGAAGAGGAAGAGAAAATGCCTGCTGTTGTAAATGTCCGCCGCCCCCCGCCCCCCCCGCCCCCCCCTCGCCCCCCTTGGAACCTTTGTATGCTTTGCTCAAAAATGGTGGAGCCTTCGCACTCAATGCCAAGTTTTTGTTACAGATTAGTTTTTCCATAAAACCATTTTGAACCAAA
>CM052900.1:136182884-136202458 GCA_028534135.1 Potos flavus
AACAACTTCCATTTCCCCTCCCCCCAACCCCTGGTAGCCGCGATCCTGTCTTTTGTCTCTATGAATTTGACTACTCTATGTACCTCATATAAGTGGAATCAAATGGATTTGTCTTTCTATGACTGGCTTATTTCACTTGGCATAATGTCCTTAAGGCTCACACACGTTGTAGCATATTAAAATTTCCTTCCTTTTTAAGGTTGAATAATGTTCCACTGTATGAATATACCACATTTTGTTTATCCTTCCATCTCTTTAGATGGACACTTGGATTGCTTTGGCTATTGTAAAACAATGCCGCTATGAACATGGGTGTACAAATACCAGTTTGAGACCCTGCTTTCATTTCTTTTGAGTATATACCCAGAAATGGAATTGCTGGGTCACATAGTCACTCCATTTTCAACTTTTTTAAGGAATTATCATACTGTTCCCAAAGTGGCTGCATCATTTTACATTCTGGCCAACAGTATACAAGGGTTCCAATTTCTCTACATCTTTGTCAACACTTGTTATTTTCTCTCTCTCTCTCTCTCTTTGTTTTTTGATAGCAACCATCCTAATGTGGATAAGATGATAGCTCATTGTGGTTTTGATTTGCCCTCCCTAATGATTACTGAGGTTGAACAGTTTTCCAGGTGTTTGTTGGGCCCTCTATATATCTTCTTTGGAGAAATAGCTATTCAAGTCCTTTGATCAGTTGTTTTGTTGCTGAATCGTAGCTCTTTATATATTCTAAATATAACTCCACATCAGATATACGATTTGTAAATATATTCTCCCACTCTGCAGGTTGCCTTTTCCAGTTCATTTCTAAATCACTTTAAATAACTGTTTAAAACAAAAATAAATAAGAACAATGACATATGGATTTATAATACATAGATGTAAGATGTAGGACAAAAATAGTAAAAGGGGGCGCCTGGGTGGCTCAGTCACTGGGAGTCTGACTTTGGCTCAGGTCATGATCCTAGGGTCCTGAGATCCAGCCCTGCATCGGGCTGCCTGCTTGGCAGGAAGCCTGCTTCTCCCTCTCTCACTCCCCCTGCTTGTGTTCCCTCTTTTGCTGAGTCTCTCTCTGTCAAATAAATAAATAAAATCTTAAAAAAAAAAAAAAATAGCACAAACGATGGGACGGGTAATGGAACTATACTGTTGTAAGGTTCTTAAACTCTAAGTGAAGTCCTATAATATTATATGAAAGTAGACATTAAAGACCTATATTGTAAACTCTACAACAATCATGAAAAAAATGAAACAAAGAGGCATAGCTATTAAGCCAATAGTGTAGGTAAAATGAAGCCATAAAACACATTCAACTAGTCCAAAAGGAGGTAGAAAAAGAAAGAAAAAAATCCAGAAAATGAATACCAAGATAAATTTAAACCCAACCACACTGATGATTACATTAAATGTAAATGGTATAAGCACTGCAATAAAAGGCAGACATTGTCAGATTGGATAAAAAAGGAAGACTCAACTATGTGCTGTGTATAGGAAGCCCACTTTAATTATAAAGACACAGATAGTTAAACATAAAAAAGACCATCCCAGAGTGAACCAGCCCTGAGACCCAACTTCTCTGAGGCTCAAGGGTAAACACAAACATATGCTTCCCCCCCACAATACACACAAAAATAAAAGTATGGGAAAACATAAAGCACAATGAAACTAACTCTAAAAAGGCTGGAGTGGCTATATAAATCAAACAAGGAAGATTTCAGAACAAGGATTATTACACCAGGGCAAAAGGGACATTTCAAAATATTGAAGGAATCTGTTCACAGCAAGGGAGTATAACAATCCTAAATGTACATATACTAAATGGCACAGCTTCAAAATATGTGAAGCAAAAACTAATAAACGGAGATCTCGACATCCCTCTGTCAATAACTGATGGAAAACCAGTAAGGATATAAGAGACTTGAAACACACTATCAACCAACCTGGTCTAATTGACATTTATAGAACACCCAATAACAGCAGAAAAATTTCAAATGCACACAGAATATTCACCAAAATGGACCACATTTTATCCCACAACTCAGGTCTCCATCAACTTAAGAGTATTAAGATCATACAAAAAATATTCTCTGATCGCAACAAAAATAAACCAGATTATCTGCAACAAAAAGATATTTGGAACATCCTCAAATATTTGGAAATTAAGCAAAATGTCAAAAGAACCCATGGGTCAAAGTAGAAATCACAAGTGAAGTTAGAAAATATCTTTAACTCAATGAAAATAAGAATACAATATCAAAGTTTGTGGGATGTAGCTGATATAGTTTTTTTTTTAAAGACTTTATTTATTCATTTGAGAGGAAACAGAGAGAAAGAGAGAAAGAGCACAAGCTGGGGGGGAGGAGCAGAGGGAGAGGGACAAGCAGACTCCCCACTGAGCAGGGAGCCTGATGTGGGGCTCCATCCCAGGACCCTGAGATCATGACCTGAGCCAAAAGCAGATGCTTAACCGAATGAGCCACCCAGGCATCCCAGCTGATACAGCATATAGAGGGAAATTTATAGCATGAAATCAAGGAATCAAATCAGTGGTCTAATCTTCTATCTCAAGAAACAAGGAACAAATTAAACCCCAAATAATTGTAAGGTACGAAATAGTAAAGGTAAGAGCAGAAAACAATGATATAGTGAGAAAAATACCAAAAGAGAAAAATCAATGAACCCCAAAGCTAGTTCTGTGAGAAGATCAATAAAAATGATAAACCTCTAACTAGAAAGACCAGGAAAAAAAGAGAAAATACATAAATTATGTATTTTGTGTCAGTATATTTAACAACTTAGAGGAAATCCACAAATTCCCTGTCAGGCATTAACTACCAAAGAAGAAACAGGAAACCTGAATAGAAATATGAAAGCTCTAGATCTATTAAAGAAATTAAATTCTTTTTTCTTTTTAGAAATGTAATTCTTAATTTAAAAAATCTTCCCACAAAGGGATTTTCTTTTTCTTTCTTTCTTTTTTTTTAAGATTTATTTATTTATTCGAGAGAGAGAGGGCATGCATGGGAGGAGGGTCAGAGGGTGAGGGAGAAAATCTCAAGCAGATTCCCTGCTGAGTGAGGAGCTCTCACAACCCATGAGATCATGACCTGAGTGGAAACCAAAAAGTCAGACGGTCAACTGACTAAGCCACCCAGGCGCTCCAAAGGGATTTTCTTAATACAAAATCTAGGTAGCCCTAGATATCTTTGCTGATAAATCCTATCTATCATTTAAAGAAAATTATTATTAGTTCTACACAAAACTTTCAGGAAAACGCAGATGAAGGAATATTTTCTCACTTGTCCTATGATGTCACCATTACCCTGATGCCAAAACTAAAGACATTACAAGAAAACTACAGACCAATATTTCACATGACTGTTCATGGGAACAAAAATCCTTAATAAAACATTAGTAAATTGAACCCAGCCATATATAAAAAGAACAACACATTAGAGTCAAATGAAGTTTATTCCAGTAATACGAGGTTGGTTTAACATTCGAAAATCAAGCAATGAAAAACAAATCATTGAGATTCATCATATTAACAGACTAAAGAAAAAAAAGCCATATGGTCATGTCGAAAGATGCAGAAAAAGAAGCAGTTGACAAAATTCAACACTATTCATTACATTTTCAACACACCAGAAATAGAAGAGAATTCCCTCTATCCAAAAAGGTTATTCATGAGAAACCTACAGCTAACACCGAAATGGTGAAAGACTAAAGGCTTTCCCCCTGAGACTGGAAACAAGGCAAGTATATTCACTCTTACCTCATCTATTCAACACTGTACTGAAGAGTCTAGCCAGTGCAATGAGCCAAAAAAAGGAAAAAGAGGCATCCAGATTGAAAAGGAAGAAATAAAACTGTCTTTATTAACAGAAGACATGATTGTCTATGTATGATATTAGTGTGATATTGGTGCAAGGACAGACATAAACATCAGTGGAATGGAACAAGGATTCCAGAAAGAGACCCACATATATATGTCTAGTTGATTTTCAACAAACATGCCAACATAATTCAACGAAGACAGACTAGTCTTCAACAAATGGTTCTGGAACGAGTGAACATACATATGCAAAACTACATACAAAAATTCACTTGATACGGGCCACAGACTTAAGTGTAAGGGCTAAACCTATAAAAATTCTAGAAGAAAACACAGGAAAAGACCTTTTGACCTTGGACTAGGTAAGATTTCTTAGATAAAACACCAAAACCAAAACCCATAAAAGAAAAAATTGAGGGGTGCCTGGGTGGCTCAGTCATTAAATGTCTGCCTTTGGCTCAGGTCCTGATCCCAGCGTCCTGGGATCGAGCCCTGCATCGGGCTCCTTGCCCAAGAGGAAGCCTGCTTCTCTCTCTCCCATCCCCCCTGTTTGTGTTCCCTCTCTCGCTGTCTCTATCAAATAAATAAACAAATAAATAAATCTAAAAAAAAAGATAAAAATTGATAAACTGGACTTCACCATGATTAAAAACTTCTGCTCTGTAAAAGACATTATTAAGAGAATAAAAAGACAAGCCATCGACTGGAAGAAAATGTCTGCAAATCACCTGACAAAGGTCTTCTATCCAGAATATGTAAAGTTGTCTTACCATTCAATAAGAAGACAACCAATTTAAAAAACAGCAAGAGATTTGGACAACACCTCAAAGATAAAAGAATGCTAAATAAGCACATGAAAATGGAACTGGATATCATTAGTCATTAGTAAAATGCAAATTAAAACCACAGTCAGGTATCACTATAAATTAGAATAGCTACAACTAAAAACACCGATGGCAGAGATGTGGAGCAACCGGAACTCTTACACACTGACAGCAGGAAAGCAAAACAGTACAGTCAATTTGGAAAACAGTTTGGCAATCTCCTGTAGAGTTAAACATACATCCTGTATACAAATGTTTCTAGTGGCTTTCATTATAATCACCCCAAACTAGAATTTACCCAAATGTCTTTCGCCCTGTGAGTAGATAAACACACTATGTTACATCCATGCAGCAGAATGCCATTCAGCAATAAAAAGGACAACATACACACAACACACGTATGAATCTCAAATGCATTATACCAAAGGAAAGAGGCACACTCAAAAGGCTTCCCACTACATGATTCCATTAATATAAGATTCTGGAAATACTATAGGAACAGAAAACTGATCAGTGGTTGTCAGGGGCTGGGGGTCAAGGGAGGGGTTACCTACAAAGCAGCAGAAGGGAACTCTCAGGGGCTGACGATGGAAATGCTCTATTGGACTATTGTGGTGGTTGCTCAAAGGTATGCATTTATCAAAACCCCTACAACTACACGAAAAAGTCAATTTTACTGCATGTAAATTAAACTTCAATAAATCTTACTATTTTTTTTTAAAGAGTTTATTTATTTATTTGACAGAGAGAGATCACAAGCAGGCAGAGAGGCAGGCAGAGAGAGAGAGGGGGAAGCAGGCTCCCTGCTGAGCAGAGAGCCCCATGTGGGGCTCGATCCCAGGACCCCGAGACCATGACCCGAGCTGAAGGCAGAGGCCCAACCCACTGAACCACCCAGGTGCCCCAATAAATCTTACTTTTTAAAAAATTATGATCTAGCCATACAATCATATGTTATGCGATCATTAAACAAATAATTACCATATATGCTGGTAAGAGGATAATCTCTAACATATATTGTTAGGAGCAAAAATCAAGATACAAAACAACGAATATGATGCTTCTATTTACGGTACTTCTGGCTGTCTCCGGTGCAGGAATCTGGAGCAGGAGTATATAGCCTTTTCAGCTATTATTTCTTTGATCATATGCTTGTATTACTTTCAATAAGAAAAAGTAAAAAAAAAAAAGACAAACCACACCTATATCCGGGTCAAGAAAAACTCACAGGTGTCTGGCCCAGCAGACTGAGTCAAGTAAGCCTACGAAAACATTCATAAGAATATGGAACATAGCACCAGACACTTTAGAGGTGCTCGATAAATAGGGGGGGGAAGAATATTATTTGGAATAAAGTCAGAAGGTAGACCCCGGACAAAGAGATTTCCATCTGGACACCAGATACTCAGCCAGCAGAGCCCCTGTTTTAGACAAGGAGCTAAGCTTGCGTTGCTCAGATTAGAAAAGGAAAGGGAGCAGGGCGCCTGGGTGGCTCAGTCGGTTAAGCGTCTGTGTTCAGCTCAGGTCATGATCTCAGGGTCCTGGGATGGAGCTCCTCATCGGGCTCTCTGCTCAGGGGGAGTCGGCTTGTGCTTCTCCCTCTGCCCTCCCCCCCACTCATACACGAGCTCTCTTTCAAATAAATAAATAAAATCTTAAAAAAAAAAAAAAAGAAGAAGCATAAAACCCAAATATCCTGGATTTACTTTCAGGCAGGCTGTTTCTCAGCATTCCTCTGCAGGCACACTGTGTGCCCTAACCTCAGCCTGCTCAGCGATGGGATGCAAGCCATTTCCCCAGTGAACAGGTCCCACCCCACGAGGCCACCTCCAGGGCTCCTCCCTGTGGCATAAGTGCCACAACCCGACTCCCAGAGGGTCTTGGGCAGCCCTTCCTCCAGCCACTCTTAAGTCAGACACTCCAAGAACTTTTCGAAGGAACAAAATGACCCTGATAGTCTCCCTGCACTCCAGACTACAAAGTCCGTCCTGGCATGTCAGGACTGCCTCTACGCTACGGCTTCACGGAAAGAACACTCGAGAGGAAAAGGCAGATATGTAAGCAAGGCCCCTCAAGAATGGTAAAAGGAACTCCCAGGGTTTGGCACAGTTTCTTCCAGCAAGCTTGGTATCAGGAAATCAGGAACTCCAGAATGCAAAATGGACAAAGGGAGAAGGTGCTGGAACAGCCAGCCTCTGAAACTCCTCTTTGTTCCCTTCTTTATTTGGATATGCTTCCCCGAAACCACGTAGTTTTGGTACGTGGCTCGGAGCCTCTGTGCTGGGTAGTCTTGTCTGGCTGCCTCTGGGTACCCAGCTTCTAAGGAGCAGCCATGGATGTTCGACCCGCTCCCTCCCCTTCATGCAGACAGGCTGTGTTGGCAGGTGTGAGCTCCCAGAGGCAGGATGGAGGTAAGGGCACAGAGTATAGCAATGGCACAGAGTAGGACTGGGGTAGGAAGCACCCAAACCAAGTCCTTTCCAGGCACCCACGGACTCAAGGACACAGCGGTGAGTTAGAACAGAATCTCACGCTCTCGGAGCACATCACTGTGCAGCACTCGGTTTCTGACTCCTGGGCCACAGAAAGAAAGAGGAGCACTTACCGGGGAAAGATGGCAGTCATCAGAGCTGAAGCATAGCCAGGCTTGCAAGCTCCCTCTGAAAAGTTTGCGTACTTGGTGGCTAACTCAGCAGGCCTATGGGAAGAGAAGGAAAGTCACAGCTTGCCAGGCACTGAGCAATCGGTGGGGCATAAGTTCTTGAAGAGCTGTAGGTTTTTTTTTAAACCTTGAATAAAGCTTCATTCTCTACAATCAGCCTTTCAGCCCCTTCTCTACACCAACACTTTGGGGGGTGGGGGGAGGAAGAAATCCCAAACCCAAAGCCCTAAAGGAATAAATAAATTAGCAAGGTCCCTCTTATAAAATCTGGTAAAAGGAACTCACTGGGTTTTGCACAGATTCTTTGCAGCAAGCTTAATGCCAAGGAAAGCAGGAACTCCATCCAGGCTCCCAGGCTGGGCAAGTGGAGCCCCGAGACCTAGGGAGAGAGCTGCCCGGGCTTTGACAGTCACAAGCACTGACCTTTTAAGCTTCATCGTGGGGCCACGCCTGCCTCTATTCTCTCCACACAGACATACTAGGACCCAGCCAGTGGGAACCACTCTCAGTGTCCTTAAGTCAAATATATGTTGGGGCTATTGCTGTCATGATTAGATGCTTAGTTGGAGATGCTCTCTTGCTCGCCTATTCTCTGTGCCTGGAATGTTCTTCCTTGTCCCTCTCCACCTGGCTAAGCTTCACAACTAAGCTCAGGTCTCAACTTCACTGGGAGTAATCCCCTGACTCCTAAGTTGGGCTAAGTGCCTTCCCTGTGCCCCACGGTCCATCCCCCTGCCACCCACATTACATGCCATACTGTACCGGAATTGTTGGGAGGTATGTCTCCCCCCGTTATGCTCCGAATTCCCAAGGCCGGAGTCTGATTTAACCCTGCATCTCCAGGCCCTTGTGAAGAGCTGGGCCCACAGAAGATGCCTATAAGTTTTCTGATGGAACAAAATGACTCTGCTACAGTCTCACTGAACTTGTACTGAAAACAAGACAATCTCAGGAGTCCACAAGCCAGAGTGTTTGCTGAATATCTGCGGAATATTTTTTCAGAAGACTTGTGGGTCCCAGCTCTGGTTTTGTGGCGGCAACTACAGTCAAACCCCTTCACATCTTTGGGCTTCAATGTCCTTATGTGTTCCCTGTGGGGCTGGAGTCACTGCCCCGCCACCAAAAACCCTTGCCAGTGGAGTCCCTTGAAAACCACAGGGGAAGAACAGGACACATTCAGCGGCTGCGAGGCTGGAGGCCCTGCGTGCCAGGGCACCTGAGGGAGCCCTGGCGGGCCGCCAGTTCCCAGGCCCAACCTCCCCCGCCTCCACCCTTGGGCCCGCTGCCAACACGCTGATGCCCAGCTGCTGTACTGTGCGGGGGCCCCGCGGTAAGTCTCCCCTCGGGGCTGCCTTCTGCAGGAACTGGGTGGGGCAGGTCTGGGGGGGAAGGGAGCTGGCGCCTGGACTGGAGAGCCAGGAACAATGATGCCACTGCTAGCGTGTGTCATGTGTGATTCACTGGTGTGCCCCTGTGGGCCTAGCCCAGGGCCTGGCACAGAGTAACTGCTCAATAAATGTAGACAAACTCATCTGTAGCCATGTGCAACTTCCAGAAATCTACTTTTTTTTTTTAGCCTTTCCTACCAATGAAATGTAAAGCCAGAAATGCAGATGCAAATGCCCCGTGCTAAGCCAGAGTTGAGACTTTATTTGGTAGGCAAAGGAAAGTCAAAGGTTTAACAAGAGAATTTACATAACAGTATTTTCTTATGTAAGCAACTGTACTTCCGAAACAAAATCTAAACTCCAGTGCAATCGATAACCTTGCAGGAAGCTCTCAGACTAGGCACAGCGACTGAAAGACAGATTTTTTTTCAGTTCTTCAACAGCCGTGTGAGTAGGCGCTCTTAGTTATTAACTTACACAGGAGCTCAGGAAGAGAGAGAGACTCATCCAAGCTCCTACGGCTGGGGAAGAGGCAGACAGCAGGGCTGGAGCGCCCACCATGGCGCCGCCACAGCGCGGACCACGGTAAGCGCCATCACACAGGAAGTGCCGAGTCCGCGGGCAGCACAGAAGTGGTCAGCGCTGGTGGTGAGGGGTAGAGAAGAGGGTCAAGAAGGCCTCACATAGCTCTTTGAAAGTGTGTAGACGAGCAGCGAGGTGTCGTGGGTCCCTCGTATCCGTGCCTCCCAACCCCCCACCATCTGTATGCCTGCCTTGTAACAGTTCCTGTGTTCTTTCTCCATTCTAGAAGGTTTCACATGGAAGACGAAAGATGGACTGCAGTTGCCCCTCAAACACACTGCCCCACAGAAATGTATATACAACAACAGAGAAGCCTTTGGCCTACGTCTTTCCTCTCTCTGGTTTACGCTGTTAACCTCTGGCGAGGTGCTTCAGGAATACGGGCCATGGGCAGTCCAAGAGGGGGCCCTGGCCAGCTGCAGCACAGGGAAGCCAGAACTCAGCCGTGAAGGCTCTTCCCATGATAGTGCAAGGTAGCCCGATGTCGAGGATGAGCAGCTCTAAACCAACGCCCCCCCCCCCATTTAAAAGGCGACAGTAACTTCTAAAACATACAGCCCCAAGGACAGTGGACCAGGTCAAGTTATTACCAAATTAAAATGCCTTCGCAGTGGCCTCCTGACTACCCCAGGGAGAGAAGAATAGGGGGAGTGTTGGGGATTCTGAGTCATACAGCAGGCTGGGACCTCTGGGGCAGTTAGCGGTCAAAACCACCAAGATCAACAGTCGCCAACTCCCTCAGGCCAGAATAGTTAGTTTCTCTAAGGCACTCACACTCCAAATGCCAGGAGGCCCCCACAGATGTCTGATCAAATCATTCAGCCCTTGTTCTTCTCATACTCTCCAGCTGGCCTTTCATTTTGGAAGATTTAGCCTTTCAACCAGTAAGAGCACCCATTGTCCTGCAAACGTGACTACCACGCCCCTGGGGTGAAGAGTGTGAACCACTGCACTCCAGAGGAGAGCCAGGCCGACAGACTGGAACCCAAGAGAAGGAACCACACTTCCACTCCCCTGCTTCACCCAGCAGCACTGAGTTTAAGGATCAGGCCAAGCAAAGGTTGTAAATGGGAAGAGCACAGGATCTGGAATGAGAAACTTTCACAGAGGACACTGGCAAGTTGTGTAACCTTGGGCAAGTGATGGAAAATCTGATTCTCAGCTTCCTCATCTGCAAATGGGAACCACTCAGTTCCCAGGGATCTGGGGAGGATGTGGTAAGAAAGCACCCTCAGAGGGGCCGGCTGTCCCTTAGAGCACCCCACCAATGTGATGTGAAACACGAGGTGGCAGAGGCGGGCATCCACATCACGGAAGCTCCGAATGCCTCGCTCAGGTTTGGATTCTGTGATGGGGAGTGTCGCTGAAGGATGCCCAGTGAGAGAGCGCATTTAGGAACCAATGTTTGGGAGGTGAGGGGAGGCTGGAAGGAGCAGTCCGTGAGACAGAACGCTAATCTGGAGAGAGCGAGTGCTCTCTCAGTTGCCGCAGGCCAGCAAGTGTCTCAAGAAAGACACAGGAACCACTTGCATGGAACACAGTGGAAGGCCTGGGCAAGGTGTGGGCACTGGCTGGACAGCTGGCTTTGGCAACACGGAGGTTACTCCTGACATTGACAAGGGCTGGTTCACTGGAGAGTGGGGGTGAAAGGCTGATTTCACAGGGTTTAAGGGAAAACAGAACAAGTGGAGTCACAGAATAGAGACTACTGTTTTTGCTCTAAGGGGAGACAGAGAAATGGGGCAACAGATGAAGGGAGGAAGCAGGGAAAGATGTTTTTGAGGTTAGGAGACAGTTTAGCACGTTTGTAAGTTGGATGGAATAAGAGGGAAACTCCTGATGCGGCAGAGATAGGACAGCTGGAGGACAAATGTCCTTGAAGAGGTGGGGCAGGGGGAGCAGGGGGAAGGACCTAATACAAAAGTAGGAGGGCTGGCCTTCCTCTGCTTGCCCCGCCCCACCCTGGCCAGTGACTGCCTAGTGACCTTTCCAACACTCGGTTTAAGCACCATTTCCCTCCCCAGCAGAACCAACCCACCTGCCTGCGGACCCCATTTCACCCAGCTGACCTTCACCTTAGCTTGCTCACTTGTTCCCACGCTCTTTCCCGCCCCCTCCCCTTCATCCCTCTCATTCATTCATTCATTCATTCATGCATGTATGCATTCACTCAACAAACATTTGGAGGCGAGATTCACTCTGCTGGGACTTGTGTCCTGGCTCCACCCTTCCTAGCTGCATGACTTTGGGCACGCTATTGAATTGCTCGGTGCCTTCATTTTCACATCTTTAAAAACTGGGATGGTACTTACACAATTATACTGAGGGTGAGGGTGAAAATAAAATGCTTTTAGGTAACTGGAATTAAAATAAAAACTTAAAAAAAAACAGACATGACCAAAAAAATACAAAAACAAAAAAACCCACACAACAACAAAAAAAATAAATCGCATCCAGGTCTTTGTGTAACTTAATAGTTCATTTCTTTTTATCACTGAATATTATTTAATTGTATGGATACACACTTTGTGTATCCATTCACCTTGACAGATATCTTGGCTCCTTCCAGTTCTTTTTTTTTTTTTTTTTAAGATTTTATTTATTTATTTGTCACAGAGAGAGAGGGAGAGAGAGAGCACAAGCAGGCAGAGTGGCAGGCAGAGGCAGAGGGAGAAGCAGGCTCCCTGCCGAGGAAGGAGCCCGATGTGGGACTCGATCCCACGACCCTGGGATCATGACCTGAGCCGAAGGCAGCCGCTTAACCAACTGAGCCACCCAGGCATCCCGGCTCCTTCCAGTTTTTGATGATTTTGAATAAAATTGCTATGCTAACATTACTTACTTAAAAAAAGAGAGAGAATAAAGTGCTTAGAACAACGCCTGACACTTAGTTTTCTCTCAATACATGCTGACTGTAACAGTCTTGTTGTTGTTGTTGTTGGGTGTGGAACCCTGGCCTGGGATTGGGGACACAATGATGGCTAGGACCTGGTTATGGCCCACCACCGGTTGCACTGAAGAGTAACTCCCCATTTATTATTTTTTTTTTAAAAAGATTTTATTTATTTATTTGACCAAGAGAGAGATCACAAGTAGGCAGAGAGGCAGGCAGAGAGGGGGAAGCAGGCTCCCTGCTGAGCAGAGAGCCTGACGCGGGGCTTGATCCCAGGACCCTGAGATCATGACCTGAGCCAAAGGCAGAGGCTTAACCCACTGAGGCACCCAGGTGCCCCTAACTCTCCATTTAAATGAGTCTTCTCTCCTAGACCATGAAAACTGAGCCTGGTGCAGAGCACCGGGGTACCATGCACGGCACAGAGTACAGAAGCACCCAACAAAATGTTTGTTGGACTGAACTCAACTGGTTACCTTGACTAGTTGGAAGGTTAATTAGCAGAAAGTGCGGGAGGGACGTGGTGATGGCTGCGGGAAATGGAGATGGGACTGTGAGGGTTCTTCCTAGGCCTCTATAGTCCAGTGATGGGCATCTTGTGAGCAGTGATCTAATTTCTAGAACCCTCTCCAAGAAGACTGAAATCAGATCAGCCCCCTACTATGTCTCCTCCTTCACTCGGCCCCCAGCTCACTGCTGTGGAGCTCAGGAACTGGTCGTGACCAAGTAATAGTGAGTACGTAGTAGTGTCCTTTCAAGCCAGTAGACCAATTTAATCAGAGGTAGCCAATGTTATCATCGGAGGACTTGCATGAACACACAAATGGGAACCCTTGGCCCAGGGCTGGCCCCACCACTTCCTCTTCAATGCTATCCTCCCTAACCTTCCTGGTGAAGATGCATTTCTCCAGTTACCAGAGATCTGTGTCTGGAACGTGCCTTGGGAAATGGCAGAAGCAGCTTAGGTTGGCTTTAGTAGCCCTATTCTGTCGTTACACATTTTCATTTTTCTTTCTTTCTGAAGTCGACTAGTGAAAGAAAGGCTACTCAACACTGCCGTAGATCCTTTCAGCTCCAAGATGAAACTCTTCTCCTTAAGGACAACTTCTATCTCCTCTGACTGCCTTTCCCGACTGATTGCATTATTACGGGCCTGCCGGCTCTTCTTGCATTACCATTAGGGTCTTCATTCGCCCACATCTGGGGGTGGCCAATCCGCCGTGCCATGGGCATCACTGACCCTTCGCTCTTGTGAGCGCCGATGCAGGCTGGGGCTCCCATACACTCTTCGCCCCACTTACAGCGATCCATAATAAACTTGGTAGCACTGTCCTATGTCTCTTTCATCGCTTTAAGGCAGAGGGAGTGCTTGATCTGAGCCATCTGGAATCTGTGGTATTTCTGAGCCCTAAAGGACCTGCCTTTCAGCCCTTGCTACTTACTGTGCACTGTAATACCTTTTCAACAAACCAGGCCAACTCTGCTGTTTGATCGGTGATTCTGGAGCTAACATTGCTGCAGTTTATCTTTGTCTCCAGGACCTTGTCATTTCTTTCCTTTTGGCTGGGAGGATGCTCTCCGGTAAGCTCTTGCAAGAGCTTTAGCCTGAGCTGTAAGAGCAACGCTCACAGAGACGCCCCGTCAGGGATCTGGGGCAACTGCTCCAATTCAATTCTGTTTCTACATTTCTTAAAAAAAACAAAACAAAACCAAAAACCACACCCTCTTTCAGGGTGGTAGTGGAAAGAACACGGAAACTAACATTTACTGAGCATTACCCATATGCTAATAGTTGACCTGATTATTTCTTTTTTTTTTTTAAGATTTTTTATTCATTTATTTGACAGAGAGAGATCACAAGTAGGCAGAGAGGCAGACAGAGAGAGAGGGGGAAGCAGGCTCCCTGCTGAGCAGAGAGCTCGATGTGGGGCTCGATCCCAGGACCCTGAGATCATGACCTGAGCCGAAGGCAGAGGCTTTAACCCACTGAGCCACCCAGGCACCCCGACCTGATTATTTCATAGTTCTCTAAGGCAATAGTTCTCTAAGGCAGTACAGCCCTGAGATCCAGGCGCGCAGGGTGTAGAGTCCAAGAGAAGACATCGTTGGAAGGTGTGCTGTTTTATTTTTAACACTATAATATTTCAAATGATAAATTTTGATAGGGATTGCATTGAATCTGTAGATTGCTTTGCATGGTATGTGCATTTTAACAATATTTATTCTTCCAATCCAAGAGCGTGGAATATCTTTCCATTTATTTCTGCCTTCTTCAATTTCTTTCATCAAAGCCTTATAGTCTTCAGTGATATAGGTCTTTCACTTCCTTGGTTGAATTTATTTCTAGGTCTTTTATTCTTTTTGAGGCAACTGTAAACAGATTTTTAAGGAATTTCTCTTACTGATAGTTACTGCTGCATAAAAATGCAACTGATTTTTGTGTATTGATTTTGTATCCTGCAACTTTACTGAATCCGTTTATCAGTTCAAATGGTTTTTTGGTAGAGTCTTTGGAATCTTCTCTACATAATATCACGTCATCTGCAAATACAAGCACTTTCACTTCTTCCTTTCTGATCTGGATGCTTTTCTTTTTCTTACCCAACAGTTTTGGCTAGAACTTCCAATACTATGATCAATAAAGGTGGTAAGAGCGGACATCCTTGTCTTGTTCCTGATCTTACAGGAAAAGCTTTCAGCTTTTTACTGTTGAAGATGATGTTAGCTGTGGGTTCGTCATATATGGTTTTTATTGTGTTGAGGTAAATTCCCTCTATACCCACTTGTTGAGAGTTTTTATTATGAGTGGATGTGGAAATCTGACAAATGCTGGGGCGCCTGAGTGCCTCAGTCGGTTCAGCATCTGGCTCTTGATTTCAGGTCATGAGCTCGAGGTCATGAGATCCAGCCCCACGTCAGGTTCCATGCTCCATGCGGAGTCTGCTCAAGATTCTCCCTCCCTCTCCCTCTGCCCCTCCAACCCTGCATGCTCTCTAAAATAAATAAATAAATCTTAAACAAACAAACAAAACAACCAGGTTCCAGAGAGCCAAGGTACTATGAATAGTAACAGTATTATTCGTTTTTTCTTGTCGTAGGAGGTGTGACTTAGCCAGGAATGATGCACGGGACAATAAAATACACAAAGAGATGCCTGAACCTGAACAGAAAGAGATGGCATCCGGATACTGTGAAGAACTTTCATGTGATCTGAATGCACAATAAACAAATACATAAGCATCTCTTCTTTCCCTATTGTTCTAAATCCTCATCAGTAAATCACTGTATCTCACATGGACCCATCAACGCGTTTATACAGAGGTGTTACAAAATATATACAGGTGTTACAAAAATATTTAGCTGGGGGGCGCCAGAGGGGCACCATCGTTAAGTGTCTGCCTTCGGCTCAGGTCATGATTCCAGGGTCCTAGGCTTGAGCCCCTCATGGGACTCCCTGCTCAGTGGGAAGCCTGCTTCTCCTTCTCCTGCTCCCCCTGCTTATGCTCGTGCATGCTCTCTTCTCTGTCAAATAAATAAATAAAATAAAATAAAAATATATTCAGCTGGGGCTCTGTACACCCTTGGTGCAGCCCTACTTTAAGGTAAATATTATTCTCATTTTTGATAAGACAAACTGAGTCTAAAATCCATCCTCTGCTCTCACCAAAGCCCTTACTTTCTTTGGTATAAAGAACAATGGGCATAAAGGTAAAAAAAACTTGAGTTTAAGTAACTAGCTCTTCTACTTACTAGTTGTGTAACCTCGGGTAAGAGGTCATCTGTTTCCTCAACTCTTACGATAGCTATAATAATACATATTTTCTAGAATGGATGGAAAGATCAAATGATTTTCATCCAACAATATAGGTCAGAGCATTCTCTGAAAGGTTATAGAAATGTCAGTTACTGCTCCTGTTTTAATGCCTGATTTCTGCTTTTACTACTTCTAGATCATCTGAATTATCATTTCACTAATCTAATGAGGAAAAAACTGTTCCTTTCATTTTTCTTACTTGGATTATTTTCTGCAACTCCCTTGGTTGTCTCCAAACGTCTGCTAATAGATATGTGTGTGTGTAGTTGGATTTATACCTAAGTCTTTCTTTGCATGTGTGCGCTAATGTAAATGATACTGTATTTTTATTTATTGATTCATTGATTTTTTTACATGGGAGCTATTGGTTTTATTTTCCCAGAGGCAGTAATTCTTCGAAGGCTTGAGTTTTTACCTGCAAAACAGAGATAATAGCGGTACCTACCTTAGAGGTGAGGTCTGAAAGAGATAATGTATATAAGGCTTGGTGCTTAGTGGGCATGCAATGTACTATTAGTAATTAATACAGATGTCGTTGGTTTCTGCTAATCCAAAGCTTACATTGGAATAATTAAAGCAGGTGACTTCACTATCCTCCAGAGGGTCACGGTCTAGTATTATGATGTAGTAGGAAACAACTATGCATCACAGGTGTCATAACCACATTAAACATAGGCACGCAGGTCTGGGCATCTCTGATGGACATCTTCAGCCTCTTCCAAAGCAGAGCAGACCTCCTGGTACCCCCAGGCCTTTGCGCCGCTGTCCCCTGCTTGGCACTTCTTCCTTTCTCCCACTATCAGGCTCCTGGGGCTGCCACCACAAATTACCCCAAAGGCAGGGGGTGGGGGAGCTTAAAACAGCAGAAACTTATCCTCTCGCCGTTCTGGAGGCCAGAAGTCCAAAATCAAGGCGGTTTCCTCAGGCGGTTCCTTCTAGAGGCTCTGAGGTAGAATCTGCTCTGGGCTCTTGTAGCTCTGGTAGCAGCTGACAACCCTCGGCGTTCCTGGGCTTGTGGACACCATCGCTCCACTCTCTGCCTTCACTGTCGCAGTGCTCCTTCAATGATACTGTGTTTGTTTGTTTAAGATTTTATTTACTTATTTGACAGAGAGAGAGAGATCACAAGTAGGCAGAGAGGCAGGCAGAGAAAGAGGGGGAAGCAGGCTTCCTGCTGAGCAGACAGCCTGACGTGGGGTTCAATCCCAGGACCCTAAGATCATGACCTGAGCCGAAGGCAGAGGCTTTAACCCACTGAGCCACCCAGGCGCCCCAATGATACTGTGTTTTTTTGTTTTTGTTTTTTAAAGATTTTATTTATTTATTTGACAGAGAGAGAGATCACAAGTAGGCAGAGAGGCAGAGAGAGGGGGGGAAGCAGGCTCCCTGCTGAGCAGAGAGCCCGATGCGGGGCTCGATCCCAGGATGCTGGGATCATGACCTGAGCCGAAGGCAGAGGCTTCAACCCACTGAGCCACCCAGGCACCCGATACTGTGTTTTTAATGTCAAATTCCAATTGCTTACTGCTGGTATATAGGAAAAGAGCTGACTCGTGTGTATTATTAACCTCGTACCCTAGAGCCTTGCTATAATTGCTAATGCGCTCCAGGAGTGTTTTGGCAAGTCTCTGCATTTTTCTACAGACACAGTCATGTCATCTGTGAAAAAAGACAGTTTTATGTCGTCATTCCCAATCTCTATGCCTTTTAATTCCTTTTCTTTCTTCTTTTTTTTTTTTATCGAATTAGCTGGAGCTTACAGTATAATACTGGAAAGGAGTGGTGAAAGGAGACATTCTTGCCTTTTCCCAGTCTTGGGGGAAAGTATCTAGTTTTCTCATCATTAAGCATGATGTTAACTGCAGGGTTTTTTGTAGGTGTTCTTTATCATACTCTATTACTAGTTTGCTGGCTCTTTTTTCTAAAATCATGATTGTATATTGGATTGTATCAAATGCTTTTCCTGCATCTTACAGATATGATCATATAATTTGCCCCTTTGCCTGTTCATGGGATGGAATACAGTCACTGATTTTCCGATGTTGAATCAGTCTTGCATGCCTGGAACAAATCTCACTTGGTTGTAGTGTTTGATTCTTTTTATACATTGTGGGATTCAATACGCTAATATTTTCTTGAGGATTTTTATGTTATGTTCACAAGAGATAATGGTCTATAGTTTTCCTTTCTTATAATGTCTTTTTTTTTTTTAAAAGCAATCTCCTACATCCAGTATAGGGCTTGAACTCACGACCCCAAGATCAAGAGTCACGTCCTCTACCTACTGAGCCAGCCTTATGCTATGTTCACAAGAGATAATGGTCTGTCGTTTTCCTTTCTTATAATGTCTTTTTTTTTTTTTAAAGCAATCTCTACATCCAATGGGGGCTTGAACTCACGACCCCAAGATCAAGAGTCACATGCTCTACCGACTGAGCCAGCCTTTTCTTATAGTGTCTTCATCTTGTTTTGGTTTTAGGATAATGCTAGCTTCACAGAACAAGTTAGGAAGTGTTCCCTCTGTTTCTATTTTCTGGAAGAGATTGTAGAGAATCAGTATCATCTTTTCCTTGAATGTTTGATAGAATTCATCAGTGAAACCAACTAAATGCAGTGTTTTCTGTCTTGGAAGGTTATTAAATTTTGATTCAATTTCTTTAGTAGATAACAGACCTATTCAAATGATCTATTTCTTCTTTGCATGAGTTTTGGAAGTTTGTGTCTTCCAAGGAATTGGTCCATTGTACCTAAGTTATCAAACTGCGTTCACAGACTTGTTCACAATATTCCTTTATTGTCCTTTTAATATCCACAGGATCAGTAATGACAATGACCCTTTTATTTCCAATATTAGTCATTTGTATCTTCTCTTTCTCTCTCTCTTTTTTTTTTTTTTTGGTTAGCCTGGCTAGAGGTTTTTCGATTTTATTAATATTTTCAAAGAACTAGCATTTAGTTTTGTTGATTTTTCTCTACTGATTTCTGCTCTTTACATCTTTGATGGCCCCCTATGTGCTACCTCTCTTCACACTTCTGTCCTCTCCAATCCACCTATCCTCCTGCAGTCAAAGTCATCTTCTTACAGGTCAAAACTGATTATGTTTTTCACCTGCTTCAAACACTTCAATGGCATCTTTTGCCCTCAAGATGAAGCCAAAACTACTTACTGCTATATTGAAAGTCCTGCATGATTTTGGTCTCGCCATTCTTCCAGACTTATCATGCCTCACTCTCAGACCTCCTGGGAATTTGACAGCACAGCAAAGACAGTAAGTCTTTACATAAACATTTATTGAAATTATGGGTAGGGAAGAGTTACTTAAATAGGCTAATAGAATGTACAGGAAACTCTTGAAATAACTGATTCAGATTTTAAAAGCCCATAAAGGAAAAACTAGAGAAAGGGTTGGTAACCAAAAATTAATATAAAAAGATTTTTGAAAGTACTGTTTATAGTATGGAGGTTCCTCAAAAAGTTGAAAATAGAGCTACCCTACAACCCAGCAATCACACTACTGGGTATTTACCCTAAAGATACAAATGTAAAAAAAAAAAAAAAAAAAAGATACA
>CM052900.1:136202558-136262284 GCA_028534135.1 Potos flavus
AAATCTTACCATTTGCAACAATGTGGATGGAACTAGAGGGTATTATGCTAAGTGAAATAAATAAATCAATCAGAGAAAGACAATTATCATATGATCTCTCTGATATGAAGAATTTGAGAGGCAGGGCGGGGGGCCGTGGGGGGTGCGGGAGGGAAATGAAACGAGATGGGATCCGGAAGGAGATAAACCATAAGAGACTCCTAAACTCACGAAACAAACTGAGGGTGGTGGGAGGGTAGGGGGAGTGGGGATGGGATGGCTGGGTTATGGACATTGGGGAGGGTATGTGCTATGATAAGTGCTGTGAAATGTGTAAGCCTGATGATTCGCAGCCATGTACCCTGGGGCAAATAATACATTATATGTCAATTAAAAAAAAAAAGAAAGTAGTGTTTAGAGACCTAGAGATCATAATGGAAGTTTGAAAAAAATGTACAGAAAAGAAGGCACATCCAAATGTATCTTTTCAATTTAAATGTATATGAGGACAACACAAAAAATGTAAACTCAAAAGGAAAAAAGTACCCACGATCCCACTATTCTAATAAAACTACTACTACATTCTGCCGTAGTTATGATGACATATTCGGAAATGATTATAGTGACAGGCTTGAAGGCTATATCCCCATGGTTCTCAACCCTGGCATGTTAGCATCACCTGAGGGAACTTTTAAACACTAAGGCACTAAGTCTGATTCCTGATCTGCTTAATCAGAATCTCTGGGTGGAGGGGGCCTGGGCTGAGAGCCAACATATGCAGACAGACTTCCTCTGTGTTGGCAGGGCCCTCCCCTCAAACCTGAGTTTATTCTGGGTATCAACCAACTGGGAAAGTGCAGAGTTCCTCAGACAGAAGACAGTATCTTTTAGAGCAGTGATTCTCAACTTGGGACCATTTTGGACTCACCCGAAGAGCTTAAAAAAATCCCAATGCCCAGGCCCCACCCGAACCCGATGACTTCAGAATCTATACCAGGTAGGACGCAGGCAGGGGTAATTTTTTAAGCTCCCTGGGTGATTCTAATATACAGTCCGCTTGAGGAGCCACTGTGCTGAGACCCCCAGGCGAGCTACAAAGTAGGAGTGTGGCTCTCGGGGTCTTGATCACATAGGTACCGAGATGTGGAAGAGGAAGCCTTTGAACAGTGGGGCTTGTGAACAGGCGAGAAGTTGTGAAGCCAAGAGCCCAGTCGAATCCTGCCAGGCCATGCTCTCCTGCTGCGAACTAAGGTGGGCGCCGGCTTGAGCTATCTACAGAAGAAACAGAATGCTGTAGTTTGCAAACCAGACTACCTTTTTGGCTTTCTTATGCTCTCGGCCCTTGTTTCTCTGTTGTCCCCTTTTCATCTTCAGTGAGATATTTTTAGTTTTGCTTAGAGGAACCAAGAAGAAAGGTTTTTGTTGTTGTTTTCTCCCCCCTCTTTTTTTAAAGCATTAAAGAGAACCCATGCTCTCTACTGTCAACCTGATGGTGGGGGCAGTTCTTGCCGTGAGAGACCCTCCAGGAGAGGGTGACACGCAGGGTTAAAGACGGGGTCCCATGGCAGTCCTCACCACTGCGCTTCCCATTCCACCAAAATCTTCCAGTATTG
Source organism: Potos flavus (assembly GCA_028534135.1). Taxonomy (NCBI): domain Eukaryota; kingdom Metazoa; phylum Chordata; class Mammalia; order Carnivora; family Procyonidae; genus Potos; species Potos flavus. The sequence goes on from CM052900.1 coordinate 136,204,151, forward strand.
AGGCTTAGGGTCTGGGTTTCGTTATTGCAGATGGCACTATTCTTTCTTAGATCCTCCTCCTCTGTCCTTAATTGACTGACTGCACATTTATTGAACATTCACTGTGCACCAGAAACACTACACGAGGCACTGGGAGCACACCTGTGAGCGGGACATTCCTACCTCCTGCCCTTACGAAGCTTACTTAGGATCAAACTGACAGTGTGGATTTGGAAAAAAGAGAAAGCTCTGTGGAAGAGTGGGATGAGGAGAAAGCTTGAGGCCAGGTGGAGAGGGGTTTGAATGCTGGCTTGATCACATACAGTTCTGTGAACACAGGTAAATTATTTCTACGGTGACTTTCTCGTTTGTTAAAATGCATTTAAGTACCACCTACTTCTGCGGATCCTGGGTAGCTCGGTCAGTTAAGCATCTGCCTTCGGCTCAGGTCATGATCCCAGGGTCCTGGGATCGAGTCCTGCATCAGGCTTCTTGCTCTGAGAGGAGTCTGCTTCTCCCTCTCCCTCTACCCCTTCCCCCTGCCCTCATGCTATTTCGCTGTCAAATAAATAAATAAAATCTTAAAAAAAAAAAAAAACACCTACTTCATAGAATTGTCCACCATTTCATTCATTCAACAAATGTTTCCTGAGCAATCACCAGGTGCTGGGCACTATTTTAGGTGCTAAGTAGTAGTAGTGAAAAAAATAGACAAACCCCTTCCACCTGCCCTCCCTCTAGTGGGAGGGGACAAACAAGTAGGTAGAACATAGATTTCCAGCAGTGAAAAACACTGGAGAAAAATGGCACAGTAGAGGGAATGGGGAATGCCAGTGGAGGTTAATGTTACATGGGTTACATAGGGTTAGGTTAAATGGGATGGGCAGGGGACATTTGAGGTAAGGTCTGAAAAGGTGAGGCAGTCTCCGCAGATGTCTGGGGAAGAGCATCCCAAACAAAGAAATGAGCAAATGCCAAGAGTCGGAGGCGGGAATGGGTGGGAATGGAGTATTGGAGGCATGGCAAGGAGCCCAGTATAGTATAATAAACAGGGAGAGTGGTAAGAAAACAGGGGTCTAGACCGTGGGAGGATGTTGGCTGAGAGTGGCAAAAACTCTGGCTCTTATTCTAAGAGAACTGGGGAGCCACAGGGGACTTGTGAGCACAGGAATAACTAAGTCTATCTTGCACTTAACAGGATGGATCACTTTGGCTTCGGGTGTGGAACTGGACCGCCGGGAAGCAAGCGTGAAAGCAGGCAGGAGCACTATCATGCAGGAGATGGTGGTTGTCTGGACAGTGATGGTGCGAGAGGGAGTGAGAAGTGGCTGGATCTCCAGATATTTAAGGTAAAGCCGATAGGCTTTGCTGATCACTAGTGTCAAAGACATGATGCTAAGGTTTTTGACCTGAGCAACTGGAAAGATGAAGTTACCATGTACTGGGGTAGAGAAGATTCTGGGAGGCAGGGGGTGTGAATCAAGAGTTTGGTTCTAGACCTGTGAAGTGTGAGATGCTTACACACCCGCGTAAAGGAGGCAACTGGGTAAATGCTTCTGAAGCATGGGGAAAGAGGGCCAGGCTTGGACTATACATTTGGGAGTCATCAGCTTCGGATGACAGGGGATCTAAAGCCACGGGACTGGTGAGGTCTTCTAAGCAGCTGCGGTGAGGACGGGTAACACAGAAAGCACCAAGTACAGCATCAGGCACACACTACATGTTCAATAAACACTCTCCCGCTGTAGCCACAGGGAACTTGGCGGGCGGCGCAGGGAACAGTAAACTGGGCCTCGGGGTATATTTTAGACTGTCCCACGTTTGCAGGCCTTTCGCAGAGGACTTGGGTTTTCACAAGCCTTTGGAGGTTAAAAATTAATGGTTTGGGCTTTCGTATCTTTGCGTCTTCACAGAGAATTCCTTACGAGAGCAGACCGAGCACTGAAGTCCCCGTGCCCTCGCCCATGTGGTGACTGTACCACACCACACTGTGGCAGCAGGCAGGACCCTTCCAGAGCACAGAGCTCCTACCCACACTGAGCTGAAACAGATGAAACCGCCACTGAACTAACTCGGCTCCCTGAAGGCTGGTGTGAGCTCAGGAAACACACCTCCCTGGGCACCAGGGGCAGGCCCCTTCGAGGCTCTAGGTGGCTCTTCTCTCCACTGGACTAATAGGGCACATTCCCGGCTGCTGGTGTCCCGTCCCTCCTAAGTGAGATCTCCTCCAGGATCTGTGCTGAGTGCTCTGCCTCCCGATTACTGGTGGGCCTAACGCCCTCTCTTCCTTTGAAGCCTCGCTCAAATGTCACCTTCCAATGAGGCCTACCCTGACTACTGCATTCACACTCCCAATCTCTCCTCCAGCGTTCCCGTGTCCTGCTCTATTTTCTGCCATGCCCCTCCTTACCTGCCCAGGTACTGAAAACTTTGCTCATCGGTTACACTTTCTGTTTAATGACCATCTTGTTCACTGGGATATTCTCACAGCACAGAACATTGCCGGACGCACTGAAGTTGCTCAAGACATTGGATGAATAAAGGAGGAAGTGCTCACCTCACTGCTGGGGCAGCAACCTGTAGCCCTGAGCCTTTCCCCAGGAACCCCAACTTTGCACAGCAGACTTTCAGAGAACCCAAAGCCTCCCCAGGAACCAGACTGCCCACCTTCCCCCCGCAGGTATCATCCAATCAAGCTGTAGCTGAATACGCTGAGAGCCTGAGTGTCCCCCCAGCCCGGGGGACTACAAGGGTAATTCTTGGGCAATCTTGGGGCAGCCTCACATCCTGGCTGTTCTTGTTCGGTCCCTCAATTATGTCCTTGTCGGTTTCCTCATGCGCAAGTCACTGCTCTCTGCTTCTTCTTGGCTCCATCTCCCACGTCTCCCTGCCTGCGCTAAGCTAACTTTCCACTGTGTTCTGTAGAGTCTTGTCCCTTTCCATCCTCAGCTTCTTCAGTGAATGCCCCTTCCATCTGCTGCTCTCACAGAAACCTGGGTCCCCTCCAAAAATGCCATTTCCTCTCCAGCCCTGTGTGATGGAAGCCGCTTTCTTTCTTCCTTCCTCTCTCCCTCCCTCCCTCCTTCTTTTCCTTTTTTCTTTCTTTCTTCCTTCCTTTCTTTCTTTCTCTTTCTTTCTTTTTAAAAGATTTTATTTATTTATTTGACAGAGAGAGGCACAGCGAGAGAGGGAACACAAGCAGGGGGAGTGGGAGAGGGAGAAGCAGGCTTCCTGCTGAGCAGGGTGCCTGATGCGGGGCTCGATCCCAGGACACTGGGATCATGACCTGAACCGAAGGCAGATGCTTAATGACACCCAGGTGCCCGAAGCTGCTCGTTCTTGTATTTCCCATCCAGCTGAGGATCCCTTGTATCCTCTCTGCACTCCATCTATGCTCTGAAGCCACCACTTATGTCATTCTTATCACATAAAATCAAAAACAAAAGCCTGTTCATTGTTGATGCAATCCAGAAACACTGCTCTTATTTACTCCCTTCCCATTCACTAAGTCTTTAGCTCACAACACACCCTTTCCAATCACGCTTATAAGGTCATCTGTTTGGCTTAGAATTTCCAGTTTTATCTCAGTTACAAAGAGCATAGTTGGTCCTCAAGAAATATTTGCAGGGCACCTGGGTGGCTCACTCAGTCAGTTGAGCGTGGGACTCTTGGTCATGATCTCGGGGTCATGAGATCGAGCCCTGAGTCAGGCTCCGTGCTTGGTGGGGAGTCTGCTTGGGATTCCCTCTGCCTCTCTCTCTGCCTCCTCCTGCTCTCTCTCTCTCTCACACACACACACACACAGTCTTTCTCTCTCTCTCTCTCTCAAATAAATAAATAAAATCTTTTTAAAAAAGAAAGAAATGTTTGCTAAATGAATGAGTGAAAAAATGAAATCTGGGATAAGGAGCAGGAGGCAAGCTGAGGTTCAAGTCTCATTTTTGGGTTATACCCTTCCCAGTTCAGCAGACACCAATAGGTGTCCTTGGAGGATTAGTATTATCCCCACTTTATAACTCACTCAAGATTATAGTTAGTAAGACGTGCAAGTGGGCTTTAAAAATCCATGTCTGACACCACAGCCCATAGTTTTAACCGCCAAAAACCACTGCCCTCCTGAACATCACAGCTTGCAGTTAAAAGACAAGATTTCGTACAGCTCACTGCATGTAAGTATTCTGAATAATTTTCATAGCGTTGACACATGATTTTGTCCTCTAACACAAGCAGTAGGGAATTCCCAAAGGAAATAGGAAACTATTTTTCTCCACAGAGATATAATTAAAAGAATATAGTGAAAACCAAAAAAAAAAAAAAAAAAAAAAAAAATCGAAAACGTCTACATGTCTACTCCCAGATTTATGGAGAATCATCAGATATAGAGACATTTTAATTAAGACTATTTCTGTGTAGGGGCACCTGGGTGGCTCAGTGGGTTAAGCCTCTGCCTTCGGCTTGGGTCATGATCTCAGGGTCCTGGGATCGAGCCCTGCATTGGGCTCTCTGCTCAGCAGGGAGCCTGCTTCCCTTTCTCCCTCTGCCTGCCTCTTTGCCTATTTGTGATCTCTTTCTCTCTGTCAAATAAATAAATAAAATCTTTAAAAAAAAAAAAAAAAGACTTTCTGTGTAATAGGATTTCAAGAACGGAAAGCACCTGAAGTGAGGAGACAATTTTCATGCAGCTCTATCTGTGCAGGACTCTCAATTAAGGCAACTATAATTTGTGGCCAAATCCAACCCACTACCCTGTTTTTCTTAAGGCCCATGAATTAAGAATTATTTGTAACAGCTGAGAAAAAAAATCAGAATATTTCATGGGACATAAAAATCATATAAAAATTTCAGTGTCCATAAATGAAATTTCATTGGAACACAGACCTCCTCGTTTGTCTCTATGCTGCCCCTGGCTGCCTCTATGTTGCAGCAGCAGAGCTGAGGAGTTGCAACAGATACAACAAAGCCCACGTCAGCTAAAGTGGTGACCACCTGGCCCTTACAGAAAAAGTTAGCCAGCCCATTACAGATCATTTCTTCTGACTTATCTTTCAGTTCACTAACACGGTCTTCGGTCTTATCTAATCCTGCTAAATCCTGCTGACTTTTTAATTTTACTAAATGTGTTTTTCAATTCTAGAAGTTTTGTTTTTCCAATCTAATATTTTGTTTTTTATAACCCCCTATTCCATGCATGTAATACATAATTCAATCTTGTCTTTTTTTTTTCTTGAAATACAGTATATGTAATTGCTTTATCAATTGTGTCTGGTAATTCCAATTTCACAAGTCTTTGTGGGTCCCCCTCTGTTGTCTCGGGGCTTTTCATGGTTCTCACTAATGGAGCCTTATTTCCTCGTGCACTTACTTATTTTTACTGTTAGCTGTTCATTTTCTTGAAAGGTTATTTGCAAGGAGCTCACGTCTTCCTCCAGAGCAGGCCTACATCTGCCTCTGCCAAGACCTGGCAGCACTACCTGAAACTCTCATATACTTAAAGTTCAAGGCTTGAGGTTCCATAGGTCACCTGGCTGTGAATATCAAGTGTTGCTTTCTTATTAACTTACTGCCCTGATCCACTCAGAGCTCTGGCAACCTTTTCAGGTGTGGGAGGGCAGGTTTCCTTCTAGTTTATCCTATGCTGAGTCCTTTGGAGTTCCAGTTTAATGTGCAAAGGATCAAAAGATGGAAGATAGGGAAGAGATGGTGGTAGGCCTGGAGACTAGAATGAGAAGGCCTAACATTTAAACTGATTAAAGGGGAGTAGAGACAGAGTGGGCAGAGGCAATATTTAAACAGATAATGGCTGGAAATTTTCCAAAACATACTCATTCCTATACTCCAGAAGTATAGTGACAGATGATGGATACACGGTGAGCAAAGCGTAACATATGGACTCTTCAAATCAAGCTAATGTAACATTGTGCATCAACTACACTTCAATTTTAAAAATCAATTCTGTAAAAAAAAAATTTGTTTAATTTAAAAAATTAAATAAATATTTAAAAATCTAAATGAATCCAGTCAAGACCAATAAAAAGAAATGCTTGCATTTATAAATTTATTCATGTTTTATACAACCCTTTCTTCTATTCTTCCTAAAAACCTTGGGAGGCGGGTATTATCATCTACGTTTTTCATGAGGAAAAACTGGTATTCAGAGAACTCAGACAAATTAGCCACAGTCACGTAATTCTAAGGAGCAGGGGCAGAATTCAAATCTAGTTCTTCTGCTTCAAGGTCAGGGTTCTTTCCTGTACATCAGAAGCAGAACACAATACAGCAGAAGGCGACTTCGTAAGAGGAGATCTGGCCACTGCTAAGGAATCGCCTCCAGAGTTCAGAACCCTGAACCTGGAAACGTTTGCCTGGAAGCAGGTAAAAATCACTCCCACATAGCCGTGCTTTCTTCTGAAGATAAGCACTGGATTGGAGAGGTCTTTGCAATAAGAGGCAGGAACATTCTAGCTTGTACCTTAACTTGTGAGTTATTCCCTGGGCTCAAGGCCAAGTTGACTCAAAGGTTCATGGGCCTGGCCTGGTAGGCAAGAGAGAGCCACACAACAGCCCACTGTGTACTAGCCAACTCAGTAGCGACAGGAGCGTCCTCCTAATTCCCTCCTCACGCTGCTGGAGACAGTTTAAACACTGTAGTTAACATATCCTAGGTCACATGCCTTCTGTTCATCAATGTGATCTGACTTGGTAAATTACTACATCTCTTCCACTCTGGTGGCATTTCCCTTGTTTACAGCTTATACTTGATTTCTTTTTCACCCAGAGCACTAAATTAAGAACTTTTCCAAGGGTGAAGCCGATGGCTTTCTAGCCTAATTGGGCCCCACTCCCCAGATGTTAACATGTGGCTGACATCTCTCTACTCGCCTGGCGTAAAGAGCAGACCATCCTTCCCTTGGGGCTGCCTCCGTGATGTATAAAAGCTGGGAGAATTACGACGCCTGAACTCACAGTATGAGGCACAAGAACCACAAAGCCAGACGCCAGGAAACAGGCCTAGAGGCTGGACGATTCAGCGCGAAAGCCAGAGAGCCCCAGATTCGATGTCTCGTGTGTAGGCGCGGTCATCGCCGTCACAAGCAGCTATGGTCAAGGGCTCGTGCAAGGGAGGGAAGAAAAGGAGACACGATTCCCATCTTTCACGTCCGTCTGGGACAGAGCAGGGGCCACGGGTGTAAAAAGATGACAGACAACCGAAAGGAGCCACAGACGGTTTTGCAACCATTTACTGCAGACCAGCCAGGCGTGAGGAGCCATGCAGGGCACGGACACACAGGATGGACGCAGCCCAATCTCGAAGCAGCCCAGCCTAACGGGGGCAGTGCACGGCCATCCACCCATCTTTCCTGCATCCATCCATGCAGCCACGGGCCGGGTTTGCTGAGCACCTCACAAACACGCCAGCCCTGGCTAGGTGCCAGGGAGACCAAGAAGGCCAGAAGAGCTGATCAGATACTCTGTACTTGAAAATCTGTATGAATTAATCATTTCGATTAAATCCTTACCATAACCTGGGAGGTAGGCATATTGGTGTCCTCATCTTACAGATGGAACTGAACCTCAGAGTGGCTCAGGAGCTTGCCCCAAATGACCAAGAGAGTAAATGGCAATTCGGGATTCCAACCAAGCCAGGCCTGGCGCCAAGCCTGTGCTCTTAATAAACTGATAATTATTACACAATTAATTATAGTACGATGAGATCATTGGTGACAGAGGAAGCATTGCAGAAGAGATCATGAATTTTGTGTAGGGAAGAGGTGCTCTTTGAGTTTTCCTAGGTGGGTAGCAAGGAAAGGGCAGCGCAGGCACAGATAAGAAGCACAAGCCGAGGCGGAGCGGCACGGAGGGTTTGCCTGTGGCAGAGGGATAGCAGCTACTGCAGGAGAGGGGGTCTGATCACGGAAGGCTTTGCACGCCAGGCTGCAGGGCATCTTTGCCTGGCCACTGCCTCCTGCTGCAACTCAAGCATCCTCTGCTCTGTAGCAGAAGGCTCTCCGGGGGCCTCCTTATCCCCCGAACCTGGCAGGAGCTGCCCATGCCAGCCAAGTCGAAGGCTTTATGTTTGCACCCGCGATCCCATCCTCTCTGGGAGCAAGCGGTACATGCTCCAAGAGTGTGCTGACAGACGGAGGCCAGAGTCCCCAGGGAGTCCCCCAACAGACATGGGGTGCAGCAGGCGACCCTTCGAAGTTGGACCCCAGCTCCCACAGACATCTCTACCACAGAGTTAAGGTGCTTTCGCATTCTACTCACAGCTTAGAGTCCAGCTTCAGGAGGAAACCCAACCGATCGTACTCTGAAAAAGAAAAGCAGAAAATGTCACTGGAGTCAACCCACTGTTGACACAAGCAGGTTGCATTCCCCAGACACAGGCCACGGGACAGACAACTGCTCAAGGAACAGAGCCAAATACATAAGCCACGACTGAATTTAAGTCGGAGAACTCCTGAGGAAGACCTGTTTTATGAAGGACCAGATTCAATGCCAGTGTTTCCCAGACCCTCTAGGCCAACAGTCCTATGCTGGCATGTAACTGCCTTCCTGTTTGAATGTGGTACTTGACTGAAATTTACTTAAATCACAAAACCGGACCCCCGGAGAAGTAACAGGGCCAGAAACAATCTCTGCTTCCTCTAAGCTCGAATCATAATTTTTTGCTGAAGCAGTCGTGTTCACTACGTCTTCACTCCATGGCCAAGAGGTCTTTGAATCCATGGCAATGAACCCATCCTCTTCATGACAGCCACAAAGAACGGACAGATCTGATTACATAAAGAGTAGGAAACTGAAAATGAAATCTAAAAGTAAGTTGTAAGATGTTTACAACAAATGATAAATCATGAAATAGCTTAAGTTCTTTACATCTTCCCTCATTCTAAAATGAAGTTGAAGCAGTTTTACAAAGTTGTAGGAAGTACAAGATTTTTAATAAGAAGACATCTGGGACCAAAAGGGAAATAAGCATAAGAAAAATAATAAAATACAACCAGGATAAGAATACCCAAACTGGATGACCTATAAGTCCTATGTGCTCGCTGGAGGAAGATTATAGACTTTCCCCACCCCAAGATTTCTTTAGCATCAGCTAAAGCTAAATGCAAAACACTGATAAAATGGTTTACAGTGTTCATGAAATAAACCAGGAGAATCATAGCTATTCCTGCTACTAAGACTTGAGAAGTGTCATAAGATTATTTCTTATATCTTTGTTCAGTGATTGCAAAGTGTGTGTGTGTGTGTGTGTGTGTGTGTGTGTGTGTGTGTGTGTGTGTGTAGAGTGACTACATCAAAATAAGGCAGCCTATGAATTTAGTTCTCAGTTGGCCTGGCTTCACCTGAGGATAAAAGAGAATACCAGGACCAAACAACTAAATAGAAAAGACCATGCGGCAAGGCTTTTGAAGAACTCCGTCTTTAATAAGCAATGATGGGCCAAGACAAGGAAGTTACACATACAGACGAGTACCTCGCAGGAGCCATTCTGCAAGGCCAAGTAAGGCCCAGATTAGAACTCTTTCTTAAGCAGCAGAGCTGCAGTAAGAGAGTAATTCCTCTTCTTAAAATTGAAGATACCAACTAGGACACACAGCCCAACAGAAGCTTGCCTCCCAGGAGAATACACTCGGGCAGTCAAAGCCTTTCCTCAACATAATTCTGCTTTTGCTCTAACTCAGATAAATGGATGGGAGACTTTGCTTAATATATTAGGAATCTATAAAAGTCAGCAAGAAAAAAAAAAGTTTCAATTTTAAAAGTAAACTGAAAACAAAATTTGCAAAAAGGGTTAGTTTCAAAGGTTAATACTCTTTCAGTGAGCCTATCTGTCATTCCATTAAAAAAGAAAATCTCATTAACTTGCCCACACCTGTTGCTTTTCCATATGTCGTCATAACCTTGGGGCAAACAGCCTGCTACTGCTCCTTGAACACGAGCTAAGGCTTCCCTGGACATACAATGAATCCACGCTTTGGCTGGTTCCTTCCAGAGACACCAGAGAATGTTTTCCCCTTGTTGCAAACTCAGATGTCAGGGTCAAGCAAGAACATAACACAAACGAGGGAAGGAGGGGGAATGTGATACTCTCCCATAGTAACTCATACTACTGATTTTAGTTGCACTGAAAACAAATCCTGTTGAAATGTCTTTTTTTCACTATGCATCTTTGTACAGTAGCCATAATGTCTAGGGATTATTTTCCAGTGGCGTCTTAAGTTTTGTTTCACACATACACATGCTAATTGCATATTAAATAGATAAGAACACTTTGTGTTTCTGAAGAAATTCCCTTTGTGGCTCTCCTGAACTGTTGTCTTCTCTCTTGCTCTCTGTGAGTACGAGATATTTTCATTTTACTCTGTAATTTAAGGAAAGGTAACTGCGTGAGCCCAACAATGATAAATGGCAACTGACATTGTCTTCAGGTCACAGAGCCAAGAGGGAATGGAGCCCATCTGGAGAATCCACGCCTTGCCGAAGCGGGGGGTCTCCGCGGGCGCCAGCTAACAAAGGCAGTCAGCGATGCAGGCCCAGCATTGCCACGTTCTGATTTTTTTTTTTAAAGCCAAGAATCTGGATCTTTGAAGGTAAACCTTCTCAATGGGTAACTATTAACAGTACATTCGAGGAAAATTTAAAGATTAGGAGAATTACCCAAAATACGTCCCCGGGCAGGACTCAGCCAGTGGGCTCTCGGTCTATAAACTCTGCTCTAGGCTGGTAGCCCGTGAGGACTGGAAACATTTCTCTTTTGTGGCTGCACACAGTCGATGCTCCATAAGTATCTGTTGACTGTTATTACTGGGATTAATTGGTCATGACAGTCATGTATCCAAATCAATAATCTAACAGCACGCCTGGGTGGCTCAGTCCGTGAAGTGTGCGACCCTGGACTTCAGCTCGGGTTGTGATCTCAGGGTCGTGAGATCCAGCTCCAAGTCAGGCTCTGCACTGGGCCTGGAGGCTGCTTAGGATTCTCTGTATCCCTCTGCCCCCCAACTCCCCCCACCCTGCCCCATTGCTCGCTCACTCGCTCGGTCTCTCTAAAAAAAAAAAGGGTATTTCGGCCAAGCCTGTGGGATGATAAATTTCAGACACTAAAGTGAGGTTCTAGACTGAGATGTAAACTTTCAAGGGAACTGAGAGCTTGCCACATAATTCGAAAGGCCCTCCCTCCATCAAATATAAAAGTAACTGGCTATGAACAATTAAGGAGGGAGAATGTGAACAGCTTCCCTGGACAGAGCTGTGCCAGGGACTCCATCTCACTGAAGGGGCACGATGGGTAGTACTTGTCTCTCCCTCACGCCTGGTGAGGGAGGCTTCACCTGGACCCTTCAAGAGTGGGGAGCGTGGTGGACTTCGGGTGCCCGACTGCCACCCGACCAGTGTAAAGGACACAAGGTGGGCTGGATGAGAAGGAAAGGTGCGACAGAACTGGCCTGCGCTCCCAGGATATGCTGTAGAAGACGGCGTGTGAATGAGCTCATGTGAGCTTGTTTGGGGTCCGTTCCAAAACACCTGTCCGGAGGGTGGCCAGGGCCACAGCAGAGAGCAGGGGGGGAGACGCCGAGTTCGGGAGCCGCAGAAGGAGCGACGAGGCTCGGATGAGGGCATTGCCCCCCTCAGGGGAACTGCACAGCAGAGCTCCCTCGCTGGAGGGGGTCTCTAAAATGCCTACCAGAGCGCCCCACAAACCTTAGCTTTAAACCCTCAACAGCTGAGAGAGTGCTAATAGGATCTTCCGTCTTTTCTGCTCCTGTTCTCCCTCTCCCTTCCCCACCAATTCCAAAGAGGTCAGAAACCACAGCCAGGGGAGGAGTAGGAGGAGAAGGGGAGGAGTGGGAGGAGAAGGGGAGGAGTGGGAGGAGAAGGGGAGGAGTGGGAGGAGAAGGCCAAGCAGGGCACATCCCCTTCCCGTACCTGCTGGTACAAATCCCTGAGTGCAGGGAGGGGAAGTCACTGTAGCTTTGAATGAATTGAAAGCTATGGCTATTACATAAGGCTGGATACTCTAATTTTGGAATTGGTGACTCAATGTGACCATGGGATTTTTTTTTTTTTAAGATTTTATTTATTTATTTGACAGAAAGAGATCACAAGTAGGTAGAGAGGGAGGCAGAAAGAGAGGGGGAAGCAGGCTCCCCGCTGAGCAGAGAGCCCGACACGGGGCTCAATCCCAGGACCCTGAGATCATGACCTGAGCCTAAGGCAGAGGCTTTAACCCACTGAGCCCCCCAGGCGCCCCTGACCATGGGATTTTTATTACATCAGCCATATCAAAAAAATTCTCTGGACCTCCCACACTGAAAACCTTTTGAGGGGACACGGGGAGACAAAATAAAGCCGGCTTTGATTATCCCCTGATGTGTCGTGAATGTTCAATATACTGGTTGTACTAATTCAGGCAAAAAGGGCAATTTAATGGTTCACACAACCGAACTGTGGAAAGGGCCAGGGTGCAGAGGGCCTCAGGGACCACGGAAAGTGACTGGAACACCACTGGGCCTCCCTGAGCCATGACTCTCCCCGACCGGCTTCCTGCCTGTCAGAAAACGGGCTGCCAGCAGCTTTCAGGCACACATCTTCAGCTTTGCCTCTGAACACGGACAGAGATTCAGTCTCTCTGCTCCTAATGGCAAAACTCCCAGGGAAGGGCCTGGTGTGAATCCCTTCCTCACGCCTGCTCTCATCACAGTGACAGGAGACAAGGGTTGTAAACGAATCATGATTCCCACAAGGCACATGTGGTCAGGAGCATTTACCAGAAGAAGAAATGTGCTGTCCCGAACAAATGCAGGCTCTCGGGAACAGCAGGAAGTCTTTGGAAAACTCAAGAGGAGCTATCTTAATCTCCTGAAAAACAACAGGTACGGCCACGGACTACGTCAAATGGGCCACTGTTAAAACGGGCAGTGGACTTTTTTTCCTCTCATCTTCATGCCACTGTGGGATTTTTTCTCCCCGCACTGATCTCCTTTTAAAATCTTTCTCATGTTGCCCTCTGGCTCACCTCCCTCCGCTTCCCGGCAGACTCGAAGCCTGGCTCTGCTGTGTGAGACCTCGCTTTGCCTGCAGCTCTCAAGGGAAGGCCGTTTTTCCTCTCAAATGCCAACTTCCTGGAGACACGAGGGGGGAGTACTGAGGATGTGCTGTGGTGCAGTTTTCATCACCTCTCCTGGGTTTCGGGTTCACTGAGCTTCCTGGATCTATGGGTTTATGGTTTTAATCAAATTTGAGAAATTTCTGGCCATTATTTCTTCAAATATTTTCTGCTCTCCACTCTCCTCAGGGGAGTTCCGATGACGCAAGTATTAGGCTGCTTGACGTTCCAGCGTTCACTGATGCTCTGTTCATTTTTTTTCCCAGTAATTTTGCTTTCTGTATTTTACTTTAGATAATTCCTATTGAAATATCTTCTAGTTCACCACTCTTATCTTCTTCAGTGTCTAATTGACTGTTTTACCAGTTCAGTATGGTTTTCATCTCAAATGCTATTTTTCATCTCTAAATTTCTTTTTTATATCTTAAATGTCTTTCCTTGATATTCTCATGTTTTCTTCTATCTTCTTGAAGATATGGAATATGTTTCAATGTCTTTGCCTACTAATTCTATCACTTGTTATCACTAGGCCTATTTCTATTGATTGTTTTTTCTCCTCATTATGGATTATTTTTCATGCTTTTCTGAATTGCCTGGTCATTCTCTATATATAACATATTTAAGTTTTTAATTTTTTTAAAGATTTTTTTAAAAGGCAATCTCTATATCCAACGTGGGGCTCAAATTCGCAACCCCGAGATCGAGAGTCACATGCTCCACAGACTGAGCCAGCCAGGCACCCTTAAGTTTTTTATTTTAATTCCAGTGTAGTTAACATACAGTGTTGTATTAGTTTCAGGTGAGCCTGGTCATTCTTGATTGGAAGCCACCCATGTGAATTTTACTTTGTTGGGTGCGGGATATTTGTGCATTCCTTATTTATTTTTGAGGTGCAGTTAAGTTACTTAGAAAGTTTGATCCTTTTTTGCTTTTAAGTTTTGTAGGGTTAAGATGAGAGGCAAAGTAGATTTTAATCTCAGTCTTCGGTCTGAGCTTTTCCTCTCCTGAGGTCCAGACTTGTATACTCAGCTGTCTGCTGGACATATCTGCTTCCTACAGACACCTGAAATTCAGGCTGCCCCACACAGAGTTCTCTTTTACCACCCTCACACGTGCAGAACCTGGTTCTCCTCCTGTAGTCCCTGCCTTAATGAATGGTACCACTATTCACCCAGCTGCTGAGCTTGAAACCTGAGAGAATTCCTTGATTCCTATTTCCTTCTATTTAATTACCGTGCCCTTTTTTTTTTTTTAAGTTTTTCTTTAAGGGTGGCTCACTCGGTTAAGGGTCTGCTTTAGGCTCAGGTCATGATCCCAGGGTCCTGGGAATGAGCCCCACGTTGGGCTCCCTGCTCAGCGGGGAATCTGCTTCTCCCTCTGCCTCTCCACAGCCTGGCTTGTGCTCTCTCTCTCTCGCCTCATTCTCTCTCTCTCAAATAAAAAAAATCTTTAAAAAAAAAAAATAAAGTTTTAATTTAAATTCCGGTTAGTTAACATACAGTGTAATATTAGTTTCAGGTGTACAGTATAGTGATTCATCACTTCCATACATCACCCAGGTGCTTATCGCGACAAGTATAATCCTCAATCCCCATGACCTATTTCCCCCAACCCCCCCACCTACCTCACCTCTGATAACAAGTTTGTTCTCTATAGTTAAAAGTCCATTTCTTGGTTTGCCTCTCTCTTTTTCCCCCTTGGCTCATTTGTTTTGTTTCTTAAATTTCACACATAAATGAAATCATATGGTATATGTCTTTCTCTTACTTATTTCACTTACCATGACACTCTCTAGCTCTATCCATGTCCTTGCAAATGGCAAGCTTTCATCCTTTTTATGGTTGAGTAATATTCCATTGTATGTATATCACATCTGCTTTATCCATTCATCTGTTGATGGACACTTGCGCTATTTCCATAATTTGGCTATTGTAGATAATGCTGCTATAAACATTGGAGTGCATGAATTACCATGTTCTTTTAATTTCATCTTCTAAATGTATCTCAAACCCACTTACTTGTGTCCGTTTTTACTATCCTTAACTAAGAAGCCAGCTTCACCTCTCATTTGGATTACCTGCCTCCTGTCTTGTCCCTCTCTAATAGAGTCTTCCTGATGTGACCAGAGCTATCTTTTTATATGACAAATATGGTTATGTTATAACTCTGCTTAAGGGGCACCTGGGTGGCTCAGTTAAGCATCTGCCTTCAGCTCAGGTCATGGTCCCAGGGTTCTGGGATCGAGCCCCATGTCAGGCTCCCTGCTCAGTGGGGGGCCTGCTGTTTCCTCTTCCTCTGTAGCTCCCCCTCCTTGTACTCTCTCTCTCTCTGTCAAATAAATAGTCTTTTTCTTAAAGATTTTATTTATTAATAAGTAATAGTAATAAGTAAGTATAAATAAGTAATAATTTGACAGAGAGAGAGTGATCACAAGCAGGCAGAGAGGCAGGCAGAGGGGGAGGCAGAGTGGGAGGGGGAAGCAGGCTCCCTGCTTAGCAGAGAGCCCAATGCGGGGCTCGATCCCAGGACCCTGAGATCATGACCTGAGCAGAAGGCAGAGGCTTTAACCCACTGAGCCACCCAGGCGCCCCAAATAAATAAAGTCTTAAAAAAAAAAAAAAACCAACTCTGCTTAAAATCTCTAAACGCACTCTATTTCTAAGAACGAATCCCAGTTTCTTGGTTCATAAGGTCCTTCAGAATCTGACCTACAGCAACCACTCCAACCTTACTTTTGGAGTCCCTGCATCACCCCTGCCCCGCGCCTGCCAAAGGCTATGCTCTGGCCTGACTGAGCTACTTTATTTTCCTCCAAAGTAACTTTACCATCTCTAGGCCTTTGTACATGCTTTTCCCCTCACTTGAAACCTTATTCCCAATCCCTTCCCACATTGGTTATTCCCTACACATTGCTCCTAAATGACCCATAGTCACCTCAAACTCAAAATGCTACAAATCAGACTTATCTGCACCCTGTCCCCCAGTCCTATTTCTTGTCTTGTTTTGTTTGTTTGCTAGGGCCATTACCATTCAGTCCTCCAAGAAAGACACATTTGGTGTACCCTCTCTCATTTCTAAATACAGATTCTCCTCCCTGCACCTCGGTCACTGCTATTGCTGGACTGGCACTGTTGCTTAGGCCATGCGGCAAGCTCTTCATCTGTCCATACCTGTCCTCCCAGCCTCACCTTCCACCGCTCCCCTCTGGGTGGCCTTTCTGCCTGAGAGCTACTGCAGACAATGTTTCCTCTATCTGCAATGCCTTCACTCGCCCTGCTGACCTGGCAACACCCACTCATCCTTCAAGATACAGTTGTCAGGGCACCTGGGTGGCTCCGTCGTTAAGCATCTGCCTTCAGCTCAGGTCATGATCCCAGTGTCCTGGGATTGAGCCCCGAAACAGGCTCCCTGCTCAGCAGGAAGCCTGCTTTCTCCCTCTGCCACTCCCCCTGCTTGTGTTCCCTCTCTCTCTAGGTCTCTCTCTGTCAAATAAATAAATAAAATCTTAAAAAAAAAGATACAGTTGTCAAAGCAAAATCTAACAGGTACTTTGGTAGTACCACAAGGACCTTCATGGCTCGGCCTTCACCTACCTTTCCATCTCCATCTTGCACTATCTTCCCCACTGTGCTCTCCGCTCAGGCCATTCCGGCCTTCATTCAGTTCCTTGGATAAACCATGAGCTGTCTCGACATAAGACTTTTTCTTAGAAGCAGTGTTTTCCTGTCTGAAATGGGTCCTCGTCTCTTTACTTGGCTTAATTACCACTTATCCTTTAGATCCTAGTTCAAATGTACTCTCTTTCAGAAGAGCGTTCGCTGACCCTCCTGCCTAGGTTGTGCCCTCTCTCTCATGCTCCTCTAACACACTGTTAGAGCACTAACAATCATTTGTCCTCATGACACTCCTGTCCTCCTTTGGAAACAGGCCCCTTGAATCTCTTTGAAGGAACTGCCCTTCTTCTACTGCAGGCAAGTGGTGAGACTGTCAACAGGATTTGCCTGCCCAGGGTGGAGGCACCTGACAAAAGCTAGGTTAGTTAGTTAGTCTTTTTCTCTCTTAAACGGAGGGCAGCAGGGAGTAAAACAGGGTGCTGAAGAAATGGACCGTTTGTTGTAATCTAGATTCCCGGCACTGCCCTTCATGTCCTTTCTGAGGGCCAGCTACTTGACCTTTAATTGGGTTCTATGGGTACCCGTGACCTTCCAGTAAATTCCTTTTTCTTTTACGTTAGCCAGGTTCCGTTTCTGTTGCTTGCCGTTAAACAATCCTAACTCGATGTATCTTATATAGGGTCTGGCATAGAGCATGGTATTCCATCAACGTGCTAAACAGATGGAAAAATGAATGGAGTGACCAGATGACCAAGAGAGCCTAATGAGTAGCCCTAAGACCTGGATTCCTTGTGTGCCTCCACCCCCTGCTGCAAGGGGGCAACAGGAATCGTGCACCAATGACGGCGGCGGCAGCTGCAGCTCCCGGTCGCCAGCCCGACCACCTTTCACAGCGCTCCCAGCCCACCCGGACGATCATGTCACAGTCACCTGCCCACGGAGAGCCTGCCCTGGCTCTTCTTGAGCACTCCTCCCCCATTTCGGTTTCTGGCTTTTACTTTGGGGTTCCCTTCTGACGACTCCACATTTGCCCAGGCAATTCCCTCCTGTCATTTGTAAAAGCCTAAAACTTAACTTTCTCGACAAAGACTTCCTGAGGCATCTGAGTGACTACCCCATTTCCAGCGCAGCCAGGGATCTGACCTGACTGGCCCTGTGCTCTCAGAGCCCAAAGCTGGGGACTCGTGGACTGATCTGTGCCCAGTTCCTCATGGACTAGCTAGTTTCCCAGACTAGCAGGAAAGCTTACGTCTGATCTTTAGGAAATGTAAACTAGACGAGAAAGCAATCGGGGAGACAGAGGCCTAATGCTCTGGGACACAGGAGCAGAGTTCCTTACTGTTGGGTTTGGGCAAGGCTGCAAAGCATCTCGCTGTACACAAATGTGTTTTTGAAGCTGCGTGTGAATGCCACTTAGACAAGGGAAACGCTATTTTGAGTGTACCAACTCTTCAGGGTCAACTTGCATCTGGGGAAGCTGGCAGTAAAGCCTGGGTCTCACCGGCAGTCTGCGGATGCCAAATCTGTAGTAAGTACAGAAGACTCTGGGACTCGCAACTCAGCGGGGCACAATGCAGGCTGACATGCATAGACAGCGCCCCCAGAGCCTGAAGGTGCTCTCTCCTCAGGTATCAAAGCAGCAAGCCCACAGCCGTGCAGTGAAGGAGAGATGTTTAGTCTGGCTGTTTGGGCTTCCTGCTTCAGCCAAGCTGCAAAGCTCAGCATTATAAAAATCCCTGACCAAGGAACACATGCGTGTCCGCTGCCTGGCTCCAGGTGGGAAGTGGCACGGATAATGCAAATCTCTGCTTTTCTCCTCCTGCACCTGCGCCGCGTCAGATGACACGCAGTGCTTTTTCTGATGCCTACAGTCTTTGAAATTAAGCGTTAACTCTTCCACTGCCATTCCAAAGGACCATGTCAGTGTTCTGAGCTCATGCAAACTCCTAGGAGGCTATGCGCTAAAGTGTGTATGCACCTAGTGACGAACCCTCTCTCTCTATAAGACAAAATTAATGAAATTACAAGGAGAAATATACGAGTCTGCTGTCATCGCAATGGCAAACACGAGAACCACTGAAAAACCAGGCTCACAGAATCCGTGAGCATTCAGAAGACCTGAAAAGAACAATCACTAAATTTGAACTGATATACACAGTACCTCACACCACGAATGGGGAATCCACTTTCTTTTCAAGCATTTATGGAACGTTTATGAAAGCTGACCACCTCTGAGGCATAAACCCTGATAATAAAAAATTATGAACATTGAAATAAACTCAAGCTTTTCACTTAAAAATCTGAAAATGCCTATTTGTGTCTTATATCAATTCAACATTTAATATATTCCATAATACTTGGCATTTCATTTCGTTCATAATTCTGTAAAGAAAATGATAAATCCAGGACGCCTGGGTGGCTCAGTTGGTTAAGCGCCTGCCTCCAGCTCAGGTCATGATCCCAGGGTCCTGGGATTGAGCCCCGCATCAGGCTCCCTGCTTCACGGGAAGCCTGCTTCTCCCTCTCCTCTCTGCTTGTGTTCCCTCTCTCGCTGTGTGTCTCTCTCTCTCTCTGTCAAAAAAATAAAATCTTAAAAAAAAATTATAAATGCTCTCACATGCCCGATTAGATAATCCTAAGTGTCCTCCTGTTTATTTTGGCGTGGTGTACAAACAGAATCATTCTCGACCTCTGCTCTCCCGTACAAATGGCCGGGAACACCGCACTACACAGCGAGATCCTATTCCAGGATGAAGGGAGACCTCCCTCAAAGGTCCCCAAGCCCAGTATCCTATTCTAGTGTCATCAACAAGCTGCAGAGCCCCAGAATGGAATTTCTGGAACACAGGTGCACATCGTGAGCCAACTGCACCTACTGGCGTTTTGGTCTCCAGTGACCCACTTCCCCTTTTCAGCCTAAAGAGCCACCACAAATTCCCACCAGCTGTCCCTACAATCCGCACAAAGCAGATGTTTAGTAACTAATGGCTGCTGAGGACATCGGTGAACATTTCCCACGAAGAGGAACAGTTTGAGGAATACTACCGGGGTATATAAATTTTAGTTTATGGGCTAAAGATATGGATGTCATTCTATGGGAAAATGACAGTGCTTCGTATTGGGATGCACGGAGGCCAGCCAGGCAGGACAGGCCACCAGGCGAGAAAACTCCAACCGCATTATAGAAGCAGATCTGCAGCCAGATTTTCTCTGAAGGGATCGTCTTTGGCTCCAATCCCTGAGCTATGATGAATTGCTAAGTGCAAAGGGCTGAGGGGTAAATGGAACGAGGGCCTATCCTAACCGAAAGAGGCCTCTCATTGCTGAAGGAATGGCACTGCACAGTCGCCAATAAAAGTCATAAGCTATATTAAACATAAGTAATATAGGTCATGGCTTGGGTGAAGGGGAAAGTTGGCAACAGTTGCAAATGGACTGTCAGACATGGCAGGCGAAAGGAGAAAGTGAAGGGAACGACTGTTTATTGAGCACCTACTGTGTATTCACGCTGCTCTCAATACTCCTACCTACACTCTCTATTTAATCTTTACGGCTCCACAGGGCAGGCACTGTCTCCATTCTACACGTGAGGGACCAGAGGCTTAGAGGGCAGAGAGAACATGTTCTAGATCCCCAACCAGTAAGTGGACCAGCTGAACCAACCCAGATCTGACTCTGAAGCTTCTTTTCTTTAACTTATGCCACGCTGACTCTCAGAGGCGACAAGAACAACAGCAGACCCGCAGATGAAGAGAGCAATTATCTATCACCTCCACGCCTCTGCCCCAGGGTGAGGGCCAAAGGCCCCAGCTGTGCCCCCACATGAATCATGGGAGTCAGCAATAGCCCAGAGGGGCCGACCAGAATGCAAACAGCTCCCACACCATCTCAAGTCAGGGATATAAATCATATTAGAGGATCAATTCATCAAAGACAAACTAAAATAGGAAAAGCAGTATTATAAGATAAACACAGAAAAATTCAGTGACCTAGACTAAATTAAGTGACCCAGTAAAATAACTCAGAAGTTCACAAACTAAAATCCAATCTTAAATGGGTGCACACTGCTATGGGGGAGGGGAGAGGCTCGCAAGAAGCTCCTGATAAGTCGTGGGACAGACTATGGACTCTCTGTCCCAGCACAGCATAGCTCTTCTCCAGCGTGACACATCTGGGGCCAGCAGAAAGTGGACCCTCGCTGGGAGATAGGAGCCCCAGCCCAGCCAGTGCCGGCCAACGGGTCACGCACCTAGTTCCCTCTGGGCTGGGAAAACAGCCGTGCCCTGAGCAGGGCATGCAGGGAATTCTATCCTATTCTATCAAGTGTGTCCAGACCATGCCACGGCATCTTGCGTGAAGCTGCAGGAGAATTTCGGTGGACAACAGGTCAAAAGGGCAGTTGGGACAAGACATAGCGAAAATAGCTTGCCCCACAGTTGGTGTCCTAAACTTCACGGAGTTTATCACCTCGTAGGGCAGATAAGGACAAATAATCACTGAGCAATTGCTATATAAAATAAGACAGAGTCCCTCTCTCCAAACAAAAATAATTTTCTTTTTTCCCAGCTGTAGTATTAACAAATGCTATTTATTACCCATATAATGTTTTTTCCATTTGGATTTTTAAAGAATGAAGTTAAGAATCCCATTATCTAAAGAATTCCCATTATCTAAAGTTAATTGCTGTGAACATTTTGGTGAAAATCTTCCCAGAAACCTCTCTTTCCAGAAATATATGTGCGAATATGCATATATAATTTTACTTATACATGACCTCAATATACATGCTTTTTGTTCCTGTTTTGCTCACTTAACAATAGCCTCAACTTCTTCTGTGTCAATAAAATAAAATTACATCATCATTTTTAATGGCTATACGGTACTCCACCATATGGATGTACCATTTTTTAATGTAATCCATAAGTACACATTGCATGATGGATATCACCATTTCTGTTTTTCTACTCTGCATTCAACAAATATTTACCGAGGGGCGCCTGGGTGGCTCAGTGAGTTAAGCCTCTGCCTTCAGCTCGGGTCATGATCTCAGGATCCTGGGATCGAGCCCCACATTGGGCTCTCTGCTCAGCGGGGAGCCTGCTTCCCCCTCTCTCCCTGCCTGCCTCTCTGCCTACTTGTGATCTCTCTCTCCCTCAAATAAATAAAAATAAAATCTTTAAAAAAAAAAAAAAAAACAACACAAATATTCACCGAGCATCTATTATGTGCTAGCTACTGTTCTCTAAGTACCAGGGACACGGTGATGAACAAGACAGGCAAAGTCGCTGGCCAAATTCTACTGGGGGAGACTGAGAGTATGCAAGCAAAGAGTAGATAATTTGAAGGAAGGGTGAGTGCTAAGAAGAAATAAAGACATACCTTCTTAGAGAAGGACTGGGTGTCAAGAGAGCAGATTACTTTAGGTGCAGTGGTCTAAGAAGGCCTTCCTGCAGAGAGGACATATGAACACAGACCTGGGACGGTCCCGGGAAGCAGGAGTGAAGCATTCTAGGAGGAGGAGATACTGAGCACAAAGGCCCTGACACAGGAAGGGGTCTGGCCTCTTCACGGACTCGTAGCAATGCCAATGTGGCTTGAGGGCAATGAGGGACAAAATGGACAAAACGCCAGGTGGTGAGATAATTCCAGAGAAACTGGAGTGGGAGCCGGCAAGTTGGACTCTGTAGGTCTTGGAGTTTGGATTTTAAGTGCACCATGAAGTCAATGGAGAGCTTTCATTGGGAACAAGATATGATCTG
This sequence comes from Potos flavus, assembly GCA_028534135.1. Lineage (NCBI taxonomy): Eukaryota > Metazoa > Chordata > Mammalia > Carnivora > Procyonidae > Potos > Potos flavus. The sequence continues at coordinate 136,226,614 of CM052900.1, forward strand.
ACTTACATTTAAAAAGATCACTCTGGCTACAGTGTGGAGAATGGACGACCGGGAGGTAACAAATGAGCAGAGACTAGTAGATGCTTCCTTATCCAGGGGAGAGAAGATGGTACCTTGGACAGAGCTGCTAGAAAAACGCTGGACAAGGACACACCGGAAGACAGAGAAAATGAGAAAGAGAGGACGGGCAACAATCAAAGTGGTTGCCAGGTCTGTGGCTTGAACACTTGAGGGGATGGGGTCAAAAAAAGTGGGAGAAGAACCACTTTGAGTGCACAGATCCCACACACATTCCATTAGATTTATACATAAGTTTTTCGGTTTGGAGAGGGGCTGCTGTTAATTTTTTTTAATTTTTAATTATTCATTGCCAGTATATAGAAATATAACTAATTTTTTATGTTTTGATCTCACATCCCATCATCTTGCTAAACTCAGTTATTAGTTCTAGGAGGGTTTTTTTGGTAGATTCCTTGAGATTTTCTATGTAGGCAATCATGTCACCTATGAGGAGGGTCAGTTTTATTCCTTCCTGTCCAATCTGTACTCTCATTGTTCCTTTTTCTTGCCTTACTGCACCGGCTAGGACTTGCGGGAGTGGTTCCTCATCTCAGAGGGAAAGCAGTTTTTCACCATGAAGCATGCTGTTTGCTGTAGGTTGTTTGGAGATGCCTCATATCCAGTTGAAGAAGTTCCGTTCTAAGTTTACTCAGAGTTTTTTTTTTTATCAGGAGTAGATGTTGAATTTTTGTCAAATACTTTTTCTTTACCAATTAACGTGACCATGTAGTTTCCCTTCTTGAGACAGTGAATATGGCAGTCTACATTGACTGACATTTGAATGATGAACCAGCCTTTCATTTGCAGGATAAACGCCACGTGGGCACCAAATCTGGGGAGCTTTAGCCATTATTCCTTTGAGCAACTCTTCAGCACTGCACTGTTTCTCTTCGGGGATCCCAAGGTATTGGGTAACCTGGTATTGCCCCGCCCGCCATTGAAGCTCTGCTCAACTTTCTTTTTAATTCTTTTTTTTCTTCTGTGGTTCACACTGGATAATTCCTATTGCTTTCCTTTCAAGGTCATTGATCTTTTTCCTCTTTGTCTCTATTTTGTTACTGAGTCCATTCAGTTGAGTTTTTAAAACTTTCAGTATTGTATTTTTTTCCCTATATCTCCATTTGGTTCTTTCGTAGATTTTTTTTTTTTTTTTGGCAGGGGAGGGCCTAACAGTTTCCATCTTTTTTATTTCCACACTGTTTGCTCTTGTGTTGCAGAGCATTTTTATAACAGCTACTTTCAAGTCACTGTCAGCTTATTTCAACATCTGTGTTGAGATTTTCCCGGTTCTTCACGTGATAAGTAATTTTGGATTATACCTTGGGTATTTTGAATATGAAGTTATGAAACTTCAGGTCTTGTTTAAGTCCAGTGGAAAGGGGCGCCTGGGTGGCTCAGTCGGTTAAGAGTCTGACTCTTGATTTCAGCTCAGGTCATGATCTCAGGGTCCCGGGATCAAGCCCCGTGTCAGGCTCTGTGCTTAGCAGCAGAGTCTGCTTGAGGATTCTCTCTCTCCCTTTGCCCCTCCTCCTGCTCACGGACACACTCTCTCTCTCTCTCAAATAAATAAACCTAGGAGCACCTGGGTGGCTCAGTTGTTAAGCATCTGCCTTCCGCTCAGGTCATGATCCCAGGGTGCTAGGATCAAGCCCTGCATCAGGCTCCCTGCTTAGGGGGAAGCCTGCCTCTCCCTCTCCCACTCCCCCTGCTTGTATTCCTTCTACCAGACTCTCAACCAGGTTGGATTTAGGGGGCGAGTTCTGACCAGCCTTCTGTGGGTTGTGGTTTGAATGTCACTTCCAGTTTCAAAGCCTACTCACGTGGGTCCTCCGTGGGCACCACCCCTCGCCCAGTCTGGGACTCAAGCGGTGGTCGGTCTTTCAGATCAGTTCTCAAAGTCTTTGGTATGTTGGTTAGAATCAGAAGCATGCCTGCAGAGCTCAGGGGTTAGCCCAGAAGGTCTTAAGTAACTTTCTGGAATCACTTTGAGTTCTTCCCTCTCTGTTTTCTCCTTGTACCTCCTAGCTCACGGGGCCTCCCTTCTTGGTTCTCTGGCCTGAAAGCTGGGATCTTAGTTGCCATATTCTGCCACACATTTCCCAAAATGTACCCAAATCCAACCAGCAGGAAGGCAGAGGAGAAAAAAGGCAACCAATTTCACCCCGCCCTCCTGGGATTACACGTCCTCTGATCAGAGAGGAAGGTTTCCCTTTTTCAGCTTTAGGTGCTTGAAGACCCCGCTGCTGCCACTGAACCCACCACCACCACCACTACCTTGGGACTCCCCAGTGACTAAGGCACGAGAGAACAGAGGAAAAGACAACCCTTGGAACTTCTCTGCCTGAGCCTCAGAGCCCCTCTCCCACCCTAGAGCCCTTGCTGGAGGTCTTCTGAAATTCCCTCTGGTTGTACCCTGATGTCCACTGCTCAAGTCTAGCACATGGGACACCGGAGGAAAAATGAGAAATTCATTGCCAGTGTGCAGCACTCTTAATTCTAGTCTTTTTCCCCAATCTGTGCTGCCATTCATATTTCAGAGTCCTCAAATAGCTGATAAATGCACCCGTCCAGGCCTTCAGCTGCATCCAATGACAGACATTCTTGTACCTGTATCCTGGAAATGTATTCCTGGAACCTACAGAAGCATGCATTTATGTAGAGAATATAGCTATGAGAGGAAATGCCAGGTCATGAGGTATGTGTCTATTCGAATTTTGCTAGATACTACATACATTTTGCTAGATACTAGATACAAAGGGGTTGTAACCAACGTACCCGCTGGCCAGTAAAGGCTCTGAGTTTCCACTGTGCCACATCCTCACCAACACTGGAATAGCAAGTTTTTCAAGTTTTGCCATTTTGGTGGAGGTGCAGTGGGATCTCACTGTCATCCTAATTTGCCTTTCCCCAGGTGGCAATGCAAAATGCAATCAAATACCTTTTCATAAGTTTATTGGCCATCTGGATTTCCTCTTTAGTGAAGTGCCTACTTAGGCCTTTTTGTTTCAATCCTGGGTTGTTTCTTTATTCCTATTGATTTCTGTAGTTCTTTATTCTGGAAACGTGCCCCTTGTTTGGGTTATAAAGATCTTTTTTCCACTCTGGATTGCCTTTATCACTCTCTTAATGGTGTCTTTTTGATTACCGAGAAGTTCTTAACTTGAATGTAATAAAATTAATCAATCTTTTCCTCTAAAAGTAGACACAGCTTCTGTGTCTATTTAAAAACTTTCTCTCTGTCCACTCTCTCCTAAAGTGATCTCTCTTGTCTCAGCATTTGGGTGGAGTACATCGCAAGCACAGGAGGCATGAGACAGCAAGATAACAAGGGAGACAGTATGAGCTGCAGAAGCGGACCGATCTGAGTGGCCCCAGACAGGTTACTTTTCAGGTTACCTTTCAGAGCATTAGTTTCTTTTATCTATAATCAGAGATACACTATCCACTTTGCGAGATGTGTCTGAAGCTCCTGCCACGGTGTCGGCACACAGGAAGCCGTTAGTAAACGGGGCAGCCGTGGCCACATTCTCCGAACTCCTCTTTCCCCTAGTCTACAACTGCCTGAACTTCTGGGCTCCTTTGTGAAATACCCCTGTACTGCGTTTGAGGACAGCGAAATGGATTTATTGCCCTCAGCACGCCAGCCAAGCCTGCCTGTTACAGGCGGCCCCCACCAATACAAGAACCACCATCTTCAAACTAAAAATGCAGGCCTCATGCCCAGAGGTGCTCTTCTCACACAGTAGGGTCATCCTGGGGCTCCCACACCAACGTAATGGCAGCAAGCTGAAGACTCAAAGTGCCGTCTCTTCCTGCTCACCGCCAACAGCACAGCGATGTGGAGCAGGGAGACTGCCTCACACCTGGGAGAGCCAAGCTCCACCGAGCTGGAAGGAGGTGGCGTCCAAGGAGTGGCTATGTCTGTGTGTGCGTACTGCGCTTAGACGCAGGGATGAGAGGGCGTCTGTCGGCCAGCATGTGGGCTGGCACAAGTGCACGGTGAAGTGCACATCCCGGGGGAGGTGTGTATTTCAGCAGATGGGCCATGCGTGCAAACATGCAACAGAGCGCATCCCCAGGAAGCTGTCATACTCCCATCGGCCTGCCATTGTGCTGGAGAGCTCTGATGATGATCTTCTCTAGCATCCCCAGAGCGTGGGGCCTCTCAATGCCCTCTGCCCCCACTCTCTGGGCCGGGATATGTGCTCAGAAAACACACATCCTTTACATGAACCTGGAACACTCCGAACGAGGAGGGAGCATCTACCCACACTCCTCCAAGTGCCCGCTTCTAAAGCAACTGGCAAAGTCTCCTGGATGTGGCGTCCCACTTTCTAGACCATGAGTCCCCAGAAAAGCTTCTGAAGACTTCACCACCGTTCTGAGATATTCCACTGCCCTCCCCAGATACCCCGCCCCCCACCTCACCAGGCTCCACTTCAAATGTGGCCAAGCGCTGAGCGCCGAAAGGATAGAGGGGGAGGGATTGGTACCTGAGCCTAGTGTTTGTCCAGCGGAGTCAAAGGAAAGAACCACTGAATCTGCAACACAAGAGGACAAGTTCATTTCTTTCTCTTTCTTAGAGGAAAAAAAAAAACAAGCTCCCGTCGACTGTGCCCAAACCCTCCCCCAAGGGAAAGTCAACTGCATTGGAACACTCAGCTGCACAGACAGCGTCCGCAGGTCCGTGCCCACCCGCCCCCTGGGCCAGTAGGCCCTGCCGAGTCCAGCCCCGAGCCTTCCGCTACCGGGAAGAACGTCTCAGGGCAGAGACAGGCCCCAAATTCTTCACAGCCATTTCCTGCCAAATTAGGGGACATGCTTTTTTTTCCCCTCTTCTTACAATGAAATTAAAATTAAAGCAATGCAACAGAAAACTCTCTTGCATCTGGTTAAAGGCACTAACATTTCCCTTTGACTTCTCCCTTTCTTTTCCTATTCATATACCCAGTTGTTTATTATTTCTTCTCCAAAAGGGCTTAAAGTGGCCTACAGGAATTTACAGTACACACTGGAACTTAAAAAATGAAGAAGTCGAGAAAGGAAATACACAGTCAGGGGAATGTTAGTCCACAAAATGCATGCCATGGGAACCAGAGGTAGAATCAAGAAGGCCTAAGCTCCCAAACCGCCGAAGGAAAGGAGAAAATGAACAGTTACAAGATTTAGTGCCCACAGTGCATTCATTCATTCGACTGTTCAGTAAGTATTAATTGGGCATGATATTATACCATGACTTTGAGATACAGAGACGAACAAAAAAGCATGGATCTCCCTGCCATCAGTCTAAGAGACAAAACAAAGTTACCAAACAACAAAGCATCCAACTAAAAACTGACTAAGTCAAAAAGAGTGCTGTGAACATTCCCATTAAGAACCAGACTACGGGGTGCCTGGGTGGCTCAGTCAGTGAAGCATCCGACTCCTGATCTCAGCTCAGGTCTCTATCTCAGGGTCGTGAGTTCGAGCCCTGCACTGGGCTCCATGCTGGTTGTGTAGCCTACTTAAAAAATTAAAAAAACAAAAAACAAAAAAATCCCAGACCTAGTTAGGAAAAGGAGTGGGTGTTGGTTAGGGAAGGCTTCCCTGAAGAACTGACATCTGAACTAACAGCTGAAGGGAAACAGGAGTTAAACCTAACAAGAATGGAACGAGGCATTCCAGGCAGAGAGAATGCCATGTGTGGAGACCTGAGGCTCGATGGAATGGGATGCTTCAGAGTGACTAAAAGACCAAAATATACCAGCAAATACTAAACAGTCATCAGGACAAAATTTGTCTTGTGAGTCCCAATAATAAAAGGGAACGCTGTATGATATTGAAGAGTGTAACTTCCTCAGCATTTCTGTAATAAGTGAGTGTGAATCTGGTATGGCTATTTCTTCCAACACGAGCTTGTACGAAATGAAGCCAACGTATAATTCGATAAAAGCAATTCTACGGAACCACCAAGATAATTTAAGGCCCAAAACAGCCCCGGATAGCCCAGACTCAAATGGCTCACCCACCACCAAGGAAAGCCAGCCGGATGCATATGGGACCAGGGTCTACAGCCCCACTCCCGCCCCAGCATTACTCTTCGGATCTCAAGTTGATGTCATTTTCTCTTATTGTACAAGGAAATCCAACACAACAGTTATGTTAACTGTAAGTAACGTCTGTCCCCACTGCTGGACTGTCAGCCCCCGAAAGGCAGACACTGTACCTGCTTGATCCCCTGTCCCATTACCCGCAAAATGCCCAGCACTCGATAGCCATCTGCTGGATAACAGTGCCAAGAGAAATGAATGGACCACAGGTCCTTTTTGATAAGGATCCAAAAGCGGAGACTCTGTACTGCCAGTTAAGGGCAGATCTACAAGCTTTGAAACCTACCAAGGAGATGATAGGGTTGAGGTCTTTTTACAAAAGTGTAGAAGCACAGGAAGGACACTTGGCTGATCCGACAGATGACCACCCTGCCTCTGTGAGACAAAACCAAGGTCAAGCTCTCATAAATGCTATTTCTTTATCAACAGTTCACACATCTGTCTTCTCTCAATGCTACTGTCCTTCCAGAAGAGAACCCCCTATTTCTCTCTTTTTTAAAGGAGCTTTATTGCGGTATAATTTACATACGATAAAGTTCACTCATTTTAAACGTACAATGATTTTTTAGAGAATTTACAGAGCTGTGCAACTATCACCACACGCAATTTTTCGACATTTCCATCAGTCCGAAAAGATCCCTCCTGCCCATTCCGTCCTGCCCTGTTCCCACCTCCAGTCCCAGGCACCACTGATACACTTACTGTCTCTATAAATTTGCCTTGCTGGACAGGTACCTGCCTACCCACTTTTGCTGGGGCTCCTCTATAAGCCCCTAACGACACTCCTGCCTCCAATACAGCCCACTTCCACCACCCTTTATACTGCTGACGATGTTTCTGAAAAGTATACCTCACTGTGGCTTTGCTTCTGATTAAAATCCTTCGGAGGCTTCCCGCAGCCTTCCCGCAGAGTCCAAGCTCTGACATTCCCTCATTTCCCCCTCATTTGCAATTTTTAATACGTCTCATGTTCCAGATGGGCCAAACGACCCCTATTTCCCCAGCGGTATACACCAGCATGTCTCCGCTCATTGGACAGACTGTGCTCTCCGCCTGTTTGCGTGCGAAAAATCTCCCACTTTTCCATGAAGATTCCACTCAATCGTCCCCTCTTCTTTTCTCTTTTTTTTTAAAGTAGGCTCCACGCCCAGTGTGGAGCCCAGTGTGGGGCTTGAACTCATGACTCTGAGATCAAGACCTGAGCTGAGATGAAGAGTCAGGACGCTTGGCCACCTGGGCTCCCCGCTTGCCCCAATCATCCCCTCTTCTTGACGCCTTCTCTGGTCAGTTCTGCTCACCCTCTTCTTTAGGACCTCACTGTACTATTATTATATCATTTATTATAACGCCTGGTTACTTCTTTTTCTGTTGTTAAGCATTTCGAGTTCCCTGAGGACAAGAAACGTGTATTCATTCCGAGGCAGTGACACCTGGCTCAGTGGCCGACACACCGAAAGTGGTCAGTATGTTTCTTCAACAAAGGAATAAGCCAGTACATGTCCTTGCTTGCTTTCAAAGGTGACGTAATCTAAGTGGTATTTCAGAAGCTGGGGCGGCGGGGGGGCGGAATATCCATTTTGCATATAGATCCTCGTTCATTTATGTCAACCTAACTGTCCCTCAACAGCGAAGCTTCAGGGGTTCAAGTGTGGCCTCCTCCTAGGAAGATAAAAGCATGTATACAAATCAGCGTAAAGGGAATAAGAAAAATGGCCTCGAGGCTTCTAGGTTAGAGGCTGCGGCCACCTGGAGAAGATTAGGACCAACTTCCTGAGGAGCTGACTGCCCACCTGAGCAACAATAAAAACGGCATCTCAAATTTTTATTGCAGTTGACAAGTTCCATTCCAATTGCAATTTACCTTCTTTGTACTCTCAAGCAGTCCTGAAATAATCTCTTTTATTTTATTTTATTAAAGATTTTATTTATTTATTTATATGACAGAGAGAGACACAGCGAGAGAGGGAACGCAAGCAGGGGGAGTGGGAAAGGGAGAAGCAGGCTTCCCACTAAGCAGGGAGCCTGATGTGGGGCTCGATCCCAGGACCCTGGGACCATGACCTGAGCCGAAGGCAGACGCTTAACGACTGAGCCATCCAGGGGCCCCCTGAAATAATCTCTTTTAAAATTTTCAATCTAAACCAAGAAGAAAGGCTTAAAAAAAGTTAAGTAAAAGACTAACTAGAACTTAACTGAGCCTAAAAGCAGCAAGATGAAATGCATACAGCGGCTGTCTCTGGGTGAAAGAATTATAGGTTATGTTTCTAATCTGTGTTTTTCCAAAATTTGTACAGTGAACATGTATTACTTATATCATCGTCATCATAATTTTTAAAAAACTAAAAAAAAAAAAAAAATTACTCTCTAATCCACCTGGAGGATTTTAACCTCTAACTCAGAGGTCCCAGTGCAAAAGGATGGAAGGTTCTTGACTGGTCTTCATTTTCCACCGTACATGCCAAAAAGCTATTCAGCTTTTTCCTGTAGTTACTGAGGTCATCCTTTTATTTCATGCCATTTAAATATATCTCGGCTACATCAATTCCTAAATAGACCGGACGTTTTAAAATTATTATTCTTTTTATCTTCCCTCTCCCCACCCCCCCCACGCCCCGCCAAATATTATCAAATGCCGATTATGTGCCAGGCCCTGTGCCAGATACTAGAGACAGGGAGCTGAATAAGAGCCAGTCTCTGCCTTGCAGCCAAGATAGACGGGCAAGTTCACTGGCACCTAAAATAAAAATAAAGTGGAAAAGCGTATGCAAAGAGTAAGCAGGAAGCAGAGGAGTGCCTTACTGGAAAGAAAAAGTCGGGGTTTTCACAGCTATTACTTCCGGCGGTAGTGAACGGTTCCTGAGAGCACATGTACACGCTGCAGGAAGATGTAAGTGACAGGGTAGAAATTTCCGGAGGAAGTAAGTGACAGTTTCATGTTTTGCGTTGGTTTTGATGGATTTTGCTTGGAGCACGAAAGGCACAGACTTGAGAAATCAGTTTGGTCATTCGTTATTTGTGTTTATGCTAAAGGACGTAAGACCATTTTAGTCATAAACCACTGGGACAGCTAAAGCGGAAACTCGGTATTCAACAAATCAAGAAGTTTGTTTTGCAAGAAACAGAGCATGAATATCCAGACTTCTCCTTGTCTGGCTAACGAATAGGTCATTTTTATTTCAAGCAGCCCAGGCTCCAGCTGTTCCCGGCTAGCAACGGGCCAGAGGGAGCCATGTGGTGCACTACACAGGTGACCAAATGGAATTCCGGACCAAGGTACAACAGAGCATCGCTGTGCATGGCTTTGTTCAAGGAGGAAACCTAGAATTTACTGGAAATCTTTTACTATGGTCAGATGTTTCCTGTGTCTGGTTTCTGAAGCTTTGGATAAAAGGGACATAAAAGGAGTAGGAAGAATGGGGCCCAGTCTTCCCAGTCACTGGAGGGGCTTCCAAAGCTCAAATTCTGCAAACGAGCCACACATTCGGGTACGAGGTAGTGGTCGCAGTACATTTTCAACACGTATCTTCTGCTATCTACCACGTGTAAGCCCTAGAGATGGAAGAAGGGATAAAAAAAAATTATCCCCTCAAGTAGCTTGCAAGCAGGTAAAATAAAAACACATATAAAGCTAAGCATTTGATAGTTAACAGTCCTGTACTATACACTTGATATTTGCTAAGAGAGCAGATCTTAAAGGTTCTCACCACACACACACACACACACACACACAAAGGTAACTAAGTAACTAGGTGAGTTGATGGATGGGCGAACTTGCTTTACTGTGGTGCTCATTCCACAAATATGGATGTATGTCAAATTATCCACCGTACGCCTTAAACTTACACAGTGTCATTTGTCAATTATGTCTTAATAAAGTTGGGGATAAAAAGCTAAGCATAACACAGAGGGATGGAAATAAGAATAAGGAAGGAGCTATTTCACTGTTTGTTAATTTAACAGATATTTATGAAGCAATTCTTACACACCGGACTTAGGGGTACAACGGTAAGAAAGGACAAGACTGTTCCTATTCTTTTTTTTTTTTTTTAAGATTTTATTTATTTGCTTATTTGACAGAGGGAGAGAGATCACAAGCAGGCAGAGAGGCAGAGAGAGAGAGAGAGGAGGAAGCGGGCTCTCCGCTGAGCAGAGAGCCCGATGCGGGACTCAATCCCAGGACCCCGAGACCATGACCTGAGCCGAAGGCAGAGGATTTAACCCACTGAGCCACTCAGGTGCCCTAGACTGTTCCTATTCTTAAGGAATTTATGTTTTACGCAGGGAGATGAAAAAATGAGTAAACAAATGAGCAAAACAATTTCAGGCAGTAAGTGGTACGAGCAATGTTCAGTGATGTGACAGTGACCGAGGGTGACGTACAGGCCATGCTAGATGGGGCGTTTCAGGAAGGCTTCTCTGAGGAGGTGACCTGTGGCTGAGACCTGAAGACAGGAGCCAGCCAAGAGAAGATGAAGGGAAAAAAAGAGCTCCAGGCCAAAGGAAAAACAAGTTTAGCAGTTTTAGTACATTTAAGGACCAAAGAGAAGCGGCGCCTGGGTGGCTTAGTCATTAAGCATCTGCCTTCGGCTCAGGTCATGATCCCAGAGTCCTGGGATCGAGCCCCACATCGGGCTCCCAGCTCGGCAGGGAGTTTCCTTCTGCCTCTCTCACTCCCCCTGCTTGTGTTCCCTCTCTCGCTGTGTCTCTCTCTGTCAAATAAATAAATAAAATCTTAAAAAAAAAAAAAAAAAAAAAGGACCGGAGAAGGCCAGTGTTGCTGGAACGCAGAGCACGGAAAGCACAAGGAGGTATGAAATGAGGTCAGAGAGGAAGACAGGAACCAGATCCTTGGGAGGCCCTACGTAGGAGGCCATAGAAAGAGTCTGATTGTATTTCAATAGCTTCAACCAGGAAAGTAACATGATCTGATTTATTTTTTAAATATAAACTTCGACTGCTATGTGGGAACAAACTTGACTATTCTGTCAAGGGAGTAAAAGACAGATGAGGGCAGAGAGACTGAAGGCAGGGAGATCGATAATGAGCAGAATGCTCGTTCCAGAGGACAGAACACGGCAGCCTGAACCAAGACAGTGGCAACAGGAAGAGAAAAAGGATGGATGCTAGAGATGTTCAGAAGGGATACTTTACAGGATGAGTGACCGGAGGGCCAAGAGTGAGAGATGAAGGAGGAGGAGGATTAGAGCTACACTGGGCCTTGGACAACTAGATGGGACTGCTGCCTGACTGGGAGTGGCCTTCATCTAAACCCCGTGATCCTGCCTCTCCTCCAGCCACTGACGACTGGACCACAGTGGGTACCTGACCCTGATCGTCACCCATCTACGAGGCACACAGAGTCTACCTTTGGGCAACCTGAACCGGGAAGTAGAGAGAGTTGGGCAGACACAAGCAGAGAAAGAAGCCAAGACTGGGAGGCCATGGGCCAGACTTGATGCTGGGCCCGAGCACCCACCTTCAAGGCAGAGACCAGAGTGAAAGCCACATCCTGCCCCTGAGGGCAACAAGACACCTTAAAGAGCTGTCTTAAATCCAGAATGATTTCCAGTGCCGGTGTCTGTGGCATTCGGCTATACCACCTTTCCCCTCGACCTCAGGGTTCAGCTTTTCCTTGGTTCCTTTGAGGCTTATCCTAGAACTGAGATTCAACCTTCTATGTCCTCTTGCTATCATGGAACCACCTACAGTCTGAGTGGGCTCACTTCCTCTACCTTCCAGTCCTCACCCTTTAATACCCTAGAGCCTCTCTACCTTCCCGATGACGGGGTGTAGCGTGTGGATCTGACACAAGGCTGGACCCACCCCAAGGACCACTTGCCCCACAGGGTCTGAATCACAGGAGGAGTAGAAGGCCCCACTTGGACCTTAGGCCTAAGATGTGTCCTCTAATCCAGCTTTACAGAAGAGCCTCAACTTGAGGGGTTTATTAGTCTGTTAGCAGAACTGATATTTTAATGGCCACATAGCTGTTTCTTGTTCTAGACTCTCCATTGCCTAGATCCTCGGGGGAGGGTTCTAATCCCTAGTCTTGGCCCCTCAATTTCTTCCCTTTCCCCCCAATCCCAAACAAACAAAACCTGAGTAAATGAGATTCTGAAGATACCGAGAAAAAAGGTCTGAGGACAGAAAATAAAACACAATCATTCATTTAGGGGCATGTGGTATATGGAAGAGAAATCAGTGAAATAATCAAAGAGTCAGGAGTAGCAAGACAGAGGGAACCAGAGGAGGTGAGAATTGGTTACAAGAAGGAACACTGAAATGTGGCAAGAGGTGGAAGAAACTGATGGATGACAAGATACAGCAGAATTATTCACTGGGAAGACATCTGTAACCTCAGTGGAAACTATTTCTATACAATGATCAGATGGCAGACTCAGCTTTGAATCAATACAGTAGATAAAGTAGACTTATTTCAAGAAGTTTCTTTCTTTTTGTTGTTGTTGTTTTTTGGGTTGTTGTTTTTTTTTAAAGATTTTATTAATTTACTTGAGAGAGCAAGGGAGAGAATGAGCACAAGCCAGGCAGAGGGTCAGAGAGAGAAGGAGAAGCAGACTCCCCACTGAGCAAGGAGCCCGATGTGGGACTTGATTTCGGGACCCCGGGGATCATGACCTTAGCCCAAGGCAGATGCTTAACCGATTGAGCCACCCAGGTGCCCTAGATTTATTTCATTAATTTAACTTACCGAACATATATAATAGGGTTCTTACTAAGCTCAAAAGACTGCAGGAAAAGATTAGACATGGTCCCTGCCATGGAAAAGTTTATGAACCATCCAGCAGAGAAGTTGCTATAGGAGTTCAGATGCAAGAGGGAGAGTTTTTGCCGGGAGAACCTCATAAGCCAGGGAGGCGAGAGAGTTGAGCTGGTCTGAGACGACCTTATGGGACAGGCTGCGCTGGTAGGGTGGGAACAGCTTAGGAGAGGCACTGAAGCGTGGAAAGTGAGGGGTGTGTGGTTTCAGGAAGCTAAAATCATACCTAATTAATATAGTAGGGTTTCTTTCAGGAGGTAAAAATGCATGTGACTAAAAGGGAACTCGTCAATACAATCTGTGTAGACTTTCAAAAAAGCCTTTGACACATCAAAGACTATTTTTAAAAAGTGAGTCATCATGACATTGAGAAAGAAAGTGCTATATCATCCAGAAGACAAAAGGCGCTTGGCTGAGGATCAGGGGCAGGCCACCCCCTGGGGCATCGGCACCCACAGGGAGACCAGGCAGTCTGGGAGTAGTTGGAATTCTACGATGCACTGCCCTCTCGGAGGCGGGGGAGGGGCAGGAGGGTGGCTGCTTACAAACCCACATGGGTTACAGCAGCAGCAGAACCAGGCATGCGCAAAACGGAGCGAGCGTTGGAGGAGGTCTGGAACCGCAGGTGCGCCGGAAAGCTTTAGTCCAGGTGCCCTCGAAAGAGGAGAGGGCTGGATTCCATGCAGGAACTCTCGTTTGCTGCACCCTGATTTAAAGTACACACGTACATACCTGCACTCCCTCCCAAACCCCTCTGAGTGACACCAAAGATTGTTGTAAAGCAGAAGGATGCAAAGACCAAGAAAACAGGAGCGGGGATATCAGCAGTAACAAGAGGATGTGGCTCAGCAAAGCCCTCACAAAGCTAAATCCTATACTAGTAGTGAGGAAAGCTGACATAAAACCTGAAATACCCCCACAGAACTCCCCAAAGGCTCAACCGCTGAGCGCCCCAGGTACCAAAGGAATGGGAAGGCAAACAGTACTAAAAACAAGACGCGACACTCTTAAGGATGGGCTGAGATCACAAGGCATTAGAAAAAAGTATCCAGTGTAAAGACAGAGACCAAAACAACTGGAAAATCAATGCAATATGGAAAAACAGAAAATACACATGAAGATGAAAACTTAGGGGAAAAAAAGAACCATTAAAATCCTCAGAGAGTAGATACTTCATGAAAAAGTAAAACATGTCGATTTTTCAAAAAGGTACATTTAGTAAATAAAAAGAAAATAATAACTTTTGAAAATTAAAACAGGATAGGAGAAATGAAAAAGATTGGAAAATAAGGTGAGGAAATCTCTCGGGATGTAGAGCAAAAGACAGATGGAAAACAGGTGAGAAAAAAATTCTTTTTAAATCAGAGGACCAGTCTAGGAGATCTAGGAGACATGACATCTGAATACAGGCATTCTAGGAAGAGAAAATAAGAAAAAAAATGAAGGGAGAAAATATTCAAAGAAATAATTCAATAAAAGTTCTCCATAATTAAAGGGCTTGAGTTTCTTTTTAGCTTGAAGGGACCTCTGCGTGTACAGCACAATATGAAAATAACCCTCCACCAAGGTACAGCATTATGAAATTTCAGAACACTCAAATTTCCAGTGAGAACAACAGGTTTTATGCAAATAATAAATAAATCGGAATGACATAAGACCCCTCAACAGGAACACTGAAAGCCTAGAATGCAGTGGGGCAATATCTTCAAAATACTAAGGGAAAATTTTTTTTTTTTTAGATTTTATTTATTTATTGAGAGAGCGAGCACGAGCAGGGGGAGGGGCAGAGGGAGAAGGGCGGGAAGAGGGTCAGGCAGACTCCCCACTAAGTGCAGAGTCTGACCTGGAGCTCAATCCCAAGACCCCGAGATCATGATCTGAGCCGAAGTCAGATGCTTAACTGACTGAGTCACCCGGACACCCCTGAGAGAAAATAATTTCTGACCAAGAATTCTATATCCAGCATGACTATCAATTAAGTATGAGTTTAGAATAAAGACACTTTCATAGAGGCAAGGTCTCAAAAATTTACCTCTCAGGCATCCTTTCTTAGGAAATTATTAGAGGATGTGTTCCACTAAATGAAGAAGAAAATGAAAAATAAAAACAAAACAAAAACAAAAACATGGGATTGTGGAAACAAGATATACCAGAAGAGGATGATGGTGGAGAGTGACTCCAAGACCACAGCCCAGCAGCAGGGATAAAGAGCAAAAAGTCCGGAGCAGTGCCCATCAGAAGGCTCCTAGAGAAATTTTATTCCAGAAAATGAAATTGGGGCACCTGGGTGGCTTAGTGGGTTGGGCCTCTGCCTTCGGCTCAGGTCATGATCTTGGGGTCCTGGGATCGAGCCCTGCGTCGGGCTCTCTGCTTGGCGGGGAGCCTGCTTCCCCTTCTCTCTCTCTGTCAAATAAATAAAAATAAAATTTTAAAAAATAAAAAAATTAAAAAAATTTTTTAAATTAAAAAAAAAGAAAATGAAACTGACAGACCACCTAACGTGTTTGAACGTCTGGAGAACAGATTCATACAACTGAGGCAGAGTTTAGGATTGAATTAGTGATAAATACACAGAAAACGAAGTGAATCAGAAGGCAAAAATATTAACTGACTTCAGGAAAAACAAAAAGCACAGGGAAAAAACAGTAATCCTGTCATCTACGAATAGCATTTTCATGGTCATAGTATATGGACTGCATGCTGCTCTAACTGTATTAGAAGACTGGGAGGACGGACTTCCTATCTGTAGTGAGGAAGCAGTGAGTGTGACAGAGTACTAAATCCCCACCTTCCACTGCAGAAAGGCAACAGGTAATACCCAAAATAGAAATAGTAACAACTGGCATGTAGAAGCATGTTATTTAGAGATCAGGAGGTAAATACCAAACAAATTACTTGGAAGAGTTGGAATTGGATGCCTCCTAGAGGTAGGAGATCAAGTAGTAGCGGTAACAGGGGAGTACTTTTTTTCTTGTTCATTTTTGTTGGTAACGAGCCTTGTAGAATTGTTTTTTTGAAACACGCACATGTATAACTTCACTTAAGAACAAACCCTAAATTAACTTGCACAGGATTACATAGCCTACAGTGGTAGGAATGGGGCTTCTAATCTAGTTGATCTGGTTCTCTGACCTACTTGTCATGTATCTACCAACAGAGCCAATGAAGAGTCCTTTCGAAATCTAGGTGACTCATATTTGACCACTTCCTACTTACTTAATGCCTTACCAAATAGTGTCTTATGTTATTTTGTGATTAACTTGATAAATCATATTTGGATAAGTAATTCGTTTAGAATAAAACATAATTAAAAGACAAAACAACCAAATGTGTGGACCTTCTTTGGACCCCGATTAAGAAAAAAAAAAAAAAACTATGAAAAGGCATCTCTAAGATAATTAGAGACATTTGAGTATGGATTAGGTATTAGAAGATACTAAGGAATTAGGTTAATGTGAGGTAATAACACGATGGCACTATTTTAAAAAAGTTCTTCTCTTAGAGATGTATACTGAAGTATTTATGGGTAAAGTGACATGATGTCTAGGATTTGCTTTAAAATCGAATGTAACTTTTTAAAAGTCCAAATAATAAAGAGATACATCTCTGTGAGAACAGGGCCTGCATTATTCACATGTGCCAGAGACCCTCAGATAGGATGAGACTCTTCAGTCATTTGCCATATGACATTCTATTCTTCATCTGGAAAAAAAGGATGTACTTGGTAGGCCGTCATTAAAAGAGTATAGTACTGGGGCACCTGGGTGGCTCAGCTGGTTGAACTCTTTGATTTCAGCTCAGCTTGGGGATAGAGCCCCAAGATAGAGCCCCTGCTCAGCAGGGAGTCTGCCTGAAATTCTCTCAGATAATAAATCTTAAAAAAAAAAAGTATGGTACTTGGGGTGCCTGGCTGGCTCAGTGAGTGGAGTGTGTGACTCCTATCTCAGGATCATGAGTTCAAGTCCCATGTTGGGTGTGGACATTATTTTAAAAAATAAAATATTTAAAATTAATTAATTAAAAGAGTATGGTGCTATTCTGTTCTCCAGAGATAACTTAGTTAAGGCAAAGGGAGGGAATAAAGTAAAAGGTTGCTCAACAAAGTCTTTAGATTTTTTCATGAGAAATTTTATGTATCTATGACTTCATAACATTTCTATTTAAAAAGGGAGGATATGCACTGCACAGTACCCCAGCTGAGAAATGAAAAGCTATTAACTGGTTGCCATCGCTATTGTTCATCTTAAGTAACATGAGTGGAGGGTAGGGGAGAAATGAAATACGTCACGGGTAAGAATGTAAAATGGAGAAGTAGCTCTGGAAAAGAGTCTGGGATTTCCTCATTAGGTTTGTTTTTTTTTAAGTTGTGTTTTGTTTTGTTTTTAAGATTTTATTTATTTATTTGACAGAGAGAGAGACCACAAGTAGGCAGAGAGGCAGGCAGAGAGGGAGGGGGAAGCAGGCTCCCTGCCGAGCAGAGAGCCCGATGTGGGGCTCGATCCCAGGACCCTGAGATCATGACCTGAACCAAAGGCAGAGGCTTTAACCCACTGAGCCACCCAGGCGCCCCAAGTTTTTACTTATTTATTTAAGTAATCTCTACGCCCAATGTGGGGCTCGAACTCATGACCCTGAAATCAAGAGTCATGGGTTCTTCCCACTGAGTCAGCTGGTCGCCCCCTCAGTAGGTTAAATATAGAGTTACTGTACGGCTCAGCAACCAAGAGAATTTAATGTCCACACAAAAACCTGAACATCAATGTTCACAGCGGTATTATTCACAATAGCCAAAAAGTGGAAGCAACCTAAATGTCCATCAACTGATAAATGGATAAACAAAATGTGGAATATCCATATAATGGAGTATTATTTCACCATAAAAAGGAATGAAGTATTGTTACATGCTTCAACATGGATAAATCTTGAAACATTATACAAAGTGAAAGCCGGTCACAAAAGACCACACACTACATGATTCTATTTATATGAAATGCCCCAATTTGGCAAATCTATTGTGATAGAAAGTAGATTAGTGGCTGCCTGGGGATAGGAGAGGTTGGGGGGAAAGGGGAGCGTGACTGCAAATGGGTTTCTTTCTAAAATAATGAAAATGTTCGAAAATTCATTGTAGTGATGTGTGCACACTCTGAATACGCTAAAAAACGTTTGATTGTATACTTCCAATGGGTGGGCTGTAGCATAGGTCAATTATATTTCAAGAAAGCTGCTACCTAAAGAAAGGGGGAGGAGAATGGAAGGCACATCATGTCCCCTCTAGGGACACATGGACCCCTGTGGTTTTGGAGGCTAACCACGGACAAATCGCCTTTGTCTGCTCCTCTGAATACAGGGAACCTTACTGTTCAGATTTTTTTTTTTTTTTTTTTTTTTTAATGAAAGCAGGAAAGAAACCTCAGCAGAGGGCTAAGGAATCAGTGAACATAATCATTACTTATTACTTAATTATTATACTGAGGAAAGCATAAAAAGGACCTGGTTTTTAAAACCCTCTTTCGGTTTCTTTCTTTAGTATTCTGAATCTCTTATTTAGTAACTTTATTTTTTTTTATTTAGGACTAGACAAGAAGAAGGGAATTTTGCCTTATCTTTTGACCCATAATCCTCCTATACCTGAACTTCTGTCCCCTCAAGCAGATACTGCAAACTGGAGTGCACAAAGTGTATGAAAATTTCTGAATTTGTTAACATTTATGAGTCGGGAGATTTCACATAGATTTCCAGCTTCTCTTGAAAAATAGGCAGAATCTGGTAATAGAGAACAATGTGTCGTCTTTTTTTTTTTTTAAGATTTTACTTATTTATTTGACAGAGAGGAGAGAGATCACAAGTAGGCAGAGAGGCAGGCAGAGAGAGAGGGGGAAGCAGGCTCCCTGCTGAGCAGAGAGCCCGATGCGGGGCTCGATCCCAGGACCCTGAGATCATGACCTGAGCCGAAGGCAGAGGCTTAACCCACTGAGCCACCCAGGCACCCCAAGATGCAGTCTTCTGGAAACATCCACTGCAAAACTCTCCACAAGGGAATGGCACAGAAAACAGCTTTGATTCTTATTAAAATATATTATAGGCTATATGACCCCATTTGCTTAGTGAAACAAGAATAAAAACATCAAAAGAAAAAAAACCAAGTCAGAAATCAGATTGGTGATGCTAAATTTGATCATCTGGTTAAGGTACTGACCCTCAGACCATTTTTTCTCCCTTGTGATTAGTAAGTTCATTATTAAGAAATTACTATGAGGGGTACCTGGGTGGCTCAGTTGGTTAAGTCTCCTGGGGTCAAGCCTCGCATCGGGCTCCCCACTCAGCAAAGACTCTTCTCCCTCTTCCTCTCCCTCTGCCCCTAACACCGCTCATGCTCTCTCTCTCTCATATAAATAAAATCTTTTTTTTTTTTTTGAGATTTTATTTATTTATTTGACAGAGAGAGAGATCACAAGTAGGCAGAGAGGCAGGCAGAGAGAGAGGGGGAAGCAGGCTCCCTGATGAGCAGAGAGCCCGATGCAGGGCTCGATCCCAGGACCCTGAGATCATGACCTGAGCCGAAGGCAGAGGCTTTAACCCACTGAGCCACTCAGACGCCCCTCATATAAATAAAATCTTTAAAAAAAAAAGAAGCTAATAGGGGAATTAATAAGTCCATTTTCTTAGTGTGATAATGGTACTGTGGCTATGTAGGAGAATATCTTTGGTTTTGGGGTTGTTTGTTGGAGGGGAGAGGCAGACAGAGAATCTTAAGCAGGCTCCACACTGGTAGAGCCCGACATGGGGCTCGATCGCACAACCCTGAGATCATGACCTGAGCCGAAATCAAGAGTTGGACGCTTAACCAACTGAGCCACTCAGGAGTCCCATAATAGCCTTGTTTTTAGGAAATGCAAGATGAAATATTCAAGAAAAACTACCAAAAACTCTGCAGCTTACTTTCAAGTTGTTCAAATGAACAATTAGGTCCACAAATCGGATAACCTAGATGAGACAGACTAATTCCTTGGGGATACAATATGCCAAAACTCACACTAGAAGAAATCAACAATCTGAACAGGCCTGTATCTCTTAAAGAAATTGAATAAATAACTAATAACCTTCCAAAACAGAAGGCACCAGGCCCAGATAGGTTCACTGGTGAATTCTACCAAACATTTAAGGAAGATATTAAACCAATTCTCTACTATATCTTCCAGAAGACAGAACCAGAGGGAATGTTTCCTCACTCATTCTAAAAAGCTGGCATTACCCTAATAGCAAAATGGGACAAAGACATTACAGGAAAAGAAAACTACAGACCAATACCTCTCATGAACATAAACATAAAAATCCTCAACAAAATATTAGAAAATTGAATCCGGGGGCACCTGAGTGGCTCAATGGGTTAAGCCTCTGCCTTCGGCTCAGGTCATGATCTCAGGGTCCTGGGATCAAGTCCCACATCAGGCTCTCTGCTCATCAGGGAGCCTGCTTCCCCCTCTCTCTCTGCCTGCCTCTCTGCCTACTTGTGATCTCTCTCTCTGTCAAATAAATAAAATCTTAAAAAAGAAAAAAAGAAAAAAAAAAAAGAAAATTGAATCCGGCAATGTATTAAAAGAATTACATACCACAACCAAGTGGGATTTATCCTAGGTACACAAAGCCGACTTGATTTTTGAAAATCAATTAATGTAATACATCAACATCAACGGGTTAATAAAGAAGAAAAAGCACAAGATCACATCAATAGTTGCAAAAAAAGCATTTGGCACAATCTAGACCCTATCACGATAAAAACTCTCAGTAAGCTAAGAAATGAACAGACCTTTCTGAACTTGATAAGGTATATCTACAAACAACCCACTGCTAATATCACTTAGTGGTGAGAAACTAGAAGTTTTCCCAATAAGATCAGGAACAAGGCAAGGATACCCCCTTTCACCATTCCTTTTCAACATTGTACTGGAAGTCCAAGCTAATGCAATGAGAAAAACAAAAACAAAAACAAAAAAACACAAGGAAATAGGGTATACTAACAGGGAAGGAAGACATAAAACTGTCTTTGCTTACAGATCACTGTCTATGTAGACAATCTGAAAGAATTGACAAAAACTTGACAAAAAATTGACAAAAACTCCTAGAACTAATAAATTTTAGCAAGGGTGCAAGATACAAGGTTAATATATGAAAGTCAATCACTCCAATAAACTAGCATTGAACAAATGGAATTTGAAATTTAAGACAATACCATTTACATTAGTACCCCCCAAAATGAAATACTTAGGTTTAAATCTAACGAAATACAAGATCTGTATGAGGAAAAATGTAATCTCAGATCAATGAAATCAAAGAAGAACTAAAACAATGGAGAGACATCTCACATTCCATAAGAAGACTAAATATTGCCAAGATGTTAGTTCTTCCAAACTTGAGCTATAGATTCAAGGCAATCCCAATCAAAATCTCAGCACATGATTTTATGAATACCGACAAATACTGATTCTAAAGTTTCTATGGAGAGGTAAAAGACCTAGAACGGGCCACACAACACCATAGAACAAAGGTGGGAGACTGGCATTCGTAGCTTCAACACTTACTATAACACTACAGTCATCAACACAGTGTAGTACTGGCCAAAGACAAGACAAATAGATCGATGGAATAGAGGGCCCAGAAATAGACCTATATAAATATAGTCAAGTGATCTCTGAGCAAAGGCAATACAATGGGGCAGAGGCAGTCCTTTCAACAGGTGATGCTGGAACAACTGGACATCCACGTGCAAAAAAATGAACCTAGGTAGAGACCTTTCAGAAAACTCAAAGTGGGGGCGCCTGGGTGGCTCAGTGGGTTGGGCCTCTGCCTTCGGCTCAGGTCATGATCTCAGGGTCCTGGGATCGGCCCCGCGTCGGGCTCTCTGCTCAGCGGGGAGCCTGCTTCCCCTTCTCTCTCTGCCTGCCTCTCTGCCTACTTGTGATCTCTCCTCTCTGTCAAATAAATAAATAAAGCTTTAAAAAAAAAAAAAAGAAAACTCAAAGTGGATCACAGACCTACGTATAAAACAGAAAACTCCAACAGTGTTAGAAGACAGAGGAAAAATCTAGATGACCTTGGGTTTGGCAGTGACTTTTTAGATGCAATACCAAAGATGTGATTCAGGAAAGAAAGAACTGTTCTACTAGACCTCGTTAAAATGAAAAACTTCTGCTCCCTAAAGAGAATGAAAAGACAAGCACCGTTTGAGAGAAAATAATTGTAAAAGACAAATCTGATAAAGGACAATTATCCAAAATATACAAAGAACTCTTAAAACTCAATAATAAGAACACAGACAACGCAATTAAGAAGTGGGCTAGAGACCTTAATAGACTCCTCACCGAACAGGATATATGGATGACAAGTAAACATATAAAAAGATGTTCCACAGGACACCTGTGGTTGGCTCAGTTGGTAGAGCATGTGACCCCTGACCGCAGGGTTGTGAGTTCAAGCCCCACGTTAGGTGTGGAGCCTAGTTAAAATAAAATAAAATAAAGTAAAAACTTCCAAAAAAAAAAATGTTCCATACCATATGCCAATAGAGAAACACAAATTAAAACAGCAATGACATACCAGTACACACCTATCAGAATGGCCAAAATCCAGAACACCGACAACACCACAAATACGAACAAGGATGTGGGGCGACAGGAGCTCTCATTCATTGCTGGCAGGAATGCAAAGTGGTACAGCCATTTTGGAAGACAGTTTGGCAGTTTCTTACAAAATTAAAACATACCCTACTGTACACTCCAATAATCGTATTATTTGGCATTTATCCAAAGGGGTTGAAAATTTATGTCCACAAAAAAAAAAAAAAAAAAAAAACCTGCACACAGATGTTTACAGCAGCTTTATTCATAATTGCCAAAACTTGGAAGCAACCAAGATGTCCTTTAGTAGTTGACTGGATAAACCGTGGTAAATCCAGACAGTGGAATATTATTAAGCACTAAAAAGAAGTAAACTATCAAGTCATGAAAAGACATGGAAGAGCCTTAAATGCAAACTGCTTAGTGAAAGAAGCCAATCTGAAAAGGCCGCATACTCTACGATTCCAACTATATGACCTTCTGAAAAAGGCAAAACTATGGAGCCAGTAAAAAGATCAGCATTTTCTAGGAGTTGAGGGGAAGAGAGAGATGAACAGGTGGAGCACAGAGGATTTTTTAGGGCAGTGAAACTATTCTGTGTAATAATATAAAGGATACATGTCATTATACATTTATCCAAAGCCACATACAGTGTAACACCAAGAGTGAACCCTACTGTAAACTATGGACTTTGGGTAACATGGACACATCATTGTAGGTTCATCAACTTAACAAATGCGGACGGTGGGGGTGTTGATAGCGGGAGAGGCTGGGGGGGAGGGCAGAGTGTTTATGGGAAATATCTGTACTTTCCCCTCACTTTTGCTATGAACCCAAAACTGCTCTGAAAAATGAAGTCTTAAAAATAAAAACTCTGCAACTTACTTTCAAATAGTACAGAAAAATGTATCTGTCTACAGAGATAGACCAAATGGGGCAAAACATAAAAATGTTAACTAGAAAATCCAGTTAGAGAGGATCCTGATGCTTACTATACTGTGCTTTCAACTTTTTACTGTTTTTTGTAATTTTTCCAAAGCAAGAAGTTGAGGCAAAACAAAGAAAAAGGATTAACAATGGGTCAGAGCTGCAGCCCTGAGACCAGAGCATGTAGTAACCTTGGTCAGACACTAAGATGCCAACGAAAGCTGAGCCAGAATCTCTTCACTCCTTGAGGGAAAAGAAAATAAAACAAAACCTCACAGGTTGACTGTCACCCAGGAGCCAAAATTCCAGCCACCAGAGGTGGGTGATGTGAGCCTAGAGACTGAGGTCATTGAGAAGGCACTGTGGTTACAATACTCAAAAGCCTTCCCTTTGTCCTTCCTCACTTCCATGTTCCTACGGAGAGCGTTCACAACCAAATTAAGAAATTCATCCAGGGGCGCCTGGGTGGCTCAGTCGGTTAAGCCTCCGACTCCAGATTCCAGCTCGGGTCATCATCTCAAGGTCCTGAGATCAAGCCCCATGATGGACTCTGCACTCAGGTGGGCAGTCTGCTGGAGATTCTCTCCCCCTCCCTAACCCCTGTCTCCCCCTCTGCCCCTCCTGCATGTGTGCGCGTATGCATGCACTCTCTCTCTCAAATAAATAAATCTTAAAAAAAACTCATTAATAAAGTGATTAATAAAACTCATTAATAAACTCATTAATAAAGGGCACCTGGGTGGCTCAGTCAGTCAGCCAAAGTCTGACTTTGGCTCAGGTCATGATCTCAGTGTCCTGGGATCAAGCCCAGGAGGCAGTGGGCTCCCCACTCAGTGGGGAGTCTGTTCCTCCTTGTTCCTGTCCCTCAGCATCCCCCCTAAGAACCCCCCCGCACCCCCTCAGTAGCCCCCCGCCCCACCACTCATGTTCTCTCAAATAAATAAATACTTTTTAAAGGATTATTTATTTATTTATGAGAGAGAGCACAAACTGGTGGGAGAGGCAGAGGGAGAGGGAGAAGCAGACTACAGTTGAAAACTTAAAAAAATATATCGATATACCAATGTGATTAATTATATACAAGGAAAAACGTTTGGGACACGGGAAGCAGTTCAGGAAGAAAATAAAACAAAAATTACCCTGGGTTGCCTCTGAATGATAGCAGTATAGGTGTGCTTTCTAAAATGAGCCTTATTTTATCATGACTCAAACACACAGACACACACACGGTTTTATGAAAAATTGTAACTCCTGAGTTCTGGTCTAATTTAGAGCTTACTGCATCAACGGTGGTTTCCAAAAAGACAGGGTCTCACTTATTTAAATATAAATGATGATTTCCAAGAACCTATTTCACAGTACATGGAAAAAAGGTCTCTAATTCATGTTTTCTAAACCAGTCAGTCTGTTTATGGCAGGCACTTTCAAGCACTCATTTTGGATACAAAATGTGTTCACAATTTTTATTTGCATGTAAATAAGCAAGGATACTGATTGCCCAAAGGGAGGGAGCCAGGGGGAAGTGGAAGCTGGGAATGGCAGACAAGGAAGCTGATGTTGACCCCATGAGGCAAGAGGGAATCCCACTGGTCTTGGCAAGTAGGGGAGCGAAGACGGATGCTGGCAGAGACGGGGTGAGGCCCCGAGACACGCAAGAGATGTGAGCCTTGTTCTTCTGGCAGACGAGGCTGCAAAGTTGGTCGGAGAACATGAAGGGCATTGTATACCATGACGGGAAGTTTGGAACACTTCCTGCTCGGGACCAGGGCGCAGCGCTTCCTTCCAGCTCAGAGATGGGACGTCCTTTGATTTAATATCCCAGGCGTTTGGCCAAGTGTCTGGCGTGCTGCAGGAATTCGGCAATGTTTGCTAAACCAAATGATTTCTTCTCCCTTCTAAGCACCGAGAAGCAAGGGCAGATGTGATCAGATGCTTTGTTTCTAGCCGTGACAGCCAGTTAAAAACCGTCCCAACTGATTTTCATTGCTGTGCTCGCTTCCAGGGTGGCTTTTTCTCCAGTCGAGGTGGTCTTTGAACGAGACGTGTCCTCTCATTAGGATTTAGTCACCAGTCCTACCTCGACAAGTCAAGATGGGTTTGCACCTCCCTTCTTGAGCCCAAAGCTTTAAATCTGCTCTGTCTTCGTTCAGCTACACATACAGCTCACGACTGAAGGCCAGTCACCGGGCCAGAAGTTCTCTCTCAAAACTCCTGGCATAAAATTCCTTGTAATCGTCTCTTTATCTTTTTAATGTCTGTAGTTTCTCTAGCGTTGTCCCTTCTCCATTGCTGGCATTGCTCATTTGGCCGCAGGGCTTCCACGCTCTCTCCCCTGATGCCTCTGTGGTCAGCCCTGCCACAGTTCTGTCCATTCTTTTTTTTTTTTTTTTAAGATTTTATTTATTTATTTGACAGAGAGAGAGATCACAAGTAGGCAGAGAGGCAGGCAGAGAGAGAGGGGGAAGCAGACTCTCTGCTGAGCAGAGAGCCCTATGCGGGGCTCGATCCCAGGACCCTGAGATCATGACCTGAGCCGAAGGCAGAGGCTTTAACCCACTGAACCACCCAGGTACCCCTCTATCAGTCTTTTGAAAGGACAAACTATATTCTAAGGTGTTTTTGTTTTTTTTTTCTCTTCAAACTCCACTCTTTATTATTTTGGTTCCCTTCTTTGGGTTTAATTTGCTGTATATTTCCTAACTTCTTGAAACCCATGCTTACATCACTGATTTTCAGCCTTCGTTTGTTTTTTCTTAATATATGCATTTAGGCCTGTAGATTTCCCACTAAACTTGATTTTGGTAGCATTACCCACATTCTAAGGTCGTCTTTTAAATATTTAGTTCAAATATTTAGTTCAAAATATTTAGTTCAAATATTTAGTTCAAATATTTAGTTCAAAAAGTTCAAAATATTCTCCAATTTCCGTTATGATTTTTTTCATTGACATGACGATTATTTACAAGTTTATTTCTTTGACTTCTGGACCTACAAGGATTTTCTAGTTATCTTTGTTACTGATTTCTAGTTTAATTCCACTGTGGCCAGAGAATTTATTCCATACGCTACCAATCCTGGGAAATGTGTTGAGACTTGCCGCACGTATGGCCTGAGGCTTCCTCTTCTGGTAAAGCCTGAACTCTTCAGTGTGACCTGAATCATGACCCACCCGGCCTGTGAGGGACATCGCCCCATTAGAGCCCTGCCTGCTGGCCACACGGGCTTCCCTGTGGTTTTTTGAAGACGCCAGGCTCTTTCACATTCTGTGCCTTTGCCCATAATCTTCGCTTTGCCAGAAATGCCCCAGTGCTACTGTCTGCTCATTATCTTTCTCTCCGCAGCTCAGAACCCCCTTCCATGTGGACTTTCCAGCCTCCTCCCCATCCCTGAACTACCAGAGGCAGCCGGGATCTGCACCTGCTCTTTCCCTCGCCCCCTCTCTTCCACACTGCTGCCAGAGTTCTCTTCCTGGAGCGCAGATCCGGCCACTTCTCTCTCCTGCGCATGATCCTTCCATCGCCTCCCTCTACCCAGAGCCCGAACTCGGCGCTCCATACCGGACTCTCTCCCAGCCCTTCTCCAGGTGCCCGCACCTGTGTCCCTGCTATTCCTTCTACCTAAAATGCACTTCCCGCCTCGTTCCTGCAGCTTTCAAGTCAAGGCTCAAGAGCGGCTTCCTCCGCCAGGTCCTTCCTGTACACCCATCCCCTAACACTGCCCTTCCCGGGCAAGTTAGCCACTCCCTGTATAACGGTGATGATCAAGGGCAGAGGTGGGGCCAGGAGAATTTCCCTTCGTTAACCGTTAATTATGTTATTTGTTCTATTTCAGGAGGATTTTGGTGTTTTCATGGCAGACTGTGGCCTTTGCAAAAGGTTGGCCAGCACCGTGGGCCCCGCCCTACCACCCTCTGTCTTAGCCTATGTAACACCTAGTGCACTAATTTTTTAAAGTCCGTCTTACCTAACCAGATCATAATGTCCTTAAAGGCAGGGGCGGAGGCTTATTTAATTTTGATCTTAGGAGACTAGCACAGTAACTAGCTTAACAGGTACAATGAAATGAACTTCACTGGCAGAATAAAGGAAGACAACTTTTGATTCTAGGAACCCAAATAGAAATTCCAGAAGAAAGCTCTGTGAGCTGTTAATTCTTCACACCGAAGGCCAGAACACCACGTTTCCACCAGGTATTTCCAGTCCGTGCAAGAACCTTTAATGGCCCTGCTACATCAAACCTAAACTTGCAGAGCTGGGACCAGGCCTCCATCATAGGACTCTGCCCCCATTCCAGTCTTCCCGTCCCACTTCTCCGTGCCCTCCCCCACCACCACGATTCACATGTGGCTCTCAGCAATCACTTTTGCTTCAGAAGGATTGCTAACGCTCTATTTAGCTGGTGCACTTACCCCAGGCCCCCTAATGTCCTACCCCACTCATCAGGGTCCCTGCCTCAGAGTGCAGGTATTCCTCAAAGCCCCCCTCGATTACTCCTTCCTCCTCACCTCTGGAACACTTCACTGGGCCCTGTCTTTCCCTCAGGTCCTTTCTCTGAGCCACAGCTTTCAGGCTGCCAACTTCTTGCGCCCTGCGCCCCACGCTGTCTAGAACAAAGCTGGTAACAGCAGTAACACCCGTTGACCAACAAAGTCATTGATGTCTCTACCTCGTCTCTCCGCCCAATTCAAGGGCTGCTTGGGTGGCACCCCCACGAATCCCCAGGAGCTATCAGTGCTGTCTGCAGGATATTTCCTTGTAATCCTATACCTCCCGATTCCCTCCGAGTCACCATGTGAAAAACATTCCTGCATAAGCGAGGGAGAGAGAAGAGTTTGTTTTCCTAGCTACGGGGCAAAAGCAGAGGCTTTTCAATGTTCTTCTGTCGCCCTAGAAATACATACACACGTACATGCACACGCAAACACACAACTCAAGTTGTCATGCCTCTTTCTGCCTTTCCAGAGCAAATAATCCTTAAATTCTCTGTTCTGTATTACTCTGCTCTGCTCCCAGCCTCTGGGAAAATGTTGCTTTCCTGAGCCTTTTAAAAATACCCTCAGGTAAAAAAAAAAAAAAAAAATACCCCCAGGTAAAAATGAAACTGTGATAGTATGCTTTTGGAAACTGAAATATGTAACTCTAAGAAATTAAGAACATACAGTTTTGAAGTGTCTTTGATTCCCCAATAGTGATGAGACCCAGACGCCACAGGGTATGAGCAATTTAATACTATGGCAGCCAAGGTTCCATGTCTGTGTCATCCCTCCCACGCCTCCCCCTACCCTCCACCTCCCCCCCCACACACACAACTACTCTAGGTGCTCGCTCCCCTCAGTCGGTGACGGGGTCTGCTCAATGGAATGTGGGCTGCAGAAGCGTATCCCCTCCAGTTCTGCAAAATCTCCATGTTCTCCCCTCTTTCTCCTCTGTGAACTGGATCAGGACCAGAGGAGGACTCTATGGCCCTAGTGGCTGCTACGGTCACTAAATGGGAGGAGCCTGTGTCCCTGAACGAATGAAGCGGGACAGAACTCTCCCCCCAGCCCTGCACTAGACGGTGACAAGAGAGAAATCAACCTTCCCTGTGGTAAGCCACTGCAATTTGGGGGTCCTTTGTCATCATAGAAAGTCCCCCCTGACTAAAATGATATTATCCTGAATTCTTAAAGTTAAAAATAATAATGATCCCTGAGTATTACTTACAAACAACTCTGTCTAAGGCTCTTTTGTTACTGTTCTCCCTTTCGGGTGACTTGGGCATTGGTGGGAGCTGTAGTATGGCTCTCAGATCCCCCCTCCCCCGGGAAGGAATGAAGGACTAGTCCCCCCATCTGCGAGCATGAGCGGAAAGCCCCCAGCTGTCAGGCATCTTCAGGAAATGGCTTAGTTGAAAAGAGCTGCTTGCCCAGCGTCACGCCCTTCTAGGGTGGCCTTCCAGTAACTAGCAGCAGTCTTCGACCAGTCGAGGAGAAACGATAAGGGCACAGCCCCCTCACCCCGACTCAGAAGGGCCGTCCCCACTTCACACTCCCCATGGCATTGGCTGAGGCCTTTCTTAAGACTGAAACACAGCCCACGTTCTCCCTCTGCACAATCCTGCTTCCTCTTCCTCCCTTTCCTTTTCTTCCCATCAGGGGTGTTGACCCCCAAACCCTCCCCAGTGAGCTTTCCGCACGCTGACCTTTATCTCAGTTACTTCCCCAGGACCCCAACCCGAGACAGGCACTGTATTCCTGACGCAATGCCAGACTGCCCTCCCCGCCTCGGCAGATGGCACAAAGACCAGACCTTCCAATCAACAATGAAAATACACAAAGTCACAAGGGAACAGAAGCTCTAAAACTGAGACTCTCCGGCATGGATGAAACAGGTGACAGGGACTGAGGAGGGCGATTGCTGTGATGAGCAGCCGGGACGTATGAAGTGTGGAGTCACTATATCGTACACCTCAAACTAGTATTACACTCTAGGTGAACTGGCTGGCATTGAAATGAAAACTTCAGAAAAAAAAACGGAGACTCTCTACAAAAATTCAGAACGTATTAGACTATTAAAAGACAGACTCTTGGGGCGCCTAGGTGGCTCAGTTGGTTAAGCAACTGCCTTTGGCTCAGGTCATGATCCCAGGGTCCTGGGATCGAGCCCCCTGTCAGGCTCCTTACTCAGCAGGGAGCCTGCTTCTCCCTCCCCTCTGCCTGCTACCCTGCCTGCTTCTGCTTTCTCTCTCTCTCTGTCAAATAAATAAATAAATAAATAAATAAGACAGACTCTTTGCAAGGAAATAAGAGAAACCATAAACACTTTGAGAGAAGAAGCTTTTAAATTGTCCTCAAGAAAAATTACCACCCGGCTTGTAGTCAAATAAAGAAATTATTAAATACATAACAAAGAGCACGTAACAAAAATTATTGAGGCTCTATTATCCATCCATGCAGGTATCTGGTATTATTACACTTACAGCGATTACTTTTTGAGCTAAGACCTTTATTCGTGTGCATTATCTCATTGAATTTTTTATACGTTCCGCGGGCGGTAAAATTCAGGTTCACAGAGAGTAAATAAATAACCTAAAGTCCCAGAGTTAGTACTCAAAGTCAGGTTGGGATTACTCCAAAGCCTCAACTCTGTAGTATGTCTTGCATATTCAAGCTACTGTAAGGAGTTCACTAAGTAATTTGCAATGGGGGAGGGAGAGCAAAAGGCAAATATATGTGATTCCGAAACCTGTTCTCTCCTCTCACCCCCTCTCTCCTGACGACAGGCACAGGCACTGCCTTCTAGGTGGGCACACTCCAGTGAATGAGTTAAAGAACTCTTCAATTTTGCCAGAAAGAAGAGACCCAGCACGGAACTGTCCTCCGGCGATTCCAAAGGTTCTTCTGCCCTCTTGTGGCTCATGGAGACTACTACATCTCGAAGCTCCATTAAAAAGCTAAAATACCATATAAAGGCAACTGGCAGTCCCACAAAACAGCAGGAGGCAACTGTGATGGGCTCTCAACGAAGCAGATTCAATAACTCAAAAATCTGACCTTGCCACTCTTCCGTGACAACCACTGCTTGTAATAAGATCATAAGAAGAACAACAGTACTAGAGAACAGAGTAAAAAAAAACACAAATCGGTATTTTGTAACAATAGTAAGGAACAGGACAAAAAGCTACACCCACTCCAACAGGGATAAAAGTTTAAAACCTTCTGAGACCCAAACAAAACTCCTGGCCTTTGCTTTCCATACTTAACAGTATATTTTAGAAATCTCACAGCAGCAAATACACGGCTGCCTCATTCTTCAGGGGCAAGGCACCCCTTTGGATGGGAGAACTTGGCCCCTACTGGTGAACACTTAAAGGCCTTCCCAACTTTTGCTATTAAAAACAACGATGCAAAACAAACAAACAAAGAAAAACTGCCACAGTGGATCGTCTTGTACACAGACCATTTTGCAAGTGTGCAGGATTACCTACAGATTACCTTCCACTCCTGGGGAGGAGTGGAAATGCGGGGTCAAAGGGCACATGCATGCCTTTGTATTACTTTCTGAAACTCTTTTTCTTCCTCTGACTTCCCCCTCCTGTCTCCCTGGCTGCTCCTTCTCAGGCTTCTTCTCGTGCTTTCTTAAAAGTTTACGAACCACTGTTTTATTTGGGGTGACTTCTAAGCGGCGACCACTTGCTGCCCGACCCTTAGTTATAAATTCCCACAGGACTTGGGCCTTGGTCCTCTTTCATCTTATATCCCTTCCCAGCGATCAGTTTTCTTCCCTGAAGGCAACCAAAGTCACTATTTTGGGGTTCTATGCTTCCAGAGTAATTTGATGCATATGCATGCAAATCTATATGTACTATATATATGCCTGTGTATGTATAAATATGAATGTACATCCACAAGACCTTCCCCCTCCCCTTTTATACAAATGTTAGCATTCATATCCCAAACTGAAGGAGTTGTAAGGGGATACTGCCAAGCAGTAACTTTCATAAGAGATGAAACTGTGGCCCCAAACATTTTTCAACCCACAGTTATGTGGCAGACAACTGGAGTGAATCCACAGGGGAAGATCAGATTCAAGTACTGTCCCCCACCCCAGCCTCCTGTTTGAAAAGGTTTCACAGACCAGGGGTGCCTGGGTTGCTCAGTCCGTTAAACATCTGCCTTCAGCTTGGGTCATGATCCCAGGGTCCTGGGATCGAGCCCCATGTCCAGCTCTCTCTTGCTTCTCTCTATCCCTCTGTCGCTCCCCCTGCTTGTGCTCTCTCTCTCTCTGTGTCAGATAAATAAAATAAAAAAATTTAAAAAAAAAGGTTTCACAAAGTAGCCACAAATTAATTCAAGGGAAGAATGGAAGAATAGGGCACAGAAGTCAATAAATCAAAGATCAGAGTCTATACAGATCTTTGACATCTATGGTCATCTACCCATGAAAGCTTTTTCATTTTACTTTTATAATGAAAGTCCTCTAAATACATAAAAGTAGAGAGAAGAGTGTAATGAACCCCTTCCTACAGATTAAACAATTAAAATATTTTGCTACTGGCTTCCTGGTTTCACTCGTTTCTTCATTCTTTCTCTCTTCCCTCCCCTCCCCTGCCCCTTCTTTCCCTTTCTTTCTGTTTTGGCCATATAATTTTGAAATAAATCCCTGATATCATGCTGTTTCATCCCTAAATACTTTGTCTGGACATAAAAATAAAACACAAAGTCATTTCCTTATATGACCACAACATCATTATCACATCTAACAAAGTTAATAATTTCTTGATATCATCAAATGCTCAGTCCATATTCATACTTCCACAATTATCTCAAGAAAATCTTTCTACAGCTGGCCTCAGGTTTCAAGGGAACTGTACAGCCAAAGAAATCCCAAGCCCAGTCTGCAACAGCCCATGACTATTAAGTCTGAAAAGAATTTCCAGGTTCCCAAACCCCCACCAACAGGAAATGAACTGCTAAAGCTCCCAGGAGGGGCAATGCTCCCGGTGCCCACACTGATGTGGCCTTGGCATCCACAGGTTAAGGAAGAACCACCCTGTATCCTTTAGTTATCATACCCCCACCACCCCTCCCCGGTCCTAAGCAAACTATCTATTTTCTGCCTCTACGGATTTGCCAAATTTGGGCATCTCCTACAATATGTGGTCCTTTATGATAGGTTCACGTGTTTTCGATGTTCGTTCATGTTGTAGGATATGTTAGCACCTCATTCCTTTCCTAACATTCCACTGTATGGACGTCCAGTATGGACGTCCCGCATTCCATGTATCCATTCCTCAGCTGACAGACATCTGGGTTGTTTGCACTTTTTGGCTGTTAGGAATAACAGCCTGCTATGAACATTTATGTACGAGTTTTAGTTTGGACATATGTTTTCATTTCTCTTGAGGTCCTAGGTGTGGACTCTGGGTCAAATGGCAACTCGATGTCTAACTTTTTGAGGAACTGCCAGACTGCTCTCCAAAGCGGCTTCACCATTTCGCATTCTGACACACAGCGCACGAGGGCTCTCGTTTTTGCACATCCTCACCAACACTTGTTACTCTCTGTCCATCACAGCCATGCTAGTAGGTGGTAAGTGGTGTCTCAGTGTGATTTTGATTTGCACTGCCCTGGTCCCTAACGATGTTGGGCATCTTCCCATGTGCTTACTGACCATGTATCCAGGTTCCCCCTGCTATCCCAAGGTGGAGCTTTCCTATGAAACCTTTCATAAGCCAAAATAGCATACAGTGAAGAAACACCACTAATTTATATGGGAAAATGTCTGAGCGTTGCTAGGCCCCCCAAAATAACTCCTTTAGGCCTTTCTGATACCTTAGGGCACACCTTGCTAAAGGAGGCACAAAATAAACCGAGCACAAGCCCAGATGCTCAGACACCGCTCAAAGCTCCAGGCGGCGTGATGCGGACACAGTGAGTGTAGTTCCCGCCGAAGGCGCTTGGGGGCGCCACTCCCGCCGCTCGGAGCGCGTGATAGCGCTGTCCCAGCTCCTAGCAAAACAAACACTGAGTGCTATTTTCTCTTTTCGCCTTTTTTTCATGAAGGCAAAAATCCTCTTCAGGGTTCTTTCAGCGAAAACAGGTACAACTCGTGCAGGTCTCAAGAAAAAGTAAAGTGGCTAACACGAACTTCCGAAAAACAGGAGATACCTGTATCTTATTCGGAGAAACGGCTATTCAGATCCCTTGCCCATTAGAGAAAGTGGTTTGTCTTTTTTATTATCGAGTTATAAGAGTCGAGCATTCTTTTTTTCCTCCGTATTTTCCATTGAGAATAAAAGGTTCCCAACCACTTAAGAGAGTATTGATTGTTCTTTTTCTACAGCAAGAAGTGACCACCAGAACCAGCTTCAAACTGCCTGGGATCGATGACAGCTTCACACCGCTGTACGGGCTTTTGAAAAGGGAGACAATCAACGACAGCTTCACTTCAATGACCATGCTTCCCAAAGCCATCCCATTCAGCAACAGTCTTATCCACAGCGAAAGGTCAGCCAATCCCTAAACACTCTTAATTCTGAAAAGTCTACCAATACCTGAACTCCACTCTTTGGAAGACTCCAGAATAAACAGTGGTTCTTAAACTTCTGGTATCGAGACTGTTTTACAACCTGGAAACTTACGGAGAACTCCAAAAAGGGTCTCTGTGTGTGGGTTAACAATATTTACTAGACTGGACATTAGAAGTAAGAAATGTTTAATTAAAATTAATTATACTCAGCCCATTAAATATTACCATAAACAATACAATTTTATGAGGAAAAAAAAAAAAAAAACTTTTCCAAAAAAGATTAGTAGGAAGATCGACACTGTTTTACATGTGGGCAAATGTCTTTAATTTACAACTTTATAAAAGAAGTGTGGAGTGTCCTCATTTTCCACATTCAGTCTGCTGTGAAACATTGCTTTTAATATATGAAAAAAATTTTGGCCTCTCACAGATAATACAATTAGAGGGAGAGGTTAAAAAAAAAAAAGAAGAGGGAGAGGTATTTCAGATGTTTATGGATATTCCTCTTTGATGCTATACCAAAACTCAAAAAGTAGTAGTTTCTTAAAGGTTAGGGGCAATATGGAATCTGAAACCCTATCAGGAAACATTTTCATACTTTATTACATTAACATCCACTGGTCTGGGGCGCCTGGGTGGCTCAGATGGTTAAGCATCTGCCTTCGGCTCAGGTCATGATCTTCAAGTCCTAGGACAGAGCCCCATGTCCAGCTCCCAGCTCAGTGGGGAGTCTGATTCTCCCTCTCCTTCTGCCTCTCCCCCGCTTGTGCTCTGTCTCTCTCTCAAATGAATAAATAAAATCTTTAAAAAAAATTAAAACAAAACAAAAAACATCCACTGGTCTCACACTCAGAGCGAAACTTTTTGCCATGCATGATTTGTGAACATTACAACAGTGGGCTTTTGACATTATCAATTCACTGAGTTATACAGAACTTGCAATGTTTTCATATTCATTATGCCATATTTTTAAAAATCCCATTTGTGGGGTGCCTGGGTGGCTCAGTTGGTTAAACAAGCAACTCTTGATTTCAGCTCATGTCATGATTTCAGGATCCTGGGATTGAGCCCCAAGTTGGGTTCTGTGCTCAGTGGGGAGTCTGCTAGAGATTCTCTCCTTCTCCCTCCGCCCCTCCCCTGATCTCTCTCTCTCTCTCTCTTTCTCTCTGACAAATAAATAAATAAAATCTT
>CM052900.1:136262784-136280099 GCA_028534135.1 Potos flavus
TCTCTCTCTCTCTCTCTGTCAAATACATAAATAAAAATCTTAAAAACAAAAAAATCTTATAACAATGTCTTTTGAAAAGCAAAATTTTTTACTTTGATGAAGTCTAATTTATTAATTTTTTTCATGCTTTTTTTTTTTTTTTACCTTCCTCAAGAAATCATTAGCAAATTTGGGGCATCTGGGTGGCTCCATCAGGTGAGCGTCCAACTGTTCATTTCAGCTCAGGTCATGGTCTCAGGGTCATGGTATCGGGCCCTGTGTCGGGCTCCATGCTCAGTGGGCGTCTGCTTGGCTATTCTCTCCTCTGCCCCTCCTCATGCTCATGCGCACTCTCTCTCTCTCTCTCTCTCTCTCTCAAATAAATAAATCGGGGTACCTGGGTGGCTCAGTCATTAAGCATCTGCCTTCAGCTCAGGTCATGATCCCAGAGTCCTGGGATCAGGGCCCACATTGGGCTCCCTGCTCGGCAGGAAGCCTGCTTCTCCCTCTCTCACTCCCCCTGCTTGTGTTCCCTCTCTCGCTGTCTCTCTGTCAAATAAATAAATAAATAAATAATCTTTAAAAAGATGAAAATAAAAATAAGTCAATCCTTAAAAAAAATCTTTAGCAGGGCGCCTGGGTTGCTCAGTGGGTTAAAGCCTCTGCCTTCGGCTCAGGTCATGATCTCAGAGTCCTGGGATCGAGTCCCGCATCGGGCTCTCTGCTCAGCGGGGAGCCTGCTTCCCTCTCTCTCTGCCTGCCTCTCTGCCTTCTTGTGATCTCTCTCCTCTCTGTCAGATAAATAAATAAAATCTTTAAAAAAAAAAACAAATCTTTAGCAAACTCAAGGTTGCTAAGATTCTCCCCTATATTTTGTTCTATGAGTTTTATAGTTTTAGCACTTCCATTTAGATATATGATACATTTCAAGTTAATCTTATATATGATGAAAAACATGAGTCAAGGTTTGTTCGCTACCATTTACTGAAAAGATTATACTTTTTCTACTGAACTGCCTTGGCACCTTTATCAAAAATCAACTGGCTACTGAATAAGTAAGTCACAGGAATAAGAGGCACAGGATAAGGAATATAGTCAATGTAGTTAATGACACTGGTATAGCAATGTAATAGGACAGATGTGGTGAATATAACCTAAGGTATAAACTTGGCAAATCACTTAAGTCGTACACCTCAAACTAATGTAACATTGTGCGTCAACTATGCCCAAATTAAAAATATATTTTTTAATTAAAAAAAAAAAATCCTAGGAGCACCTGGGTGGCTCAGTTGGTTAAGCGTCTGCCTTCAGCTCAGGTCATGATCCGGGGGTCCCAGGATCAAGCCCTGCATTGGGCTCCTGCTCAGCAGGGAGCCTGCTTCTCCCTCTCCCTCCGCCTGCAGCTCCCCCTGCTTGTGCTCACTCTCTGTCAAACAAACAAATAAAATCTTTAAAAAAAAATTCCACTGGGGGGCGCCTGGGTGGCTCAGTGGGTTAAAGCCTCTGCCTTCGGCTCAGGTCATGATCTCAGGGTCTTGGGATCGAGCCCCGCATGGGGCTCTCTGCTCAGCAGGGAGCCTGCTTCCCCCTCTCTCTCTCTGCCTGCCTCTCTGCCTACTTGTGATCTCTCTCTCTCTCTCTCTCTGTCAAATAAATAAATAAATAAAATCTTAAAAAAAAAAATTCCATTGGCCATATATGTGTGGGCCTCTTCCTGGACTGTTTTCTGTTCCATTGATCTATATGGGCACCGTATACCAGCACCACTGTCTTGACTATAGCAGCTTTATAAGTTTTGAAAGCAGTTAGTATGTAAATCCTCCAACTTAGTTACTTCTTTCTAATATTTATTTCTAAGTAAGCTTTACACCCACCGTGGGGCTTCAACTCACAACCCCAAGATCAAGAGTCCCATGCTCCACTGACTGAGCCAGCCAGGCGCCCCTGCTATTTTTTAAAACTGTTTTTGACGATTTTAAATTCTCTGTGTTTCCATATAAACTTTGTCAGCTAGCAATTTCTACCAAAAAGTAAATTTAAAAATAGCCCACTAAGTCTTCTGGAATTTTTATTGGAAATGTGCTGGAGCTTAAAACAGATTGGGGAGATTCAGGATCTTAATATCATGCCTTCTGCTCCATGAACACGGTGTGTCTTTATTTCAGTATTCTTTCATTTCTCACACCGCAATGTTTTGGGGGTTTTAGCATACATACTGGCTGTTCTGCTCCCTAGAGGGTCTTCCTTCCTGCACTCAGGCTATCCCCCTAACTATCACAGAATGTATAGGCATATAGAAACAACTATCCAATCACACTGAGGGAATTGCAAGGAACCCTATGGAAAATAATATAAATCAAGTCAAATTTTATTCCCCCTTTTTTTCCTATTTCCTTCCTCTTAGAGAGGCAACTATTCTATTGTTTAATATGTATATTTGCCTATGTTCTTTTAATGTATGTATGTTTGATAAGCATCTACTTTTTCTTATCAACGTATCGACCTTTCTTATCAACAGGAATAATTTATATAAACTGCTTCAATTTAACGTTTACAGTTGTGAAGAGTACTGACAGTTGTATACACTCACAAAACCGCTGCCATACGAAGAACCATGAGAGACTGTGAACTCAGAGCAATGGACTGAGGGTTTTGGAGGGGAGGGGGGTGGGGGGATGGGCGAGCCTGGTGGTGGGTATTGAGGAGGGCACATTGCATGGAGCACTGGGTGTGGTACATAAACAATGAATCTTGTAACACTGAAAAAATAAAATAAAAGTATTTGGGGGAAAAAAAAAAAACGCTGCCATAAATCAGGACACAGAACGTTTCTATCAATCTCAGAATATTCCTGTGCCCTTCTGCAATCCATCTCTCCCTTCACATTTCATCCAAGGTAACTAACCATCGGCTTTTAATTACTAATAATTACTTCGTATTTTATATAAATGAAACCACAGGGCACCTGGGTGGCTCAGTGGGTTAAAGACTCTGCCTTCGGCTCAGGTCATGATCTCAGGGTCCTGGGATCCAACCCCGCATCAAGCTCTCTGCTCAGCAGGGAGCTTGCTTCCCCCTCTCTCTCTGCCTGCCTCTCTGCCTACTTGTGATCTCTCTCCTCTCTGTCAAATAAATAAATATATCTTTATATAAATGGAACCACAACACATGTAGTCTTCTCTGATTTCTTCTGCTCAGAGTAATGAGTCTGACATTCATCCATGATGTTGCATGGATCAAGTTCGTTCCTCTTCATTGCTAAATGGTATTTCGCTGTGTGAATACAGCACATTTTGTTTATCCATTCACCTGTTGATAGACATTTAGGTTGGTTTCCAGTCTGGAGCTCCTGGGAATAAACCTGCTTTGAGCATTCTTGTACAGGTCTTTACGTGGTCATATGCTTCTATTTTTCTTAGGTAAATACCGAAGAGTGGAATGACTGTCATTTTGGCAGGTGTGCAGGTAACTTTTTAAGAGACTGCCACACTGGTTTCCAAAGTGGTTGCACCATTTAATATTCACAACAGCAGTACGAGAGTTCCACTGTACTTCATATTCTTGCTAATACTTTGTTATCTTTTTTTTAAAACCTGAGTCATTCCAATTGGTATCTAATGTTATCTCACTGTGGTTTTAGTTTGTATTTCTATGATGAGTAACAATTTGGTAATGTTTTCATGTGTTTATTGGCCATTCCTACATCTTATTTTGTACAGTGTCTCTTCAAATCTTTTACCCATTTTGATTAAGCTGTTCATCTTATTAACTTACGAGAATTTTTTATACATTTTAGATATAAACATATGCATGTACTGAATATTTATAACTGAATATTGTCTATACGAGTATTAAATGTTCCTTCCCATTCTGTGGCTTGCCTTTTCATTTCCTTAGTGGTGTCTTGTAAAGGGCAAACATTTTTAATTTTGGTAAAGTTTATCAAATTTTAATTTTATGGCTCATGTTTTTTGTATCCTAAGAAATCTGTGTGCCTTTCTAATTTATAAAAAATGGCACTGTGTTGTTGTTTCATTTTTGACTTAAACTATGTTTTTAAAGTTCCATCCATGTTGTTTCATGCATATAGGATCTGTTACTTCTAACAGCAGCAAATCATTTCATGATATAAATACCCTACTTTTTTGCCTATTTCACCTCTACCCCTAGGATGGAAGCACACTCATCCTCCAACTCCCTGGGCACACAAACAATGCATGTATCTGATAAGTGCCATGGAATATATATATAAAGAAGCAGACTTGCCAGCTAAAAGACGTGTGTATACTTCAGTTGATTAGTTATTACAAGACTGTGTTCCAGAATGGCCTTGCTAGTCTACTTTCCCTCCAGCAAAGAATACTGGTTACTATATTCTTTTTTTTTCCTTAAGATTTTTTTTTTTTTAATTTGCCAGACAGAGAGACAGCAAGAGAGGGAACATAAGCAGGGGGAGTGGAAGAGGGAGAAGTAGGCTTCCCGCCAAGCACGGAACCAGATGCGGGGCTCGATCCCGGGACCCTGGGATCATGACCTAAGCCAAAGGCAGATGCTCAACGACTGAGCGACCCAGGTGCCCCAAGCCCATTAGTTTCAATATCAATTCCTATGCTTAGCCTATGGGCTTTTTATTCTGTAAATTGTTCGTTCTAATTCTTTGCTCACTTTCCTTTTTTTAAAGATTTTATTTATTTATTTATTTATTTATTTATGAGAGAGAGTAGGGGGAGGAGCAGAGGGAAAGGGACAAGACTCCACACTAAGCAAGGATCTGGATGGGGAGCTCAATTTCACAACCCCAAATCACGACCCAAACTAAAATCAAGAGTTGGTGACTTAACTAACTGAGCCACCCAGGAATCCCTCTTTGCCCATTATCTACTGGGAATGTTGCCTTTTTCTTCTTGATTTGCGGGAATTCCTTGTATATTCTAAATATAAACACTAGCAAATTTTAATTCCAGTATAGTTAACGAATATTGAAGTTGTCCTCTCCCAGTATATTATCTGCATATTAACTTTGCCTATGATGTCCTCAAGAGCACAAAAATCTCAATGAACATTCTGTGCACACTTGGAACGAATGTGTACTCTGCCATTATTGGGTAAAGGGTTCCATAAATGTCAATTAGGTAAATGTAGTTCATAGAATTGCTTACATCTTCTATATTCTTACAGATTTTTGACTTGTTTTATTAATTACTGAGAGAGGGGTATTACTATATTTGAACATGATGATGGATTTGTTCCTTTTTCCCTTTTAGTCTTAACAGTTTTTGCTTAATGAAGTTTGATGCTCTCTGATTAGGTACATACATATTTATGTATGCCTTCCTGGTAAATTGCTCCTTTTATCATTATGTAATGACCCTCTGTAATCTCTTATCATATTCTTTCTTAAGGTACGTGCTTAAATTAATATAGCTATGCCAGCTTTCCTATGCTTAGTTTATGTATTTTCCATCATTTACATCTGAACTTGTTTTATTTTTTTGAGATTTACTCATTTATTTTCAAAAGAGAGAGCATGGGCTTGGAGTGGTAGAGGAGAGGGAGAGAAAAACTTAAGCAAACTCAGTGCCGAGTGCAGAGCCCGCCGATGCAGGGTCCGTTGCCATGACCCTGAGCTCACGACCCGAGCTGAAACCAAGAGTCGGATGCTCAACCAACTGTGCCACCCAGGTGCCCCTACTTTGAACCTGTTTTTAAATTTAAAATCTGAGTCTCTCATATCAGGACATACATCATGTTCTGTTAACTATTCTAAACATTTCTGCCTTCAGCTGGAGCTTCAATCCATTTGGATGTAAATGTAATCGTTGATACAGTCAGGAACAAGTCAACGTCTTACCATTTGTCTTCCATTTCTCTCTTCTGTTTTGTGCTCTTATATTGCTGTTTTCCTACTTTCTTGGGGGTTAACTGAATATTTTTTTAGTGCTTTTTATTTTTTCTTTGGCTTCTTAGATATATATTGGGGGGGGAGGGGGTTGTTGCTGTTGTTGTTTTTTCCCAGTAGTTGTTCTACCAAGGAGTTCTACTAAGGAATACACATCTTTAACTTATCAGAGACTATTTAGAGTTAATATAATACCTCTTCACATCCAACATTTCATACCTCTTATTTTACTCCTTCCTAACCTTATACACAACATTCCTACTTCCCACTTCTTATTTTTCACAAATGTAATAACCTTACGACAGTAAGGTTCCACTTAGCTCCCCTCTCCCCATTCCTTGGGCAAGTTTTGTCACATTTTACTTCTACATATACTCTAAACCTCATTCCATCTGGTTATTACTTTTGCTTTAAGCAATTGTCTTTTAAGCAAATTATAAGAAAAAATGAAAAAGAGTCTTTTATATTTACCCATTATTTTTACCATTTTCAATGATCTTCATTTTTTCCTACAGATCCAAGTTCCATCTGGTCTCACGTCCTGGTGTCCCAAAGGATATCCGTTAGTATTTTTTTTTTTTTTTTTTTTTGGTAATACCATTCTGCTAGCAGCAAATTCTCTTACTCTTTGTTTTCTTTGTTTGAAAAAATGTCTCCACTTCATCCTCATTTTTGAAGGGTATTTTCAAGAGATAAAGAATTCTGGGACAACAGGTATTTGGTTTTTTGGTGTTTGTTGTTGTTGTTGTTGTTGTTTTTCAGCATTTTAAAGATCCTTCATTGTGTGAACTCCACTGTTTTCGGTGATGGGTCAGTGGGATTTCTTACCCCCATCAGAATGTTTCTTTTTCTCCGTTTTCAAGATTTTCCCTTTAGATTTCAGATTTTGACTATGATATGCCTAGATTTTCCCAATATTTATCCTTAAAGTTTGCTGAGCTTCTTAGATCTATAAGCCAATGTTTTTCACCAAACTTAGGAAGTTTTCAGCCATTATGTCTTCAAATTTTTTTCTGTCCCATACTCATACATATTAGACAATTTTATATTGTGCCACAGGTCCTTGAGGCTGTTCATTTTTCTTCCATAGTTTTTTCTTTCTGTGTTTCAGACTGGATCACTTCTATTGCACTCTTTTCAAGTTCACTGACCTGTGTTATATTCAATCTACTATTAAGTGAAATCTTCATTTTCTGTTCCTGTACTTTTCAGTACTACAATTTGCTTTCTTTAAAATAGTTTTGATTTCTCTGCTGGGACTACTTATTGTTCGCTGTCTTTTTCTTTAATTCTTTAAATTATGTGTAATAGCTACTTTCCTAAGTCCAATATTTGAGCTATATTATCTATAGACCTTTTTTCTCTTGAATATGGATCATAATTTCCTGTGTGTCTGATTG
The DNA here is from genome assembly GCA_028534135.1 of Potos flavus. Taxonomy (NCBI): domain Eukaryota; kingdom Metazoa; phylum Chordata; class Mammalia; order Carnivora; family Procyonidae; genus Potos; species Potos flavus. The sequence continues at coordinate 136,270,063 of CM052900.1, forward strand.
TCTAGTAACTTTTTACTGAACACTGAGCAGTGGAGATGGGCATGAGGAAACTATGAATACTGAAGAGCACCGATTTGTATACTGCCTGACCTTGAATCTGTGTAGGCATGATTCTATGCTATGTTTAGTGTCGATCTGAGGAAATCCGGGGCATTTTTGACTTCTCTAACTTTATGGGACCTAACCTTCAAAATCTGCATTGCTGGGGCTTGGTTTTCATCTGGTTAGGGTGAGTCTTGAGTAGATCTTACTCTAGAGTGAGATCTTTATTCCTAAGGCCTGGCCTTTCTGGAGTCTCGATGCCAGGGGTAGCAAAGTGCTCATGAGCCTTCTCCACCCTGGCCAGGGTGGCACTTCAAAGTCCCTGACGCTTCGGCTACCCACAACACTGCTTGACCTCTACTCCCATCCTGCGGATGTGGTTAATTAATTTCAGTGGTTTTGCCCTGTGCACATACAGCCCAGTCTTCAGCTACAGACTCACGGGAACTGCCCTCGTCCCCAGACTTCCGGGACCCTGCCTCTGAACAATTCCCTAGTTCAGTGATGACCCATCTCATGGACTCTAACCACTTCGGCTGCCCTAAGCTCTGATCCCTGCCTCCTTAGCCATGTGGAAGCACTGCAGTCTGTTTAGATCCCAGCTCTCTGAACAGAGTTGGGAAACTGCCCCAAGCTCTGATCCCTGCCTCCTTAGCCATGTGGAAGCACTGCAGTCTGTTTAGATCCCAGCTCTCTGAACAGGGTTGGGAAACTGCCCCCTCCTCCCCAAGAGAACTGTGGAGCTCGCCTCATGAGTTTTCCTTTTCTTAGAGACTGAAATTTTCTACTGCCTACTGCTTGACAAGAGTTGCTTTATTTATTCTGTCCAGTGTGACAACTACAGAGAGAGGGCTGCCCTAATACCAGTTACGCCATTGTCATAAGAAGCAGAGGGTCACCCTAAGCTACAGGCTAAAAATGCCAGCCTCCGTTTAATTTTTAAGATGGAAAACTAAGAGTTAATATAATTTCCTATGTCTATAAGCTAAACTTAATCTACCCTCCTCCCAATATCAGGTCCGAACTCCAACTTACTCGCCAGATGGTATTCTCCATAGTAATCAGATCAATAATGCATGTTTTATCATCTCTGGTTATGATCTTTTGTAAATAGAGGCAAGAACACAGAGTTGCTATATTGATAAATGTGGTAGTATGAATTTTTAAAGGACTCATAAGAAATTAATCCTACTCCCATAAAATATCCACTTTAATTTATGAAATATGAATAGATAAAAATAATAAAGTATGTAAAGTTTCCATGAAATGGACCGTAAGTATCAGGTCTACTGATAAGAGGCAACTACCCAACTCTCCTACTAGGCCTGACCTGAATCAAGCATCAGAGCCAAGAGAAATGTCAGTATTTTGTCTCCATTTTGGAGATGATGAAACTGAAGTTTACCCAGCTCCTCCCAAGACTGTGTTGATTCGTTCATTAAGTTAAATATGTGTACATATAGATTTCTATCATACTATATATGTGATTGTGTGTATACATGCACACACATACATATAATAATTCGACAGTACTTGTTTTTTTATTAAGACTATTTTTTTTTTAAAGACTATTTTTTTAGAGCAGAATTAGGTTTACAGCAAATTGAAGGGTAAGCACAGAGATTTCCCATATATCTCTGCCCCCCCCCACATGTATATCCTCCCCCATTATCAATATCCCTCATCAGAGTGGTATATTTTCAAAAGTAATGAACCTGCACTGAAAGTCCATAGTTTACATAAGGGTTTATGCTTCGTGTTGCATATGGTCTCTGTGTTTGGACAAAAGTACAAAAACATATTCATCATTATGATATCATACAGATTTACTACCCTAAAAATTCTCCATGCCCTGCCTGTATGTCACTCCCCTCAAGGATTAGCAACCACTAATCCTTTTATTGTCTCCCTAGTTTTGCCTTTTCCAGAAACGTCATGAAGTTGGAACCATGCAGTATATAGCATTTTCAGATTGGCTTCTTTTACTTAGAAATATGCATTTCAGGGGGTGCCTGAGCGGCGCAGCTGCTTGAGCATCTGTCTTTGGCTCAGGTCATGATCCCAGGGTCCTGGGATCAAGCCCTGCATTGGGCTCCCTGCTCAATGGGGAGCCTGCTTCTCCTTCTCCTTTCCACTTGTGCTCTTGGTCGCTATCTCAGTCTCGCTCTTTCAAATAAATACATAAAATCTTCCAAAAGAAAGAAACATGCATTTAAGGCTCTTCCATGTCTTTTCATAACTTGATGGCTTATTTCTTTTTAGCGCTTAATAATATTCCACTGTCTGGGGTGCCTGGGTGGCTCAGTTTTAATTAAGCGTCTGCCTTCGGCTCAGGTCATGATCCCGGGGTCCTGGGATCGAGCCCTGCATCGGGCTGCATGCTCAACAGGGAGCCTGCTTCTCCCTCTCCAACTCCCCCTGCTTGTGTTCCCTCTCTCGCTGTGTCTCTCTCTGTCAAGTAAATAAATAAAATCTTTAAAAAATAATAATAATAATAATATTCCACTGTCTGGATCTGCCGCAGCTTCCTTATCCATTCAACTACTAAAGGACATCTTGGTTGCTTCCAAGTTTTGGCAATTATGAATCAAGCTGCTATAAACATCTGTAGGCAGGGTTTTTGTGTGAACATAAGCTTTCAACTCCTTTGGGTAAATACCACAGAACGTGACTGGATCACAGAGTTAGGGTGTCTTTAGTATTACGAGAAACTGCCAAACTGTCTTCCAAAGTCACTGTACCATTTTGCATTCCCATCAGCAATGAATGAGAGCCCTGCTGCTCCACATCCTCGCCAGCATTTGGTGTTGTCAGTGTTCTGGATTTGGGCCATTCTACTAGATATGTGGTGGTACCTCAGTGTTGTTGCTTTGTTTGTTTGTCTGAAGTAGGCTCCATGCCCGATGTGGGGCTGAAACTCACGACCCTGAGATCCAGAGTCGCGTGCTCTCTTATCTACTGAGCCACCACAAGCGCCCCAAGCAACAGAAGTTTCAAAAACAGGTTGAGGGGTGCCTGGGTGGCTCAGTCAGTTGAGTGTTCAACTCTTGATCTCGGCTCGGGTCTCGATCCCAGGGTCTTGAGGTCAGGCCCCGCACTGGGCTCCCTGCTAGGCGTGGAGCCTACTTAATAAAAATGAATAAATAAATTTAGAAACAGGTTGATAACTAGACCAGTGTTATACTTAAAGTCTTTCAGGTTAAGCATCTGACCCAAGTCCTAGCAATCTGACCAAGATTTGACCACGCACAGCTCCAAGCGGCTCAAAACAAAGCCGTTTGCATCCTGCCACAGTGTGTCTTGGGATTAATGAAATCATGATATTTTCCATCTGGAAGGGATTCTATGCTCCAACATGGCATTTCATACAGATGTCTCTTTCAGAATGCAACATATAAAAGCTGTCTGAGCTCTTTCCCGTGTTACAGGCATAAAGGTCTATGCACCTTACACCCAGTTTACACAAAGCACATGGGCCATAATAGGAATGTACTACTTATTAAATTAATAACTTAATAGAAATCTCTAGACCCCCCCCACCACCACCACGATGAAGGAATTCCAATACATCATCTTGGTAAGTCATAAAAGGTATAAAAATTCAGGAAACATACTGCTAAAGACATTTATTTTTCAGACTTGTAAATGCACTCACATGAACGACACACAAACTCTTACTGAGCCTCTTTGAAGCCTCAGCTTCTACATCTGTAAGACAGGAGAGCAATGATCAATCTCAACTCTGAGGATCAAATGAAACTGGGGATGTGAAGTGCTCATGACAGTGCGGACACAAAGGAGACTCTCGTCACTAAGCCACTGTCCTCATTATTAGCGGCAGCACCAGTATCAACCACAGCCTAGCTCTCCCTGCCTTAGGGAGCACCCTCCAGCTGATTTTGGGCCCTTCTGGGCCTTGGTAAACCATCCGAGTTAGTCATAGTACCCTGCCCTCTGATGTGACAGCACAGAAAACAATATGCTCCAGTAAGTTGGTCTAAAACAACCTATTTGAAGTCAAGTATCTGGAAGGCTTGGAAGTCGGGATAACAAAAAGATGCCAATAGTGGTTAGCCAGCTGATAATTCACTCAAAGGAAAGCAGACGGCTGTTCTTAACCTACTGAAGCAAGCCTAAAGCACTCCTGGCAGACAGCACCACGTCCCCTCCGACCTCATACATCCCTGTCATCTGGAGTGCTTTCTTTCTTTCCCTTTCCCTTTCCCTTACTTCCCTTCCTTTTTCTTTCTCCACCACCCTCCTGATGCGCTCTACCATTTCCTCAGAGTCCCTCTCCTCTCTTCTTACCAATCAGAACACAGAATTCAATCCTATCCTTAGTCTTTGTGCTCACTGTACTTTTCAATAACGTAATGAACATAGTTTTTAAAGATAAATCAAAGGACGCCTGGATGGCTCACTCAGTTAAGCGTCCGACTCTTAATAACGGCTCAGGTCATAATCTCAGGGTTGTGAGATCGAGCCCAGTGTAGGGCTCTGTGCTCAGCGCAGAGTCTGCTCAAGATTCTGTCTCCCTCTCCTTGTGTCTCTCCCTCACTCGCTCTCGTGCACACACGCGCGCTCTCTCTCTCTAAAATAAATAAATAAAATCCCTTACAAATTTTTAAAAATGGGGGCACCTGGATGGCTTAGTCAGTTAAGCATCTGCCTTTGGCTCAGGTCGTGATCCCAGAGTCCTGGGATTAAGCCCCATGTCAGGCTCCCTGCTCAGTGGGAAGCCTGCTTCTCCCTCTTCTGCTGCCTCTGCCCCCTGCTTGTGCACACGGGCTCTCTCTCGAATAAATAAATAATCTCTAAAAAAATTTTTTTTTAAATAAAGACAAATCAGGATTAAATTCTAGCTCTAATAATGAGCTGTTATAACTTAGGTAAATTACTTAAATACTTCTGTTTGCTCAGCTGGAAAACAGGGATAACAGCATCTCCACATGGTTAGAGTGAGAAGTAAATTTTTTAACGATTATTTAATTATTTATTTGAGAGGGAAAAGAGAGAGCAGAGCAAGGGGGAAGACCAGAGGGAGAGGGAGAGGCAGACTCGCAGCTGCATAGGGAGCCTGATGTGGGACTCGATCCCAGGACCTGGAGATCATGACCCGAGGGGAAGGCAGATGCTTAACTGACTGAGCCACCCAGGCGTCCAAAGAGTGAGAAGTAAATTAACTTCAATTTGTAAGTCGTCTAGCCTAAACCTGACATATAATAGTTCTTCCACAGAGTTAATGTCCTTCTCAACTTCTCTGGGAAAATATTATGTAATTCTTGGTTATGCTGTCTCCAGGTCAGGAGACCTCCATTCCTTGCATCTATCCCCAACTATCTTACACATACAGCTGAATCCATCCATTACGGATATACACAGTGCCTTTCACTACAAAATTTTGTACGACCCTGACACACTTTACTCTGAGTAGTCTCCTTGACTTTAAAAATAAGTTGGAAGAGAGAAATTTAAATAAACTTTGGAAACCCAAAGTAATTAGAATTAAAAGCTAAGCATATGAGGCACTTAAACATTAAACATAAAACAATAAATTAAAGATATAACACTACATTTTGAAAAATTGGCTTGAAACTGCTTCAGGAGTTTGGGCCAGGTAAGAAATAAGTGAACTACTTCATAGGAATGGTTCCCATATTAAGGTCTCAATACACTAGCAGGCCAGCTGCCAGCTGCCAGCTGCCTCTTCCAATTCATTCTAACTCATTTTAAGCTCACACCTAGAGCCTGACTCTACTCTTGAGTAAAGTCTACACTGGTATCCAGTTGTTTGTAAAAATAAAACTACCTATTAAATAAAACTACATTCACTAGGACTCAGGATCCAAGCTCAGACAGCCATCAGACTAAAGAACCAAAAGGAAAGCTACTTATGGCCACTGTGGGACCCTTCAAGCTACGACCAAGAAGAGAATGTGCAAAGGTCAATGCAGCCCAAAGTGAGCCCTTCAACCCCAAGCCTAAAACCACAACACGGGCCGCACTGGGTGAATCGAAACCAGGTCAGAGGCGAGCAGAAGGTTAGGCAGGAAACACTGTGTAACCCAGAGGCCGCAGGGACAAGCCAAAGAAAGGGATTAGGAGTTACTGGGGAGGTGGGGGAAAAAGCCATTATTCTATTCAGGTTCAAGTTCAGGGCCACCAAGGGCAAAATAATTCGGTGGGCAAAATTTCTTCAGGGAAAATAAAGCAAAGACAATATTAAACCGAAAAGTGAAAATTCAAAGGAAAAGGGAGAGGTGACTGCTTTCAGGGCAGGAGAAATACAACTTCAAACCCCAGCCCTAAGGCAGTGAATACACACGGGCGTGGCAAGACACCACAGTAATTAAAAAGAACAGCATTCAAAAAACTAGACTTACTGGAAGAGTTTGGGGTTTTATTGCAGAATAGCATGTTTTCACCGCAATCATAAAAGGATACGCCATGGCATGCAGTTTTTGAGAAACATCAAAGTTCCCAACCTACAGCACCAAAAATGGCAGGCAAGGTCTGAGCCCCAACACGGCAGGAGTGTGTGGCTTCCTCTCACTGCCCGGCTCTGAAGAACAGGAGGGCCCCGCAGCCCCTGAGTGCCCCAGTACCGCTCTGCGCCGGGCTTCTCCTGGGGGCGGGCTGGGGCGACCATACTTACTGGAGTCCTCCCACTGGAGTAAATGGAGCTTCCACGCAGAATAATACAAAAATCCCAGTACCAGAAAAAGGCAGAGGGCTAGCAGCAGATTGCGCACAAATACCAAGAGTCCCATCTTCACATGATTTACGATTTCCTACATGACCTAAAAAAAAAAATAAAAATAAAAAAAATAAAAATAAACCAATTTAGGTCTTAAAGGATAAAGCAATCACCTTGTTGATACACTCTACTGTAAAACAAGTGCGTATAGGAGAATGTCCACATGAAGAGCTGCCTAGAGTTACCACTGAGTTCCCGACGTGGCACCCTCCAACCTGCTAGTCCTGGTCTCAAGAAACGGCTTCACCAGTCACTCAGCATCCAAGGCAGAAATCAGCAATCATCCCTGTGTCCCTCCTCTCCCTCATCCCCAGCATCCAATCAATGACCAAATTCCGGCAATCCCAACCTGCCAGGTAAGTCCCCAATCACGGCCCCTGCCCCCCATCACGACCCTAGTCCATGCCACCACTGCGTGGTATCTCACTTCCAGAGACAGGCTCCCCACCTCCAAACTGCACTCTCCCAAATCCACTTTCCACACAGAAGTAGGACAGATCTGCTGATAACCCAAAATCGGACCTTCCTCTCCTGCTTAAACCCCTCCGTGTTAGTGCTCCACCACGGCTGAAACAGAGTAGCACAGCCTCGGCGGCTCCGAGTTCTGGCGGCCCGAAGTCCAGCTGCAGTGTGGGTCAGCAGGGCCCTCTGCAGGGTCTCCCAAGGGCCAAAGCCAAGGGGGCAGCAGGGCTCTGCTCCACTCTGCAGACTCCGAGGATGAAGCCGCTTCCAAGCTCACCCATTCCAGCTACTGGAATGCAGTTCCCTGCAGCTGCAGGGCCAAGGTCCCCATCTCCCTGCTGCTTATCACACAGTCTCCACTCCTGTATTCCATCTCCTATTCTCCACGTGGCCCCTGCAGCCACAGTGGGTTAGGTCCCTCTCACTCTGAATCTGTCCGACTTCCCCTTCTACCGCATCTTGCGTCTGCCTCCAGTCAGAGAAACTTCTCTTGGCTTCTCAGGCTCATGTGATTAGGTGGGGCCCACCTGAAGAATCCAGGATAATCTCCATGTTTTAAGGTCTGCAGTCTTAATTGCATCTGCAAAGCCCCCTTCCGCCACATGAGGGAACATATTTATGGATTCTAGGAATGAGGGTGTGGACATCTTTGGGGTGCCATTCTGCCTCACACACCTTTCACTAAATTCTCAATCCCTTTAAAATGAAGTCATTGCCCCTTAGAGGCTAGCAGCTTCTGACTGTGCCCCTATTTTACTCTCTAAACCATCTCTTGCACCTCCCAGCATTGTCTGTGTCCTGTGCCTTTCTTCTTCCAACTCACTGAACGTAGCCTTGTTGCTTCTCCCCTTGAGGCCTGCCTGGGACATTCTCTGCCACACCGCTGTTTTGCCGGTGGCACATTCTCTGATGCTCACCTGAAATGGAACATTGGTGGGGAAGACTTCCCTGGACCACCCCCGCCCCCACCTCACTCAGATAGCTTAGCCAGGAAATAACATATGAAATTACATATAAATACCATAAATAAAGTGATAAGATGTTATCATTTGCAGATTTAACTGTCCATCCAGAAAAGCCAAGAGAATCAACTGAAAAAAACATTAGAACTAATACGTAGGTGAAGATTAATTTACAAAAAATCAACAGCTTCTTTTTTAAGTTTTATTTATTTAAGTAATCTACACCCCACATGGGGCTCAAACTCACAACCCCAAGATTAAGAGTCACATGCTCTTCCAACTGAGCCAGCCAGGCGCCCACAAAAATCAACAGCTTCTTGGAGGTTCCTCAAGAAGTTAAAAATATTGCTACCCTATGACCCAGCAACTGCACTACTAGGTATTTACCCCAAAGATACAAATGTAGTGATCCAAATGGGCACCTGCACCCCAATGTTCTTAGCAGCAATGTCCACAATAGCCAAACTAGGGAAAGAGCCTAGATGTCCATCAACAGATGAATGGATAAAGAAGATGTGGTATATCTATACCATGGAATATTATGCAGCCATCAAAAAATGAAATCTTGCCATTTGCAATGATGTGCATGGACCTGGAGGGTATTATGCTGAGCAAAATAAGTCAGTCAAAGAAAGACAATTATCATATGGTTTCACTCCAATGAAGAATATAAGAAACAGTGCAAAGGATCATAGGGGAAGGGTGAGAAAACTGAATGGGAAGAAATCAGAGAGGGAGACAAACCACGAGAGACTCTTACCTACAGGAAACAAACAGGGTTGCTGGAGGGGAGGGGAGTGGAGGGAGGGGGTTGCTGACTGATAGGCATTAAGGAGGGCACACATGATGTGATATAACATGATGTTATATGCAACTGATGAATTACTCAACTCTACAGCTGAAACTAATGATGTACTTACTATATGTTGGCTAATTGAATTTAAATTAAAAAAAAGAAGAAAAAATCAACAGCTTCTTAAAAACTACATGAGCAATACTGATGAGAAGATGTAAGGGGAAGAATTCCATTCATGATGGCAATGAAATCTATAAAATACCTAAAAATAAACAGGAGGAAATGGGCAAGATTTTTACCAATGGACATAAGAGAGCTGAATAAATAAAGACACAGAATAGGCTCCTAAGTGAGAAGTTTCAATATGGGAAATATGTCAGTTCTCTGTAACTCCAGTCTGACTCCAGTCAAAACCCATGGTTTTGTGTGTGTGTGTTTTTAACTTAAATCCAAAGTTAATCTGAAGACTTCATGCCCAAGAAGAGCCCAGAAATTTTTTTAAATAAAAAGTAATGAGATGAGGATATGCCTCACCAGATATCAAAACTGACTCAAAGCTGTAATTCTTAAGACAGATGGGTACTGGCACAGGAAAAGACAAATAGGTCAGTAGAGTCGAGTCTACAAATGAGCTCTCAGAAGAGATAGAGATACACACACACATATATAAATGAATTTACTTTATCTATATATGAATTTATTCTATGATAAGCATATAAATTTCATTAAAAAAAAAATGATCGGATACACAGCTAACTGCTGACGTGGTTATCTCCAGGAAATAGGATAAAACAATGGGAAGCACCTTTCCCTTTATATACTCCTAAGTTAAATTTATTTGTTGTAAGTCACAAGTATTACCTCTATAATTTTTTTAAGATTTATTTATTTGAGAGAGAGAGAGCACGAGCCAGAGGGGCAGAGGCAGAGGGAGAGAGAATCTTAAGCAGATTGCACACTTAGCACAAAGCCCGACATGGAGCTTGATCTCACGACCCTGAGATCATGACCTGAGTGG
>CM052900.1:136280599-136320399 GCA_028534135.1 Potos flavus
ATGACCTGAGCCAAAGGCAGATGCTTAACCATCAGGCCACCCAGGCACCCCATTAAAAAAAACAGATTATTTTAAATCAGTTAATCTCCATTTTAATTTCCAGTAAACGTCGACAGACATTACCCACAAAAAAAACTGTGAGGTCCTCAGTAACTTTTAGAAAACAGAGTCCTGGGGGCGCCCGGGTGGCTCAGTGGGTTAAAGCCTCTGCCTTCGGCTCAGGTCATGATCTCTGGGTCCTGGGATCAAGCCCCACATCGGGCTCTCTGCTCAGTGGGGAGCCTGCTTCCCCCTCTCTCTCTGCCTGCCTCTCTGCCTACTTGTGATCTCTCTCTGTCAAATACATAAATAAAATCTTAAAAAAAAAGAAAAGAAAAAGAAAACAGAGTCCTGAGATCACAGATTTGTAAGTTAGAAATACCACCACCGGCTTCTCAGAACTGGTATGAGAAGTGAGACACTGGACATGAAGCATTTAGTATAGCTCCTGGTATACTAGAAAAGCTTAGTAAATTACAGCTATTCTACTGCCACAGATACTATTAACATCATCTTTACTATGACTTAAGTCTGCCTTATAACTAATGAATAAGCTTTTAGCAACTAAGTTGCTAATGCTGTATAAAGGTGGGCAATCCCGGATTTGTTAAAGGCAGAAGTGGCTTCATCCCTCTACCTTGGTGCTTAGTCTGACACATGAAAAGGCAGAGTGAGGGTAAGGGAAACTTGAACTAAGTTCTGAATACTGAGCCAGGAAACCTAGAAGCGGGTGTGTCAGGTGTCAATAACATAAGCAGGCCAGGGATAGCTCCAGGTAGTTTCTACTCAGCCCCAAAGCCTTCACCTGTAAAGAACCAAAAGCAAATTCCATGTCTACTAAGAGGGCACAGATAGGAAAGAGAGTTGGATAATTCTCCAAAATCACACAGCTACTGATAAGCAAGGGAGCTGGTATCGGCCCCCTGATCAGATTCCACTGCCTGGGCTCTTGCACTGACTTACAGCAGCTTGCAAGGGTGGTTTAGACTGAAGAAGCACATTGCAAAGTATTGCAGAAAACAAGGATTATTGTGAGCTTCTAGAGGACGCAGGGTAGCCTAGCAGCACACAATTTTCTTGGTAAGGAAAGACCAACACAAATGCTTCTTTCTGTTCAGGGCAAGACTGATGGAACTTCGGGCCTGGCTAGAAATGGCAAGCAGGCCCACGGTCAGTCTGCCAGCCAAACCTAGAAACACCCCTCTCCCAGACCGCCCAAGCAGCTCCTCGCAGACATTACCACTATGTCCTCAGGATAGAGATTGTCGCTGAAGGAACCATCATCAAAGTTGACTTCATAGAAGGTCTCGGTGGTGAGCCTGACCACCTCGCACTGGTAGAAGCGCCCATTCTTGTGCTTGCTAATGACCTTCTGGCCTGCGGTGATGCTCTGCAAGGCCCCCTTGGCACGCTGGAAAAAACAGAGGCTGGGGTTACTCCCACATCCAGTTGACGGGACTGGAAAATGGGGACCAAGATCAGTTGGTTTTTCTTTCCCAGGGAGAGATGAGCACGGGAATGGAAACGTAAAAAAGACTAGGGGTGGTAGGTGGACCAGGTCTTTTCAGATATCCACACCTCAGCAGGGACGCTGCAAGACACTAGCATCCTGTTCTCCATAAATGTAGCACCCCCTTAATTCCCAGTCCATGCTGTCTTACACCTTCCGCCTAGTTCCCTTACCGCACACTGTCTCCCAGAAGAGACCCTTGTGACTTCCCTACTGTTGCCAGACACGGACCAAACAGCACCTGCTACTGCACACAGCTTAGACCCACAGCAGGGTGGACACTCCGCAGGACATCTGACCCAAGGCTCCAGACACTGCCCCAGGCTCATCTCAGCACGAGCTCTACCCTCAGGGCCACAGCACAAAGACTGAAGTCCCCCGGAGGTCCTCAGCTGCATGTGACCGGGGACTCCCCATGTTAAGGGCCCTGCCGTCTCTGGGACCCTCACAGCACCCTCTCGTTCTGAACTTGCCCTTGATGCAAGTGGGATCCCAGAGCACCTGGCAACATCCTACCCAACCACTCCTCCCCGAGTTCTCCAAGCACTGTGCTCCATCACGCTGGCCGCCTTGCTGACCCTGAGCATGTGCGCTGAACGGGTTCCCAGCTCAGAGTCTTTGCCCTGCCGTTCCCTCTACCTGAAATGCTATTCCCCAGTCAGCTGCACCCTGGCCCCCTCACATCCCAATGTCAACCTATGGACACCGTGGCTTACTGCGCTTCTTCCACTCCCCTTATCCTGCTACGTTTTTATCCACCACACTCCTCCCTATCAGATATACTACACGTTCACACGTTTCTCCAGGTCTCCTGACTGCATGCAGCAGGAGGACAGGCTCGGTTTTGCCTGGTTCACTGGAATACTCCCAGCACCTAAACCTGAGCCTGACATGGGACAGGCGCTCAGTCAGTATTTGAAGAGTGATGAGTGAAAGAAATACTCTACAGTCCCCCCCTTTCTCATAGCATCAGTGGTCTGCGGCTGCCAATTTAAGGATATGGAGAGCCGATTACAATCCCCAAGTCAGTGTCCTGGCTCCATAACCGAACTCCTGCCCCCTGAGCCATCAAGGGCTCAGCGCAACCTTGCCCACCGCCCCTCTAAGTCTCTTCCTCACAAACACTATTCTTCCTCTTCCTGGGCCCCTAACCCAGCTGACCACCTCCTGTGCTCAGTGAAAGATCTTTATGAAAAAGGAGAACCCAGTCAGGCAACAAGGCCTCCACTGCGATCCCACCTGGTAGTGATGGGTTTGCCCCTCCAGACTCGTACTCTCTTGTGTCCTGTGCTACTGTGTTCACCGTACTGCGGACAAGGCTTTATCGCCGCCTCTCTTATTCGACTCTGACTCCTCCAACTACAGCCTGACTCCTGACCAGGAGACCCCGTGGCAACTCCTCGGTGTGGGGCACCAGTGAGCATGACACCAGACCTGCCCGCCCCAGAGCACACGGCCCCCTGATCCCTCTCCACCGGCTTCTGTCTGTACTTCCTCAGCTACTTTCACCAGCTTCTGCTCTGCCATCTGCTCCTCGTATTAGGACTCTCCGGGGCCCAGTTTCTAATGGCAACTGGACTGAACTACCCTGTTAAAAACCGGGGAGATCCAAATCTTCACCGTCATAGTTAAAGCAGCTGCCTGCTGGTAGCTCCATCAGAATTCTCCAGAAGTGACCTCAAAGTCAAATGTCCTACCCTCTTTTTCACCTCTCCCCCTTTCCCCTGGAAGCCCTACTCTGAATCCGTTCCGGTCACAGTTAATAGCATCATATTCACATCTTCTCCATCTTTCAGGGGAGTAATCTGAGCCATCTTCAAGTCACACTCCTTCACCCCTTCCCCATGTTCATCTCTCCAGGGTGGTCAACAAACGCCGTCAATCCCACCCACCGTGGGACCCCATGGTTACATGTGACCCCGAAGATCTAGCTGTGTGTTCCCACTGCACACCTCACTCCACTCCCAGGCTAACCAGTCTCCCTGTCTCCAATTCTTACTCTTTGAGGCTTTGAATCCACTACCAGAGTAACTGTTAAGAAATATCGCTCAAAATCTTAATTTTTGAAAAATTCTCCTCATCTAGCAAAGAGGGCTCAAACTCCCTAGATGGGCCGTCCAGGGCCTTCCCCGCCAGCCCAGCCACATTCCCAGAGCCAGTCTTACGTGTTCATTCTCCTGAGACGTGTTCTCTCTGCTTCTGAAGCCCGAATGCCCTCCCTCTCACAATTCCTGCTTCCTGATGAAGTCCCACTTCAACAGCCACTTTCCACCCAAACCCTCTCATAACTTGTCTAGCTAGGATGACATGTAATTTTCTGCAAGCTTCACTATTTAGAGAAGCCCCCAAATCTCTACTGTATGGTCGTTAACGGTTGACTCCCCCAAGGTCTCTCCACCAGTTCACACTATCAGCCGAGCCCCTGCTGTGCCACAGACATGGTGTCAGGGAACAGGGGCACTCACGTTAATAAGCGAGGGCCCCGCGAGGAGGAGTGGCAAACAAGTACACAGATAATCACAAGGACTCAACCACAAGCAGTCTGGTGCCAGGCAGGGAGCAGAGATGGACGGGTCCGCCTCTCCACCCCTTCCTCACCCTCGCTCTCCATAAAGCAGAACGCCGGAGACAATACTTGCTGACACAATAAATGGACAGCCTGCAGAGAAAACGATCCTAGAAACCGGCAGGAGAATTTCAGACCGGCATCCTCCCTCACCTCCAGATTGGGGATTTTGTGCCGAAAGCAGGTGATGAAGACGACAAAAGGCCAGTCGTCGGGCTGCATCATCACCCCCGCAGCCTGGGCGCAGCTCACGTGGAAGGCGGTCGGGCAGCGGCCGTGAGAACACTGCACGCAGCAGCCGGCGGTCCTTTTCCTCCGCTTCTTGCAGAAGACACATTTCTACAACACGAGGGAAGCAAGCCAGGGACTCCAGGAGCTACCGGTGCCGTCTCCTCCACCGTTCCCCTGCCCAGATGCACAGAGCCCAAGGAGCAACCTTCCTCCCAGAACAAGAGGGCACACACACCTCTTCCAAGCTCCTATCTGAATACGTGTGTTCTCATTCAGTAGTTTTAACCATACAGTGACTCACAGACTCTGACCAAAACCAAGGGTAAAAGAGGACCACTGAGTCACGAGGAGGATGCCCTTAGAAATGTTATGCTCTCGGGGCACCTGGGTGGCTCAGTGGATTAAAGCCTCTGCCTTCGGCTCAGGTCATGATCTCAGGGTCCTGGGATCGAGCCCCGCATCGGGCTCTCTGCTCAGCAGGGAGCCTGCTTCCCCCTCTCTCTCTGCCTGCCTCTCTGCCTGCTTATGATCTCTCTGTCAAATAAATAAATAAAATCTTTAAAAAAAAAAAAAGAAATGTTATGCTCTCCTCCACCCAGAGACGTATAAACGGGCCAATGACACACAGAGTCCCCAAGCCCATCTCCTCTTCCTTACCAGTTTGAACCGGGGCAGGGGAATTTTGCTCACATCCACTGGACTTCTTTCGGCAATGTTGACAAACCTCGCTTCCAAAATTGCCACAGCACAAGAGACGTGGACCCACCTGCCAAAAGGCAAAGGCTACCTCAGTCACCTCTGGCTCCAAGACCCTGTGGCCTCCTCATTAAATCTATTGATTCAAGAGTGGGTGGGCCTTCCAACAGTGCTCCGTCCCCAACCTAGCATGGCCTCTTACTTCCACCCGCAAGGTCCCCGGATCCAGCAAGGTAAGAACCAGGAGTGTCTCCACACTGAGTACGGAGATGGGTCCCCAGCACACCGCCCTGGGTTAGCCCAGGGTTACGCTTCGCACACCACAAATTCTTTCACAGTCTGTTGCAAAATGAGTGGAACCACAGCTAACTGAGTGGGGCAGGTTTCGGGGAGAGAGAGTAAGTCCGAGAGGTCTACACAGACCTCTTTTACCACAGGAGCTGGGTGGTAACGTCTCAAAATGTCTCCATGTGCGCCCCGTCTGCCAGTAGCCACAGATCTCCCCTCCAGACCTTCACCCAAACTCTTCCCCGGGGCTGAGATGACCTGTCCCTCTGCTCCCTTCGTCCACAGCACCCTCACTCGTTAAGGTCTGCCCAGGCCCCACCTACTCTGACGGATGTGTTCAACGGACACCCTGGGAGAATTACAGTTCTGGCCATTCTGAGAAACTGATGTGCACCATGATGAGAGCTCTTAAAATCCGGCCAGGTGGAAACCTACCACACAGTGCGGGCCTTCTCTGCAAGCGCGGGAACAGACTGGTTTGGCCTGGCCCCACAAAGGCAGAACTAGGAATATACGGGGAAGGCGGGGGCGGGGCTCAAGCAGAGCCACTTCCACTCCAAGTAAGGAAGAACCCGTAACAGCGCTCTCTCACAACGATGAGGAACACGATGACTTTTTAAGTAATGGCAGCAAGTGCTTTAAAGGCATGGAAGCAGCCAGCAGAAGAGCCCTCTACCTGAAATGGCGTGAAGGGTGGGGGAGGTTCTGGTGCTGCAGAAAGCTCCAGCCCCCACAGGACATGAGCTGGAAGGAGGATACTCACCACCGGCTGCCCACTGATCTGTGGGTACCACCCCCTACACAGCCAGCTTTTTCAGAGCAAACCCTTCATCCACCTCACGTTTCTACCTCCCAACGAGTTAGCTAAGACCAGGCACAAAGGGTCAGCTCGGTGAAAAGCTGCTGCCTGCCAGCGATGATGCCCAGACTTCTGTGGATCTGACTCCACTGGAGGCTGGAGAGGCTGACCTCTTAATGTCCCACTCTGCTCCCCAAGGACACGCGCCCTCCTTCTGACAGCAGGTCTGAGCCAGGGAGAGCGCGCCTGTGGACAAGTGCTCACAAGCCCCTGGCCACAGCCACCTCTGCACCAGCCCCAGCTACGATAAAGTAACTGTCCTCACTTCCGGCCCCTGGAGCCTGTGTACCATCTGTGCGGGCTCTCCAAACCTCATGAGTCTGTCTTAGCTCCTCCCAACGGAAGACATCACTTGTATCTCTGCCTCAGAGGAGAAGCTAGATTGGAAAGGTCTAGGGCTGCTTGGCTCCCCTTGGCATCCCATTTTTAAAAATCAGTCTCAGCGATGCTATTCCAGCTCTGATGATGTGCTTCCCAAACCCTCCAACAGTCACTGTGACGAACAGCCACTGCCCTCTCAGTGCCTCTCTGCACGCGGCTCCAGAACTGAGCATCGGAGCCACCGCTCGGAAACTCACCTGTCGTCATTGGCTCTCTGTAGGGCTCCCCCTCGTAATGAGCACAAACAGCAATCCTGCCAAGAAGGGAGGGGGAGGAAGGGGGTTACCACCAGTCATTAACATCCAATCTGTTCTCTCCCTGGCCTCCTTTGGGTAACTGCAGCCTCTACACAAGAAAGCGGCTTACCGGCATGTGGGGCCTCGCCTACACAGTCCATGTAAGCAGGACTCCCCCACAGGAAGAGAGGGAGACCACCCGGGGCTAAAGTACACCGAGTATTCACTTGACTCAACATTATCCTCTTCGCTGTTCCTGCTAATAATGACAACTGCAAGCAGTCACCAAGAACACTCTGCTCAAACTGCAGGCATTACAGGGCTCTGCCTGCCTCCTACACGGGGAGCTGCCAGATTCCTGGGCAGGGAGTGAGAACGAAAAAGCTACCAAATGAACCATGAGCCCCTTCTGATGGCCCAACCCAACAGTGAGGTTCTTTAAAGGGGCTTATGGCTGGTCCTCAGGAAGACCTCTATGGGGTCCAAACACAATGTAGCCGACACAGCTTCCAGACCCCATTCATGGCCTGCCACAGCTCGGCGGCAGCCACGCTGTCCTGGGGATTTACTCTCACAACCTGCCCTCTCTGCCCTCACTGTGTACCAGGCCCTATGCAGACTGCTGGAGACAGGAAGTCCACATGAAAAAGCCTGGCCCAGAGCAAACCCCAAGTCTCACGGGGAAGACAGCAACAGTGTGGATGCACTCACCTCCTCCAGGGCATTAGCCGAACACCGAGAACACATCCAGTCTTCAGAAGCCTTTGCTGGGGGGACCCCATAACAACCTAACAAGGACACCAAGAGGAGCAAATTAAACCCAGAGGCCAGAGTGAGAATGTACACCTGCAACTCTTTTCCATACACCACCAGTCTAAAAGCTGCAACCAAATCTTACAGAAAAACCCCTCAATTCTGGAGTCCAGGGCCCCAGGGTTCACCCACACAGCTCTGTGGCCCAAAGTCTCGAAAAGGCAGAGACTGTAAATTGCCTGATTTGAACACGTGGGGAGCACAGACTAATCACCTCCTGGTATCTGAGGCCCAGTGAGCAGCACAAGGGAGACCCCAAAGTCAGTGCAACTCCAACTCCATCAGCAGCAAACTCCCCAACAACTCAAGAGCAATCTCTGCATTTGAGGGCCTGGGGAGGCCACTGGCAGGCTGGAGGGAGGAGGGGGCAACATGGGCGAGACCGGCAGTGAGCAGGCCCAGGCTCCTGGGTCAGGGTGCAGGCGACAGGCAAGGCACTCACTGGCGTGGACGCGGACACTGCACTTCTTGCAGGAAACCAGAAGGCTGGTGCCGTCCTCCTCAAGGTAAGGGGTAGAAAGGTTGATGTCCGTGCTGCAGCCAGTGGAGGTGAAACACATTTCTGGAATCAATGGCTTGGTCCTCTGCTTCTGGGCGGGTAGAGCTGAAGTGTTTCCACAGCTCTGACTAAGGCCTCCAAACTCGACCTAAGGAGAGAGAGCAAGTGCATCCCTCAGGGAACACGCGCCTGTGTTCCCAGCTTTCTACCTGCTCTGTCAGCAGAAAGCCGCCTCTCTTACTGGCAGGACTCTGGCTACGGCTCCCGGGTGCACAGCCATTATCCCAGAGCTGCTAATTGAAGTTACCTCTAATGACTCAAATTCAGTTTCTCACAGCAGCATCAAACAAAGGCCCCTGGGGACAAGTGAGGAAAGGGAGCGAGGTAAGAGGCAATTGGGATTTCCATCTTCCCAAACCAAGTGGTAATAAAATGCACCGAGATGTTAGCAAGGTTGCTCTTGTGGGCTCCCCGATGTGCAGCACCGCATGGTGGCCCCCACCCAGGGACAGGACCCAGAGCAGACGCTCCTCGTGGCCTCGTACAGATGTCCCCCTGGGGCCCATGGCAGCCAGTCACCTGAGCTGCAGCACCGCCACGAGGCTGGAGCCCCACCTGGGTCTCCCAGCTCAGGGTCCCTTCAGAAAGAATGCTACGCCCACGTACTTCCCTTGGCAAACAGCCTGACCGCCAACATCTGCCGGCTCTATGACCATTCCAAGGACAGGGTCCAAAATATGCCAACCCGAGGCACAGGCTCCTCATGAAGCTCTGAGACGCACTCAGTGGGGGTCTGCTGACAGCACCACCAGGCCATTCACTTGTCTCACAGGCAGGGGCACACACAGTCCTTCAGTTTTGCTTTTTTGTCAATGGAAAGGCGTAGCCAATTACTAATCCAAAATATGTCACTCCGACGTTCCAGTCTTTGGCAAGCGTCAATCTGGGGCCACGCCAGGCTCAGTGCAGCCAGGCCGCCACAACCATCAGAGGACTGCGTCTCCACCTCCCCCTACCACCCGATCCCTTCTGACTACCCTTCTGACTGTCGCCCATGTTCACTGTGGCAATGGGAAAAGGAAGACAACACTGAGGCTCTGGCAGACTACAATAACGAAATGCCGCGCTCCAGACTGGCCAGGAAGAAAAACCACCTGGAAAGAACAATCACCGACTAGAATGGTAACAAAAGAACAGATTCCTCTGCAAACAGTGAGTGCCACAGGGTGACCACAGGGCATCCCCCCAAGGCCAAGCCACACCCCCCTGCTCTTCTGCAGACCATTCTCCAGTGAAAACCCGTACTGCTGGATTATCTGCCGAGAGAAGCCTGACCAGGACAGAGATGGGGCAGAGAACACTAGAAGAACAGCCTCTCTCAAGACCACCGGTGACGAGCTCTATTACCCGCAGTTAAACCTGGCTTCCCTCTGGACAGCTGGGCATGAGTAAACAGAGAGGACAAAGGGGGCGTACCTGATGGTAGGTCTGAAAGATCATACAGACGGCGCAGTGAGGGGCTTGCTGGGCCATGGTCTCATTGAATTCCTTCTCGGCCTCAAAGTTCGGGGGTCGGTTCTGCCATAGTTGACTCAGGGGCTTGGCCCAGGCCTCTGTCTCCTCGGCCTCCTCCTCAGGGGTCAGCTGCTCAGATGACTCTAGAGCAGGAAGCAGAGCGCGGGTCAGCACCAGCCCCGTGCAGCGGTAGCTCTGCCTAGAGAGACAACGCGCTCAGCCTGGATTCTTGGTCCCGGGTTTGGCCTAAACCTCAGATCCTAGGGGTCTGATAAAAGCAAAGGGCAGAAGTGATTTCCAAGAGACTCCTTCAATACTCGGAAGATACTGCAGACAGTCCTGCCGGTAGCGCCCTCTCCGGTTAGGCTTCTTACCCCAGGCCAGCCCACTCTCCTCTTCCCTGGCAGCTGCCAACGTTCAAATCCTATGCCCAAGAGCAGCACAGTGAGACACAGTCTTGCCAGAAACCATGTTACTTGCTGCCTCTAATACGCCAGCATATTGAGTCCCCACCTTTTAAGAATTTCCTCTATAGTTGCACTGAAGGGAAACAAGGGAAAAAATAACAAGGAAATGGCAAGGCTTCCAAGTTTTTATACCATGTGCCTTAGTCAGAACTTTCCAGCTTCCTCTGGAAAGGTCTGTGGGATATCTGCCTTTTCTGGACAGGGATCCCCAACCATCCTGGCTCTGCTCAGAGGAAGGTAGTAGACTGTGACCAACAAACTCTCTTTCCCAGGCAAAGGATGTAGCACCTTGAGTCTAGACCAAGGCCTAGCACACAATGGCCCACAGGACAAATGCAATCCACTTGGGGAGCTAGGAACTGTTTTGCTATCTTTAAAAGATTAAAGGAAAGAAAGAAGAATATGTGACAGAAAGCTAAAGACCTGAAATATTTACTATGTGGTCTTTCACAGACCTCTGCTCTAGATGACAAATCTCTCTTCATTACTCTAGCCAGCAGAGCATATGATTCATCGGGCCGCAGCACTGCCTGAGGAAGGAAAACCCTCTCTGGGTGCCGTCTTACCAAAAGAAAGGGACACACTGCTGAACAAAAAATTGTGCTGGCAAAACAAGATGGAAGGGATAAAAAGGTGCACACTTTCCAGTTCTCTTCAATCAATGAGATGGGCAGAGCCCACCAGATTCCAATAAAAACAATCAAGGAGGTAGGAAAACTCCGTAACACTAAGATTATGGGTCACTGAAGGCAGTCTTTGGTAAAAGGAACAACAAATATCGAAATAAACTAATCCACGGTGTTTCTCCAGATGCTCCCCCAAGCGAGGCAAGTATGAGAGGTTCCATTTGGGATGTCCTTCTTTGGCAAGTGAGTCCAAAAAAGGTCCAAGTACACAGCAGCTGACAGGAGACCAGGTCCGTGCCAGCCACAGCACGTGACACCCTCCATGGGATCACTGTATCTAGCTATGTGTGGGCATTAGGAATCCCCAGCTATGACCCCTCCAATGATCTCACTTCTTCCAAGATAGAACCGCCCTGAAGAGGCCCTACAGATCTATGCAGAGCACCCCAAGGAACACTCTGGTACATACTTGCACTAGGTGCCCATTTAATTCTTCATTTCTGGCAACTCCGGTTCGGTATAAACAGTTACCTACTCGGCCGTCACAGTCACCTTGACTCCAATGAGACCAGGCAGGTGCCATGTGTGTGACCTCAGTGAAGTACACTGTAACGCAGTGAGGCCACTGCAGACAATTAAAATGAACCCCTACAAGCCCCATTGACCAGGCCTAGCCAGGAACCATGGTGCCAAAACCAAAGCAGGTATCCTTATCCTAGCCAAAATAAGAGTGACCCAGATAGAATAGAAGAATCAGAAACAGCCTCCCAGTCACAAGAGAAAAACTAACACAGTGACTTCTGCTCTGTTTACAAAACCGTAAGTGGCCAAAAATCACCCCACTTACGTGTTAAGTGAAACTTGCAGGGACTTTACAGTTTACATATACAAAACACCGCTGAGATGTACAAGTAAGATGTGTGTATTTCATGAGTATTTATGCCTTGATTAAGAAAAAATGGGTAAGGCGTGTGGGGCACATGCTAGACTAAGAGAGACTAAAGAAACAAAGTTTTGAAATGGGTGACCCTGGTTTGGTTTATACTGGTTTAAAGGAAAAAAGCTATAAAACACATTTTTGGGATAAGCAGGGAAAAATTAATAGAGACTGAAGATGGGAGAACATCCTGAAATATGGCTTATTTTCTTCAGTGTGGTAACGGCGTTTGTATACGAGAAAATCCTTCAGAGGTGCCTCTCGGTGTGCTTCAGGTGACCTGGTAACAACAACCCGCTCTCAGAGAAGGCGGCGAGTGCATGCAGCCTGCACACCAACTATGTGCGTGGAGAGGGCGCCCACAGCGACATGGTGGCAGCTGCCAAATACGGGAGTTTTCCTCCCATCAACTTTTCCACATTTGAAACTGATCATAAAGAGTTGGGAGGCTGTATGTTATGATCTCAACTACGTTATTATAAAAAGACATACATGGATATAATCTAATATTTGACTAGAAAAATCAGGAAGATTAACACACTGAAACATGTAAGTGATCACTTCTGCACGGTAATTCTGTCCACTTTATAACTTTGTTTGCTTTTCCAGTTGTCTATGACCCATATTTAGAGCCTTTACAGCACTGGGGGTGGAAATCCCGAAGCTGAGCTGCTGCTACACGGAGAACCCAAGCCCCACCTGGGCCAGAGGAAGAGCACAGAAGACTCCCTAAGCTCTGATTCGAGGTCTGGCCTACTTTTGGATTTCAAGAGACTTTCCCTTCTCAAGAGACTAGAGGATCTCAAGAGACTTTCCCAACCTGCTTATCACAATCCTATTACTGAGGAAAACAGCAGAGATGGGCACCAGCATGAGATCAGAAAGGGAACGTGGGGTTTGCTTATGGAGCACAGAAGCTGGTCAGACTCTGGATCTTCCCAGCCAGCCACTGGCGCCAGGAAGGACAGGGCAGGGTAAGAAAGGGCCTGACATTAGTCAAGAGTAACAAGGGACCTGCCAGAGACTCACCCACGCATGCTCACGTTCCTGGAACTCGAGCTCCAGGCCGCACAAAGAGACCACGCTGCGCTGATGGCAATGACTCTGAGCTCTGGCGATAGACAAAGTTCCCAGTTCCACCTCAATCCCTGCCTATTCCCCTATTGTCTCATCACAGGCCCCTCTTCCTGTCCTCCTACCCCAGCCTCTGCCCTCTCCCGAGTGGCCTCACGTACTCTAGGTAACGGTATCAGAGAGTAGCTATGCCTGGTCAGCACGGCATAACAAAGTCGTCCCAGCACAATGTTGTTGACCCGGAAGTGACTAACTGTGTCAACTACACCTCAGTTAAAAAAAAAAAGTTTTATAAAAATTTTTCTTAATATTTATTTGAGAGAGAGAGAAAGTGAGTGCAGGGGTTGGGGGCAGAGGGAGAGCAAGAGGAAAGGAATCTCAAGCAGACTCCCCGCTGAGTGCGGGGCCTGGCACAAGGCTCCATCCCATGACCCCTGAGATCATGACCTGAGCTGAAATCAAGAGTTGGACGCTTAACCGACTGAGCCACCCAGGTGCCCCATTCTGAATAATTTTTTTACAGAGGTATCAAACACCCCCTCTGCTTGGCCCCAAGTCTACATCCTCCACAGACACTGAACATAGGTTTCCAATCCCAACCAAAGCTAGAAGGCAGGGAGGCACTGAATTCAGGCTTCTCCAGTCCCTACCACACTCACACGTCTACACCCAACCCCCAAATCCAACTGACTTTGTGCTCCCAACACCTTCACTACATTCCTCCCCCTTCCTTACCACCATCATCCTGCTTCAGACCCTCCCCTGTCTCTGAGAGACCAAGACAAAAGCCCATCTGTTGCCCTCAAAGCCATTCTCAAGATGCAATCACTAGGAGCAATCCTTCTAATGTCAATCTGGCCACTTAAAACCCACCAAAGGCACCCGAAGGCCCACTAGAGCAAGGCCTCCCTCTTCGGTCTCCCTCCACCTCACTCCGGTCCCACCCATCACACCCTGACCTGGCCCTTTAACTGAGCAGCTCCCTCTGAATCTCTCGTCTCGCTCCCTTCTGTGTCGATTAACATCTGCTTTCTTTAGATGTTTACCTGTCAGTTTGCCCCACTACCTTGTGAGCTTTTTGAGGGCATGGACATATCTTAGTTATCTCTGTAGCTACACATTCATCATTGGGCCTGGCATCATAGACAGAATTGCTATCCAGAAAAATCAGCCTGTACCTCCTAGTAGAGAAAGAGAAGAACCTGTATGCGATCATCCTGCATTAGACACATTCCAAGATACACAGACATACAAAGAAATATGATTACAAATTAAGCATCAAGTGAGATCCTGTCCTCTTTGCGGAGTACCTGGGAGAACAGCTAAGCCACAGGCGCACCCCTGACACTCAGCTGGGCCTCCCGATGTTCTGTCAGTGCGAGTCCTAATGGGATGAAACACTTTCCTCTTCCTGGTGAGGAGGGAAAACAACACTTACCATCATCACTGACGCAATCCTGCAACACGAGTGGGTGATGGCGGGGGAGCTTGCTTAAGGGCTGACGCCGGCCCTTGGACTTCTTGTTCTCCTCCAGGGAAAACATGTACTCATCCGCCACCTGCACAAAGCACAAGAAGAAATCAAACTGGTCTTGCCTCCACTTGGGGACACAACAGAAGCTGGTCTTACAATGAAAGGCAAGGGAAAGGACAGGCACAGAGAGATACAAAGAAATATAAAACCAAACACAGAACATACCTGTCTTTGGAAAAACCAAAACGACAGTACCATGCAAACTAATCTAAACTAGGATTATGTAAACATTTTAGGGCAAAATTTGTGCCTCGCAAGTGTGGCTCCTATTCCTCTCAGAAGCAGCCTGAAACAAATGTACCAAAAATAAACGCTACGGGAGTGCCACGCCCCCTCCCTTAAGCTCACAGTCATGAGACTGCGTCTCTGAGAGCCCCAGAGAAACCAGGTGCCCCTTTTCTTGGACCAGAAGGGTAGCAGCACCTGTTACAAAGAGCCAGGCAGCTGGGCCATCGGACTTGTAAAGCTAGAGGACATCCGAAGGGGTGAGGAACAGCTGACCCACTAAAGTAAAATAGGCCAGCCTCTCCTTACGCGCTGTCAAGCCCTCAGCTCTGGCTGAGACTATTCATTCCTCAGTTAGTTTCCTCATGGAAACAGGACAGAGCGCACATCGAAAACTCTGGCCTAGCTACAAAAGCAAAAGTCGGTGTAACTAGCGCTGTATTTAGATAATGGCAGAGCAAATGCAATTAGGTTTTAAGATGTACAAGACAGAATCAGTAATCTTTCCAATCAATGTATTTAAAACTTGGTCATCCTCTCAGAAAAAGCATTTGACAAAGTACAACATCCATTCATGATAAAAACCTTCAACAGAAACAGGTATTGATGAGGATGTGGAGAAAAAGGAACCCTTCTGCACTGTTTATGGGAATGCAACTGGTGCAGCCACTGTGGAAAACAGTATGGCAGTTCCTCAAAAAACTAAAAATAGAATTACCTTACAACCCAGTAATCACACTACTGAGTATTTACCCAAAAAATATTAAAAAAAAAAATACTAATTCAGGGACGCCTAGGCACTCAGTCAGTTAAACCAGGCTAAACCAGCAATTTCCAAAGTGCACATCAACAAGTCCCCTTGGAGCACCTGCGTGGCTCAGTCGTTAAGCGTCTGCCTCTGGCTCAGGTTGTGATCCCGAGCCCTGCTTCTTGCTCCCTGCATCAGGCTCCCTGCTCGGTGGAGAGTCTGCTTGTCCCTCTCCCTCTGCCATTCTCCTTTCTTGAGCACTCTCTGTCAAATAAATAAAATCTTCGGAAAAAAAAAAAAAAAGCCCCTCAAGAGCCTCTAACCAAAACAGCCCTGCTTTTGATTCATACTTTTTTTACAGATTTGAGAGAGAGAGAGAGCGAGCACACATGTGAGAGCATGAATCGTGGGCAGAGGCAGAGGGAGAGAAGCAGACTCCCCGCTGAGCAGGGAGCCCGATGTGGGGCTCGATCCCAGGACCCTGAGATCATGCCCTGAAATGAAGGCAGACACTTAAACGACTAAGCCACCCAGGAGCCCAATTTTTACTTTTTAAATGAGTAAGATTTCGCTTAAAGAAAGGGTTCTTTGGCTGAAACAAACTGGAAAACTACTCATCAAATTTATTTCACAGTGCTACCATGGAAAAAGACACTTTTAGGGACATGCACTCCCACCATATGTATACTTACTAACAAATTACATACACCAGTATGCTTATGCACATTTTGAAACAAGAACAGACTATGAAGGCGCCTGGGTAGTGCAGTTGGTTAAGCATTCAACTACTGGTTTCTGCTCAGGTTGTGATATCAGGGTAATGAGATCCAGCCTTGCGTTTAGCGCTGCCTTCAGCACAGGGTCTACTTAAGATACTCTCTCCCTCTGCCCCTAATACCCTCCCCTCACCGCCATGCACAAGTGTGCTCTCTCTCAAATAAATATATTTTAAGATTTTATTTATGTATTTGACAGAGAGCATGGCCTCACAAGCAGGGGGAGCAACAGGCAGAGGGAGAGTGAGAAGCAGGCTCCCCACTGAGCAGGGAGCCTGATGTGGGGCTCAGTCCCAGGACTCTGGGATCATGACCTGAGCCGAAGACAGATGCTTAACTGACTGAGCCACCTGGGAGCCCCAATAAATCTTAATTTTAAAAAACAGACCATAAAAAGATAAAGATAAAAATAAAATTCCAGTGAGGAGCCTGGATGGCTAAGTCAGTACAGCATATGACTCTTGATCTTGGGGTTGTGAGTTTGAGCCCCAGGTGTGGCATAGTTTACTTAAAGTAAAATAATAACAATAATAAATAAATAAATATATAAATAAATAAGGTCCCATTATTTCTGCATCCCGATAATCTTCTTACGTTCTGCCTTTGAAGACCACCTAGATAACAGGCCTAAATTTGGGATGTGGCAGTGGCAGAGACCAGACGTAAGAAAAAAATAAAGGAATCAGAAATGATGGAATTTCCAGCCTGGATCACCAAGGTGAGAGAGACTTAAGAGGATTCATGGGATGAAGAGGGAGGAGTAACAAGTCAAGTTAAACATGATAGGCACTACCACCCGCCCTGTCTCTCTGGAAACACCCAGAGGGGCAAGAAGAAATTAGCCTATGGGTTCAGAAAGCAAGTCAGAGCAAGAGCTATAGATTTAGGGATGCTCAGCATCAGGTTCAGAATTGAAATCATGGGGAGTGGATGTTACCAGTGGAAGATAAACTGAATGGAGAACAAGCCTTCCGGAACAGGAGGAGGAAGAGAAAAGGGAGATGCAGGGGCGCCTGGGTGGCTCAGTCGATTAAGTGTTTGCCTTTAGCTCAGGTGATGATCTCGGAGTCCTGGGATCGAGCCCTACATCAGGCTTCCGGCTCGGGGGGAGCCTGCTTCTCCCTGTGCTCCTTGCTCTTGCTCTCTCTCAGTATCTCTCTCAAATAAATAAAATGGGAAGGGGAGGGGAGAGGAGGGGAGGAAAAAAAGAAGAGATCTAGCCACAAAGAGTACAAGAGGAATACAGAAAGCAAGGAGGGGAACACCGCAGTGCCAAGGGATGCTGAAGAGCTGAGCAGGAAGGGGCCAAAGGACGCAGCAACTGGGAGGTGTCAGGACTTTTCTGAGATAAGTTCCAGCAGACAGAAGTTACAAACTAAGGAATGAATGCATCCGAGACTCTTCTTGAGAAGATTAAGGGAAGAAATGAGATCAAAAGGAATTCCCTCCAATTGTATTTGAGAAAGGGAGCTGCATATGATTTTTTTTTTAAGATTTTTATTTATTTATGAGAGAGAGAGACAGCAAGAGAGGGAACACAAGCACAGTGGAGCTGGAAAGGGAGAAGCAGGCTCCTCGCTGAGCAGGGAACCCGATGTGGGACTCGATCCTGGGATCATGATCCTGGGATCATGACCTGAGCCGAAGGCAGACACTTAACCACTGAGCCACCTAGGCGTCCCTGCATATGGTTTTACAGGCAGAGAGTGAAGGAGCCTGTGAGAGGAGAGATACTAAGCCTGTGGCAGACAGAGTAACAGTCCCCCAGAGAAGTGCAGTTCTAATCCCTGTGAATGCTATGTCAACAGGACAAAACATTATGAAGTTTGCTCATCGGATAAAATAGTGAGATTCTCCTAGATTCTCTGGGCAGGCCCAGTGTAATCAAACAGTGCTTAACAATGAAGATGGAGGCAGAAGACTCGGTGTCTGAGTGACGTGATGTGAGCAAGACATGGCCGACGTGGCTGCTTCTGAAGATGGAAGAAAAAGGCCACGGGCCAAAAAATGTGAGCATCTCCCTCTGGAGCCTCCAGGAAGGTACACAGCCCTGCTAACACCTTGCCTTTAGCATAATGAGGCTCATGTCAGACTCCTGAAGATAATAAATCTGTACTGGTCTCAGACTCTCAGTCTGTGGGAACTTGTAAAAAGCAGCAATAGGAAATGAGCATGGGGTAGAAGATATAGACAGATCATTTAGTAGGTCCAAGTGCTGGAGGAAGTAGAGGGGTCAAGACCAAGAACACCAGAAGGCAGCTCTGGGAAAGAAGATGCCAGTCTCCAGCCCTGTTTGTTCTGAGTGCCTCCTACACGCCAGTGTGTGCACCCAGCATACCGCGCTTGGGGCCGCAGCAATGCAGACACCGGCGACACACGATCCCCAGCCTCGAGGAGCTCGTGGCCCTGCCAGAGGTGGACTTGGTGTGGGAGTCTCAAGTCTCTGCCCTTTCCACTACCATCCCGTTGCCTCTGACCAAAGGAGTCAGATCTATTCAAATAGTCAATAGTCACAACTATTCAAATAGTTAAATATCTTTCCATATTTTCTTATCTTCTGGCCTAACTACTCCTCCTGCTACGTGGTCTCCACGTGGCCTACCTCCCTGAGATGCGCTCTGACTTCTAAATTCTTCCAGTATGTAGCAGCAAAGGCTGGGTTCCAACCCCAGCTCTAGCAACTAGCTGTGTGAGCCCAGCCGAGTAGCGTCCCACTCGTTAAGTGGGAGCGGTGAAATCTGTCCCCACCCCGGGCTCTTTGTGAGGATGGCGTGTGACAGCAGGTAGGGTCTCCCAGGCCCCCGCCCGCAAGAGAGATGGAGCTCAGGCTCCTGAGTTCTCTGTTCCCCCTTTTCTAACATCAGGCACCTGGTCAAGGTCAATGTTCTTAATGGGCCTTGTCTCGAACAGAGAAGAGCCAACTGCTCCCTCCTTGTTTTGGGAACTTTTTCAGAGTAGCTTCAACTAACAAGAAATGTTACAACAGACACATCATTGTAGCTTTGGTGCTTCAGCAGTCAGTCAACCTGGGTGCTTTTCCCAAGGCCCCTGACATAGAGCAGCACATAAACCCAACAGCAAGAGGCCTGAATTACAGCGTGAGGGATGCTTAGAGTAGGGGCAGGAGGGCCACAAGGGTGCTCTTCAAAACCTAGCTATTTCCAAATACAGATACAATGCCATTAGACCTCTCCAAGGGTAGGTAAAGTGGTTCAGCTTCTGCCCTGAGCCTTGACTGTCAGTCCCCCATTCCAACCCAATCAATCCTGACGTGGGCTTCCTACTAAAACTAAACTTCCATTCATTCCTTCCACGTTTACAGAGGCTCACAGGCTCAAGTCCCAGGACCATGCTGGTGCCTGAAGATGCCAGGCTGATGTGGCACAGGGCCTGGCTCCTGGCAGTTTGCCTTCCCCTGCCTAGGACAACCGTGTGGCGAGTACAACGGACTGCCATAAAAAGGGAGCCAAGGTCTGCAGGTGTTCGAGGTAGGAAGGCACGCAGATGGCAAGCAACGAAAGCTTTCTGAGAGTAGTGACTTTTGAAAAGGGCTGGGGGCTCCAATAAGAAAAAAAACTGTTCCAGGAGACCTGCGCGGAGGACTCCCTGGCTCCTCCCACCTCAAAACCACCTGTAGCCTGGTGACGGCCACACAATCCACAACAAGGCAGGGGAGGCTGCTGAACTGCACAAGAAAAAACGGTTGAAATGACAGATTTTATGTCATGTATACTTTAGCACAATTAAAAAAAAAAATCGACCAAAGATGTAAAAAACAAATACAATAGAAGAAGTACTTTGAATGACAAGAGAAGTGAAGCAAATGTGGCCAAGTATTGACAACCGTCAGGCCCACAGGAGGAACATCTATGGGTTCACTTTATTATTCCACAGGCATCTTTGTGCATTTAAAAATGTATTCTGGGAGTGTCTGTGGGTTAAGGTGCAGTGGGTTAAGGCCTCTGCAGGTTAAGGCTCAATGGGTTAAGGCCTCTGCCTTCGACTCGGGTCATGATCTTGGGGTCCTGGGATCGAGCCCCACATCGGGCTCTCTGCTCAGCGGGGAGCCTGCTTCCCCCTCTCTCTCTGCCTGCCTCTCTGCCTACTTGCGATCTCTCTCTCTGTCAAACAAATAAATAAAACCTTTAAAAAATTAAAATAAAAAATAAAAATATATATTCTGGAACCCTTCGATCTCCAGAAACACGTGGCAGTGAACCTTCCAAAGTCAAACTGCTTCATGGCACACAGGCAGACCCTCCACAGCACCTCCCAAGGCCCTCTCCAGACTCTGCACATGCTTTGACCTTGGCATGTGTGACCATCATCATTTGGAACACACTCCTCTCCTGGATTCCCTTCGCCATTTCCCTCCAGCCACCGTGCACACTCCTGCAAATCTTCAGCCTAGCTACAATGCCTGCTTCTCTGCAGTCTCCCCATACTCCTTCACCCCAACCCCAGGCTGAGCTGCTAATTCCTCTACTTGGACTACAACTATCCTGAAGGGGTGGATTTATTCACTCACATCTAGACTATGAGCTCCTTGAAGGCACAGTCCTAGCCCCAAGTAGGCACGCTGTATGTGATTACGGAATTTTAAAGCAAAGAGGCCGAGCAGCCAAGTTATTTTTAGAGAATGTGAAGTAGTTCAAAGATGGCAGCGCAGGGACGCCTGGGTGGCTTGTCAGTTGAGTGTGTGACTTTGGCTCCAGTCATAATCTCAGGAGTCCTGGGATCGAGCCCCGTATCGGGCTCCACACTCAGTGGAGAGTCTGACTGTTCCTTTCTCTGCTCCTCCCCTCTACTCATGCTCTCTCTCTCTCCCTCTCTCAAATAATTTAAAAAAAAAAAAAGACAGCAGCGCATCCAGGAGCATGGTAGGGGCAGGGGGCCAGGTTGCGATGCAATGGAGAATGGTATTACCATCAGACTATAGCTAAGAAGGCCCTACAGGCATAAAAAAGGAGCCAGGAAGGCGCTCGTGATCTTTGAGCAGGAATAAGAGGCATGTCAGACCTCCTTCTCCCAGCAGATTTCCATGTGGAGGGTGTCCTGGCTTTTCTCCCCAACCCTTAGACCTTAGTGAGTTTCGCCAGGATCTGCCTTTGGTGGAGGGGGTGCACTCAGGCCTATGTCCACCACACACGAAAGGCCAACGGGAAATGTTCGGCCACTATGAGAGGCCTGCGTCCTCCATGGCTGCCTGCTGAGTAGGTGGGTAGCCTGTCTCACTGAGGTTAGATGAGCAGCAGAACCATTCGGCCATAGGTTAAAAGCTGCTCTCTTCAATCATTTTAACTGGTAATAAAGCAACATTCCGAGCTCCATACACCCGACTCCTGTATCCATTCCTTAACTGGTTCCTAATTTGGGAGGAAAAAAGATGGGCGCTAATTTTTTTTTTTTAATTTTATTTATTTGACAGAGAGAGACACGGTGAGAGAGGGAACACAAGCAGGGGGAGCGGGAGAGGGAAAAGCAGGCTTCCCGCCAAGCAGGGACCCTGATGCGGGGCTCAATCTCAGGACCCTAGGATCATGACCTGGGCTGAAGACAGACACTTAACGACTGAGCCACCCAGGCGCCCCAAGATGAGTGTTATTTGTTGGCTCCTCCCACCAAACACACACACACACACACACACACACACACACACACACACACTTGCCTCTGTGGTAAGATTAACTTACCCATAACATACAGTCTAAACCATGCGGATAAAGTATTTAGCATGTGGTAACTCCCTGCTATCGTTAGCTGCTTTTGTGGCTGTGACTGCAACCGGAGGCAAGAAAGTCAGGGGGATGCTGCTCAAGGACAGTGTGACCTGCAGCGTGACAGCAGGGTCAATGAGGACCCGAGAGCTTGTGAAGAAGAATGGCTCCGATGTGGCATCAGGGACCGTAACGGGTTCTGGTGTCCAAGGTGGAAAGCCACCTCTTGGGGAAGCTGCCGCAGGAGAGCAGACAGCAGCCACCAGAGGCAATGAGAAAAGACGGAAACACGGCCCTCAGCTTAGTGGCCTGCACCCACCCAGATGGAAGGACGGATGTGCAGTGAAAAAGGAGATCTACAGAAACTGAGGCCTGAGACTGAGGGAAGGCAGAAAGGAAAGTGATGTGGGTATTCAAGACAAGGGACAAACCAACCACAACCACCCACTACTGGGAAAACCAGAAGAACTGTAACATGGCCTCAGGATTAGTACTTCAGCCAAAAACACAGAAAGTCAATAGGCCGAATGCTAACATCCGGAGATAATGAGTATATGTGAGGGGCTGATGACGGTTCTCCATTTGTACAGACTTTCAAAATGTTTCATAATAAAAACTTCTAGAAGACCAATTTTTCAAAGGTAAAGGTAAGGAAATGGGGAATAACTAAAACTTCTCTGCACTTCAAACCCACCCTAGCCCCACTCAAGGCTACAACTTGACCCATAAGCTGTGAGGCTGGGGAGTAAGAGAAGGTCACTTGGGTAGACATGAGCCTGGTTGCATTCAACACAGCTCTGCTATGTCCCATTCAGTACCATCGAGAGCCTTTTTACACAAAACAGAGAGCAGCTTTTGGTGACAACATGTTCTAGAAGAAAGCGTGAGCAAACATTCACATTCATGGCTTTGGAAATTCATCCTGGTCTCCGAAAAGATGCTCTACCAATAATGTTGTCCTGGGAGACGAAGAATGTATGGGGGGGAGGAGAGGGAGCACTCCCATGGGTGTCTACAAGGCAGTCAAGATTTTAAAAACCCTTGAATTTTCAGGTAAGAAAGGCCATCG
Source organism: Potos flavus (assembly GCA_028534135.1). NCBI lineage: Eukaryota > Metazoa > Chordata > Mammalia > Carnivora > Procyonidae > Potos > Potos flavus. Next base: position 136,303,406 of record CM052900.1, read on the forward strand.
CATACCCCACCCACAGACATCTGGGCTGCAACCACTGCCGCTCTAACCCTCCTGCCCCTAGGCCAGGTGGGGTCGGAAGGTGCGTCCAACAGCCAGAGATCTGCAGCTGTCATTAAGACGGCTGGATTCTCTGGAACAGTCACACAAGAGCAAGAAGAAAGGAACTCCCTGCAAAGAACAAGCTGGAAGCGAACCAATGCCACCCGGCTTTCTGCTTGACACTGCAGACTGGAGGCCCATTCTGATGGTCTCTCCTGCCACCTTGGCCACCTGCAGCAAGCACCCCCAGCACCCCAGACTACCCTCCTCCACAGGATCCCAACCAGGCAGCTCCTTCCCCGCAGCATGCCCAGAGCCCTTACCTCTGCCAGCTCCCGCTCACTGATACTTCCGGTGGCGCCCCCTTTCTTCCTCGTGCAGGGCTCTCCCACAGTGACCCTGCCGTCCCCTTTGGCATAGCTGTGCACAGTGAGAACTCCCGACTGCCCTTGGGCTCGGCAGGACAGAGGCTCACTGGTTTCTGAATCGGAAGAAATCGAATCCCGTGAAGAACCAGAGCCCAGGCTAGAAGATGATTTCTTTTTCAAACCTGAGAGGACAAGGCGTCCCCCTATGGAAGCAGGATTCACAGAAAGATCCAGGGCAGCTGCTTCTTGTTCGTCCTCTTCCTCCTCATCCTCCTCTTCCAGTTTAACGTTTTTAAGTTCTTCAAATTTGACTTCAGAGGAGTCAGAGTAATCTGAAACACACACACACACGCACGTTGAACAGAGCCAACTTCCCCATGCACATCTGAAACCAGTAAAAGCAGAGGGGCAAAGCGCAGAGAACAGAGGCGGCGAGTGCGGCGTGGCTTCTGATTCAGGCTGTCACCTACAGGGTCACTGTGTGATTTGGGGCTGACCGCTCAGCCCCACCAGGCCTCCAGTTCGTCCTGTGGAGTGCGGGCAGCCTGCCACCTATCTCCAGGGTTCTGTGTCTACGATGCAGCACAGCGTGGCACACAGCAGACCCTCAGAAGTCACCTGCCCGAACCAACGCCTGAGCGCAGCAGGCCTGGTGACCCCAAGCTAGAGCATGTGCTGAACAGAGGCAGCCAGGCCCCCGGGCCCCGGTCCACAGTGCTGCCCAGCGGTCAGCAGGTGCACCAAGGCCGCCTCAGTACAGACCCGCCAAGCACCCCCCCCCCGACAAATCTACCCTCAACAACCACCCGAGCGGGTAGAGCAGCTGTCCACGCCACTTCCTTCCTAAAATCCAAGTAGCCCCTCAAGCCCCCAAGAGAGCAAACTCTAAGATGGCAGCTAATCCTCACACCGTCTCATTCCTACTTCTCCAGCCTCACCTGCTGCTAGCACAGCTGTGCTTCGAATGACTGTAGTCCCTGTAGTCCAAGTACAGGAAATCACCAGCTCCCCGACTAACTCATGCGGTTTCAGACCTCCATGCCGGCGCCCCGCCTACTCCCCTTTGGGAGCCCCAACTCTCTGCCTGCCTGTAAAACTCCAGCCTCTCTCCTAAGACTTGGGTCAGCATCACTTCACCGACCTTTGGTGTTCCCCCGGCCCCTGGCCAGGCAGAGGGAGGCAGCACTTCCCCTACCTCCCGCCTAGCATGGCCCTCCCCGAAGGGCTCATCACGGCCATCCTCACACTCCATGTACACTCTCTGCTCACAGACCCATCTCCCCACTGTTCCGCACCTGTGACCCTGCACACCACATGCCATCTAACACAGAACACAGCACAGCGACACCTGTGGGAAAAACGTCACAGCCAACGAACCTGGGAAGGGAAGGGCATCCTCGACTTGCCGCACAGAGCTGTGGGTGGGCCTCACGGGAGCGAGGGCAGCCTGGCACTCCGTCACATCGTACTGTCCAGAACTCAGCTCCTCCTTGGGAAAGAGCTCACTCTGACTCACCTCCTGCGGTATTTCCAGACAAACTCGGTGCCTCTTTGTCCCTATACGATGTTTGGCGAGGCTGCGAGGAGGAGAGCACACTTTTTAAGGGCCCACAAATACATTCACGTCCACACATGTTCGCCCACATCCACACATAACCCACAATGAATGAACGGCCAGAGCCTGTCCGCTCTGCTTCACGCCTCAGTCCCACCTCTGGCCTGTGGGAGAGACGAGGGACTTCACCTCGCTGAGCCTGTCCTATCCAATGGAAAACAGGAACATCCCCACCCACCTCAGAGACTGGACGTGAAGCTTATAAGGTATGCCGAGTACCTGGCAGAGCGCCTAGCCTACAGTAGGTACCCCACGAATATTTCTCCTTTCTTCTCCACATAGCCCAAGATAAACTCCCCAGAAGACAGACCCTCCAGCTCAGACACCGACGACGCTGGCCAACCTCAATCCCACCACCCCCCTGCTCCTGTGGGTTTCGTTCCCGCCACTACATTCTCCTTCGTTAAAAAACGTCTCCTATGCCGGGGCGCCTGTATGGCTCAGTCGGTAGAGCAGGCGACTCTTGATCTCAAGGAGGTGAGTTCGAGGTGGGCATGGAGCCTACTTAAAACAATAAATAAATAAAAAATAAAAAATGTCGGGCGCCTGGGTGGCTCAGTGGGTTAAAGCCTCTGCCTTCTGCTCAGGTCATGATCTCAGGGTCCTGGGATGGAGCCCCTCATCGGGCTCTCTGCTCAGTAGGGAGTCTGCTTCCCCCTCTCTCTGTCTGCCTCTCTGCCTCCTTGTAATCTCTCTCTGTCAAATAAAGAAAGAAAATCTTAAAAAAAATAAAACATAAAATAAAATAAAAAATAAAAAACGTCTCAGGTGGCAATGAGAAAACAACTTTTCTGGCTCAGAGGGAGCCATGCTCTTTGTATGTGACCTTCGCTCCAACCAGTTACAGGCCCACGTACAGATGTGGTCATTCCTGGGTGACAGCCATAAGGAAGAGCCTGGATGCCTGAGGATTCTGGAGCCTTTACCAAGAAGAAAATTCCCTCAGCTGTGGCTCAAACACCCCACTTCAAAACAGCCTCTTGACAGCTGATGAAAGCTGCCCAGGCACCCCTCCCTCAAACAGCTGGGCCCAGAGGGCCGCCAGGTTACCTTCTCTTTAAGTCACCCTCCTCTCCATCCTCAAGTCCTTCCATGTCATCTTCCTCCAGACACTCCTCGTTTCTGGCTCTTGGAGGCAGCTCGCTCTCCTTAAGGAACTCGGCTGCTTCTGGCGTGGGCAGAGTATGGTCGATAACTGTGCTGTCCTTCCCAGCTTTCCAAAGTTTGTACCTTTCTGGCTGGAACTTCCTCACAAACACGTCCATGGAGATCTTCACCATGTCCTTCCTACAGGAGCACTGTCCCAAGGAACCAGGAGAGCTCCAGTCAGCACACTTCACCAGCTTCCACTCGACCCCCACATCCCCTCTCCTTCTTCCAAGTGAAAAGAAGACACAAGCCCGTTTAAAGCCAAACTGCTGGCATTCAAGGCTGAGGGCAGATTGTCCTTGCAGACCCTTCGAGCATGGGGGGGGGGGTGGGGAGCAGGGAGGAATGCGCGGCGCTGGGGTGCGCCCACCTGGGCCCTTGCCAGGCTGCGCAGAGAAACACCCCAACGAAGCTCCGCACTCACACCCAGGAAGGCCGACGTCCACCTTCCGCCTGAGGTCTAGCCAAGCCAGGACCACAGGAGCGAGTGTGCCCAGTCAGATGTCCAGCCCCGCCTGCTTCCCCAACCCGAAGAACTTCTCAGAGAAATCTCACAGTGGCCAAAGCAAGAAACGCCAATGTGTGGTTTTCAAGCTCGATGGACGTAAGCATGGAAACCTCACTTGAGGTGCCCCAAACCTGAACACACTTTTTACAATTCTGGACGAACACCAAATATGGGGGCACCTCTGCACATTCCTGTCACCCTGTTTCTGAATTCCAGCAGTTCAAAGAATGTTCTAATCACCAGCCAGTGTAGGAAACAAGAATTTGCTCACCAGACATTTTCAGACACGGCGTTACAGAAAAAACCAGACTTACCAGCACCGCTTGCTTGCCATATTCAATCCACCGCCGGGTAGCGAAATTGGTAGACTCCGCACAGTTGAAGCCATGGTTAAAGCCGGCATGGTAACCGTAAGGGAAGGTGATCATGAATTCTCCAGCTTCTTGAGTGACCTAAACGAGAAAAGACTAGAAGCAGCGGCAGCAAAAGGCTGAAAGTCTACACAACCGGACATCTGAGCTCCAGCTCTGCGACAGCTTTGCTGAGTAACCCAGGGCAAGTCCTACAACTACCAGGGGTCTTTGTAAAATGCAAAGCCCTATCGCACCCGACCCCATCATGGTAACTGACCGTTCCCCCAAATCAACACTGTTCAAGGGAACCGGACTCTGCTCGGGCACTGGGAAGCTACAGTACCTCCACCTTTCATATCCTCGGATCAAAGTACTGCTATATAGGTTAGCTCCGGCCCACACCCAGTACAGAGGGATGAACTAGATTAAAGCCCCTCGGTGAAACAGACCAAGAAGGGTGGCTTCCTTGTAAGACTAAGGACTTCTGTATGGAAAATCAGCTCACCTTGTCAAAGGGAATTCCGTATTTCTTCAGCATTAAAGGGGAAATCAAGGTCATCTTATGGCGGAGAAAAGCCTCGCAGCTTTGAGCACTTCCAGGGAAAAAACCTGTTGCATCGAACATGGGCACGGGTTAAGACACTGCTCCACACGGGCTCTTCAACCCTGGGGTTGCCGCACACTTGGGCGTCTCATCCGGGTGATGAGAAGCATAAAATCAGCACAGATGCTTCTAGCTTCAGGCCAATCCTAAGATTCTACAGTGAGCCCCTAGGCTGTCTCCCATGCAAGCTGTTACATGGGTAATCAAATTCTGTTTGGGAGACTGAGATCACCCAAGCTGCTCTGTTTTTATAAAAAGCCTTCAAACTATTTAGGACCTTCCTCTATTAACTTGCATCCCTCCCTCTTTCGTTACTAACACATCCACAGTGCAGACTACCCAAGCTCTCCAGAAATAGGCTCTCTGGAGGTACAAATCTATTAAAGTCCACTTAAAAGAACCAAAGCACAAAAACTGAATTTTCACATTTGGGTTTCTGACAGCAGAACCAGACCCAATATGCCTGGTATACGATCTCCAGTCAAATAAACCCATGCCTGATAAAACTGAGGCAAAAACTAGGAATTACTTAGTTAGCAGTCAAAAAAAAGAATTACTTAGTCCTCTCCCAAGACAAATGGAGGAAGCTTCCGATTTTAATTGCTCTGCTGGGGTAACGAATCTGGCAGTCCAGCTCATCCCCTACACGGGCCTGAGAAAGGACACATAAGCATCTGACCACAGTGAAGGGACACTTTAGAGCAATGAGCACAGCTCACCGGGAGGTCTGGCCCAGCACAGGGAGAAGACACAGTACCTTTGGCAAGGCGCTCCAACCGCTTTCCGTGCTCAGGGGGAACAGAGTACCTGCAATCACAGAAAAGCATCAGACGCTGAGCAGAGGGCACTACAGGAGCTAAGGGGCTCTTTCCCATTCTCGAAATAGCTCGAAATACCAGATTTTTCAAAAAAAAAAAGAAATACCAGATTTTTCAACTTCCCAACCACAAAAACTGGAAAAGAGTCTGCAGAAATGATATATTAGGCTATTGGGGGAGAGGAGGGAGGAGCCCACAAAGAAGTAAGAGTGAATTTATTTCTTATGTTCGTTCACTTACCAAGAGTCAGAATTTATAGTATGAATCAGCGTTACTCTCCTTTATAATGTTCAAGAAATAAACATTTTTTTTAAAGGATAGCATTAAAGTGCTCCTGGCACAGCCTAAAAAGGCCTAACTGGGATAGGATAGAGGAGGAATGGAAAATGAGGTGAAAATGGGATTTGATACCAGAGGCCAGGCCCCATATCTGCTGCTGACCCCGTTTTTCTCTTCATCTCCATAACAGCTACACTGATTACCCGATAATTAATTAATTACTCCTCCACCCTGCAGGGTAGTGAGACACCACGGAAATTGCTCTTCATTAAAAAATAAAAGAAACCACGTAACCACTTAAAATTTCTGCAAAATAGGGCACCTGCGTGGCCCGGTCATTAGGCATCTGCCTTGGGCTCAGGGCGAGATCCCGGGGTCCTGGGATCGAGCCCCGCATCGGGCTCCATGCTCAGCAGGAAGCCTGCTTCTCCCTCTCCCACTCCCCCTGCTTGGGTTCTGTCTCTCGCTGTGTCTCCCTCTGTCAAGTAAATCAATAAAATCTTAAAAATAAAATAAGATTTTTGCAAAACTATTAAAACTTTACATCCTGAAATTCACAGTAAGTCTATTTTAACCCTTATAATTGATTCTAAAGATTATTCCCCAACAGAAATTTCTCATCCCAAATAATTTCACTATGAAACAAACAAATGGGGACTAGCAGAAAATGTTGGTCACCCAAAAGACCTTGGGATCCATCAGGTAACGTTGCCCAGAAGTCTCTGGGGGTCCTTCTTCCAATGATCTAAAGGGCACGTGTAATAACTAGAAAATCTTCTCTGTACAGAAGAATGAAAATCCAACCTCGGGGAATTTAGGAGTAAAAAGGCAAAAGGCACAAAAGCAACATGTACAGATTCTAGAAGTCTAGCCATCTAAGAAAGGAAATGTGAGAGCAATTAAGGGGTGAGCAGAGGCTCAGAAGGTTGCCTCCACCAAGACTAGAAACTAAAAGGCAGCTGAAAAAAGAAAAGAAAACCTCTGAGAAAGGAGGTGGCTGAAGATGCTGGCAAACGAAATGAAAATGCATAGTTTCCACGACTCCCGGTGACCTGGCCCAGTGTCCGTGCCAGCCTCCCCACTCTTCCCTCCTCATACGCGGCACCCAAACCACAATGGACTTCCTCTAGCTCCTGAAGACATCATGCTCTCTCTCAACTTGGGCTCCCTACATGTGTTGTTCCAACCACCTGGACACACTTTCCTCAATCTTCCCTGCCCAAAACCCTCCACCTTCCCAGTCAGCGAGACCTCCTCATGTCAGTTCTCGGCTTCGCTGTCACCTCTTCCAGGGAAGCCTTCTCCAATCCCCACCCCATGTTCGTGTACTCTTCCTATGCGGACCTAGAGCGCCCATCAGAACTTCTCTCACAGTGTATTATTATTTCCTCACACGTTCAGTCTCCTGACCAGTCTCCCATCTGTGAGAGTAGATGCCTCATCTGTCTTGGTCATTGCTGTCCAACAAAGCACCTTCACTAAAATGCTGGGACCAAGAGATGGGTCAGTACAGGCAAGAGAGGAGAGAACAGATCTTTGTTTCCTCAACTACACTGAGAACATCCCGTAGAGCGGGAAGTTTATGTGGAGAAGCCTTGCATCCCCTCTCAGGGTAAGCACACACTGCTGCTCACCAAATATTTTTTCCATGGGGAAAAGAAAGCTTTCTGCACCTGAAGGAATGCCTCCAGTCTTAGAAGCCTGCCTCCAAGAAATGCCTCAGGCCTGTTCAGAAAAAGAAATCACAGTGGTAGAGCCTGGAAGAGCCTCTGTGGCTCTCAGTAACTCAGCCAACTTAGCTTTTCACACAGGGGTAGTAAATGCCCACCCTCCACAGCTCTGCTCTTCAAAGAGGGGCCTGAGCGCCAGGCTCCCACAGCACCTTCTCACTGAAACACCTGGTGACAATGTCAAATGCCAGCCCCAGGCCAGGCCTCCTGAAGCAGAATCTGCATTCTAACCAGATCCCGAGGTACCGCGTAGGCACACGAGAGCGGAGAGGCCTGCGGTGGCCCGAGAAGCCCCAGCGCCAAGGGCAGGCCGGCTTTACCAGGACTTTGGCTCTCCGAAGTGCAAGTAGTTGATGCTGTATAGATCCATGTCTTCGGTGTGCCAGGCGAAGGAGGTCTTCCACATGCCGAAGTACAGGTACGGGGTGTTCACGCCCTCGATGGTGATCCCACTCTCCTTCTCCACCAAGTCCAGGATTGTTTTCAGCCGGCCAATATTCCACTCGTCAACATGCTGCAAAGAAAATCACAGTTGAGGGCAACTATAGTAAATATAAACTAAGACTCTTTTTTTTTTTTAATAAACTAAGACTCTTTATTTATTTATTTGACAGAGAGAGAGATCACAAGTAGGCAGAGAAGCAGGCAGAGAGAGAGGGGGAAGCAGGCTCCCTGCTGAGCAGAGAGCCCAATGCGGGGCTTGATCCCAGGACCCTGAGATCATGACCTGAGCCGAAGGCAGAGGCTTTAACCCACTGAGCCATCCAGGTGCCCATAAACTAAGACTCTTAACTTACAAATCAGAGAAGAGATCACAGGTGACCTGTCACCTCTAATGAAGATGTGGAATAATGTGGAAACAGCCTGGACCCAAAAACCATAGCCCCCCTCACTCACTTTTCACAGCCACCACTGGAGCGGATGCCATTAGACCTCCAAAGGGCAAATACCACTTGGTAAAGGAAACCAGGATATGAAAGATGAATCAGGAGGGAACAGCCAGCCTCCTGTTCTCAACCCCAGGAGGAAGAGTTTGATCTGAAGCTAAAGAAACTTACATCAAAATAGGAAAGAACTCTTAAGCTACCAAAAATACAACATGGAAATTAACTACCCCAATTTGTGACTCTTTAGACCCAATTTCTATTGGGAAGTATCTTTAGTAAAAAGTCTACAGTGTCACCCAAATCCTTTTCCTAAATTGTAATGGTCTGCTAGGAGCCCACCTCTCATAAATCCATTCTGGATTATTGTGCCCAGCTTTTGTACCTCCCCATCCCAGACCTTTATAGTATCTTCCTGCCATTTACGTCTGTAAGTTTCACTTTCCACCACTCCAAAAATTGTTATCAACAAACCTGAGATCTATTTAAATCCCCTCCTTCCGATAATTTACAAAAATGTTAAATTAATCTGAGCGATAATCCCTGCGACACCCTACAGATTTTTTAATCATCCAAAAACTGTCCCAAATATTCCTTCCTTAGACGATTATCTAAGGCTGTTCTTTATGCTGAAAAACACTACACTCCAGTCCAATGCATTTTGTTATAACAGCTTCTGCTAAAGAATCTGGGGGGGGGGGGGGGGAACCTGCCTGGGTGGCTCAGTCGTTAAGTGTCTGCCTTTGGCTCAGGTCATGATCCCAGGGTCCTGGGATCTAGCCCCGCATTGGGCTCCCTGCCCAGAGGGAAGCCTGCTTTTCCCTCTCCCACTCCCCCTGCTTGTATTCCCTCTCTCGCTCTCGCTCTCTCTGTATCAAATAAGTAAATAAAATCTTAAAAAAAAATAAAAAATCTTGTTTGAGGGTTCTGAAAATCTAAGTATGTTTCTCTTCTTAAATATCCACCCCTTTCACTAGATTAGTCAGTGATCTTTTTTCTGCAGGAACCACACTGCCTCTCCCTCAACATTTTCATTAACTGTGATCCCACCCTTTCAAGAACTCATCAGCTACCACCCACAGACTATTCTAACAGCCCTTGCAAAGAACACCACATCGCCCAATTCACATGTAGAGTGGGAGAAATAAAATTCAGTCACATGCAAAAATACCCACAATTAAGTGAGCACAGCCCATCAGCCCTGGAGGATGGTTCCTTTGTGCAACCACTCATTCAGCAAGCAGCTTTTAGGTGCCTACTATGTGCTGGGCAGATAAAAATGGTATTCAATCACAAAACCACTGAGGTTTCCAGTGAGTCTCACCTTTTCATAGAGAGTGCCATTCACATCTGCACCATATATTGGGGGATTGAATGTGAGATTTTTCCAGTATTTCCGTTCAAGCTCTTCAAACTCACTATAGCGTGGGGTACAGTACCTTTCAAAAGTAAACAAATATTAACTACTTACCAGGAGTAAATTCTTTAGGCATTATGAACAGCACAAGACACAATCCCCTGTTCTAGGGACAACAAGATATTTCAGAAGAACAAGACATAACACTTCCAGCGCCCTATGCAATGATTAACTCAACAAATAATCACACCTAAAAACGAAGTATTGTTTTATTATTTTCTTTCTTTTTTTAAGATTTTATTTATTTATTTGACAGAGAGAGATCACAAGTAGGCAGAGGCAGGCAGAGAGAGGGGGAAGCAGGCTCCCTGCTGAGCAGAGAGCCAGATGCGGGCTCGATCCCAGAACCATGAGTTCATGACCTGAGCCAAAGGCAGAGGCTTAACCCACTGAGCCACCCAAGCGCCCCTATTTCTCTCTCTCTGTCAAATAAATAAAGATAATTTTTTTAAAAAATAAGATGCTTTAAAAAAAAGAAAAAAAATATTTTTATACATGTACTCACACATGTAGCTGTCTGTATGTCTCTATAAAAACATTAAATATATCTACTCTTTAGCTCAATTATCACCTACCAAGAATTTACTCCAAAAAAAAAACCTTTTAAAAATTCAAACCACTCAAAAAAAAAAAAAAAAAATTCAAACCACTCAAAAATTATTACACAGCAATTTTAAAAAGAATAATGCGTAAACTGAATAGATATCTGAAAATGCACATTATAACTCAAAAGACAAAAAAATATTATGAATGGATAGAGTGGAAGTGAAGACCCCAAACAAACTGTGTGGAGACAATGGACTGAATGGGAAAAAATCTTACTTTAAATACGGCCTTACATTTTAATGGCAACCTACTGAATAATGAATTTTAGGACTCCTAAATTCCCTTTGAAATATAAGTAACTTCCACCTCCAACTGATCTGCTTTATAAATTCAGATTTTTACCTGCTGGGTTTTCTTAAAGCTGGCTGACCATGCACATAGAAATCAAGGGTAAGAATTTGCTGCATTTCAGATGAAGGGGAAAGACACGGGACTGGCTAATTGAAAAAGAGGTATCCCGTATGTTGACAGGAGAAACCGGACACAAGAGGCTGAGGCCTCTGGCAGAGCCCCACGTGAGGCAGAAGGCAGGCGAGGCTGGCCCCAGCGTAGAGCTAAAAACCAGACATAAAGGATGGCACAGCCTTTCATCTGCAGAGCTCATCACACTTCTTCAACATGCTCTTACATAAATTCACTCTTTAGACAGCAGGTTGGTCAGCGATACAGATATTCAAAGAGTTAAGCTGTCAACAGAACTAGAAAACCACATTTTGAATTGTGATAATTCAGAGGAAAAGGTGGCAAAGCACAGAAACAGAACGAGATCTGATGTGAGAGAGCGTGACTGTAAAGCCATGAAGTGGTGCCCCCAGAAGTGTGAAGACTGGCAAGACACACATCCAGCTCTGGGCTCGTTCGCAGCAAAGACACAATCGAATATATCTGACTGGGTGAAATCAAGATATGTACACATCAAAAGGGCACAGGGAAAAAAGCAAGAAAAAAGGAAGGAATCTCTTGCGGACACTCAAAATTAAGGAGTAACATGGAAGGGAGAAAGTCCAAGAAAGAGGATTCAGAAGGAGGATTCAGTCAAGGGCTCAAGAGGGAACCACAAAATCATTTTCTGTAAATATGAGATCAAATGAAAGCTAAATATGAAAAACAGAGAAGAAACCATGGAAAACACAGGGCCTACAGAAAGACGTGTCTAAGAGAGATAAGGATGTATACAGATGATGAAGAACAGAAGCAAAGAAAATAACAACCAGCATGGCAGTTTATTCACACTTCGTTATGTCCAAACCAAAAGGAGACAGCGGCTGGACGGGTGGTGAGGAGTTTGAGCGTGATAAAAGACAGAAGGACCCAGAAGGAAGAGAAGAAACTACTGGGCCTCCTTTCAATAAGCAGGTGTTATCAACACATCTGGCAAAAACTCCTTTTGAACCAACTCCCAACTTTCTCTTTTGCAACTCTGCAACTTACCAAGGGCAGAGAATGATTCCGTTTCTGATGGGAGAACAGTGGGATTACTTTAGGTAAGAATATGGCTGCATTTACAACGTGACACAGTACTGAGAATAGTAAGGACGCTTCCATAAAAAGAGTAGAAGGGGAGACAGAGCTAGGGCTGAGGACAATGTCCTTCAGTGGCACAGTAGCAGTGTTGGGAGACAGCTATGACAATGAGACGTTAACTCCTAGACGCTATGGTGGATAGGAAGAACAGGTTTTCACTCACTTATCACTATTGGCTATCTTGCGGAACTCGCGAACAGTCATGGCTTTCTTCTGTATGTTGTACTGAGTGAAGAGGCCAGACTGCCCCGTCACCAGCTGCTGGATGGGCGCAGGAATGACCAGATCATCAATATCATCATAGGATGCTCGTGGCTTCCACTCCTTTGGAGGAACGACCTGTAGGGAACACAATAAACAAAGAGATCAGGAACCTGCAAGCTGGTCACAGTCCAGGATGTGGGTAGGCTGCTATCCAACCAGTCGATTTTACTATAAAGTGACTCTGCTTTAACACAGCAAGTCGCACTGTTGTGCTAACCCTGATCTAGTTTGGCCACCAACTAGCTGCCTCGTTGCAATGACCAAAGATAAGTAATACTCATTCTCAGCTCAGTAGCTTATCTGGATGCCAAGAGAGGAGGCTGAAGAGTTGATTCTCTCTCAATCTAACAGAAAGTGCACATGAAGAACCAACTTGCTCTCAGACTGCTGGCTGAGACTGAAATGAGAACAAGAGAAGGTGAAGGTATAAGCGACAGGTAAAAACACTAAAGCACCCATCTCCACCATGAGGATGGAAATAGCAGAGCAGCTGGACCTGGGACACTGGCTCTTTACTTCCCTTTAAAGAGGCCAGGCAGCTCTCCTCCTACCTAAAAGATGCTTCAGATGTTAACGAAAGGAATTAACTTGCAAATAGGACAGTATATACACTCAGCACCCTGCCTGGCTTTCATTCCCCATTTAGGAAAAATTCCTGCTGCCCTGTCACAAAAGCCATGTAGAACCACCCCACCCACCCTCACCTTGGCCAGCCCAGCCCGATGAGCTCCTTGGGATTCAATGTAGGCCATGTATCGGCTGAAGTTCCGGAACTCCTCCATGGTTGGGTAAAAGGTCATTATCCGAGCACTGGGATTCAGAGTTTCAGATTCAGAGGCCATCTTCCTTCCTTTCTGAGGTCACTTTGGTCAGACAGGAATCTGAAGAAATACATTAAGAACATAAAATGTAATTAGAATTAAATGCTGGGAATGTCGGGGGGATGGGTAAATGAGTGATGAATATTAAGGAGGCAGGGCACTTGTTGTGATGGACACTGGGTGTTGTAAATAAGTGATGAATCACTAAATTCTACACCCGAAACTAATATTACACCGTATGTTAGCTGACTGGAATTTAAATAAAACTTGAGAAAGAAAAAAAAATTGCTGGGAATGTCAGTGCTGAAACAGCAAAAGGTGTAGAAATTCTGAAGAAGCATTAAGACCTCACAGCTGGAATCTGCCTCTAGGTAGGTTCTTTAAGTGAACAAGAATACAAATAGAAAAGGCTCTGTTCAAAAGAATCCAATGTATCAAAATTGTATATAATCAAATCTCATTTAAATGGAGACACTGTTTCAGCTAAAATTTGTTACTAGATTATTGGTCCCATTTAACAATATTACAGCTGCCCTGCCCCTCTTTTACTCTTTTCAAGTTCCTCCCTATTCACCTTTGATAATTGCTTTGGGAGGTGTTAAAAATGTATTACAACTAGATTTATTTATTTTTTAAGCAACCAGATTTAAAAAACAACCTATTGGCTCCCTTTTAGGGCACAACTTTAAAACAGGATTCTAGATTCCTAAGGAAAGTTACTTGGCTACAAGATTACAAAGCTTAAGAGTTAAAAAAAAAAGTACTTAGATGCTAGTCTTTCAAACCCTAAAAAGAAAAATTGTTCTACCTAAACCAAAATGTCATTTCAGTAGTACCACATGAGGTCATGCTAGAGGCTAGTTCAACTGCACCATACCCAGAATTCAAAGAACAAAATTTAAATGGGCAATAAACTAACAATAAAGGGCAAACTTCAAACTGACTGGATAAGGTGAGATACTGTTTCTAGATGAGGCCTGTAACTAAGTGGGTGCATCCCAGTGCCTGGTAACACAACAGACTATTCCAAAGGAGTAAGAACCAAGCACACCAGCTAAAAGGAGCCACTTTAGAAGCAAAAACATTTCCCTCCTCAACTCCCCGAATCTGGGCCCCAAAGCCATGCAGTTCAGCTCCAAGAGTTCCCCTGAGAGCTGGAGAGCTCAGAAGGGAAGCACTTGCCTCAAGCAACTACCTCCAACCTACCAGCAATCTACTAAAAGACTAAGAAGACAGCATGGCACAGAACTAAGGTTGGACAAGCCTCACTACCCACATTTCTCAAGCTTCCATTTCACCAAAAATAAAGAAGTATGTTCTTGGCCAGGAGCTTTTCGTGCACCTCACCAAAACTTTACATGGGAAGTATATGGCTCTCCTCGTTTTACATAGTAGGTCACCTCCCCATCGTCCTGCAATGCACTCCCCAGTGCTTCTTCTATTACCCTATGCTGCCTACATCATAATTTCCACCTAGACTAAGCCCTTTGCAAGGGATGATCCAAGTGTGGAGGAACCTCAAGTTTAATCAATTTTGAAGATCCTCTTTTTTAAAAATACAAAGTATCTTACTTAAGCCAATTTTACAAAAACATATAATCATGTGAACACAGTGTTAGGCTCCATCACCCCGGCCTGCCTCTGGACTTAGTCATCTTTGTATGCCTAGAACCTAGAACAATGCACGGCACAGAGCAGACACTCGGTAACTTGAATAACTGATTTCCTCGCCCCTACTTCAGTTGCTCATTGCCTTACTTCAACCCTAGGATTCCCTTCCCCCAACCTATTCCCTGGGGAAAGCTCCTGTTCCCTGACTCCTTCATTTCCCCCATTCAGCAACAAAGCCTAGTGGTTAAAGAGCACCGACTCCGGAATCAAAACAACTCTGAATTCAGATCCGGTCTCTGTCATTTATCACCTGTGTGACCTTGGCTGTGTGAGTTGCTCGAGTCTCAGTTTCCCCACCTGTAAAATGGGGATCCCAACCTCCTCGCCCAGCAGGGTTGCTCTGATTAACTCAGATGATGCAAGCGAAACGCTAAGCACTAGGCCCGGTATTTAGTAACTCAATAAAGGTCGCTGTTGCTAACAACCTCCTCTAACTCCCGCCCCCTCCCCTCGCAGCTGCCCCCGCGGGTACCACTCCCAAGGCAGCCCCCCGCTCCCAAGGTCCCCGAACCTCACCGCGTAGAGGGACAGCCCCTCCCAGCCCCGCCGCCTAGGCGAGTGAGGCCCGGCCGCAGGAAGAAGAAAATAAGGCCCAGTACACCCGCCTCCCTTCCCGACGTGCATTGGCCATAAGAGATTAGAAAGGACCAATCTCAGGACACATTTTAGCAGCTCCTGTTCCCATTGGCCAAGAACCATGCCTATCACTCACCGCTGACGGCAAACCCCCGCCCCTCCCCCCACCGGAGCTCGCGGTCACGGCTACAGCAGCAACAAACCTAAAGGATTCCAAAACTGCACGGTTCTTACCTAAAGCCCACTGCCCCGGCAGGGCTAAGGCTTGGCTTCTGCTGCCGCCGCTAGCCGTACCTACCGCTTTTCCAGCCGGCGGAGGACGAAGCTCCGCCTCCTCTAGAAAGTCGGTCCCTGCGCAGCCGCACAGCGTCAACCAATCTGAGGGCCGCCATCACTCCTCAAACAGCCAATGAGCACGCGCTGCAGTCGCCCAAAAGTCCGGGCATATCAATCTGCTCAGCCTATGAGCGCCGGGTCGGGCTGTTGCCAGGAGGAAACGCTGTACCGCTGGGGACTGCGGCCACTGAGCATCTTGGCTGAATCGCGGGGCTGGCCAATCGTAGGAGGGCTTCTGGCCGCCCATAGCTAATCAGGATTGAAAGAGGCGAGTATCTAGAAATGGGATCGTCGGCAAGGGTAGGGACAGTGAGATTATTGTAGGATGTTACTAATGAAAGGGTGGGGCAGGGTCTTTGTAGAGTGAGTAGGACCCCTGCCTAAGGTGGAAGTGCGCTGGATCCCTTAGGGGCAGCTTCCGAGATCAAGCAGTTTGTGATAAGGTGACTAACTTGTCCTGTTTTGCCCGAGGTTGCCTTGGTTTTGGGAAACCGAAAGTCCCGTATCATGGGAAACCTCTCACTCGCCGGCAAGATGAGACGTTTCCTAAAAGGAGCAGTTCCTGAAGGGGAAAGAGCTCGGGGGATGGGGAGGAGGGCGGGGGGGCGGAGGGGAGATGTCCTTAGGGTCATTAAGAAGCAGTTCTTCAATGAGCGGGGATTTGGGGTTCATTAGGAGCAACTCTTGGGGCGGGGGAGAAGATCCTGGGAGTCATTAGACGTACTTCTGGAGAGTTGAGGGGGTACCTAGAAGTCATTAGGAACTGTTCCTAAGGGGCACTGAGTCGCACTAAGGAGCTCCCAGATTATGACGGATGATGGGCGAGGAAGCCTACAGGACGCTCTGATAGGTCCAATAGAAAAGTGGAATTCTCACAACCAGAATCATTTAAAAATGTCCAAAATTACCCATGCTACAGCATGCCTTACCAGCTCCACTAACCTGGGCATGGATACAGTTGCTAGTACTGCTGTGACTACCAACTACTCTGTGATTTTGATCTTGCTACATTCCCCACTGCTGCCAAAGAGGATTTTCCAAGACCACTGCTACTTTGTATCACAAGCTTCCAATTGGTGTGTGCACATGATAGCTGAAGCCTAGATCAGGCTCCCTTGACATTTTCCCATTTCCCTGACCGGTATATCTTAGTCACCTTTTTAAGCTCATCTTTCCTGTCCCACCCCTTGATATTCATAGCAAAATTAATCATGGTGAAAGAAGCCAAAGATGGGGTTACCCTTGGATGTGGGACAGGGAATGATGGGGAGTAGCACGAAGAATGCTTCTGGAGGAGAAAAAAAAAAGCTTCTGGGGTGTTTGAGTATTAATAATGTGGGAGGGGTTTTTTGCTTGTTTGTTTTAGGGTGGTTTTTTGTTTTGTTTGTTTTAGTAATGTTCTTTTTTTTTTTAAGATTTTATTTATTAGGGC